>JAWDJD010000006.1:99956251-100556251 GCA_035047305.1 Bradypodion pumilum
TACCTTACAAGTATCCAATTAGTGAGAGAATTAAAAGGATGAAGACAAATATCATACTACTGCCAGCACAACATCTCACACAGAAGGAGAGCAGCATTGTGCACTTCTGGCTATTTTGCACCATTTATGTTTTGTTATTAGGTTTCTGTTGGGTTGCATGGTAAGTTAGTGGGGCTGATTGACAGTTGTATGAAGGAGGATGTATGCAACCATTATGGCAGTTGAGAGTTATAAAAGAGTATTTATGAATGTAACTGTGAGTTGGTTGGTCTGAGTAGAGAGATTATATTTTACATGTGTCTATGGGCAGGGAGTTTAAGCTCAAATTAGTCAGTATGAGTTAGTGCTGTTAGTTCTGTCAGTGAACATCTGAGAGTAAATGAGAATGAGTATGGTCTATTTTGTGAAGATGCTACGGATAACAGTATAGTCTTTTTGGTGTTGTGTAAAAGCAAGTACAGTGGAACCTCATACAACAATTGCCCCGTATAGCAACAAAATCGCATAACAATTAGGTTTTGGAGAAAAAATGGTGTTCCGCAAAACAATTTTCCCTATTTAAAAAATCGTACAACAATTTTTCAATGGGAAAAAACACTTAGCAAAAAATATATATTGTTGTACGTTGCATCCCATAGGGAAAATCAATATATGATTCATGTATCGTATAGCAATTGTTTTGTACAACAACAAGCCCCGTTGTATGGATTAAAATCATTGTATGAGGTACCACTGTATAATCTGTTTGTTTGTTTTTTGTCTGCAAGGAATAGTGTTTAAGACCTAAAAAAAGAAAAAGAAAGCGTAATGATTTATCATAATATGTTCAAGAAACTGACAGTTTGAAACATTATTCTTGTATTTTCTAGTTCCAGTGGTGTCTGATTTCTAGATTTGAATGTTTTCAGTTGGCTTAATTTATTTCCTCATTACATTAATGACCCAGACCTTGTCTTTGTACTATCACTGTCAGACCTTTGATCCTCAAATTATTCTACTTTTATTTGTTCTTTTATTTTTAGCTATTCACTGAACATGTTCATTCTTCTGTGTGCATTTTTAAAATAAATCTTTTTTGTTTACAAATGCTTCATTTATAAATTCAGCCTCTATGATATTATATGTCTATATACCACTAGTCCAGGGCCATGGGCCTGTCACGTGGTTCAATGGGCTGATCATGTGGTTCCTCCCACTGGAAGTGGCAGTAAAAGATGCCTGGGCATGCTCAGAGCGCTGCCATAAATGCACCCGTGGCTGTCATAAACACAGCCGTGGGTGCATTTAAGGCAGTGTTCTGCACATGCATGGACACCTTTTACTTCCACTTCCGGAAGTGGTGCTGGCAGCCTGGGCTGGATGAATCAGCATCAGGGGCCAATTCCAGCATGCTGGCCATAGTTTGGGCACCCCTGCACTAGTTAGTGTTATGACATATGGAACAAGTTGTAAACTAAGCTGTGTTTCATCAAAAAAAAGTTTTTTATTTTTGGGTGTGGTAGAATTAATGCAGCAGTGCAGAAGGAAATACTGCCTGTTTGCCTGGGTTGGTATAGGAATAATTTGAAAAGGTTTAAATTGCAAGGTCAAATATAATGTAAGAGTTGGGGGGGGGTGATTGCCATTTGGAGCAGGGACACACAGATGAAGAAGGTGTACAAATGCAATATTACTGACATCTTTGACATTTGAAATTTCTCACAAAACTGTGCCCTCCCTCCCCCTCTCCCCCTCTCTTTCTTTCTTTCTTTTTCTTTCCTTGGCAGTATGGAAGTGACCAACCAGATGAAGGAATATTTCCAAGATCTGTCCTTGACGAGACTTAAAAATCAATCACACAAAAAAGCAGTAGCTTTTTAGCATTTTTCTCAGGAAAATCAGAAAAGTGGTTGGGCCTGAAGAAAGATCACATGTAATGTGAAATGGGGGCGGGGGGGAGGGAGGTAATATGAAGGAGGTGACATCTATGCCCTGTCTTGTATTTATTTATTTATTTAGTTAGTTAGTTAGTTAGTTAGTTGTTGTTCAGTTGCACAGTCGATTCTGACCCTTTGTGACCCTATGGACCATTGTCCTCCAGGCGCCTCTGTCCTCCACCATCCCCCTCAGCCTTCCCAGTTCTGTGCCCATTGTGTCTACAATACCATCTATCCATCTCATCTTTGGCCTCCCCCTTCTTCTTTTGCCCTCCACTTTTCCCAGCATCAAGGCCTTCTCAAGTGAGTCCTCCCTTCTCATTTGATGTCCAAAGTACTTTAACTTCATTTTTACTATTTGACCTTCCAATGAGCAGTCCGGGTTGATTTCTTCTATTTGTTCTCCTCGCTGTCCAGGGGACTCTCAAAACTCTCCTCCAACACCACATTTCAAAGGCATCTATTCTACTGCATTCAGCTTTCCTAATTGTCCAGCTCTCGCATCCATATATTACCACCGGAAATACCATTGCTTTGACTATTCTAATTTTTGTTTGTAATGTGATGTCTCTGCTTTTCACTATGTTCCCCAGGTTTCTCATAGCTTGTCTCCCAAGAATCAGTCGCCTTTTTATTTCATGGCTGCAGTCCCCATCTGCAGTGATCTTTGCTCCTAAGAATGTAAAATCTGTTACTGCTTCTACTTCTTCTCCATCTATTTTCCAGGAACTGATTGGGCCTGTTGCCATTATCTTGATTTTCTTGATATTGAGTCTCAAGCCAGCTTTTGCACTCTCCTCCTTCAGTCCAATCAAGAGGTTCTTTAGGTCTTCCTCACTTTCCGCCATTAGGGTGGTTAGTTAGATTTATATTGCCGCCCACTTGCCATGGAATCTGTGGTCCCTTTTTGAACCAGCACCAGAAAAAGTGGGAAATAATCAATACTTGAATTTTATGTATTAACAATGCATAATGCTGTATGTGGTAAAATGCCATCTCTAGGGTGCCTTTGTAAAACTGCAATAAGTTCAAAAGTAGGGCTGAGTTGAAATGTGGGGCACTATACCTTGGTTTTAAAGAATGCACGACTTAAGTGCCATTGGGTCCAGGGCTTGCACTACAGAAGGACCTCTCCTTTCTGAAAGGTTTTCTCCTACTGAGTACTTTTGTCCTGCTCTGCCAACCACAGCTACTTCTTCTGTTTCAAAGCTCAGAGTGCACTCAGCTTTCAAGGATGATTCCCAGGCTTGTATGATGGATAATCAACCACTTCTAGCAGAAGAGGGCAGTGGCATATTTTCTCCCTGCTTCAATCATTTTCAGAGCTGTCAATTACACACTCCCCATCTCACTGAACAGTGAGCAGTTCCTGAGGGAATGAGATGAAGGCTAGTCACCTTTGAAGGGGAGAGCCCTGAGGAGGTTTTATAGGTTTTTTGAGGTGATATCTGCTTTATTTACAGATGCACATGAGCACAACATAAGCAGCAAACAGCACCTTCCGCTATCCCATGTGGTAATGCATTAGAACGGACTACTTGCTGAATTCTTTGTTCTCATTGCTTCCGATTGCCACATTTGATAAGACAGACTGGAAGGGACACTTTTTGAAATGGGACAATTTCCTGTTCTGCAACTTCATCTGGTCTCCTTCCCTTCTAGGAATAATCAACTTGCCACCCTGTTATGTATGTACAATGTTGCTTTAAGAAATGTATGAATGTAACCCGACCACAATCACAATGTAGCCCAGCTGTTAAAGGAACGCGAGTAAGCTGCCCATAGAGGGCAGCTGCGAGCGTTCAACTCACATGGTTCTCATTCCTCAAATCACCGGCAGCCGCGGGAACTTTCCTGCAAACTACTACTGGAACCGAGGGGGGGCGTGACTGGGACAACGTCACGCCGGTAGCAGCCAATGAGCTACCGTGCAACAAGATTCAAGTGTATTGTACTACCGTATATAATGTGATGTATCTCCGCCATTACCACATGTTCATCCTGATCATCAACCAATAAACCTGTGTTAGTCCTTACTGCGACTCCTTCCTTGTCCTCCGTGCAAGGCACTAAACACCCTTAACCTTCTGTGCCTGATATAATCTCTTTTAAGCCTCCTAGTGGTCTTATTTATTTTATTTTATTTTTGTTTGTTTATACCCCACCCTCTTAGTGAGAACACCACTCAGGGCGGTTTACAACACAAAAAAGAAAATACAATATAATTGAAGCAAAAACAATAAAAGACAATTACAGCTAAAAACAGTCTTCCTTCTCTGCCCCCCTCCAAGACCCCTCCAAAAGAGAAGGGGGTGCAAGTCACATGGCCACCTGGTCATGCCCACCATGCCACGCCCATAGAGTAGGTAGTAAAAAAATTGAATCCCATTACTGGTTTAGTCTTATGTTGTGGTTTAATAAAGATGGGCTGTAGTTTATTCTATCACTCCTCTTTTGGGATGTGGGGGGGGGGAAGGCAGTGTGACTCTTACAGACTAATGAGAAAAGGAACACTAGTTTGTTTCCTTGCCAACCTAAGTGTGTTTTCTTCTCAGGGCCATACCCGGGGGGGGGCAGGGAGTGAAAACCCTCCTGAGCTAACAGCCTGTCCGCACCCCACCCCGTGGTGCCATTGTTATATATGTGAGTGTGACATTGTTGCCCCTCCTGAATTTTTTTGCCCCTTCTGAATCCCCCCCCCCCCAAAAAAAAATCTTGAATCCTGGCTACGGCCTTGTTTCCTCTTTTGTATTAAAGCAACGACCCCAAAAAGCTTCACTTCTCCTTGATGGTGCCAACACACAGTCATGGTTTCCTTGTAAAAGATTTAAACTTATTTTATCACTCTTGGCAGGGCACAATTGAGAGAGAAGAAAGACACTTGAAAGCATGAGGGTGGGTGATTGGATAGTACCAATATGTGCAGGGGTGTGCAGAGCTCCATGGGAAGGTGCTGGACAGGGAGTGGTGGGGGCACCTATTTGGGGTTGGGGCAAAATCCCATACATTGCTATTTGCACCCCAGGGTGCCATAGGTGAGGGCGGGGTGGGACAAAGCCCGATTGCCCGATATACCAGCACACACCTGAATATGTGGGAAGAAGATGATACTTGATAACAGTGCAAAGACATGACTGTTAAACAAGGAGTGGTTGGGGTGATCTCCATGTTTCCATGTTGACCAATATGTTGGGAAATATCAAGCACATCTCTTACTGAGGAAGCCTTTTCCCCTGACTGTAGTCAGATTTCCGACCTACAGTTTGATCCTCCTAATATCCTCAGCTGAAGAAAAGTGTCCTTATTTCAGAATCCTACCAAACATATCATAGTAGAAGCATAATCATCATGCTTTTTTGGCTTCTTTGTTTCATGAATAGTATGCCTGGTATGGTCACTGCCACTACAAAAGCAAGTCTCCTTGTGAGGAAGGAATACGAGTAGCTTATTATGGCACTATTTTGTGGTTTCATTGTCCACAATTTTATGGATGCAACAGCAAGCAATGGCCATCTCTACAGCAATTTCCATTAAGAAGGGATAATGAATACAAAATGTGAGCTCGAATTCATATTTTCTGAATTTTGTCTAACATGGATGGTTTTGTATAAACCAAATATTTCATCTGTAGAGAAGGACAGGTGCAGGTAACAGTATAGAATAGGAAGACTGGCCAAATTTTGGGTTTACTGTCATTAGGATACCAAACTATAAAGGTTGGAGTGGTGGTGATGGTGCTTTCATGTCCTACCTGGTTGAATCCTCATCAGAAAATAAAGACCTTGATTTTTCATTTGAGTGGGAGGAAAGCAGGGCAAAGGAGGGACTTGACTTGAGAGCTGAATGATTTGTACTTTCTCCAAAGCACAGGAAAATGACAGAGAGCCTTGCCCTGCCAGAGAGGATTCAGTCCTTTCAGATGACAGTGAAAGTCTGGTGGACAAACTATTCCCCAACAAAGCTCTCAATGCTCATGATATTGGAAAAAAGAACACACTACGGGAGAAGATGGCCTCTTTGAAGCCAATCACCAACAACCAATCATGAAGCCCAAAGTGCAGCTATCTTAGCCAGAAAAATCTGAAGAAGTGAATAGTGATACATGATGCATGACTAGCCCAGAGTATGCATTCCTTCTCTGTATTTTCATGCACTCTTTCTGCCTCCCACCTGCTCCTTCTTTCACCTGTAAGTGATTTATAGACTGACATCCAACACTTCTCTCTGGATTATTAACTATCCCTTTGTAACTACTAGTGGATGACCTTCTGTTTGGAAACAGATTGGATCTGATAGCCCACTCTTAGGCATTTGCTACCTGGAAGCATCACAGGAAGAGCCTCCTCAAAAATTGTGGTATTTTGGAACCACAATCAGGCATACCCTGGTAATGGGAGCCTTGTGTTGCTGGCTAATCTTTCTCACTCCAGGTTAGGAAAAAGGAACTACAGAATGAACTCACCAAAAGGTGTCTTCATTTTGGCAATTTCACGTCTGGCCTAGACAATGAAGAAGCATCACAAGGGTATCCACATCAGTTGCCTAGTCTCAAAATGTATTTTTCTTTCCCTCATTGGAAAAATGCCATCTGGTGGTGGTTGTGAGCTGGAATAAACCTACATTTTCTGACTTACAGCACAATTTTAGCTAGCCAAAATATCTGTGGTCAAAGTGAGTTGACACCAGATCAGTTGAAGCTGTGCTAAATCGAAGCCTATACATTGGAAGGTTACTTAGGGCTCCCATCATCATATGGTGGCACAGTGGCTAAGAAGCTCACCTTGCCTTGTTAGCTGGAAGGCTGGCAAGTTGGCAGTTTGAGACCTGGGTACTGCATGACAGATTGAGTGCCCATCTCTGTCCCATCTCTTGGGGACATGAAATGAGCCTCATTTGGGCATTCCCAGAGCAGAGTTTCTCCAGCAAACATCCTTTCCACCCAGAATAATTTCTGACACAGAATTATTATTATTATTATTATTATTATTATTATTATTATTATTATCTTGACCTAGTATCATGCCAACATGGAGCAAGTTTGGCTCCAGTATATTTTGGTTTCTCTGTCCCCCTGTCCCTTCTCAACCATTTTTTCAAAAGCTGTTTTGCTGAGAAACCTCAACCAGTACTGCAGTTTTTTCTGGCAGATCCCTCTTTTGGCATATCTCTGTGATCAACTAACAGAAGTGGATTCTGTTGGCACAGGTACATTTCTCCTGTCAACACATGGGGATTCTCCCTATTGCGAAATCTCTATGGCTGCTAAATGTTTACATTAGGGTTGCATGGTTATATTAGTGCCATCTTCTAACTGATCTGTGCTGACTCTTCTGCTTCTAAATGGGACTGAAGCAACTACTTGCTCTGGTATGCAACAGCAAATCATCAATTATTTAGCTTGTGCCCGTTTCCAGATTTGCTTGCAGCACATCAGGCATTAGCATTAGTGCTAACATGTGAACCTCATTTTGTTATAGAGATCTAGTTTGCTGGTCTTAAAATGATAAGAAATCGAATTCATAGGCTAATTCGTTAATGGATCCATTAAATTCTTAAACCTCAAAATGTCACTTAGAAAATATCACTGAAAATGACCACAGTATGTTAACTGCCCAAAGGAGGGGAAACAGAAGCAGAACCATTGCTTAGCTTTTAATAAATTAAAATATCAAATGCCAAATTTGTAGAAAATTTTACCAACGAGAGTAACAAATTTATTTTTAACAAAATATTTCCAACTTGTACACTAGGATCTGGGAAATAGAAGCACAGTCCAGGGGTGAATGAGAAGCAGTTAACTAGATAAATCCAGTTAAATCCTGACTTAATTCAGTGTGTGTCTTTCATATAAAGGTCAAGGTCACATTTGCTCTAAAGCCAGTCGTATACGACTCTAAGGTTCAGTGCTCATCTCTGTTTATAGCCAAAGAGCCAGTGTTGTCTGCAGATGTTTCCGTGGACATGTTGCAGGCATGACTAGACACCAGAGTGTACAGAACGCTGTTTACCTTCCCACCAAAGTGGTCCCTATTTATTTACTTGCAATTCCTTGCTTTTGAACTGTTAGGATGACAGGAGCTGGGTCAGAGATAGACATTCAGTCCATCATGCAGCATTCAGGTCTCGAACTGCTGACCTGCTGATCTTCCAGTCGTCAAGTTCAGCATTTTAACCACTAAGCCACTGCAGTCCTGGTGTCTTTCATGTAAAAGGTAAAGATAATGGTTTCCCTTGCTTGAAAGCCAGTCGTATCCGACTCTAGGGTTCAGTGCTCATCTCTGTTTCAAAGCCGAAGAGCCAGTGCTGCCTGCTTCTGCAGACATTTCCGTGGTCATGTGGCAGACATGACTAGACACCGGAGCGCACAGAACGCTGTTTACCTTCCCACCAAAGTGGTCCCTATTTATCTACTTGCAATTTCTTGCTTTCCAACTGCTAGGTTGGCAGGAGCTGAGACAAAGATGGGAGCTCATTCCGTCCTGCAGTACTCAGGAATCTAACTGCTGACCTTCCGCCTCCCAGTCAGCGTCTTAGCCACTTGAGCCACTGCAGTCCCTGTACATCTCCACAAATTCTAGCTTGATGAGCAGCAAGGAAAAGAGGGACCCAGTGGCTGGAGGAAGTTGAGGGAAATAGCCTCAGTCTCAAAATCTCTCTTACCTGGAAGTCTACTAATTTTTATTGGTCTTTCTTAAAATTTCCTTCTCTTCTGGCTTTTCTAAAATTTGACAAAAAATGGATGGAGGTAGAAGAAATTCCAAATTAAGAGGAAGATCCCATCTGATACTCTATAGTTTGCAGTCTGGCCACTATTCATCTTTTTTTTAAAGTACAAGTGCAGACATAAGAGCAACTTGAAAACCAAAAGAGGAGGGAGAAGTAGACTATTTCAGGGAAGTATTCATTAAATAGGCAGATCAGCCCTATTCAGTCATTATACATTTGAATGTACTTCCCACAGGTAGAAGACAATGCTCAAACTCTGTCTCCCTCAGCTTCTGATTTAGTCCCTCTCCTTCATGTGGACCCGTCACCAACCATTGGAGCTCACATGAATTCGGGACTTGAAAAATCAGTGAGAGCCCCCATGAATAGCATAGGACAGTGGTGGCAAACCTATAGCACGTGTGCCAGAGGAGGCACTCAGAGCCCTCTCTGTGGGTACCCACGCTGTCACCCTAGCACAGAGCTTGCCCTACCCCTCTGCCCAGCAGCCCAACGGGAGTGCTTCCTCCCTCCTGCAGGCACAAAGTACACCCCACCCCTCTGCAGTGTGGACGGCAACCTGTTGAGTTTGGGCATCTAGTCTCTAAAAGGTTTGTCATCACTGGCATAGGGTTTCCTCTTGAAACCTGTCACTCTCCACAGAAAAGAACACTACAGAAGTGGAGATAGGGCTGTAGTACTCCTCTCTACCTTTGACAAATACACTTAACCTAGTAATTGCTGAATAAAATGTATATGTTCTACCCACTATTGTCTTTGGAATGAGAACGAGCATAATGAGATTTCTTGAAGCGTAAGTTAGATTATGACTGGGGCAGGAATGCACTTGGGTGAGCTACCTCTACAGTGTGGATAGAAACAATATTATGTGTTGACTGAAAGCATAACTGTCATTCTGCTATGACACAATTGCAAAATAACTAAGCCTCTACAATGTTGAAGGGCTCTAGTGTGAACAGTACTTGGGATAACAATGATGTTACTTTTTATTCAGTATCTAGGATAAAGGTATGGAGGTAGCTGTCAGGTAACACAGTTGGTTTGTAAAAGAATTATGTTTAAGAAGTCCATGCAGTTCTCCATTTTCACCACAGAAGACATTTCTGTTACTTAATTAACACCTTACAAGACTCAAATCAGCTTTGCTGACAGTGGGGAAGAATAATCTTTCTTTTCATTTTTGAGAATAACAACATTTCCTGTGGGAGAAAGATGAGTATATGACATGATATGGATCTTTCTGTTATGCGGATGCTTCCTTTCTGACATAATACAACATGAATCATAGTCTGTAAATTAAACAGAACAAGGCCTTTGGATTAGGGTTTCCTGGAATTATTTTCTGAAATATTGCATGGACACCCTCAAACTAACTGGAGAGAAGCTCAGCAGCAGAAAAATTGCCAGGAGAGAAAATCCACTCCCAACGGAGCACTATTTCCATGTAGATACTTTCTGTGTTTTTAGATGTTTTTAACCCATTGAGCCACATTTCATCCCAACCATGCCAAATTGATTAGAATTTGTGAAATATGGTTAGTTAAATGTATAGCTATCCTCAACATTGCTTCATCGGATTGGAAAGCCCCTGACAGTAATTGGCTAATGTAAAGTGCCACTTAACACCGGGAACAAAATTATGCTTAATTGAAATGTTGTGGAACTGTCTTTTCTTCTTTCATCCTTAGGTTTCCTGAGCCAGTGAAAGGAAACAGTTTCCCCTCCAGTGAACACTTGGAAACCAGGTGAAAATTAATATTTCACCTCTCTCTCAACCAAGGGAAAACATAATCTGGCAGTGCATGGGAGAGGGTTAGTGAAGGAAGAAGAGTTAGCTTTCCATAGTTACGCACTGGGAATGGTGAAAATGGGAAATGGGAAACATGAAATGAGGAGAAATTGGTTTATTTAATTTTTATTTATTTGCTCATTTTTGGCCATCCTTTTCCAACTTTTTATATGGAAACTATCATAGGTTGCCCGGCATTGCTGGGCTGTTATAGACTGTGATCAGCTTTTGGGGGGTGTTTTTTTGTGAATTAAAAAAAGAACAAAGGATGATATAATTGTTTCAAATTGTTTTATTTAACCAAATAATGTTTTAGTTTGTGTTTTTTTGTTAATAGTTGTACTGTTGGTAATATTTTTAAAAATGTGAAAGTACATGTTTTTTACATTCAATGTTTTAAAACTGTGTTTAGATGTTTGGGGTTTTTATTTGAGTTAAAACTCAACACAGCATGCTAGAAATCTTTTATTTATTTAACATATGATTGATATTTGTGTAAATTTTTGATTTATTGTTATATTTTTTACTTGTTTTTAATCTTGTGGCCTCTAGGTGGGGCTGTTGTGTGTTTTTGAGTTGTTTTTACTATTCTACCCTGCAGGTGGGGCTGGTAGTGGCTTTGGTTTCATTTCATGTGTTTTTTCTCTCCTGGCCTCTGGGTGGGGCTTCTTCTGGTAAGTAGTCTTTATTTCTTCATTTCTGTTCCAGTCGTCGTGGAGGAAAGACGTGCTGGTGAGTTCTCTGGTTTTCTTTCTTCTGGGGTTTTTCTTTGTTTTGTTTTTGTGGTGGTGGGCTGGGAGGTGCTTCTCTTTGTTATTTTTTGTTTTGGTTGGGTTTTAGGTTTGTCTGTTTATTTGATTTGGTTATTTCTGGTTTTATTTAATTTTTCATATTTCATTGTTGTTTATTTGTGTAATTCGTTGTTGTTTGTTTGTGTAATTTGTGGGTTTTTTCGTGTAGTAGTTATGTGTTTTGTATGTGCTTTTGTGGTATTGTGGATGTTTTTGTTTGTGTATTTTGTGGTTTATTTTTTGTTTATTAATGTTTTTTTAATTATTGATTTAGTTTTGTTTTATTATTTTTTATTAATTTTGGTGTTTGTTTTTGGTGTTTACTTTAGCGTGAAGAACAGGCTGCCTGTTGTTTCCTCTTTTCCCCATTGCTGCTTCGAATTTTAGTTTTGATGCAGCAATGGGGGAAAGGAGGAGGAGGCAGTCAGCCCGTTTTTCTCCCGGGAAGGTTCGTTAGGTAGGTCGGGGGAGAAGGAGGAGGCAGAGAATAACTATCTCTGCTTAAAGATGGTTCTCTCCTCTCTGTCTTTTTTTTCTCCTGGCTTACCTAACCGGAGATGGGGAGGCAGTGATCCGTAAGTGATGGTGCTCTTCCTTGCGGATTGCTGGCTGCTGCTTTTGTATTCGGAAGTACAAAGGCATCAGCAAGTCATCCGCCAGGGAGGGTGCTTCTCCTGACAAACTGTTGCCTGTTTTGGGGGTTTTTTTCCACCCTGGCTCAACTTTCCTTGAGGTTGGTGGTGGTCTCGCCATGTCTTCGACGGGGTAGCGTGGAGGAGATGGAGTCCCTCTTCTCCCCATTGCTCTGGGAAAGAAGGATGGTGGGTGTCTCGCGGTGGTGTTTTGTTCCTTTTGTTTTGCAAGGCTGTGAGGCGCTGCGTCCGCCTGTGGCGGACTTGTATTCATGTTGCATTTTGTAATTTTATTTTTCGCGTGCTGGCTTTCTCAGTATTCTGCGTGCTCATGGCACACAGGGCGCTGGGACTTGTAGTTGTGCATTTCTGGTTTGCGTTTGTGTGGCGGTTATTTTCCTGCGGCTCGATTTTAATTGGCCATGCTGCATTTCCCAACATTCTTTTTGCTTGCGCCTCTCAGCCTGATTGGCTGAGGCGCGGCACAGTGCAGAGAACGTTGGGAATTGAAGCTGTTTCCCTTTGTTCGTGTTCATGGGGCTCTTGCCCCACTGGCGCGTTTCTCAACCTTTTAGTAACCTCCGTAACGGGTTCGGGCGAGTGCAGGAGGCTCGGTACGGATAGGATGGATGGGTGCAGAAATATATAGCAAGTTCCAATGGTTAACCCTTGGATTTATAGGTATAGATTTGTTACTTCCGACTTCTTCTCTTTGACTCAAAACAAACAAATGGCCTTCTTTATTTTGGATTCCAAATAATTTCTTAACCCAAAGATCATCTCTAATTTTAACATATAGATTTGTCACTAAAGCCTGGCAGACTTCCCCTTGCTTCATCTTAAATACTGAATACTCAGTTGAAGACCAGATTATTTTTGTGAAATTTTATTCATGCATGCTCAGATGTATGCTCCATTCATTTCAATGTATCCTGCTTCTTGGGTAAGCATGTTGCATTCAAGCAAAAGTGAGCACTCAAGTCCTTGATCTAACTGGAGGTACTCATGAGAGCAGAAGCAGCAAATGAACAGGATTTACATATGTGATGATTTGCCACTCAGCACCTGAGTCAATTTATCTATTCTGATTCCAGCTGGCTCTTGGATTGAGACCCAAATATTTTCTATAAATTTTTGATGTACAAAGAAATCCTAATTTGTCAATAGATATACAACATGATAGAGCTGGTTCAGGATGAATGTGTCTGAGACGCTTGTCAGGGCACAGGGGTTTGAGTGGTCAAACTAGGCAGTGTTCCCCATCTCTTGTCAATTATGTTAGGCCAGGACTAAAACTCACCAAAGTGTCCTCCATCAGAACTCTTGGGCAAGGTGAAAGAAGAGGGCACACATCATGGTCCACCTAGCTAGTGAGTGATATGATATCCACTACATGTCCTTTGGACCCCTGTCCCACTTGGTTAGTGAAAGCTTCTAAGGTGGTGACAGGAGGCTGGGTCGAGGCAATAATAAATGCGACTTTGCAGGAGGGGGTGTTTCCTACACTGCTAAAACATGCTCTGGTGTGCCCCCTCCTGACCCAGCTGTCCTAAACAACTATAGGCCGGTCTCCAACCTTCCCTTTTTGGGGAAGGTATTGGAGAAGGCGGTGGTGCACCAGCTGCAGGGGGCTCTGGAGGAAGCGGATTATCTGGACCCCTTTCAATCAGGATTCAGGCCCAGACATGGTACAGAGGTGGCATTTGTCGCACTGATGGATGATCTCTGGCAGGAGTGGAATGGCGGTTATCCAACCATCCTTGCCCTCCTTGCCCTCTCAGCAGCCTTCGATACCATCAACCCCGGTATCCTTCTGGAATGGCTCAAAGGATTGGGATCCAGGGTGCTGTGTTGTCCTGGTTTTCCTCATTTCTGGAGGGCCATACCCAGTCGGTGTGGTTGGAGAGTGAGAAATCCAGTCCTAGGCCCTTCAAATATGGGGTGATGCAGGGCTCAGTGATCTCTCCTCTCCTATTTAACATCTACATGAAGCCACTGGGTGAGATTATCTGTTCCCATGGGGTGCTGTACCATCAGTACGCAGATGACATTCAGTTGTACATCTCGGCCCCTGGTGATCCCAGTGATGCGGTCAAAGTTCTGTCTGGATGCCTGGAGGCTATTGGAGTCTGGATGGGGGACAACGGGCTTCAGCTGAATCCTAGCTAGACTGAGTGGCTTTGGGTCAGGGGTTATCAAGTGAGTTACCTCCTCTAGTCTTGGATGGGGCAGTTTTGCCCCAGACAGACTTGGTGCACAACTTGGGGGTCATCCTGGACTTGCTGCTGCTGCTGGAAGAGCAGGTGGCAGCCGTGACAAGGAGGGCTTTTGCTCAACTTCGAGTAATCCGCCAGTTGCGCCCGCTCCTGGACTGGGACTCCTTACTCATGGTCACTCATGCTCTGGTCACCTCCATACTAGATTACTGTAATGCACTCTACATGGGGCTGCCCTTGATGACCATTCGGAGGCTACAGCTGGTACAGAATGCAGCTGCCCGGGTGGTGATTGGGTGTGGACGTTATGCTTGCACCTCCCCACTACTCTGGGAGCTGCACTGGTTGCCAATTTGCCTCCGGGTGCAATCCAAGGTGCTGTTTTTGACCTTTAAAGCCCTATGTGGCAGTGGGCCAGGATACCTGAGAGACCGCATCGTCCCAAGAGTGTCTGCCTGTCCAACCAGAGCGGACCAGAGGGGCTCCCTAGTTGTGCCTTCAGCTAGAGGGGCTCACCTCTCTGGCACACGAAGAAGGGCCTTCTCTGTGTCCGCACCAGCCCTCTGGAACCTCCTGCCAATGGAATTGAGACTACAGACAGAATTGCTGCCCTTCAGGAAAGGTCTGAAAACCTGGCTGGCAGGGCAGGTGTGGGGCCTTAATGGCAATACGGCCCCAGCCTGCTGGCTTATCTCCAGCTAGATGGCCAGTTAGTGTTCCTCCTTCTGTATTACTGTATTCCTCCTATTCCCCTTTTAGTCTTTTTTAAAAATGGGGTGGGTATGCAGGTGGGTGATTTGGGTTTTTTTAACTGTTTTTTAAATATGTTTTTAATTGTTGTACGTAGCCCTGAGTGGGGTTCGCTTGATTGGGTGGCATAAAAAATTAAAAATTAAATTAAATTAAAAATTAAATTAAATTAAATATCCAAATGGCTAAAAAAAACTACATGCAGATGAACTTGATTTCTCAAGGCCCTTTGAATGTGCGTAATGTCATTGCAGAGACATCTACCAATGTGTGGACTGAATAACAACTCCAAGGTATCCAAGGTATAGTTTAAAAAATGAGAATTAAATGTTTCTTATTTGGTGCTTGAAAGAGCCTCAATTTGATTTTCACTTCCGACTTCTTCTCTTTGACTCAAAACAGACAAATGGCCTTCTTTATTTTGGATTCCAAATAATTTCTTAACCCAAAGAACATCTCTAATTTTAACGTTATCAAATTAAACCAAACTTTTGGGTGTGGACTAAGTTCCTTTGGATAAGCAAAGCAAACTTTTGAAGGTAGATAGCAGGCAAAACCTACACCGAACTGGTCCAGCATAACATGGTAAACCAATGGTTAAACATAGCTAAGTCTTGTGATGGATTCCAGTACCTCATCAATTAATAAGCATTTGGCATGTTTTGAAAGTGTGGGCCAGCACAATTTTTGACATATGATCTATGTGTGCAATTTTAGCAGTGACATAACTGCTTTGTTGTAGTAATGCTGGCACACATACTGGGCAAATATCTTGCAGGATCTGACAAACACATCACAAAACAGACAAGATATTGTTATAAGATCTGCAATGTACAATAAGAAAAGAGAGATAGACAACCTTAGAAAATTCTGGAACAAACATTTGTTGCTAACCATTTTTTATTCTTCATTTTTTTTGAAAAAATATAAAATTCTGTACCTTTACACTACAAAAAAATCACAAACAAAATGCACAATGAGCATCAAAGGTAGGAGGAGAAAGGAGGAAATAAATACAGCAATCCTAAATTTTCTAGTGTTACAGTTCTAATAAAGGGAACAGATTCTTGATGCAACACAGGGCCAGTGCCCATGAAAATGACATGATATTTTTTAAACCAGTATAGCAGCAAATTAATCAAAGACTGACCTGTAAATGTTACTCTTGGATCACTATTCTTGGATTTCACAGGGGTTAATGTATTCAAACTTTTCCAGCTATGAGACTGTGACAAGTTGAATTCAACACATTATATTCACTAGTTTCTAGCCTTTGTTGGGTTTAGTTGATCAAGAATCCCCTGAAGTAAGCTCTATGGAACATACATATATTCATTTTAAAAACTATTCACTCTTTGAAATGGAGGCTTTCATAGGGAAGAACTATGCTTGTTTATTGTAAACAAATGTTTGCAAGAAACAAACTTGAAGACTAATGGATTTATTATATCACACAATTTTGTAGATTGTAATCTGAGGAAGTGGATTGCAATAATCCCAAACTCATACTGTAATCAATACATTACATCTTCACTGTACCCCCATTGTTATTTGGACAGAAGAGCTTCTATACCTGGAATGTGATTCAGCTGGGCATCCTAACCCTATGCTAGAAAGGCAAACAGTTTGAGGGGTCTGTCCTAATTTTACATCCCCAAATCCCACTAATTTTTGTTTTACTTTGCTGTTTTGCTTTACACCTTGCCTGGTGAAGAGCTAATGGATAGCTTGGAAGCTTGCTTAGCAGTTGGTGAGTTTTTGCTTAGCCTCATCAAGATATTTTGTTTTTGAAAAAGGCAACCTTTGCTTTTTGTATTGCTCTTGAAATCAGGCTTGCTATGGATGCCAGTGAAGATCTCAGAAAGAATGTATTATCATGGCAGTACCATTTTTATTGACGCTGCTTACAAAAATGGCCATGGGTTGTTCTCTCCCCTTTGAGAGATACAAGTGATTGCAGACAAGTACCATGCTTCTGGGAAGCCCCTGGACTAGAGGGAAATGTCTGTTCTCCTGCTTTCCATGGTTACATTCCTGTTGTCCTTCCTCACAGACAGCAACTCAACACCAAGTGTCAGGTGGTGGTTAACTAATCTGACTTCCTAAAGGAGCCAATGGTTACAGGCGGATAAACCCATGGGGTGATGGCTTCCCTCAGTGGAAGAAATGCCACTGGAAACCATCATATTAGGCCCAATGGCAAAATAAGTAGAGGAGCAACTCTGATTCCCAATGGACATGGAGCCAAAAGAGGCCATGCCAGATGGACTGGATGTGAAGGATAATATCATAGAGGATAATACCCTCTAGGCTGCGGCAGTCCATTGCAGTCCCGGTGTTAAATCCTGCATGTCTTATTTCATATGTGCCACAGGAAATGGCTCTATGATCATAGTGTGTAGATCACTTCATGCCAAAATGGAATCCACCTTAAACAAATTCATGCTAGTTACATTTTTCCTCCTTCAGGAAAAAATGCATTCTCAGATATGGGACATCCTCCCTTATCTCAAGGCATGGGAACTTGTACCACACCATACAGTAACTCATTGAATTCAATGTTGTGGGTTTGCCCCAAGCCTTGCCCTCAGGCAAGACTGATAGCTTGTGCGTTCACCATATGATTTTTCTGAGTAAGGTACTCAAAAGGAGCAATGCAACCTTTACAGTTTTGAAAGGGCCTAGCAGAGGCAACAGCCCACACCTGAGGACATGGTTAGGAGTTGAGGGTCTCTTAAGGCAAGCCATTTTGAACATGAACTTCGAAAATGTTTCCTTCAGAGTGGGACTATGGACACATGATGACACTGTGATCTGGTGGGCCTGATTCCTTGGGAGCATGGAGAATATGTTAGCAGTGACTGCATTAGCTACTGTGGAAATGCTAGCACAGTACATTTAGCTGTGTAACTAAATTTTTGTGCAATTATAAAAAATGGACAGTGGCTTGATTTGGATGCACGTCTCATTTATAGCCACAGTCCCAGCTTCTGAAGCAGTTTTAGGACATTGTCCTTGTAATCAGAAACAGATGTATGCACAACTATCTACAACTGTAGGATTTTAGGTGGCAGGTAGTTTTGAAAAGCCCACCCTTTCCTTGACCACCTAAAGGGTACCCAGCATGGGCCTGCCTATTCCTATGATGTTATCCTTCCCATGGGGGAAGAGACAAAAATTCCTTTTCCAAAATTGCCTCACAGCTGTTGAACCTGCCTTTTAAATTCTGCAGAGTTGAGCAGTGATTAGAAATTGGGTATGAAGCATTTCATGGGGAAATGAGAGCCACATGAGCATCCTTTAAAAGTGCTATTTTCATGGCCTGGGCTCAGGCTGCACTTTTGCATAAGGCAGGGTGGACAAATTTCCAAAGCAGCAACAGGAGCACCTACTGAATATGCTTGGCACAGATGTGTTGGCTGAGGCTAAGGAAAGCCATGGTCTAACCCACCTTGTGGGAAACGCTGCACCACCACTAGTACCCTAAGCCTTCTCCACACAAAATGTTCCTCCATATTGAGGAAACTATTCCTCAAATGGATGACTTCAGATTAAAAAAGGGTCCCCGTGCATGCAAAAAAAAAAAAAAAAAACAGAAGAAAAAAGGATTGGGTCTGTTGCCTATTCCTCACAAATAATTTTTTTTCTAAAAGAATTAAAGACTTCTTAATAAGTTTTGAGTATCAAGTACAATTGAATTAAAGATTTTAAAAAATCATTAAAAAGAGAGAGCACAAGCAGCCCAGTCTATTGACAAATGCAAACCATTTTTATGGAATTCCTTCTATCTATTTTTCAAGAACTGGAAAATTGTAAAAACTGATACAAAGCAGCAGTTCATTCATCTGTGGTGGGAAAAATAATGACAGCACTTCAGTGGGACAAATTGCAACCCTGTGCAGTTGGAGAAAGTGTAATAATTTATGAGTGGAAGAAAAGAAAAGAATATACTTTTTCATGGTGAGGGGAGACATTTTTGGCCTGAGTCTCTCTGCTCTCCAGCAGTTAACTGGATACTGGAGAGCTCAGAAAGAAAAGTGCTACGATTGTTAATAAAATTCTCTAGAAGTAGAACAGCTTTGTGAGACAAGAAAAACCTTTAAGATTCTTCCGAAAGAAGATGCAAACTATTCCCAAACAGGTCTCATGACAGCTTCCATAATGTTATTTATTACTTGGAAAATAGGCTTTGTGCTTAAAACTGTTGTTACTGAATTCCCTCCCCCTCGCCTCCCTTAAATTCTCTTTCAAACCTACCAGCTAACAGAATTAAGCAAGAAAACCCCAAACTGTATCACAATAACTTGACAGTCTTTCCCTGCTCTCTGGGAAACATGAAAGTAGCCCACACAAGTTGTCTCATCCCCCTGTGACCTTTCTCTCATGTTTATAGATGAGCTTGGCACCTTGCCAAGGGATGGCAGATGCCAGGGAGAAGATGTGCCAAAGGCAGGATTTTGTTCAGGTCTCTTGTTCACAGGCATCTGATTTGTAATCCTGGCTTGCTCTTCGTTCTTGAAGGTAAATGTTTTAGAGAAGGATTTTGCAGGGGAGATGTTTTCCCCAAGTTTGAATGGAATTTAAAAATGAAAAATCCCCAAATTTCATCTAGATGTATGGTAATTTCCAAGGAAATTCATTAAATCAATAATTAACTATTTTATAAGTTCCCCCATTCTTTTCTAGCAATGTTGAGAAGGGCAAGCTGTCAGGTTATATTTCATAAGAACATAAGAACATAAGAACAGCCTTGCTGGAACAGGCCACAGCCCATCCAGTCCAGCATTCTGTCTCACACAGTGGCTCACCATTTCCTTCAGGGTATTCCCAAGGAGATGCCTTCACCTGCTTAGGATTCCCTGGAAATGGCATTGAGAGATATCCTGCCTATCTCTCCAATCCGGAGGTTGTCCTTAGGTAGCCATAATTATAGCCATTGATACACTTGTCCTCCATGAACTTGTCTAATCCTTTCTTAAAGCTGTCAAGACTGACAGCTGTCACCACTTCTTCTGGCAGGGAGTTCCATAGACCAGTCTTGCCAGAGTCTGGTTCCATTAGAAAATTATTCCATTCATGACACCACCTGGAAGATTATACTAACAATGATGTTGGAAACTGAGCACCTTAAGTCCCGATATGTAACACATTTCCACTGTCATGCAAGCAGATCTACAGGCTTGATCTAATTTGATCCAACCCAGAATCTGGATTTATGTTTGAAATAGTTTTTAAAAATCACATTACATTACATACATATCCTGAATGCCAATGTGGTCACTCTTAATTCAGTTGGTTCTCATAAAGTTCCCAGTGACTTTCGCTAGCACCTTTTAAAACTGACAAGTTAAGGATGTAGCATCTTCTCTGTGGTTCTAGGTCATTCTTTCATTATTTAACCGGAAATCTGAAGTGATGGATCACTATCAAAGCATTACCTCAAGAGCTTTGTTTCTGCATAACCATGTCCAGCTCTGGAATAATTCCGGTGAATGGGGTATCAATGAAAGAGGATCCTAGGTCGACTTTGCCTCCAGATGATCCCATGAACCAGTGTTGTAGACCCCATCTTACAATGTATGATAATGATGCGTGCAAATAAATTTCATCCCAGAAAGTCATGTACAACATATCTGAATGAATGACTGGCTAAGCGTGAGTTCAAAAATCATATTACAGTCCAGAAATGACTCCTACAAAAATTGTTTCAACCACACAAAGTGAAAGGCCTATGATGTAGATACTAAAATATATTATTTAGAATTTTATTTGTAATATCCCAAATGATCAAGAATGGTTTAAGAATACGTTGCAAAAGGCATACTTAAATGAAGAAGGTCAGTAGTTCTTTGCAACCGATTATGGCTATTACAAAGTTGCTTCAGTATTCATAATCATCAAGCACGGAATGCATTTCCATGTAAAGAATGCTTCTTTCAGGTAACAGATCTGGAAGAATGGTTTCAGAGAAACCTGGCCAATACTCACAGAAAATCAATAAAAATGTGCAAATAATATCTATACCTTCATTTTTTTGTTATTATTTGAAATTGTGTGCAACTTTGTGCTTATATTTATGTGCCAAGAAATGTCATTTAGCATTTAGTAGAAATGATGAATCTTTGCACTGTAGGTCCTGTAGAAGTAGTGATGGGCAAGAAGTGGTGGGTTACACAGAACCCTAAAGCTCCCTCTTCCAACTCCAAGAAATCTCAACTTACAAGATTTCACAGGTATTTTCAAGAAAAGATCCACAACAAAAATGTACTTTTTCACTGCTTGATGTCCCCTCCCCCAAATAAAATTGAGATTCTTTGGAAAGCCAAATTCTCAATGAAGTATAAAATCTTGTGCTGCTGTGAATCGTACTTGTGTTGTAACTGTGCTGCAGCAGTAAGGAAATACAGACAGGGAGGATGCATGAAAAAGACATCCTACAGCTGGAGTATGTGGTCATCTGGATACTGCTATTGACATACATAGGACTAAGCATTTATTCATCTTCCAGTTATGAAAAAAGGTTTTCATTACAAAAAGGAAAAACAAACCCTGTATTGCATTAAACATTCGTCAAGAAATATTTGTACAGTGATCTATAGGGCTTCATTGCTTTGTAACACCACTAACTTTCAAAATGTACAAAATACAAATCTCCTGCAAGAAATAGTCTAATATTGCTCTTCTATAGTCTTCCATCAGTACTTAAGACCTGAAGGAAACTTTAGTAAGCTGCAGTTTTCAGTAAGCCCACAGACAGTTGGAAAATGTTTCAAGTAAATCCTTGGAAGTATTAACACACACTGCCATGTTCAGCTTTTGAAAGGTGCAATATATGTTTTTAAATATTCACTCCATGTACAGACAAGGTGCGATGGGAAGGTTGTTTTTGTTGTTGTTGCATTAGAAGAAAATAGTTACCCTCATACATGGCGTATCCCCATAGCTACACACTCAAATTACTTCATAAGGAAGTCATATAAAGGTAAATTCTAACACTGATTATAAATTATGCTGTTGAGGCCAGTGTTCTTCTTTTGTGTTATAGAAATCACAGAACGTCACTTATTTCTGTTGTTAAAATAAATGTTGGGGTTATGTGTAGAAAGTGCAAGATCTATCACTTGAAGAAGTGACACTTTGTTTTTTAAAAAATAATTTAAAAAATTACAGTGGCACCATCCCATTGACCAGCTGGACCTTCATTTCTTGAAGGCTGTTCATTATCTTCTTCTGGTGCCCAACAAGTGTGACTCCAAGTCGCCTCAAGTCCCTGCATGAAGAAAGCACACGTTGATTCCAAGAGGTTGACTCATCAGCAAGATGGCTGTACAGGATCACCCATATGTTTTGATTTGTTTTTTTTTAAAACATCCAGTGCTTTCCAGACATACCACTTAAAGCATATAGCATCACAGTAGCTAAAATCCAGTAGTAAACTGCAACCAGAGTAGGCCCATGGAATCAGTGGAGTGTTGGTGAGTCAACTGCTCCATAAGTTCCATTGATCCAAATACACCTACTGTAATTGTGGCTTTCTACTGGGTTTAACTCACTAAATGAAACCTTTACTTGGACTGAAAATCTTCCTTTCTCTTCCAATAGAGAATATGGCAAGATTTCTCCATGGCCTTTTTATATGATGAGCAAGCAACATTGCATGACAGATCCTTTCTTGGTCTGAACATATTATAGTTACAGTGGATACACAGAAATATAAACAAACAAAAAACCACTTGATCCCACAGAATCCATGGCAGTTAACTTTATGAGGATGGAGAGCGCTTACCCACAATTTATCTGTCGTCATTTCTCTCACAATGATCTAAAGGGGAAAACACCTTCTGGCAGTGGGTCTGTTCATAAGGAGCAGAATCCTAATGTCTCCTTTAAATTACCATCCCCCCTGCCTCATTATGCAAAAATAAATTTTTCTGGACAATACTGAAATATGCAAGCTCAAACTTTAATTCTATTAACTGTATAAACCAGGCCTTTTAAATGTTTTTTTTCCTTTCTGTAGGGAGACTGAAAGCTCGCTAAATAGCTCAGTAAATTGAGTATCTGGCTGTGCAGCCAGGGGTTGGGGCTTGAATTCTCAATGTGTCTCTGTGGAGAGGAGACAACTGTTGTAGCCTTGGGCAAGCTTCATAGTCCAAGGACATCACCAGAAGGGTATACTACGCCACTTCTGAGTGCACGTATAAAACATTGGAAAGGGCCACTGTATGTCAGAATTGACTTGATGGCATGTAATTAGGGAGAAGAATGAAGAGAACCATTCACGGAGATTTGAACTAGACAATGCAGTTCACATGTCATTAGCATTGGAGTTCAGTAAAAGGGTAGGGGAAAAAACATTTATCTAAGCATGAGCTTGTCTACCACTCAATATTGCAAATTAGGTTGTTTTTGTTTTGAAATTCATTAAAGGATGTAAGTGCACACTTCATTTGCAAGTCCAATTACTTGGGTATTGTCCTTTTAAGGAAATTCATGTCTGGTCTCCCTTATCATGAATCACAGATGAGAATGCTGTGATTAATAAAATAAATTATGGGTTTTTTTCCATTCCAATGTGGTTAGCAGAGAACATACAGTAGATCTGCCTAGGTTTGCCTCTGTGTTGATATAACCTAGATCCTGGGGTGGGTGGGGAGGAGCAATCCAAGATGTCTCTAAAACATGAGATTATAGTACTTGCTGCATGATATAACCTTCAAAACACTTTTTGGGGCTTTTAGATTATCAGTCAGTTCCATCATAATTGTTTTTTGTCATTATATGTGGGTTTGCTTATTTTATTTGATGCATTTGCCTTCCTGCAGTGATCAATTACCACTTTTCAGCTACTTCATTATGCAGTCCTTTAAAATGGCTAAACATAAAAATGGATGTAAGATCACTGCTGGATTTATGCATAAGCTAAGTCCGATTTATTTTGATGCATGAGACCATGAGATGTTTCTTCTTCTAACAATGCCAACTTTTTACAGTAATACTATATAGCCTCTTATATTTGTCATAACCTAGAGCAGGTGTGGTGAAAATATGGTCCCCAGATATCACTAGATGAAAACTCTCATGAACTTTGGCAAATAAGAGGTCCATTTATTCCCTGAATTTCTCCACTGACTTTTAGAACATGTTTGGAAGAGTTCACTAACTGCTGAAGTTTATATTGTAGACCATTGGGGCTGTTTGCAAAAAAAGGATGCAATCATCAGCCAACAGAAGATGGGTTAGTCTTTCTCCGTCAACCTTAATACCACCTTTAAGTTTGATTTTACGAAAGACTTTCCAAAGTCACAAACAATATCGCTCTTTCTCTCTCCAGATCACTGCCAGAATACATGTGAACTGTTCGTGACTACCAGTTCACACGTGTTCATATACAGTGTAACCTTGGTTAATGTAATAATAATAATAATAATAATAATAATAATAATAATAATAATAATAATAATAATAATAATAATAATAATAATAATAATAATACAGTGGTACCTCATACAATGATTTTAATACATTCCATGGGGCTCGTTGTTGTACGAAACAATTGCTTCACAATACATGCACCGTATAGCGATTTTCCCTATGGGATGCATCGTACAAAAAAATTTTTTTGCTAATTGTTTTTTCCCATTGAAAAATTGTTGTATGGTTTTTTCCATAGGGAAGCCTGTTATGGGGACGTCATTTGCCCCCCAAAACCTAATTGTTATGCGATTCTGTTGCTATACGGGGTGATTGTTGTATGAGGTTCCATAGTAGTAGTAGTAGTAGTAGTAGCAGTAGTAGTAGTAGTGATAATAATAATAATAATAATAATAATAATAATAATAATAATAATAATAATAATAATAATAATAATAATAATAATAATAATAATAATAATAATAATAATTTATTGTGGTCATTGACCAGCATGGTAAACAGGGCTTAAGTACACAAGATACAATTAAAATGTACTACCACAAACGTATCTACTTGAGTTGAAATAAAACAGAATAAAATCAGTTCTTAAAATTGGTTCTAGGTAATGTAAAAAATGTCCTGGAGAACACATTAATTACGTTAACTGCGTCAATTGGAATTCAACCTGGTTAATGTAATTAATGAGTTCTCCAGGACATTTCTTACAGCAAAAATTACTTTAACTGAATTTCCTATAGGAATGCATTGAAAACCAAAATACTTTAACCAAAATGCAGTTTCCCATAGGAATGCATTGAAAACCAATTAATCCATTCTTAGGGGGAAAATCCATAAAACGAGCCACTAATTTCTATGGATTTCCTTTTGTTATGCGATTTTCATGTTATTTGTGCTATTTGTTAACCGAGGTTCCACTGTACAGTGGAACCTCACTTAAAGATCATAATGCGTTCCATAGGACTGCTCTTTAAGCGAGTTTGCTCTTTAAGTGAAAAACCTTTGTAAGTGACCAATTGTGAATTCTGGTGGGGGAGGGGATTGCGAACCCCGATTTAGTTGTTAAGCGAGGCAACGATTCAGAGGAAATTCTGCTCTTTAAGCAAGTTAGTCTCTAAGTGAGTCACTCTTTATGCGAGGTTTTATTGTATCTTCAAAAGGCAAGTGAAAACTTAGGAACATGGACTGAGAGAATGCTGTCACTTGCTGAAGTTGTAAATTCATGGCAGAAACTACATTTGAAACTATCCACAGTTCACTGAAGCTCATAGAAATAGTAATGAAATCTGTGAAATTTACATGTAAATACAATAGCGGTCTAAATCCTGTTAAAGCTGATCACAAGAAACTGTCTGTTTCTAATCCCCAAGGCCAGGTTTTACAAACAAAGAAGGCTTGGGTTCCTGTTTTAGTACCCAAGAACAGTGTTCAGGAGCTGGTGGAAAAACAAGGACATTCCTGATCTTGGGACTGTTAGTTGCTGATTAACTCAGCAGATTCAGAGCCATGTATTGCTGAAACAAGAAAAGCAAGAGACTGCAGCTTGATACATCTCTCCCCAACTAGCTCTGTGATACTCAGGGCACAAGCAAGTCATGAACAGAGTTAGGCTTCCTCTGTTACTTACCTACCTTGCCGAGGTGATCCCCAGAAGCAGAAAATGGACAAACTGTTTAACAGTGAAACATTCCAGATTTCTATCAATGACCTTTTTCGCTTACAAAAGAAGTAGAAAAAAGAAACCTATCCCTGAAATGTCCTGAAATCATGCCATGGAATGTGGATCACTTGTATAGACTTTTCCGTTCTTGAGGGTTTTTTTAAAACATAAAATGCTCATCTGCTCTTGTTTTTTATCCTCTTCCCAAGAGGAGCTTGGCATCATCATTCTCCATGAAATAATCACCTTGTCAAAGAATTAAGAATGTGGAATAAAAAGCAAGAGCTGATGAATTCTAGTTTGTTTGTAGGGTTTTTCAATAGAGTGAGGGAATATCTTTTATTATAAATAAACATTTATTTTAAAAGAAAAAGAACAATTACAATGTAACACAATAGACACACGTATTGTTACAAAGATTTAGAGCTGTCCACTGGATGACAAGCAACAAGGTGTCCTGAGATTCAGTGAGTACATATCTTTCAAAAGAGAGTTGTGAAGAAGTCCACCTTTTGTTGTTAACCATTAAAGTCCAGCCAAGTATTGAGCTAGCTAATCTTGAGGGTTGTTCTGGCAAAGATATCCTTGCTGAGTAAGGGAAGACACTCAAAGCCACCAGAAATTGTCCACAAGTTTAGGGGGGGGGAAATGTTGTTCTCTCTCCTGTGGTAACAGTCTGAGAATCCAGACGGAAGCATAGGTGGAAATCAGGATATCCAAACTCCTTTGCTAGAATTAGAACTACATGGCAAAATGAATGTTGGAACACACTAGTTGTCAGGCCTTCATTCATAACCACCTCAACAGAGCACAGGACTTGGGGCTAAGGCTGGGGGACATTTCATTTTCACCTTAACTGTGAATATGTATTTGTGCAGGCCCTAGGTGGCAGGCATACTTCTGACTGGACTACTAAAGGAAGCCTTCAAGATTTTCAAGTTGTTTCAGATGACTCAGTTTGTGAGTAGACAGCTCAAAACAACTTCAAATGACCAAGTTCACTCAATAACACAAAGCAAGGTCCTTTGAAGAAGCCTTAGGCAGCACCCATATTTTGAGACACCCCAAACCATTACACATACTTAAAAATCTTGGGCTGGTTGATGTAATTTTTTTATTTGCTCACTGCCCTTTCTATCACATGAGACGCACATACATTGCCTTTCACAAATAATGATTTGTTTTTAGTAGGACCTGTCTCCCTTTTTTTGCATACAATTTCAAAATAGTTATATATATTTTTTGCATGGGTGGAAATTTCAGGTTACTTAATCTGAGAAATCAGAAGAATTGGTCCATGATTTGTAAAGAAAGTATTCTCGTGGCAGTTTAAGTGATAAACCCTACTCTAAGGTGTTCATTTTTAATTTCATCAGATCTCCCCAAGTCCAAGCTCTGGAACAGAATGAACAATCATATCCATTGAATATGTCACAACACAAACTCATTTCCCCCCTCCCTTTCCAGGAATGGTTAACAAGAGGCTGTAGGGTTTCTCCCAGAAAGTGATGGAATTCCTTTTAGAGTAGAGATATATAAAGATCAAGATGCACTCTCTCTCACACCATTCAAAATAAATTTGGAAGGATTTCCTTCTCTTCTGAGGCATCTGATAAATTCTTACAGGGGTTAAAAGTTTCAATGTAATATAAGTGTGATTTTTTTTGTGGCACACCACATATCCCTACTCTTTTATACTGGGAATTGCATCACCTTCTGATATTTGTCGGCCATGTGAGGTGAAATACTGACTGGTATCCTGTCGCAAAGTGTAGTTAGCAATACTAAAGTATTGAATCAATGGGGCTATGTTGAGTAAACTCATCAGGTGCCAGTGTCTAGGTGGAATTTTTAAGTATAAGTGGGTTTTAAGTATAAGTGGAAATTATAACCTGCCAAATGTATGAAAACCTGTTCTGCAGTTAGGTAAAAGGTGTAACATTTAGTGGCAAGCTGCTACAAGCTAAGAAATGGCTGAAGGCAATGTCTATTGCATACTGAGTTGTGCAAACTAGTTTGCAACAGATAATTCCTGCAGATATTTCTTAACTGGTGACAATTTGCATAACTGAACAATAGGATTTTGGGTAATTTATGTTACATCTTATGAGGGACAGATTAAATTAAGGATACTGATACAAAAAAATGAAAAACCTAGGGGTAGACGTGGCTCTATTAAGCAAACAAATAAATGAGGGATGTTTAGTACATTTCTGGATTGAATAATTGACATCTATGATATTTTAAATTATAGGCTTTGATGTTTTTAGACGTTTACTGTTGGTAGTAGTGTCCTGATCTCTTTAAAATTAAAAGTTTTGTCTACTTAAAAATTCTGCTGACTACATTCAAATTGTTATTACCCTGTCTATAGCATAATTTCATACTTTTATACATGTAAAACAGCTAAATAATGTTAATATCTATAAACCTCCATTTAAATGGTAAAACAACTATACAACACATACATTGCATTTCTGAATGGACAAATTTAAATACAGTCCTTTACCTACTGGCCCATCTGACTTTAATTGGGAAACAATATCTAGCATTCATGACTGACGCTATCTCAGGAACAACACTTTTATTCAGGAATGTTTCATTCCTAAATTTTGAGATATATAGGATATACCAGGTTTAGGATCCTCCACAAGTCATCTGTCACTAATAAATTCCCACATGACTCATTGTGATAAGCAGAACTCTACTGAGGTATTAGAAAAGCCAGTTTCTTAGGGAGGAAAGCATGGCCTCCTCCCTTTGCTTGCTCATGAAGAGAAAGTTTTCCTCCTCACATGAAGGCTCTAAACACAAGCAAGAACCCAAGGTTCTTTTTATAGCCTAAATCTAAGCGAGAATCCTTTCTCTTCACTCTTCCACCATCAATACAAAGAAAGAGATGGCAGATGATGTACGTCTAGGTGATCTCGACTAAGTAGTTTCAGCAAACCAGGTATACTAATGTCTGAATAGGGCAAATGTAACAAAAGGAGACAGAAAAGTCTGCACCTCATGTTCCTCTGAATGCCTGTAACATTCTAAGCTGCCCCTCAAGAGCCTCACAATTTCATCATATTGAACTCCTCCAAAAAGGCGATGGATGAACACCTAGCACTGCCTACATTTGAATTAAATGTACAAAAGGAATTTAGTGCAGGAAATCAGTTACAAAGTAGAGGCTGAGAAGAAGGAGGCTAACAATTTTTTCAGCAACCAACGGAAGGCTGAAGTAATTTTGTGTGTGGAAGGACTAATAGGATAATGTTTTAACTCAGCTTTGACTCTTTGATCCACTCTGGCTTCTAAGAGAATGTCAGAGAGGTGGGAGTGGTGTTTTAAAACATCTTATACAACTTCATGCAAGTATAAATCTTGATGAGCAAGGAAATGGCTGGGCAGACTTTCCGTCTAATATGCTATTTTCCATCTGCAAGGAGGCTCAGGAAATATTGTTAAAAGTGCTTCTCCATTTGCAGTGTTCTGTACCAAGATGGAAATTAATACTTTTGGGAGGTTCTGGGATTACAATGTGTGTCCAAGAGCCAGGAGAGACAGCAGCTCTTTTGGTTGGGAGAGCTGAAAAATGAACTTTCTCATCTCTGGTTCTACTTCATGCTTTGAACCTGTGAGAGCCAGAACAGTGAAATCTGTCCTAGTTCTTGACACGCCCCCTCTATGGCTTTAGAGGCAGACTAGTGATCCAAATGGACAGTCAAATAATATCATCTTAATTCCCCATCCATGAACAATGTTTCTCAATATTGATGTTGATATAGCATTGAAATAGAAAATAAAACAAGAAGAGGAAACAAATAGATTTTGTGGGAATTCTATGTTGCTAATAAGTTAACTATCAGAACTGAAACACAAACAAAACTCAAACAAAGGAAAACAGCAGGCAAACATTAGCAAAATAAAAAATGGGGGTGTCAGGAAAATCTATTTAATTTTGTTTTCTCCCACCTTTAAGTTTTAGAAACCTGGAGTTTTCATCTTCAATATGAATAAATTTGTAAGTTTTTGAATTTTTTAACAGTGGCCTAAACCATATTTTTTTCTCTCTCCTTTTGCTTCAGCTGCATTTAATAGATGATTCTTTTCCTACTGTGAAGTGGTTGTTGTTTTAAAGGCTATTAAAGATGAAACATCTTTCAAGAAAAAATAGGTAAAAATCCTAATTTAGGACTAACACAGGGAATAAAATCTAGATTTTTATGAGTGAAGCACTCAACACCCAGCAAGTATCAGTTTTTCCTGCACACTTTATCTGTCAAATAAAAATATATTTGATAAGATATTTTTAAAATTATATTGTAATTACATTCTTATTTATCTCTAAACAAAAAGTATAGTGAGGAGTAAAATTACTAAAGTCTTCATTCCCTAGCTATTCTGGTTCAGATATTATATTGATAGTAGGGTTGCTGTCGGGAATCAGTATTACACTGGTATGATTCAATAGCATTCCCATTGGGTTTTTTATTTTAAGCAGGCTAGGAAAGCCCCATCATTGCCAGTGACAGGAATGAGTGTTCCCATGCACAAAGCTTGGAAAAGCTATAGCTCCCTGAATCTCCTAAATTGGAGTGTCTCATGGGCTGAATACGTTTCCCAGAAGACCAAAAATTCCCTGCCCCCTCAATTAAACAAATATTCTCAGAGACTCTCCAATAGGTGTGGTGGCATTTATGATAGATCCTATTGCTGACATGCCTTCCTCTCTGTTCACCTTAAATGTAATTCTTTTCCTTGATACTAGGAGAGTGCAAAGGAACTTTTTCAATAAAATAAGTTTCTAAACAAAAAATGAAGGGGTAGCATTGGAAAGGGGTACAGCACTCCAAGTTCCAGTGGTGGGAATATATTCCCATCAGACTTTTGGACATAGACGTAAGAGGAAGGGGAATTTAGTCAAAAAAAGGGGGGAAATCCAAGTTTTATCCTTTCATGATTAGAATTAAGCCACATGACTATAATTCCTGTTAGAGCATGAATGAAAAGTTGGGTCTTCTCCAAGTTTCCTGAAACCTACAATTTGTTAACTGTAAAAAAAAATCTTAATTAATTATCCCAGTATGACTAGATAATTATATTTTCCATTGTTCTCTGGGAGAAACAATGTCTATTGAACTGTTTATGTCTGTGATGTAAACACACCTTTGATTTTGGTAAGTTTGAGTCCTACAGCTGTTATTCTATAGAACAAAATATAAGCAATTATTATTGCATTTTATGGATGTTCACAACCATGATTCCTTTGAAATCACTATTAATATGAGATGCTTCTAATCATGTTCTCAAGGTGCTGCATGGAGGGAACTGGAAAAAGTTTTGAGCCTTTTCATTCTGAGGATTAGAATTTTATTGAACTGAAATCACAGACAATCTATTTAAGATCATAATTCAGTCTTAAGACAGACACTTTCCAAGTGAAATTAATTTCCTGCAAGCGTAGAAGTCTTTTTAGAAGATAAATCTCAGTAGATTACATTGTGTTAGTTTACACACACTGGACAATTCAGACTTCTCAAAATGACTTTAGGGGCATGTTTTCTGAATTAATCTTATTTTGAACCACTGAGAGGTAAATGTAGCAAATATCAAAATGGTAATAAATGCTAAGATAATGTACAGGCACAAATTACATGTACATGTAATTTAAGAGAAATGTAAGGAAGCATTTGCTATATAGCAGTTCAGAGTTCTCATTATTCCACAGGATTCAATTCAAATCAGCAAATAAGTGCATGCAAAAACACAGGACACATCTGACCCAAGTTACAATTTGCCTTTTTTGACTTGTATAATTCTTTCAGTTCTTGTCTGGAGTTATCCACTCACAACACAGAAAAGACAGTATCATATTACTCCAGTTAACAAAGGTGGTATAAGAACTTGGAAAACAAAATGGAATGCTTCCAACTTTCCTTTTCAACCATGAAGACTGAAGTTTAGAAGGGAGCTCCAGATTTTCTTCCTTAATTGAATCTTTGCCATTATCTTGTGATCACAAGGAGGTAGAAATCAATCATACAATCCCAGACATGCTGTATGGTTAATGGCAATGCTGGCCATTAACCCTGCAACCTGAGTAGGTTCTGACATTTCCCATTAAACTGAATATAATCCTGGAAACCTAAGTGTTGAGTAAAAAAGATCCAGTTGAAATTGACTACTGTTCCACTGGTGATGGGATTTTGCACATACCCATCAATGTTTATGTTTCACCATCATGATCACAGTATATGTCAAGGTCCCTGACTTGCACTATGAGCATTCAGAAGGGTGATACCAGGGCTAGACATATGGTATACAACACTGGAGCCTGTTCTTAATTTGTAAACAAGTTACCCCAATTATTTGGAAAGACCCACTTTCTGCTCTACTGAGTCTTGGGGGAGAGAAGTATTAATTCATTCCGTTGGGGTGAATCACTGAATTTGGAATAACTTCCATAATTAACATTACCATGAAGTCCCACCTGTACTGTAGACAGGTGTAGGGAAGGTGAGGTGTCGAAGCACAGCCAGGGAGCAGTGACAGATTCCTTTGTTGCCGCTACTTTAAATTCCTTCTTTTACATTGATAGGGAGAAATTAAACACATTAAATGTCTCTAATTGCATCTCATGGTATTCCTTTGCACCAAGCTTTTTGGAAATTATTATTTTTATTGAAAGAGGTGTGTGGGCAGCCTAAGACTAAAGTGCACATACATATTTTTGAAGCACCATCCTAATGCTGGTGATATTAACAAGGATTCCACAAGTCAGGTGAATCCCAGTGAACTTGGCAGATTCCAGAATGCTTTTCTCTACTGGGGGTGGTGAGGTTGGGGAAATTTATGTCAAATAAGGGAAATTTCCCGGCCAAAACAGGAAACTGGACAGCTATGCTTATCCTGTGCTGGCCTCCAGTCTAACTCCAGTCTAATTGCAGTCTAACTAATATGGGATGATGGCGGGAAAGAGTGTAAAATACGGGATTTTTACAGAAATTTCCCAAAACCTGACAGGTATGGGTTGGGCATCAACTTCACAGTGCTCTTTATAAAGTAAATAAATACTGTGCACTCATCTCTCTGCATGTTACAGAATCATGTGCAGGCCAGAGTAATTTTAAAAAGAGAGTTTTCCCCTTTGAAGCTGCTGTGTAGTGTTGTTACATTCCAAATAAACACCTTCTAACTCCTTGCATCTGAGACTACTAGATGTCAAAAATGGGGGAAGAGTCTAATTCTCCAGATTGTATCAGTCCTTCCTGGACATGACAGTCACAGATACAGGCAGGGATGCTCTTGTTTTTGTTTTGTTTCCTGCTATGAGATTTCTCTTCTCTGAAAAACGTTCCCCAAGGAATCATCTTTTTGCTGCTGCTGCTGCTGTTGCAGAGAAGCGACCATGAGAAGATGAACTAAAAAGAATGTGCCAAGACCCTCAAGGCAGACAACATTTAGCAAGAATGTCTTCTCCTTTTTGCAGTCCATGCCTCCTAATGTTTCAGTACTGCAGCAGAGCCCTCAAAAAGGAATGGGTCCTAGATCTATTTTGATATTGCTCCCCTGTATTACAGGAAGCTGTGATTTAGCCTGTTTTACAGCAAAGGCAGAATTCTTCATTTTAAAGGTGTCTTTAGAGTCAAGAGTCACAGGAAAGTTCCCCCCCCCAATCTTTCCTGGTCACACCACAGCAAATAGAAGAGTGAGAATGCCTTTCTCAGATGAAAACCAGGCCAAAACACATATCATTATCTGGACGCTGTTGCTATGTTCAAACGTTTGGTAGTTTATCACAGCAAAGGAACTAATACATGGTCAAAAATTACTCAGTTCTCCCAGTGGTATCTGTTTTTATGTAGCACATGAATGGTGAGATTTTTCTAGAATCATATGAGAGGGTTCCCAGAACCTACATGCTTCCAATTGTCCTCTACCTTTACTCTCTAACTGGCTTCCAACCAACAGGATTCTCTCTTATTTCAATGAAAATGATCAGGAAATCTACTCACTCCAAGGTCACCTGAGCCACAGCGTCCATGGAACTGTATCCATTTTCCATGAAAATCTCAGTGTACCGTCCCATTTTAATGGCTTCCAGCCAATCACCTACAGATCTGTAGACACCATTTCCCAATGGACTGTGTTCACCTAATAAATTTGAAACTCTAAAAAAAGAAAGCAAGGTATACTTTTAAGATGTTAAAAAAGCACACACACATTTGGGTATTACATTTCAGGCAAGAGAAAGGTTTGGATGGAGTATGCATACAAGATAAGGAATTACTCAGTGATCTTGATGTGTCCAAGAACTGCATTTATCTGTTACCAACGCAGAAATACTTTAGATAGAACTGATCTAATGATCATTTTTCAGAGGGAAAATTTTGATTTCAAAAGGCTGGAGCTATCCCACAGCAGAAGGCAAAGGACATGGTTAAGGGACGTTCCTGTGATGATTTCTAACTGGGAATAGTAGGAGTGACTCCTTTGTGTGCTGTTAGCTTTTCTTGCTGGGAAGAGGAAGTATACGCTTGGGTCTTGCAGAAGGCCAACAGTTTACCACAGAATCTCCTTGTACTGAAGTATGGAGCTTGGGAATTTTCCAGGAACATTCCTGCAAAGGAAAGACTTTCCTGCCCTAAAGATTAGTCAAAACCCAAGTTTCAGGTTCTTGTGTATTTGTGAGACAGCAAAGTTCATGGGGACAGAGATCTCAGCATCACCTTTATCTGACTTGCTCATTGTCCCATTGATTGAGTGTTTATTTCTATTATTAAACTGTATGCATTGCAGCCATCCACATTTTCAAAATTGTGCATAGTTTTGTTCACACCTTGTTGCACTGAAGCTCCACACAACTCTTGTGACTGTAAAAGTGCCTCATGCAAGGTGCATTTCTTTTCGCAACATGGTCAAGATGTGCAACAATTCTGCTTTTTCTGAGTATGTTTAATCTAGGAAAATTCTCTTCTACCTTTTGTATGTAGTCCAAAAAATAGGCTGGAGACTAATGTATTGGAGGGGCAAAACAAGATGAAATGCTTTCTACGCCTCAAAGGACTTTTTGACCAAGACAACATTATCTTCAAATTTAAAAAGAAGGAAGAGGGAGAAGAGGGTTTGGGGGTTCCCAAGCTGTTCTGTGCCCCCTATATCCATACATGTCCAAAATATATATTTCTCCATGCTTGCTTTAAATGCTGAACAAGCTGTAGCTTGAAGCTGCTGATTTGTATTTGTTTTCATCCCCCAAACACTGGGCTTCATATACTTGTAAGCATTCTGCCTTTGCTGGCAGCAAGCTATAGAGGCAGGGTGATGAAAGCGCGGCGCCAAAATGGCCGCCGTGCTCTTTGCGGCGCCCCCCCACCCGGACGCAGACATCCGGGTGAGTTAGGGGGCGTGGCCACCCCTCTATAAAAGGGGTGGCCACGAGGCAGACGAGCTGCCATTTTAGAAGAAGCGACAGAGAGGAGAAGTTTTCTCCGTCGCTCCTTGTTTCTGTTCGGCTCTCCAGCCCAGTCTTCGGCTGTCGAGCCATTTCGGCGCTTCTGATCCCCGGAAAGGGATCGTCTTCTCCAGCTATGCCTCCCAAAAGGAAGGCCCCGGCGACCAAGCCGCGGCCAAGAGGGAGGCACTTGCCTGGCTCTGTGCTGATGAGGGGGCAGCAATCGGGTCGGAGGACCGCGACTGCGCCCCCGCAACAGGCCCCCGCATCGGTGGCACCCACCGTTACCGGTGGGATGGGGCAGATTAGGGCTTGGCCCTCGGCTCTCCAGCCTCAGGATGGCCCTGCAGGGGCTTCGGCCCCCGGCCTGCGATTGCCGGCCATGGGCCTAGACAAGGGGGGGCCTGGTCCGGTCACTCAGCAGGGCTTGCCTCTGGCCCCTCATGGGCCGGAGTTCTGGGCATGGCCCTATTCAGGACCTGGCGCCCAGATGGGGGTCCCAAGTGTACCACCAAGTGGGCCGTGTGGCCCACCTTGCCCGCCTTATACCGGGGGTTCTGTGACTGTGGATGCATTGCTGGCACGTTTAGCCGTGCTGGAGGCATCCTTGGGGGTCATTAACAACCCCTCGGGAGGGGGGACTGCATGGCAGACTGGGGCTCCTTTTTGCCCGCCTTCCACCTCGACAGCCGCCACTTTGCAGCAGGCAGCCAACAGGAATGAGATGCTGGAGATGCTCGGGCCTGTGCCGACTGCGATCTCGCAGCTCCCCGTTCGTCCTGAACTCCAGACGGGGGGTGGCCAGATGCGGCCCCAGAGCTCGATTGCGGTCGCGAGCTCCGACGCCCGCCGTGGGCCAGAACCCCCGGTGGGGGCGGCTCACGGGGGTGCACCCAGTGAGTATCAGGTTCAAGCTAATGTCCCCACACCCCAGTCCACTTCAGGTGTTAGCTTTCAGTGGCCATGGCCTCGTTATGTCGAGGCGGGTGGGCATCAGTTCCCAGCTTACCCTGGTGCCAATGGGCACAATACTGGCACAACATTGGGTGGGGGGGTTTCCGCCCCCAGGACAGTACCGGGTATCGCAGGCACTGTACAGGCACTGCTGCCAATGCCCAGGGTGAATGCAGTGCCGGTGTCGGCATTGCCGACAGCAGGGTATTCCCTGCCCCTCGGGGATCATTTGTCCCAAGCCATGAGGGAAAAGATTTGGCGGGGGGAATATGTTGATATTTTCTCCCTATTGAACCGTGAGCCCACCAAGGAAGAGAAGGAGGGGCAGGACGACAGAGACAAGGAGCTGTCTCGTCGCCGCAAGCCACCTCGCACTTGGGCCAACTGGTTACCCGCATATCTTATTTATATGGCGGTGTACCTCAGGGCCCGGCCCGATTTGGCCATCCCTATGGTCCAATATTTGGACAATATTTACAGGGCGATGGTGGATTTTCCTGGCCCATCGTGGTTGACTTACGATGAGGAATTTAGAATGAGGGTGCCCTTACACCCGGAGATGAGATGGGATGAGCCATGCCAGAAGTTGTGGCTTTTATACATGACCCCCCACGCGCCCGGCGCCTGGGGAGAGGTACCATTGTGGCCATGCCATCCAGCGAGCTACTCCAACGCAGGCTCCCCGCCAAGTGGCGGGGCAGGGGGTTCCAGCCCGCTTGCTGTGTTGGAGTTTCTCGGCCAATTGCGCATGCAATAGAAAACAGTGCAGATACAAACACGAGTGTCCCTCTTGCGCTGGCCCCCACGCCGCCGCTGTGTGTCCGCGAGCCGGTGGGTCACGGGGCAGAGGTAGAGGTGTACAGGGAGCGGGCAGAACTGCCGCTGAAGGAGCTGGTCAGTTATAAGGCCCCCTCCCCGGTTAACATATTTATGTTAGAGAGGTGGCTCTCGACTTACCCGAGGAGAGACGAGGCGAGGTACCTACTCGAAGGTTTCCAGAATGGTTTTCGTATACCATTCAAGGGGGTGCGGGGACCCCAAGATGCTCCTAATTTGCTTTCCCTGAAGGGTAGGGAGGAGGTGGCCGCCCTAAGTATTGCCAAGGAGGTAAATGCAGGGAGGGTAGCTGGCCCCTTTTCTAGGCCTCCCTTTCCTAATCTTAAGGTTTCCCCTTTAGGTTTGGTTCCCAAAAAGGTCCCTGGTGAATTTCGTCTAATTCACCATTTATCATACCCGGCAGGTCATTCGGTCAATGACACCATTCCTGATGACCTTTGTTCAGTCAGGTATACGTCATTTGACCAGGCCCTGCGCATGGTGCGCGCTTGTGGCCCGGGTGCACTTCTGGCAAAATGTGATATTAAATCGGCATTCCGGTTCTTGCCAGTGCACCCGGGTGACTTTGAGTTACTGGGTTTTAAATTTCAGGGGAAATTTTATGTAGATAAAGCCATGCCTTTTGTCTGCTCTATTTCCTGTTCAGCATTTGAATGCTTTAGCACTTCCCTCCAGTGGGCCTTTGTTCGCAGGTCTGGGTCCCGGTCTGTAGCCCATTACCTCGATGATTTTTTGTTCGGGGGTGAACGGGGCTTGGACACGTGCACACGTCTCCTCACTACATTTCGGACGCTAATGCAGGAACTTGGTGTCCCTTTAGTGCCCGAAAAGACCGAGGGCCCATCAACTACGCTCACATTTCTGGGCATTGAAATTGACACGGTTGCGCATACATCCAGGTTACCTATGGATAAGGTCACACGGATCTCTGCGATGGTGTTGGCTTGCTAGCCAAACGTAAGGTGTCACTTCGTGAGCTCCAAGTTCTACATGGTCATCTTAATTTTGCCTGCAGGGTGGTCACGCCTGGCAGAGCTTTTGCTCGACGCCTATGTGACGCCATGATTGGGCTATCGAGGCACCACCACAGGGTCCGACTGACCAGGGGCATGAGGGCTGACCTGCTGGTTTGGCTTAAGTTCCTGCGGGAATTCAATGGGGTATCATTTTGGAGGTCTGACCTCTTGGTCTCCCCTAGGTTCCAGGTTCAGTCGGATGCCTCTGGGTCCCTCGGATACGGGATTTATTTTGAGGGGAGGTGGGCCTACGGCCAATGGCCTCCAGCATGGCGGGGCACGGATCGTCTACGCGATCTCCCATTCCTCGAGTTCTTCCCGATACTGGGAGCTTTGATGCTATGGGGCGAGGAGTGGGCCAATTCAGTAGTCCATTTTTGGTGTGACAATGCTGCGGTGGTCCACATTGTCAATTCTCAGACATCTAAATTGCCCAGGGTCATGGGGTTAATTAGCCAATTTGTGTTACGCAGCTTGCGCCTCAATGTGCTCTTTAGGGCCAGACATGTACCAGGCATTAATAACGATATTGGTGCTGCTTTATCCCGCCTGCAGATCCCCCGGTTCCGTGCCTTGGCTCCGGACGCGGAGGAATTCCCCTCGCCACTCCCGGACGAGATTTGGACATTTGGCAAGGAGAGGTGAACCGGGCGATCGGCATGTCACTCGCTCCCCGCACGCGTAAGGCGTATCAACACGCATTTAACCAATTTACACAATTTTGTGTGCAACTTCGGTTGCCCGAAGCCTGGCCCATTCCGGTCGAACACGTTCTTCAATTTATGGTTTACCTACACGGTCTGGGCCTAGCTCCCCGCACCATAGCATCCAGGCTGTCAGCACTGGCATTCATGGCCAAGGTGAAAGGTTTTGCTGACAACATGACTGATTTTCGTATACGACATGTTTTGGAAGGGTAGACACGGGAACGTGGACGCCGCCTGGACACTCGCCACCCAATTTCCCCAGGGGTGCTTAAACACCTTGCACGAGGCTGGCCTAACCTATGTTTTGACAGGTATGAGGCAGCTCTTTTTCATGCGGCTACCACGGTGGCCTTCTTCGGAGCGCTCCGCATCAGTGAGTTGGTACTACTGTCTAAGGCGGATGCGACTCGTAGGGCACTGGAACTCGAAGATGTCTATGTCTCTAATGAGTGGGCTCAGTTGAGGATACGGTCCTCAAAAGTTGATCAGCACAGTGTAGGCAGTGGTGTTAGACTGCTACGATGTTCCATTGCAGACATCTGTCCGGTTGGTGCCCTACAGGAGTTCCTTGCAGTGCGTGGCATGCACCCTGGCCCGTTTTTCTGCCACCAGGATGGGTCTCCCCTGACTAAATTTCAATTTTGGAAGGTGACCGCTAAGGCACTGTCCAGTGTTGGCCTCCCCGGGGCTCGTTACGGCACCCATTCTTTTAGAATAGGGGCTGCTTCTACTGCGGCTGCTTTTGGGTACTCTGAGGCTGATATACGCCGTATGGGGAGGTGGGGATCTAAGTGTTTTGTATTATATGTTCGCCCTCTTCAGGCATGAGTACCAGTTAAGTCACTGTTCTCTTTTCTCTTACAGACCCTGTGTGTCCCCGCACACCGGTGGCACTATGGCTGGTGGGCCATAGCTATGTGCACTGGGCAGCGCAGTACGCTGCGGCGACAGAGTGGGGACCCCAGCTTGGACTACGTGCCTCCGCATGTATCAGGTGGTATGGTAAGCGTGGAATGTTATGGCGGGAACTGTTGCCATTCCTTTTCTCCATCAGGGATGCTGAACCGCCTGATGTCCTGGTGCTGCACCTCGGGGGCAATGACCTAGGCCAGGTCACTGGCCTTTCTTTAAAATATGTGATTTGCCGCGACCTAGCTTATTTGCATTATGTGTGGCCTTCCACAACGCTGCTATGGTCGGACATCATACCGCGTCACGCTTACAGAGGGGGTATTAACCTCCATGCCCTTGACCGTGCTCGCCGCTCGGTGAACAGGGCAGTGGCCCGGTTCTTTGCAGACAAGGGTTTGGGGCGGGTCATCCGACACCCCACCATTAGTTTACAAAATTATGATCTTTATACAGGGGATGGGGTCCATCTGTCGGCTAGAGGTATGAACCTCTTTTTGGAAGATTTGCAAGCAGGCCTGTTGCCTGAGCTGACGGTCGGGGGGGGGGGCGGTGAGTCTTTATTGAAGCCTCCCCGTGTGGCGGGTAGCACTGGTAAGGTAAATATTTATGACCCATAGGTATCCGGCAGGTTCGCAATTGACTGGCCAACACTTAGACAGGTACAAGTTTAATAACGTTGACCGGTCAACGACGAACCAGGCAATGGGGTGATGGCAGGAGCTCTTCAGCATGCATCACCCCGTGATTTGACGGATACACGTCAGAGGGTGAGGTCAGTAGATAGTTTATTGACTACGGTCAACAATTTGTTTGTAGTAACAAACAAATGGATACAAATGGATACATTGTAGCCAATTGCCGTTGGCAATTTTGGGAGGAACCTTACCAGTGTTACTGCAGCCTGCTTGCCTTAAGAATTATAATTGGTTGAGTACCAATTGAAATTTATAATTCGGACTAGGGCATGATTCAATAAATGTGGCCCAATGCCTTTATCCATATACGGGTGTCTGAGTCTTTCTTTGAGGGGGGGTGCGCCTGCAATGAAAGTGCAGCGCCAAAATGGCCGCCGTGCTCTTTGCGCCCCCCCCGGATGCAGACATCCGGGTGAGTTAGGGGACGTGGCCACCCCTCTATAAAAGGGGTGGCCACGAGGCAGACGAGCTGCCATTTTAGAAGAAGCGACGGAGAGGAGAAGTTTTTCCCTCCACCCCCTCCCTAGTGAACAGTGTGATATTTGGGTCGCTTCGGGGCCGGGTGGGAATTTTTGGCTTGAACCTACAATTGGCCTCTTGGTTCTGGCTTTTTTGCCCATCCCACACTGTTGCTGAGGTTTGATACAGGGGTTTTTGCTCTTGACTTTGGTCACATGGGCGGGTATCACTGGTAAGGTAAATATTTATCACCCATAGGTATCCGGCAGGTTCGCAATTGACTGGCCAACACTTAGACAGGTACAAGTTTAATAACATTGAACGGTCAACGACGAACCAGGCAATGGGGTGATGGCAGGAGCTCTTCAGCATGCATCACCCCGTGATTTGATGGATACACGTCAGAGGGTGGGGTCAGTAGATAGTTTATTGACTACGGTCAACAATTTGTTTGTAGTAACAAACAAATTGATACAAATGGATACATTGTAGCCAATTGCCATTGGCAATTTTGGGAGGAACCTTACCAGTGTTACTGCGGCCTGCTTGCCTTAAGAATTATAATTGGTTGAGTACCAATTGAAATTTATAATTCGGACTAGGGCATGATTCAATAAATGTGGCCCAATGCCTTTATCCATATACCGGTGTCTGAGTCTTTCTTGGGGGGGGGGTGCGCCTGCAATGGCCATTACTAAAGTCTAGTACTTCAAATGACGCACCAAACCATACTTAACATCTGATGAGTTGCCTACTCACAGATTGTGGTTTTGAAGACATTTAAGATCCCTTAACTTTTTGCTTTGCTATAACATGAAGCAGCATCTCTTTTGAAAGGCTGAATAAAGCATTTTTACTGACAGATCTCTCTAGTTTGTTTCTTTACAGCTACATTCTAAGCTGAACTAGGTTGGTAAGCTTATCTTCTCACCAAGGCCCGATTAGAAGAAAAGCCAGTTTGTAGACATTATTTGGGCAATGATTAAAAACAAAAGCATAACAATATTAGATTAACATAGTGGGAGATCGCTCACCTCAGCATTTTGGGATAAGCCTTTCTCCCCCTTCTGTTTAGACTGGGGCTACCTATGAAATTGGCCCATAATTCTGGATTGGGTTCATTACCTGCTCGATGCATTCACCAGTGTTTTCAGGCTACTGGGGTTACGGATGAGCTTGTCCAATATGCAGACAATTTCATCAAATTTAGGCCTACTGTTGCGGTCCTTCTGCCAGCAATCCAGCATAAGCTGATACAGAGCAGCTGGGCAGTCCATGGGACTCGGCAAACGATAGCCTTCTTCAACAGCTTTAATTACCTGAGGAAAGATAAAGCAGACATCTTTCCTCAAGACAAATTATTTTAACCATGCTACTTACATAATTGAAATAGCTTTTGAAAGATAATCTAGAGACAGAGCTGACTGAAACATTCAAATGATAAATCTGATAAAGTCATGTCTGCAATGTTTTGAGTATGTTGTACATCTGTAAAATAATTGTGGGTTATTTTGTGAAGGTACCTCATTTCATATCAGCCATTAGCGTTGTATCAATGGATTAAAGTGGATTAGCTTCATGTATGCCATTTTTAATTCCATTAAAGAAGACTATTATGAATGTGAAATACAATATAATGTAACGACAGCATTCCAGTTCTTATTTTCTTGACCTTGGATCAGGGCACACTGAAACCAGCAAAAAGTCCATCATGAAAGTAGCCAGCATTTGCTTTGGCCGTAATAAGATTTCCCTGATGACCACAAATAACTCTAATGTTTTTTGTCATAATATGGTCCATAAAATCCAGATAGCCTTGCTGCGTTCATCATTGTCCTCTGGCTGTTTGCCAAGAGGGGAGACTAACTTTTTGAGATGGATAAGCATTTGAGATTGCCTTTTCAGATGGAAGCGATAGCTATTTCTGGGTGAACACTACTACGTCTCACCATCATGAGCCTTTTCAAATTTAATCGCTGTATATGGCTGTAATGTAAGGCCAACAATTGGAAAATTATTCAACAAAAGAAGCTACTCATTACTATATATAATATCATGAATATGTTATTCTAGGATTGATTTTAATATATATTTCAGAACCTTAAAAATAGAAAAATGGTCAATGATCCACCTTAACTGACCCCCCACACCCACAATCAACATTTAGGAGTAATGAACAAAAAAGACGGGTATTATCAATAAGATTGTGCCTTTGATAACCTCCAAAAATATTAGGCTACAGATAATATTGTAACTTGCAATGTATTACTTTCAAGCTTTCTGCATATATGTAGTTCAATGCTTTCTGTATGCAGCCTTGTCTACAGAAGGTAGAATTAGTAAAGGTTGCCCTTTCTCGAAAGCCAGTCATATCTGACTCTAGGGTTCAGTGCTCATCTTTGTTTATAGCCAAAGAGCCAGTGCTGACTGCATCTGCAGACATTTCCGTGGACATGTGGCAGGCATGACTAGACACCAGAGTTCATGGAATGCTGTTTACTTTCCCACCAAAGTGGTGCCTATTTATCTACTTGCAATTTCTTGCTTTTGAACTGCTAGGTTGGCAGGAGCTGGGTCAGAGACGGAAGCTCACTTCATCATGCAGTACTCAGGTCTCGAATTGCCAATCTGCCAACAGTTATAGACATATAAAAACTGATGCATTCACTAATTTAGCTGCTTGTTGAAGATCCATTTATGTATGGAACCATGAGATCCATGAACAGTTAAAAAAATAGAATATATGACAGTTTGAGGAAATTTCTTTGGAACTATGGTGTTGCAAAAGGTTTACGTTTTGACTCCTTCCCCCATTCTTCTTCCCACATAAAAAAGACAAATTCATGATGGTGACATAACTTTATGTTGTATTATGCACAGAGGCAGTATAAACTGAAGACAAGTGTCTGATGACAAATGTATGAGGCAACTGTTACCATCAAGTCTTGTCTATGAGGTTTTATAAACAAAACCTGTTGGCTTTTGTTGTAAAATGAAAACGGAATGAGAGGGACCCTAGGCCAGTGATGGTAAACCTCTTAGAGACCAAGTGCCCAAACTGCAACTAAAACCCCATTTATTTATTGCAAAATGCCAACATAGCAACAGGGAAGGAAGGCAATGCTCCCATTGGGCTGCTGGGCAGAGGGGCAGGTGAACTCTGTGCTGGAAGCAGCGAGGAAGCACTCCCATTCGGCTGTGGGCAGAAGGTCAGGGAGAAGTCTGTGCTAGGGTGACTACATGGGTGCCCACAGAGAGGGCTCTGAGTGCCACCTCTGACACATGTGCCATAGGTTCGCCATCAGTGCCCTAGACTAATCTAGGAGGGCTACGTCTAACTTCTTGCAACTGAAGAAGCAATTTGGCAGCTCTCAATCTTTCTTTTGCCACCTAGTCAGCCAAAGCTTTTGTAGTTTCCTCTTGGAAATAGGAGAGTGGTATTGGTTTGATGAAACCTCAGTATATTTTGTGGAAAGAACTTACATAATACTTAAGCTGGAGTCACAGAGAGGTACATTGTCAAAAGGATTGAGGATGAAATGCCATAGTAATGTGAAGGCAATTAAATCATGGCAATTAAATACACCTTTTTGTTTTTGTATAATTGATTTTGCTATTATTTGTGAAGAATGGCAGTGTAGAGAAGTTTTACTGTGCAAAAGAAATCCTGAGCAGCTGGCTAAAATCTAAGATTTCACCAAGTTTTTTTACATGCACTTTCAAGACTAACGTAGCATACATAATCACTAGAAACATTCTTTTTGAAATGGTAGGTGACAAATGAGTTCCAGATCAAGTCATGCTTAGAAAAGACTCACTGAAACAGAGTAGACACAAGCACTGTTTCAACAGATCTGCTTCTGAACCAGTTCTAAGGTTGTCAAAAAATTTTTGGGACTATGAGAAGGCTGTTGAACCTGAGCACTAGTGAACATGTAAGGAAAGGGAACAACTGATCATTGGATACCCTCTTCTATGTTCCTCTATACATGGAGTATCTCATTTTCAGACTCCCACACTCCAAACAAAATGAGTGATAATTAAAGTGACAAGGCAATCCTGCACGCACATATGCACACACCTGCAGTTTGACCAGATATTGAACACCTCAATAATGCTCTGGGGTGGATGATGGTTTTAAGAGAAAAATCAGCACAAATGCTCCTCAGAAAATTCTCAGTTCATATTTCTCTCAGACATAACTTCAACTAACAAGTAGCAGAAGCTGCCAAACCAGTCTGTCAGGAAGATGAACTGTCTTGCTTGAGTGTTGTAAAAATAGCTGAGAATATGTGTTAATTTCTCCCTGATGTAGGAAATCTGTGCTTGGCTATGACACTTCAAATGGCAGGGAGACGCTCCAAGGGAATCACAACTTTTAATTTTAAAAGTCCATGGACACAGAGCCCTTATGTATCTCCAAGAAGGTTTCTAGCCTCATGTAGACTTTTCCTTGACACAGCGTGTGCCAATTCTTTTGACTCTGTCTCGTTTTAAGTAAATCATGAATAACTTAAGCTCTATTAACACACAGTATGAAAAAGCCAGTGACCATTTGAATCTGATGCAATCCAGATACAAGTTCAACTGGTCAAGTATAAATGAGGCAAACATTTTGAGACTGAGCATATTATGGAATCCAACCTGAGAAGCATAGTATTAAATTATTTCTTATCATTAATGCTTATGCATTCTACCACTTAGTCTGAAGAACCTTAAAGCTGATTACTAATGTCAACAGCAATGAAACCAATAATGTTAGCATTTTGGGTCAGCTAGAAATTTGGTAAGAATGAGCACAGTTTTAGAAAAGTCAAATAGTATTGAAGAGAAATATGTTTTAAACTGACTAAATTATTTTTTAAATTAATCCACAGAATAAAAAGAAACGTATCTTGAAGTGTGCAATGAAAAAGAGATACAGAAGATCATTCACATGCAGTAGAAGACATGTTCAAAATGACATTTTTTAAAGTAAAGCCCAGTAAAGCATATAAATATGGAAATATCAGAGCATAGAACACTGGTTTTGAAAATTAAGTTAAGTTAAATGTTAAAAATTGGGAAATGTTAAAAATTGGGAAATGTAAACATCAATAACATCAATAGCTCAATATGTTTACACTCATTAAGCATTAACTCATGTTTAACCCACTGAACACTATTAACACACTAGTAAAATGTTACTTTGACATGCATACTAATGTAGACACATGACAATGGACTATCTCCCTGCCAAAGCAAAATGAAACACCTGTATCTCCCTGTAAAGGCTAGTTTCATTTAAGGAAACTGTTATAAATATATTTGGACTATAATACTCAGAGGAATGGGTCAACGGTCTACACAGTAGTTCTCACCTAGTTACAGTTAGGACCTGCAAAACTGGGTAATACTGTTCCATGAACAGCCAATTAACCACTTAACAGATAATTTTCATTGGCACATCACTAAAACAAACAAACAAACAAACAAACAAACAAACAAACAAACAAACAAACAAACAAACAAACAAACAAACAAACAAACAAACAAACAAACAAACAAACAAACAAACAAACAAACAAACAAACAAACAAACAAACAAACAAACGCTTTGTTAGCATCACTTTGCCACTAATGGAAATGTAATATCCTTTTTGTACAAGCAAGTCCCAGAGAAAGTGATCAGCATTGACCAAAAGTTCTTCAGTTGTGTCTTGTTACTCAGAAGCTCCACAAACAACATGGAAGGGTCATTTTAATAAGACCGGGTATTATATTTCTTTCAATAAATAGGGTAACACAGGAATCTTGATGGTAAATTGGCTGTGTAGCATTGATTTCTAAACCACATACGCAAGTACTGCACAATGGAGTGAGCTCCTGTCTCTGTCCCAGCTCCTGCCAACCTAGCAGTTCGAAAGCAAGAAATTACAAGTAGATAAATGGGGACCACTTTGGTGGGAAGGTAAACAGCATTCTATGTGCTCCCGTGTCTAGTCATGTCTGCCACATGACCACGGAAATGTCTGCAGAAGCAGACCGGGCTGGCTCTTCGGCTATGAAACAGAGATGAGCACTAAACCTTAGAATTGGATATGACTGGCTTTTGAGCAAAGGTGACCTTTACCTTTACAATTACCATTCTGCTTTAAGAAGCTATCTAATATGGAAAAGAGTAATAGTCAGTTTCTAGTAAGAGATTTCAACAGCGATGACAATGTTTGGGATTATGAACGTGATAATGAAAATGGGGAAGCAATTATAAAATGGTCAGAATCCTATTCAATGTGTCTTATACTTTATCCTGAACTACCCAGTTCATTTGAAAGTGGCAGATGGCAGAGAGGCTCCAATCTAGATCTATTTATTATTATTATTTTGTCAGAGAGCCTATAGCTCAGCAGTGCATTTAGAGCATGTGTGATCCAATCCCAAATACTCAGTACAAACCATTTTATGTCAGATCTACTTAGTCATCCAACCTCAGTTTTGGAATTGTTCACATACTTCCATTGCAAGAGGTTACTAGACCAACTACACCTCAGGTTTTACTCCAGAAATACATTCCAAAAACTCAGGTTATACTTCAGATTCTGAATAAAATGCAATAAAATGCAATAAAAGTTGGGAGAAAGTTGGTCACGACTCTTGCAGAAACAAAAAGAACTCATGGGAGAGACAGTATCATCATCATCAATCTTTATTACAGTCATAGACCAGTGCAAAATAAATTACATTTAAAATATTGAGTCTAAAACTCATGTTAAAAGGCCTATGCTGTGGTAACTTAATTTGTCAAATGTGGCAGCCTCGATTTGTTAAATTACTAGGTATAAAAGTTTTAAAACAAGCAATGCAAGTTAAATTTTTATCAAAAATGTCTGAATTGAGTCAGTCTAAGTTTTGTCTAGGACAAGTATATTCAATTGGCTTAACAAGATATAGCATTAGATATTTGCTAAGAGTTTCCCTTCAGGCTTCTGTGAATCTTTAACACAACTGGGCAGAATCTGGCCACCTGTGCTGTGACTATATCCCATTCAAGGAGAGGCAGTATAACAGAGCTTGATGTGGCAAGAAGGAACCAGAAAGCTTGGGAACTACTGGAAAGACTGGACAAAGATCAGAAAAAAGCATACTGTTTGCAAATATAATCCTAAACAAAATAGTAGACCAAATGCTTTTAGTAGGGCATATTAGCCAATGGAGAATAAAAATAATATATCAAAATGATATTTAGAGTGAATATAATGAACTTTCTACTGCTTTTAAATTGGAGGAGTTAGAGGGAGATATAAGAAGAATACAAAGGAATGGCTCCTTCAATTCTTTAATAAAAAATTCAGCAGGGGTGTATCATTTCTGTGCAGTATTACCAGATGTTAGCTTGAGCATCACTGCTGTTGCCTCTTCCACAAGTGTCATCTTCAGCTACAGTCGCTGCCCAGTAACTATCTTGAAAAGGGTGGGTGCATCTTAATTTCATGTCTCAACTGTGACCATTTCTACCTTGGGTGACCTTGCTAAGGGTCCAGGCTTGTAATAGAATTTAGCTTCTTTCCTGACATTCGTCTAAGCTTCACTGACTTACTCAAACTCCTTCACTATGTTAGGGTGTGCATCCAAGAAGGGGGAATAGTTAGTAACAACTTCAGACATTTTGAAATCTTAAACAACATTGCTTATATTCTACCTTTTTACTCTTTATAATTTATTTCAAAAAAACTAACAACTTTGGACTTATACTGAGAATTACTGTTGTGTATTAGATTGGCCATTCCCATTTGTTAGCATGTATTTAAAGTGGGGTCTACTCTGTTATCTGCACTTAATCCTCTAGCTAAGAGTACAATAGGGTTGCTGAAGTATGTTTAAAAGAGTCACTAATCCAAATTGAGAAAGAGTGTATGCTCCCAAAAGACTCATTCGTGCTCTGAAACAGAATGTGGCTTCAGCTTGCTCAAACACTATTTAATGGACCACACAGCCCACTCTCCTTTCCCAAAGGAATTGTACTGGCTAGCAATGTGCACAGCTCTGGAGGATTAAGCCATATGAGTCTGTCACTAGCTCTGAACTGAGTAATAAAAATGCATTCATCCCATGACAGCCCATCGTCCTTAAAAATAATTCTGAGAGACGCTGAATCGAGCCCTTTTCGAGGGATGATGATGTTTCTGCCAACAGAACCTGTCCTGGCATTCTCATTTCATGATTCCAAAGTGTGCTTGTGCTACTGAAGAAAAGGGCTGCCAACAAAAGCAACTGCAAAGAGAAAGTGGGAGATTTCCTACACTTTTAATTCCATAAAGCTGCTGTTTTGCTGGACTAGTCAGGCATGTGCAAAATCTTGCCTTTGACTTTCACACATATTTCTACACCGCTACCCAGCTGAAGAATACTATATTTGGCTTTCTGAAATGTATATCCAAATTACATATTTTGTTCCACATTCATTATTTATTGGGGATATTGTTGATGTTGTTTCTGAATTCTTGCTGTACTGATTGTGTATATGATTAATATGTTGTAGTTGCCCTGAGTTGGCGCAAGCTAAATCGGGCGGGATATAAATAAAATCGAAATAGAAAAAATGTAATTATCCCATAATATTAGAAAATGAACTCTGCATCAGTATGGATTATTGTACATCTCTCTCAGAGACCTCAAAGAGGTCAACCTGAATAAAAGCTATCCTGGAGAGCATTTAGAGAGAGAAAAGGGGAGAAAACTGGGTGCTACTTTAAGGTCTGCTGTCCAAAGCTCTTTACCAACACTTGTGTGCTACTCAATTCTTCTTACTCACAGCTAAGGGGTACACAGAAAGAGCCTCCTCAAAGAGTGTGGTATTTATGAAACACATTTGGGGGTACCTCGGGCAATGGCCAACTTGTGCCAGCTAATCTTTCTCACATTATGTTGAGTGAAACGAACTGCACAATGAACTTACCAAAAAGTGGTTTTATTTTGACAGTTTCACATCTGGCCTAGGCACAGAAGAACACCAATGACAAAAAGCTCCATGTAAAGCCCTGTTCCTTTAAATTCTTGCTCACCAAAGAAAAGACCTTTTTCATACTTTTGATCTAATGAGTTCTTTTTGTTTCTGCAAGGGTGAGATCAATTTTCTCCCACTTTTATTATATACACTAAAAGGATTTTCTTCAAACTATGAAATATATTCTAAAAAGTTTGTGTTTCTTTAGAGTGTATGATTTTGTCTCCCTGACAAAAAAAAAATAGATCTAGATTGTATCCTCTATCATCTGCCACTTTTAAATAAAGCAAGTAGTCTAGGATCATGTATAAGGCACACTGAATGAGACTCTGTCCACTTTATAATAGGACTAGATAGAAGCTATATTGTAAGAGCCTCTGCAAAGAGTGGAAGGCATTGTTAATAGATCTGGCCATCTTCTGGGCAATGACCTGCAGCAGGCTCATCATTCTTATCCAGATGTGTTGCATCATAAACTTGCAGATGACCAACAAGACACAATGTTCCTTTTTTAGGATCACAAATGTCAATAATTTCTGTTACTATAGAGGGCATCTCTTCATACAAAGAGGAATTCTTGCCTTGGCTTTGCCATGAATGGAAAGTGGCACATCTTGATGCATTGAGATGTCTCTTTTAGCTGTGTATAAAAAGATTTCCATATTTGCATAACATGGTTAGATTTGCATAACATCCCTGATAGTTCCATCTGCTAGAGAGGCTCCCCTCTCTAGCACGAGAAGGAGGGCCTTCTCTGTGTCTGCTCTGGCCCTATGGAATCACCTGCCAACTAAACTTCATCTCCAGGCAGAGCTTTTATCCTTTTATAAGAGCCTTAAGACCTGGCTTGTGCAGTGGGTGTGTGGGGCGGCTGGGGAGATAGCCATCCTGGGCTGGCTTGTGTAAGTATTGCCTGGGCTGTCAGCTTTTGAAAACTCTTGTGATGTGGCATTCAGAGGGTATTTAATTTTTTTAAAAAAAATTATTTTTAAAAAATCTAATTTTAATCATTTTTAAATGTTTTTGTAAAGTTTTAATTTGTTTATGTGTAAGCCGCCCGGAGTCGCCTTGGCGAGGGGGTGGTGGTAGAAATGTGATAGATAGATTTTTAAAAAATAAAATAAATAAGAAACATAGTCTTAAAATCAACAATATAAAATCAAAAATGTATGCCACATCCTGCCTTGACAGGTGAATATTTGTCTCACGAGGAAGGTAACTGAAGTACTTACATCTTGATTGGTCATTTCCCAGTATGGTCTTTCCCCATACGACACTACTTCCCACATCACAATCCCATAACTCCAGACATCACTAGCAGAGGTGAATTTGCGGAAGGCTATAGCTTCTGGAGCAGTCCATCTTATTGGAATTTTTCCTCCCTAGGGGAAAAAAAATTAAACCACATGCTCCTTCAAAGCAATAAAAGAGTCTATTTTGACCCCTGAACAAATAAGAAACAAGGCACAGTATCTCTAATACAAATTAGGTTTATCAGCATGAAGACCTATTTCCATGTTTTCTTGAGTTAAGTGTGATTGTGGCCTGACTACTAATTTTTAAAATTTTGCAAAAAGTTCAGGAAAGTTAGGTCACAATAGCTGGTGGAGGAAAAGCCAAACAAATGAGCAATTGGCACAGCATGCTCTTAGGAATGGCTGACTAGATAATATAGTGATACCACCTCACAATTTCAGGCCAAGCCTGCTGCATCAACAGAAATCTGAGGTTAATGACACATGAATTCTGAATCCAAATTTACAAGGGGAAAAAAGGAATGATGGCAAAGACCAAGCTCGTAATCAGCTATCTATATGCAGATCTCACCTAACTGATTCAGTGCTTCATAACTAACAGCTTGATTCCTACTATAAACTCTCAAATCATCATATTGTGTAAACAAGAAAAGTCTAAACTGATCATTGCCGTTGATGACAGCATTGTAAAACCAAAATCAGTTTCACTGGACTGCCACTTACTATTAATCACTGACTGACAACAAAATGTCATTCATAGGACTCACTCCAACATCACCCTATTCATTGCATAATCCCTTGCCTTAGAGAATTAATCTCATGATTGGATCAGGAAAAGGAAACAGTTCCAACAGTTAGTACTGAAACAGTAGGAATCAGAGGAAAAAAGAGCAGGTGAATGATTGCAAAAAGTCTCTCCCTCAAGAAAAAATCTGTGTCCTACAACAAACAACAAGTTACACACCTAACAGAAATGGATCACAATAGTTGTCCTGCCTAAGCCACGGCAGCATTTGGGGAGTGAGTAAGGTGGAAATCCTGTTGCAAGTAAACAAGGATCCAACTGTTCAACACTAAGACAGAGAAGGCAAAATATAGATTGGAGGTCAGTGGAGCTACTTAATGAGATTCTCACACTGAGGAGCTGACCTGGGCTTGAGGGCCATCTGAGATCTAATGTGTACTTCCCTCCCTCAATCCTTTTATCATGGTCTTCAAGAACTAAGTCTAAAGAAAATGCACAATGTATTGAAAAAATATTCAAATAAAACACAATAAGCCATAATATTATGGCATAACTAGCCAGACTGATTATTAAAACACAATCAAGCTGAAACAGTTGACAAGAACCTCTGTTAAAACAAAAAACATTAAGATTAACAAGGAAAGTGCTTGCGTTAACTATTCTGTCTTTAGCAGCCAGTCACTTGCTGCAGGCCTGCTTTAAGGTCTTTGCATGTCAGTGGAAGGACAAAAGGAAGATAATCAACAGGTCCTCACATGGAAAGAGAGGTCTACAGCCTGAGAGCAGCTACCACGAAAACCCTGTCTCACATTCACACCTCTACTCTGAGGTACTAGAGATGGTGAGAAGGTGCACTCTTTAAATATCTGAAATATAATCATAAAAAGGATGGGAAATATCTGTTCTCCATCATCTCAGAGTGCAGGACGTGTAATAACAGGCTGAAACTACAGGAAGCCAAATATAGGCTGAATATTAGGGGGGGAACATCTTAACAGTTAGAATAACTACCTCAAGAGGTAGTGAGCACTCAAAAACTACAAGCATTCAAGAGAGATTTGGACAATCATCTGTCATATCTGCTTTGATTCGGATTCCTGCAATGAGCAGGGAGTTGGACAAGATGACCTAAAACACCCCTTTCAACTCAGTTATTCTATGATTCCATGTCCCTCTCAGATCTCAAATTCCAGTCAGGTTTAAATGGGAGAATGAGGTATTTTAATGACTGTGAAGTTAACTAAGTGTATTCAGGCTAGAATTGCACTTAAGCCACCAAACCTATTGTGTCTCATTTGATGAAGGATGAGTGGCCCTTGTTGCCTTACAACTGTGTAGCAAACCACATGACAGGTTTTTCTGGTGAATGACCTGAGCTGGCTTACAATTTTCTCAGAACCATGAGCTTACCTTTGTAGTGTAGGCAGCTTCAGGATCATCTTCAAGAATTCGGGAAAGTCCAAAGTCAGACACTTTACACACTAAGTTACTGTTGATTAGAATATTCCTGGCAGCCAAGTCTCTGTGTACGTAGCCCATGTCAGATAGGTACTTCATTCCAGATGCTATCCCTCGAAGCATACCAACGAGCTGAATTACAGTGAATTGCCCATCATTCTTCTGCACACACACAAAAAGACAATTGGAATAGAAGCAAATGGCTCAGTAAAACCTGACTTTAATTGGTATTTAAAATGGATTCTGAAAACATCACAGTTTCACCTTTGCATGATCCCCAAAGTCCAGGCCCTAGTGACTTATGTGCTAATCACTCTGCCTATGTAAAAAACAGTAGGTCTTCTGCTTGTGAAACATGGCAGGCACCAAAATGACTGAAGCAGAAGCTAGGGAGAAGGTCCTCATTAATTAGAAGGCTGTGGGTCATCAAGGCACACAGCAAAATGATGGATTTTTGCAAAGAACCAGAAGAAAAGAGAAGCAAAAGCTCTGCACTACACACAAAAGAGCAGTAGGGTTGTGCACATGAACTTGGAGGATTCCTGGCATTGTTGAAGGACAGGGTGAAGGGACACTGCCAGCAGGGAAATGCTTGCTTCGATTTTGGATTCTTCTCTAGCAAGAGAAGAAGGCTTTGCTGACTGATATATAATCTGAATTTTAAATTTTCAGCACCAATAAAGAGAACTCTACATAAAAGATATTGTACATTTGACACTGGAAAGAATGATAATAATAATCATATGCCACCAAGTCAATTCTGATTAACAGTGGCCCTTCCAGGGTTTTCAAGGAATATCTGTGATCGTCCTGGGACTGTACAGCTTGCCCAAGTCAACACAGAAGGCACAGCGAGGAATAAAATTTCCAACCTCTTGATCTTCAGCCAGATACAACACTTTCCTATGCATTTTTGTTGTTCAGTCGCACAGTCAAGTCTGACCCTTTGTGACATGCATGTCCTCTGCCATCCTCCATAGCCCACCCATACCTACTCCCACTGTGTCAATTATGCTGTCTAGCCATCTCATCTTCTGCCGCCCCCTTCTCCTTTTGCCTTCGATCTTTCCTAGCATCAGGGCCTCCTCTAGTGAGTCCCCTCTTCTCATTTGGTGGCTAACATACTTGAGCTTCAGCTTCAGTATTTGTCCTTCCAAGGAGCAGCCAGGATTTATTTCCTTTAGGATTGACTGATTTGATCTCCTTGCAGTCCAGGGGACTCTCAAGAGTCTCTTCCAACAGCACAGCTCAAAGGCATCTATTCTTCTGCGCTCTGCTTTCCTTATGGTCCAGCTCTCACAGCTATACATTACTACTGGGAAGACCATTGATTGCTTTAACTATGCAGACTTTTGTTGGCTGGGTGATGTCTCTACCTTTTATTATGCAGCCTAGGTTTCTCATAGCTTGTCTACCTTGCCTTCTTATGCATAGCCTACCTATATATATAGAACTTCCTCATATATATCCTACCTTGTTTCTAAGCTTACTTTGCAAAGGCCAAACATCTTTTTAGAGGTGTCTGTAGCAGGGAATGATTTGACATTTAGATGTGTTTCAATTCTTACCTTTAAAAATGTATCCAAAGATCCATTTTCCATGTATTCTGTCACAATCATGACAGGTTTACCTGGTTAAAGGAGAAGACAAGTCTATCAGCTGTATTTCCTGGAAGAGCAAATACCTAATTTTATGTTTTCATATACAACTCTTTGGATTACATAGTTATAGGATGTAATACATGATACATGATATAGGACTGCAGTGGCTCAAGTGGCTAAGACACCGACTGGGAGGCGGAAGGTCAGCAGTTCTGTTCCCGAGTACTGCAGGACGGAATGAGTTCCCGTCTTTGTCCCAGCTCCTGCCAACCTAGCAGTTCAAAAGCAAGAAATTGCAAGTAGATAAATAGGGACCACTTTGGTGGGAAGGTAACAGCATTCCATGTGCTCCGGTGTCTAGTCATGCCTGACACATGACCACGGAAATGTCTGCAGAAGCAGACAGCGCTGGCTCTTCGGCTTTAAAACAGAGATGAGCACTGAACCCTAGAGTTGGATACGACTGAATTTCGAGCAAGGGAAACCTTTACCTTTAGGATGTAAGTAAGATGGTAAGAGTACATCTAAAGTATAATGTGCAAACACAGCAAATGCATGTAAAAACTCATCTACCAAGACATACAGGAACAGGTGAATTGTTGTGATTTGCTACCTCCACAAAAGTGAAGCCTGAATGACATTTAGCGCCACATAATTATCTGCTTAGGAGAATGGTAAAACTGCCTCCTCTTCTCTATAGTAAAGAAATAAGCAACATCACTCCCTCTATATTTAAGTATACTAAACTTTCCAGAAGTAAAAGTATTTTTCTAAGTTATTACCTAACTTGCTTTTTTTCATTACATGGAATACAGATGTCCATTCTGAAAGTCTAACCATTTTTAAACTCTTCATTTAACTTATAAATAAATGACAGCTTAAAATTCATTATGCAAAGAATAATAAATATGGCACACACTATATTTTGTCCTCAAATGACCCTTTTTCTCTCTGAGTTCATGTTTTTGAAAATAATTAATTCTCAATCCTTCAAAAATCCATTTTATGAATGTGCGACACCGATTCTTTATCCATGACTCGAAATGCCAGGAAAAAGCCCAACATTCCTTTGCATATCATGCTTCTGTTGCCAGTAAGAAAAAGAGTACCAAGCTTTGCATGGCAAAAGCCAGCCTGAATGTTGATGACATCAATGTCTGCAGGATATACGGGATCCTGTCTTGTGTTCACTATGTTTGTTTACACAGAGATACCAAGCAACAGAAAATTCCAAAACCTCATTCTTTTTTTAAAATCAGTTAGGTACTTCTCAGTTAAACACAAGACAATTGTTATGGTTGTTTTCCAACATGTTCACTAGCTGTTAATTGTTTTAGGCACAAAGCAACCCAAATGCTAAGGAAAAAAAATATGTGACTTTCAGTTGGAATGTGTGCACTCAGGTGCCTGCATTTGGATCTGGGAAGTACTGGATTGCTATTTTCAAAAACAGTAATGTACGTGTACGGTGGCTTAGTGATTAACGATGCAGAACCCGATGACTGGAAGTTCGGCAGGTCAGCTGTTCCAGACCTGAGTACTGCATGACGGAATGAGCTCCTGTCTCCGTCCCTCGTCCTGCCAACGTAACGGCTTGAAAGCAAAAAATTGCAAATACACTCCATGGACTCCGTAAATACACTCCGTATCTAGTCATGCCTGCCACATGTCCACAGAAATGTCTGCAGATGTAGATAGCACTGGCTCTTCGGCTATAACACCGAACCCTAGAGTTGGATATGGCTGGCTTTTGAGCATGGGCATCCTTAACCTAACGTATCTTCAAAATTACTCATTACTCATTCAAATCAGATTTTAAAATTACTCATCCATTCCCCACCCCCCACCCCCGGTTTTGCAAGATAAGCTCATACTGTCTACAGTCACTTGCACTATACATATATGGGCCTGATTCAAAAACCTGTTCAAATATGATAAATTATTGTTTAGATTGTCTCCATGTCTAAGAAATAGTTCACATTGTTCTAACTGGTCATTCATTATTAGAATTGCAGTTCTGTGTACCTCTAATAAATTATTGTTTTTGGTAGAATTAACATGAATATAGATTACTCTAGCATACTTGTCTGTATAGTTCAAACATAATTTTAATCATCATTTTTAATAGACGTGGGATATAACTTATTCAGTCTGAATAGTACCTTGTCTCCACTGTCTCTCTCACAGAATTTTTTCAAGGTCTACGAATGAAGAGCCTACTTTTATTCACACTGCTAAAACTAGTAATTTAGCAAGCTTCCAACAAAAAACTAGATTTTAAAATGATCATTGGCGTATGCAGAGATAAAACCCTTGCAGAAACAGCACTTTGGAAAGCACACAGTTTGCCATAATTATGGAGACAGGAAAAATGCAGAGGGAACTATAATTTTCTATCTAAAAAAAAAGAAATAAGGGAAGATTCAATGAAAATAATAGGCAGCATGCTTAAATATAAACAAAACACAACCCACTGTTTTCACAGCCATGCAAAGCATTATATCAGAAAAATTCAGAGACAAGACACTAATTTATTTGCATTTTGTAGGTTCTTCTACAATCCCCACTTGGGAATATTCCACTTGGAGATATCTGTTTTTTATGTGTTATCATTCATCAACATTATTACAGGAGCTATTTCATTTAGGACATCCTTTCACTCTTGGCAAATTATGAGATAGATGCTGTAAAGGCTATCAGGCAGGAGTAATGGGATCAAGGTTCATATCGGAGATACTATAACACATTGGCCTTACTCTTAACAATTGCCAGTTCTCCTACAATAATCTCTAGGTGTGTGAAGTGAGCTTGTAAACGGGCTGAGGCAGTATGAAATTCTGCACATCCATGTATTGTCTTATAAATATAATTTCACCAATTGTCGTTGAGTTTTAGAAGCTTTACCACCTTTACTGTGCAAGTAAAGGGGAGAGGCCACATACATATCCTTCAGACAGAAGTACAGGTTCTAACCTAGTGTCACCATGGTGCCTCCTGCAGCTGAAGGATGAGCCCAACAGTCTCCCACAAATAACTGGGTAAAGGTAAAAGCCAGTCATATCCAACTCTAGGGTTCAGTGTTCATCACTGTTTACAGTTGTCTGCAGATGTTTCCATGGACAAGTGGCAGGCATGCCTCAGCATCAGAGTCATACCTGTCAAGTATTCCGGATTGGCTGGGAAATCCCGTATTTTGGCCCTCCTTCCCCCTCTTTCCCACCGTCATCCTGTATTGGGGCGGCCAGGAAAAGGGGTTTCTGTGCATGTGCTCCCCAGAGGCAGCATTGCAATGCATGAAGGGGTTTCTGTGCATGCACAAAGGAGTTTATGCAAATGCGCAAAGGGGTTCCTGCCCATGTGCGAAGGGGTTCCTGTGCATGTGCACTGCACCTGGAGACGTTCCCGGATTTCTACGGAGACAACTTGACAGGTATGATCAGAGTGCATGGAACACTGTTTACCTTCCCACTGAAGAGGTCCCTATTTATCGACTTGCAATTTCTTGCTTTCAAACTGCTAGGTTGGTAGAAGCTGGATCAGAGATGGGAGCTCATTCTGTTGTGCAGTACTCAGGTCTTCAACTGCTGACCTTCCAACCTTCCAGTCATCAAGTTCAGCATCTTAACCACAGTCCTGAGGAGGGAACTACTAAACCATTTTTATACACCATTTTACACACACTAATTTTGGCCATTCTTCAAGCATATCTAGTCAATCACTTGGAGCCCAGCCACAACTGAGTTTTGGTCACAGTCCTACAAGAATTCATTAAATCCTGGGGTGGGGGTGGGGATCAAGCTACGTAGATATAATTGAGTATGCATTTGAGTAATGGACAGCCTTGAGGCAGAGGAGATGGGTTTTACCATACTTTCTTCCCCTTTGTAAATAAAATAAAATAAATTCCCAATTCCAGCACAAGGTAAAGGTTGCCCTTGCTCGAAAGCCAGTCTGACTCTAGGGTTCTGTGCTCATCTCTCTTTTTAGCCAAAGAGCAAGCACTGCCTGTGTTTGCAGATGTTTCCATGAACATGTGGCAGGCATGCCTCAACACCTGGGTACACGGAATGCTGTTTACTGTCCCACCAAAGTGGTCCCTATTTATCTACTTGCAATTTATTGCTTTTAGAACTGCTAGGTTGGCATGAGCTGGGTCAGAGACAGGAGTTCACTCTGTCATGCAGTACTCAGGAATCAAACTCTGACCTTCCAGTCATTGAGCTCAGCATCTTAACCACTTGAGCCACCATAGTCCCTATTCCAGCACTAATGTAGGGTTAATACATGGTCTTCACAGAAGGGAAGGGAAAGAAATAAAGGTGTAAGAAAAACAGAAAAACATGGATGGAATAGCCTGCCTTGCTAGTGTTTGCCACTTTAGACTCATGTGACCCAGTTTAAAATGCAGCATGATTGCAGATGACACTTTAAGATTTAAAACATAGATGGGGACAGTCAATTTTAGCTCTTTCACTTTATTGTGTGTTTATGTGTATGTGTATGTGTGCATTAGAGATATAACTCCTCCCTTATTTTATTCTTCCCTGAAAAGCACACACAAATGTGTTGGTGTTGGCTTTCATGCTAGAGGCAAGAATTCTAGCTAAGGATGGAGAAGCCTTGAAATGCTCTGTCCATCTGCTGAGACAGCTTGTCTCAACCATCACCGAGCAACTGTGAGATTTTTGCTACACCCTTCCACTTTAAACAGTTGGGTATATGCTAGCTTTGTCTTATAATGTTGACGATTGTATCAGTAACAAAATGGTTCATCATTTGCATACCTGTCAAGTATCCCAGATTGGCCGGGATTTCCCGTATTTTTGCACCGATTTTCATCATTTCCCGCCCGGAGCTGCCGCTACCCCGTAATTTGGCAGCGGGGGGAAATGAGCTACTGCACATCCCTTCTGCGCAGCTCACTTCTACGCATGCGTAGAAGGCTTCTACGCATGCATAGAAGGCTTTTACGCATGCGTAGAAGGCTTCTGTGCAGAAGGGGATGTGTAAAAGTCTTCTGCGCATGCATAAAAGCCTTCTACGCATGCGTAGAAGTGAGCTGCGCAGAACGTTTCTGCGCAGGTCCGTTGTACACATGCATAGAAGGCTTTTACGCATGCGTAGAATGGACTTGTGCAAAATGTTCTGCGCAGAAATGTTCTACGCATGCGTAAAAGCCTTCTACGCATGCGTACAATGGACCTGCACAGAAACGTTCTGCGCAGGTCCCGTAATCTCCGGAGCTGCGCTTGGCAGGTATGCATTTGCCCACTGGATCGTTCCAGATATCAAGGGGTGGGGGGAAAGTAGAGATAATAAATTTATGAATGACTTAAAACAACATAGATTTAAACCAAGCACTTACAGGAGGGATAAAAGATGAAGCAAAGAAGAACAACTTATAAAAAGCCATAAGATTAAAACTAAATTCTCAAGATGAACAGGAGCTATGAAGAATCATCCTGAGATACAACAGTATCAAGTGAATAATTATGTCTTTCCATTGGGTTAATTTTCATGTTCCAGTCATTTAAATGATAATTTTACATAGTTTTATTCACTTTTTTGTGCAACTTGTCACCAGTTTGGGTAGATGACACAGGAATTGTTAACACGACCAATTCCTAACCTTAAACATCCAATGAAATTCTGTGAAGAATACATATAGCTTCCTACTTATATCTCTTTGCAAGCAGGAAAAATGTAGACAAAATGTAACTGCTCTTCATTGCAAGGTAGGTTTTAAATGAAGCCATACAGCAGCCATATTTCTATCTGGCCTTCCTCCAAGCACTTCAGCAAGATTCTTCTCCTCAAATTTATCTTAATCTGCCTTAGGAAAGAGAGTGAATGGCCTAAGGATTCACTCAGAAAATGAAATAACTGAGGGCAGTTCTTCATATTATAATCATAGTGGTGTTACCCCAGTATTTTTATAGCATTTTTTAAAAAAGGACATGGATCTTGGATACTGTGCAAGGCCACTAGCCAAGATGCATACAGAAAGAGATTCAAGGAAGAATGCATGTGTATGTATGAATGTGTGTATATCCACTAACTGTAATGCTGGCAATTCCCATGTCAACTGTGACGTGACATACAGAGATTCACTTCTCCACATCCGACATTTGCACCCATGTTGTCTTGTGGGGGCATTTACCAGCTGTGATCAGAGATAAGTCTCATTTCCAGAAACGGAGGGAAACAAAGATTTCCCACTTAGATTCAATAGAGTGGAAATGAGTGTTCATTAATATCAAGCAGTAATTCCTGAACTGATAGATCTTCAGCAGACAGCAGGCCTTTTGGTTCATGCAACCATCTTTTTCAATTTGAAAGAGCAGTGTGATAGACACATACATGAGGAAAATATTAGCCTTTTAAAAGAGAATCCAAGGAGCTTCCTGGCACTGTGCTTCAGCACAATGTACTCAGCCGTCACAAATGAGCAATTTAAGGGAAGAGCTTTGGTCTTCTACTCATTTATCATAAAATCTCTCCCGAATGCATTGGCATTTATGCTGCACCCAGTTTTAATAGCAGATCACAAGTGAGATGTACCATGTTGTTTCCTTATCTCAAGCACTTAAAGGCAGCATTACAAAGAGGATGGCACCTCATAATGACACCACCCTCTAGGAGTGATACTTCTAGCTCTCTTCCTCCATTTCAATCATGAGGGAATCATATTTCTTTGACCTTATGCTTCATTATCTGCATGCTGCAGGTTGAGAGTAATTGCTGAATAAATTAGCATCACATTAGAGAACATGAAACTAAAGACACAAATAAGTATGAGCTTCAACAAGAAAAATTAAAAGCAAATGGCAAGCTTTCTGAACCAGTGACCTTGGTATCATTATGAAGGTCTAGCAGTGAAACTCACAAGCTGAAATTACCTTATAAAAATAGCATAAAATGGAATGCACAAGGATGGAACTGTGTGTTATAAAAAAATGGAGAGGTTTGGGCAAAGTGGAAGTTCAGCATTGAGTTCCATAGTCCCTGCCAGTCCTGAGTACGATTTAACTGGAGTTCCAATACTGTACCTTTATATCCTCTGTGTTGCTATCAGTGTTCCACATCACTGGCTTATAAGGGTAGGGAAGCATTCAGTATAATGCAAGCGCGGCACCAAAATGGCCGCCGCGCTCTTTGCGGGGGCCCCCCACCGGACGAAGGCATCCGGGTAGTTAGGGGCGTGGCCAGCTCCCTTATAAAAGGGGTGGCCACGAGGCAGCCGAGCTGCCATTTTGCGAAGCGACGGAGCGGAGAAGTTTTTCCCTCTTACTCCGTCGCTTTTACCTTGATTGGGAAGCCTTTTGGCTGCTGACCTTTCTCTTTTCGGCTTCCCTTAGGTCCGACTGAGATGCCTTCGAAGAAGAAGGCAGCCGCGAGCACGGCTCGGGCGGTTCGGAGGTGCAATCCGGGTCGGAGGACCGCGGCTGCGCCTCCCCACCAGCCGCCTTTGCCGGCACCCACCGGGACCGGTGGGATGGGGTCTATTACCCCCTGGCCGGAGGCTGGGGACCCGAGCAGGGGTCCAGCATGGGCTGCGGCCCGCGGCCCGCAAGCGGCGGATGCCGCTCCTGGTGCCCATTCTACTGGGCCTTCCTCTATTGGGGCGCAGCTCACTCCGGGGCCTTCCAGCCTTGGGGGGTGGTGTGGTCCCCTTCCTTGGCAGGTGCCTACATCGGCCCTGCCGGGCCTGGGTGTGGGGTCATGGCCATATTCGGGCCCTGGGGCGCAAGGACCTGTACCCACGCCTGTAGCAGGCGGGCCGGCTGGCCCTTGGCCCCACGCCAGTGTGGAGGCCTTACTGGCCCGCGTGGCGGCCCTCGAGGCTTCCCTTTCTCGGGCCAGCCACGCTGGGGCTCCCTTTGGGGTTCATTTTGACGCGTCGTCTGCTGGGCAGCGGCAGGCGACGGGACGGGTCGAGCAGCTTGAGGCGCGTGGCGCGACTTCGGCCACTGCCTCGCAGCTCCCCAACCAACAGGCCAGTGCGGGTCAGGCCCCAGCGACGAGCTCTACGGCGGTCGTGAGCTCCGACGCCCCCAGTGGGCCGGAACCCCCGGTGGGGGCGGCCCGCGGGGGTGCAGCATGTGAGTACGCGGTCCAAACTAGTGCACCTACACATGTGGCTACCTTGGGGGGGGCTTTCCAATGGCCTTGGCCTCGCGTGGGTGGTGCGGAGGTACAGCCGCTGACGCACCACCAGGCGACGTCAACCACCACCCAGGGCCCCGGGGTGGGGAGCGTTTCCTACCCGGTGGGGAATGTTTTGGGGGTGGCTGGGCTAGTCCAAGCCCCTTTCCAGATGCCTGCAGTTTCTGCGGTGCCTGTCTCGGCCTTGCCGACAGCGGGCTATTCCTTGCCACTGGGTGACCACTTGGCACAGGCCACCAAAGAGAAAATATGGAGAGGGGAGTATGTAGATATCTTCTCACTCCTAAACAGGGAGCCCACCAAGGAAGAGAGGGAGGGGCAGGATGAGAAGGATAAGGAACAGGCACGTCGTCGCAAGCCACCACGAACGTGGGCCAACTGGCTGCCGGCTTACCTCATCTACATGGCGGTGTACCTGAGGGCCCGGCCGGATTTGGCAATTCCGATGGTCCAGTATTTGGACAACATCTATCGGACGATGGTTGACTTTCCGGGCCCGTCGTGGTTGGCTTATGACGAGGAATTCCGTATGCGAATTCCCCTGCACCCTGAGATGAGGTGGGATGAGCCATGCCAGAGGCTTTGGCTTCTGTACATGACGCCCATGCGCCACGCGCCAGGGGAAAGATACCATTGTGGACATGCGGTCTAGCGAGCGGCTCCAGCACAGGTTCCCCGCCAGGTGGCGGGGCAGGGGGTTCCAGCCCGCCTGCTGTGCTGGACTTTCTCGTCTAATGGTTCATGCAATAAAAAGAATTGCAAGTACAGACATGAGTGTCCCACCTGTGCGGGCCCCCATGCAGCCTCTGCCTGTCCCAGGCCTGGAGGGACGCGGGGCAGAGGGAGGGGCGGACAGTGGGCTGGCAAGACTGCCGCAGATGGAGCTGGTTCACCGAAAGGCTCCCTCCCCAATTAATGTGGACATGTTGGAGCGTTGGCTTGCATCGTACCCGAAGGGGGAGGATGCGGATTATCTACTTCGGGGCTTTAGGCAGGGGTTCCGTATTCCTTTCATGGGTGACAGGTCCCCTCAGGATGCCCCCAACCTTTTGTCCCTTAGGGGGAGGGAGGAGGTGGCTGCCGCTAGCATTAGTAAGGAGGTCAATGCGGGCAGGGTCGCCGGCCCTTTCCCTGCACCCCCGTTCCCTAACCTTAAGGTATCGCCCCTGGGCTTGGTTCCCAAGAAGTCTCCAGGCGAGTTTCGCCTTATCCATCACTTGTCCTACCCAGCCGGCCGATCGGTCAATGATGCTATCCCTGATGACCTTTGCTCAGTCAGGTATACATCTTTTGACCACGCGCTGCGCATGGTGCGCTCATGTGGCCCGGGTGCGCTGCTGGCTAAGTGCGACATTAAGTCGGCTTTTTGCCTCTTGCCGGTGCACCCGGGCGACTTTGAATTGCTGGGTTTCAAATTTCGGGGCGAATTTTACTTTGATAAGGCCATGCCTTTTGGCTGTTCCATATCATGCTCGGCTTTCGAGCGTTTCAGTACCTTCCTAGAGTGGGCTTTCGTCCGCAGGTCAGGGTCCCGGTCTGTAGCCCATTACCTGGATGACTTTTTATTCGGGGGTGAACGGGGATGGGACACGTGTACACGTCTCCTCAACACATTTCAGACGCTAATGGAGGAACTCGGTGTCCCTTTAGCGCCCGAAAAGACCGAGGGCCCATCTACACAGCTAGTCTTCCTGGGGGTGGAGATTGACACGATAGTGCAGGCGTCTAGGTTACCGCGGGATAAGGTGTCAAGGATAGTGGCCCTTATCTCGGACTTGTTGGCCAAGCGCAAGGCATCACTGAGAGAACTGCAGGTGCTGCATGGTCACCTTAATTTCGCCTGCAGAGTGGTTGCACCGGGCAGGGCTTTTGCCCGGCGCTTGTGCGACGCTATGGCAGGATTATCCAGGCCTCACCATAGGGTTAGGCTTACCCGGGGTCTCAGGGCAGACATGCTTGTCTGGTTACAGTTCCTGAGGGAGTTCAATGGGGTCTCATTTTGGAGGCATGACCTCCTGGCTTCCCCTCAATTTCAGATTCAGTCTGATGCCTCGGGATCCCTCGGTTATGGGATGTACTTCAATGGGAAGTGGGCCTATGGTGGGTGGCCACCGGCCTGGGCAGGCACGGGTCGCCTGCGTGATCTCACATATCTGGAGTTTTTCCCTATCCTGGGTGCTTTGATGCAATGGGGCCAGGAGTGGTCCAACTCGGTCGTGCATTTCTGGTGTGACAATGCGGCTGTGGTCCACATTGTCAATGCACAGACTTCTAAATCGCCCAGGGTTATGGTCCTAGTGCGCCAATTTGTGTTGCGCAGCCTGCGCCTCAACGTACTGTTCAGGGCCAGGCATGTCCCAGGGGTTAATAATGATATTGCTGACGCTTTGTCCCGCCTACAGATCTCCCGGTTCCATGCCTTGGCCCCGGATGCGGAGGAATTTCCCTCGCCACTCCCGGAGGAGATATGGACCATTGGCAAGGAGAGGTGAACCGGGCGATTGGCCTGTCGCTAGCGCCACGCACCCGTAAGGCGTATCACCACGCAATTAACTCTTTCAGGGCATTCTGTACCCAATTTCAACTGCCAGGAACCTGGCCGATCCCGGTAACCCATGTTCTGCGGTTCATGGTTTACCTGCATTCTCAGGGCCTTGCACCTCGCACCATAGCATCTAAGCTGTCAGCGTTGGCTTTTATGGCCAAGGTGGGGGGTCATGTGGACAGCACCTCTGACTTCCGTGTGAGACATGTTTTGGAGGGGTGGGTGCGCGAGCGCGGGCGTTGCCCGGACGACCGCCACCCGATTTCCCCAGGGGTCCTTACCCAGTTGGCCCGGGGCTGGCCTTGCCTCTCTTTTGATGCATATGAGGCAGCCCTGTTCCATGCAGCCACAACGGTGGCATTTTTTGGAGCGCTCCGCATCAGCGAGCTTGTGATGCTGTCTAAGGCGGATGCAAGTCGTAGGGCACTGGAACTCGAGGATGTCTGTGTTGCCAAAGACTGGGCTCAGTTGCGGATACGCTCCTCTAAGACCGATCAGCATGGCGTCGGCAGTGGTGTGCGACTGCTACGGTGTTCTTTGGCAGACATCTGTCTGGTTGGTGCCCTACAGGAATTCCTGGCACTGCGTGGCACGCACAATGGCCCGTTTTTCTGTCACCAAGATGGGTCTCCCCTTACTAAATTTCAATTTTGGAAGGTGACGGGCAAAGCGCTGGCCAGTGTGGGCCTCCCAGGCACCCGCTATGGCAGTCATTCATTCCGTATAGGGGCGGCCTCAACCGCAGCTGCTTTTGGGTACTCCGGGGCTGACATACGTAGCATGGGACGGTGGGGTTCGCAATGTTTTCAGTTTTATGTGCGCCCACTCCCGCCGTGAGTACCAACCCAGTCACCTTACCTTCTTTTCCTCATTTTTCTTTACAGACCCGGGGTGTCGTATTACACCGGTGACAGTATGGCTGGTGGGCCATAGCTACGTGCACAGGGCAGCGCGTTACGCTGCGGCGACAGAGTGGGGACCCCGACTGGGACTAGGTGCATACGCAAGTCTCACATGGCATGGTAAGCCTGGGATGTTATGGCGGGAGCTGCTGCCTTTCCTTTTTTCAGGCCAGAATGCTGACCCGCCTGACATTCTGATCATACACCTGGGGGGCAATGATTTGGGCCAGGTCACTGGCTTGTCGCTGAAGCATGCGATTTGCGAGGACCTCACCTACCTGCATTACGTCTGGCCCGCCACAACCCTTGTTTGGTCGGACATGGTTCCGCGCCATTCCTACAGAGGGGGTGTTGACCTCCTGGCCCTTGACCGTGCTAGACGCATGGTGAATAGGGCAGTGGCGCGTTTCCTTGTCAACAGGGCTTGGGGGAGGGTCAGTCGTCACCCCGCTATTAGCCTCCAAAGTTATGACTTGTATGCAGGGGATGGGGTCCATCTGTCACGAGGAGGTATGGACCTCCTGTGGGGTGATTGGCGAGCAGGCCTGTTGACCGAGCTGACGGTCTGGGGGGGGGCGTTGAGCCTTCTTTGAAGCCCCTCCGTGTGGCGGGTAGCACTGGTAAGGTAAACATTATGACCCACAGGTATCCGGCAAGTTCGCAATTGACTGGACAACACTAGACAGGCATAAGTTGGTTAAACGTTGTCCGGTCAACGACGAACTAGGCGACGGGGTGATGGCTATAGCTAGACAGCATGCATCACCCCGTGATTTTACGGATACGCGTCAGAGGGTGGGGTCATTAGTTAGATATTGACTACGGTCAACAATTTGTTTGTGGTCAACAAACAAATTGATACAAATGGATAAATTGTAGCAATTGCCGTTGGCAATTTTGGGTGGTACCTTACCAGTGTTACTTCGGCCTGCTTGCCTTAAGAATTATGATTGGTCAATTACCAATAGAAATTTATAATTCGGACTAGGGCATGAATCAATAAATGTGGCCCAATGCCGTTATCCACTTTCATTGGTGTCTGAGTCCTTTATTGGGGGGTGCGCCTGTAATGCAAGCGCGGCGCCAAAATGGCCGCCACGCTCTTTGCGGGGGCCCCCCCACCTGATGAAGGCATCCGGGTAGTTAGGGGCGTAGCCAGCTCCCTTATAAAAGGGGTGGCCACGAGGCAGCCGAGCTGCCATTTTGCGAAGCGACGGAGCAGAGAAGTTTTTCCCCTCCACCCCCTCCCTAGTTAACAGTGTGATATTTTGGTCGCTTCGGGGCCGGGTGGGAATTTTTGGCTGGGACCCATATTGGCTTCCGGGTCCTGGTTTTTTTCGCCCATCCCACACTGTTGCTATGGTTTGACATAGGTTTTTTTTCTGTTGCTGCTGTTGACTTTGGTCACATGGGCGGGTAGCACTGGTAAGGTAAACATTATGACCCACAGGTATCCGGCAAGTTCGCAATTGACTGGACAACACTAGACAGGCATAAGTTGGTTAAACGTTGTCCAGTCAACGACGAACTAGGCGACAGGGTGATGGCTATAGCTAGACAGCATGCATGATTTTACGGATACGCGTCAGAGGGTGGGGTCATTAGTTAGATATTGACTACGGTCAACAATTTGTTTGTGGTCAACAAACAAATTGATACAAATGGATACATTGTAGCAATTGCCGTTGGCAATTTTGGGTGGTACCTTACCAGTGTTACTTAGGCCTGCTTGCCTTAAGAATTATGATTGGTCAATTACCAATAGAAATTTATAATTCGGACTAGGGCATGAATCAATAAATGTGGCCCAATGCCGTTATCCACTTTCATTGGTGTCTGAGTCCTTTATTGGGGGGTGTGCCTGCAATGACATGAGAATGCAATTGTAGCAGTGGTGTGCTGGCCCACAGGGATACAGGGACTCATCCCGGTGCACCCCAGTGACTGGAGCCCCCCAGAGGCAGGCAGAGGTAATGGGAATGTATGGGATTTCTCTCCCCCCCAGCCGCCCAATAGGTGCCCCCATCACTTCCTGAACAGCTCTTATTACGCAGGGAGGTCTTTTACTTTTATCAGTTTGGTACTCTTTTACTCAATGGACTTAACTTGGAGCTTGATTTCTCTGCATTTCTTTAAGAACTTTAACATGAGTCTTGTCTCTTTAAGATTCTTCTGCTCTGCCCTCACATTATAGATTTCCACACAGATGTATATATTATATGATCCTTTAGAACATGATTTAAATACCCTTATGTCCCTTCACTAATTTTAACATTGCAAGCCCGTTAAGAAATCACTTTGGGAGGCTGTTCAACGCAAAGAACTTGATGCAAATTTATTGTTAACTTTTGGTAAGACATTTTGTTGTTACTGTTAGTCAAAAATCTTCTGGTTCTGTTTCTATGTAAAAATTATTTAGGAGTGTATTTACCTTTGGTATATTTTATGAATTTCAGACACTTATATTTATGCTCATGATGAAGATTATTTGAATTGAAATATCCAATACTGGATGGATGTTGGGAAACTTTCAGAATAATTTCAGAAAACTCCTTAAGTTTCTTGCTGTATGAAATAGTTTTGTGAAGATTTTCTGTACTATTTTGAAGAAAAACCTACTTTGGATTTAAATAGTTTCTTCTGGTGATGACACAACCTGATTTTGTTTGTTCTACAAGAATATTTCATTAGGACTTATGAATTAAGAATTACCAATATTACAGCTCATTTTGTTGTGTATTCAGGCAGAATTGCAAGTTGCTCAAGCAACGCCTTGCAAAGACAAAATGGCGATTTCCCGCCATTAGAATTAGGAGCTAGATTTGGCATGCAATCTCCCCTTCAGGGCGCGCTCATTGTGATAATTAGAGTTCTGTGATTGGTTAGAACGTTTGATCCTGTTCCTTATTGGTTAATACTCATTTAGCATGCTATGATTGGTTAGTTATGATTGTCCGGTGGGTTTATACATTGTAGCAAGGAGTCACTGCCGGGGAGACACTATATAAGCCCCACAGGTAAGCAAGGGTGGGGCTGGGCTGGATCTATACTTCCCATTACTGCTGCAGGTTAAGCCATGGAGGGCTAACCTGGGGTCTTCTCTATATGCACAACCACAGGGTGTAGCTCAGAGTATTGCCTTCTATGGTGGAATTCAGAGTGACCGGTTACATGGGACTCGTGTAGCCATCTTATGTCCGGATAGCCTTGTAAGAGTAACCAGAAGGACTTTACAATAAACCCTTGTTGCTGTTCTGTTCATCATCGCCTGGACTATTCTTTACAAAGGGCTGGACACGACAGGCTTTTAAGCTAAGAGGGGGTCCTTTGGCTTCCACACTTAGACAGGCTTTTATTGTTTTCAATGTGCTTACTGATTTCAAATTGCTTCATTGCCTAGAATTGTTTTGCTTCCTGAAACTACAATATATACGCTTTAAAAGACATGAAGATGACTGGAGTGGCTTAATTTCCTATGCGCTACCTTACTTACAGCCGGGACTTAGGTCAAGACATGTGAGAAGGCAAGCTAAAATCCTGGATGTGTGTGGTCAATTCAGGTGCGGTCCCACCTACATGTAGACTAAGGTTCTACTCATGAGTAACGGGTTCATGACACACAGTAAATCTCTGCAACCTCACCTCTGAGGGAGATAGAAGGACATGTATAAATGACTTCTAGACTTAAAAAAGAAATAATGCTTCAGGTGAATATCCTACACAGTTCTTTTTACTGTTCTGAATTTACACTAATAAAGTCACAAAAATACTTAAGAAAATACATGAATGACTCAATTACTTATGACATCAGCAGGTCCCCAATAAATGCAACAGGTAGGCATACCCTGGCAAATAGAGAGTGTCAAAGTGTCAGCTTATCAGATATTTCATAAGCAAAGGTATCTGTAAGCAAAGCAATAATCAGCACTAGGTACATACTTTTTGTAACAACACCTTCCAGGTGAATTATGTTGGGATGATCAAATTGTCCCATTATGCTGGCTTCTCCCAAGAAATCTCGCCTTTGTTTTTCAGTGTAACCCACTTTCAGAGTTTTAATGGCAACTGGCAACTCACGTTTCCCAGGTATTTTCAAACGTCCACTACATACTTCTCCAAATTCACCTTCAAACAAAATGAAACATGAGTTAGAATCTTATATTACTTCCTGATCATTCTTATATATATGATAGCATAGAAACAGTTTCCAAAGCTGAACAAGACTTATATTTTTAGTTTTAAACTGCTTTGTTGTCAGCTGAAGTGCTAGAGCTCCTGGATTGCCCCACCCAAAAAAAGGTCAGAGTAGAAAATGGCAGGAGGAAAGCCTTTTTACAGCTTGTTAAGGCAACTCCTTTGAACCACACCTCTTACAAGCACTTCAACAAAGCAGCAGACAATGAGCAAGCAAAGCTATTCTCCTCTCTCCCTATGTGGCCACTTAAACTTAATGGAACAGAATTCCCGAGTGTAATTTCACAGCATTCACATCTTGCAGCATTCCCATTTTGTAGTGTAGTTGCAATCTCAGTCAAAACTGTTTTTCAGTGCTTGGAAAGGACTTATAACACTTCTCTCATTTTTAAAATTATTTTCCATTTCTGTTTGTAAATGGGCCATAGAAAATTTCTTCTCCTGTTCCCTTCCACTAGATTAAGTAACAGTAAAAAAAATCCTGATAAGATAACACAATCATTTGCAATCTTTTTTTAATCCACACACATAAATCCTAGTCCATATTGAGGATTGGTATAATATAGTGGGACATAAAATGGAAATTGCAAATGTGAAGTTCAAAGGTAAATGTTGAAATCTCCAAAAAGAGTAAGAAGGAACTCAAAATAAAATTAATTTATAACAGTAATGATACATAAGAGTAGAGACATCTGCTCATCCCTAGAAATGGAAGAATGTAGCATACCTTCCTAGATAGTGCTTCGTCAAACAAGTAATGCACAATTACTGGTTTGAACTGTAATTCCTTCTGCATTTTCTTGGAAGTAAGTCGCATTGAACTTTAATGTGATTTACTTCCAAGTAGAGAAGCAAAATAATGCACTGTTGATGGCAAACCTTTTAGAGACCAAGTGCCCAAACAGAGGGGCAGGGTGAACTCTGTGCTGGGATAAGGGAAAAGGTGCTCCCATTGGGCTGCTGTGCAGAGGTGTGATGAACTCTGTGCTGGGGGAGGGTGGAAGTGCTCCCATTGCGCTGCTGGGCAGAGTGGCAGGGTGAACTCTGTGCTGGGGTGACGGCATGCATGCCAACAGATAGGGCTGGGAGTGTCATGTCTGGCATGCGTGCCCTAGCTTCGCTACCACTGTCCTAGTTTGTAATTCAATGTTAAATTGCCCAGTACAACATCATTGAAGTAAAAGAGCCCAGTGTCAGGTTATGCCACTAGTTATCAAAGCAAATTTTGAAGGCAGTAAAATTCATATCTGATAACCAAACTTTCTCTAGTATTATCAAATCAAGATTCTACAACAAAATTTATAAAAAAAATATAGAAATATAAATAAATATTTATACAAAGTGTTGCTTAATAGTTCCAAACAAGGCCACAGTAGAAGCAGCAGCTCCTTGGTAAAAATGCCTAGCTCTAAAGGTCCTCAAAGTCTTATCACCTGGGAAGAATGTTTATGAATACTGTTTGTATCAATGGTTTCTTTGACCGGAGACTCTCAATGGCTTCTTCTGCACCATGGAAGAGGCTACATTTCCTTGTTCTACTGAGGAAACCCAGTTAGGTTTGTTAGAAAGGAGAAGGGAGAATTGGTAGGGCAAAATGAGAAAGAAGGCTGCCCAGGACAGGTTAATCTTGGGCCAGTGTAGGAGGTCAAATGTTCCAGGTGGAGTTGAAGGGGAGGAGAAAGTTGCATTCCAACCAGCCAGGATGATAAGAAGGCAAGCAAAGGGGCTGGTAGCCCTTGGTTTTAGGCAAGGGCTTGCCCTAAACAAAAAGGGAGCTAGCAAGCAGGTTGTCTCCTGATTTTGACAGAGAGGGGAAGTTAGTGAAGAATCGGGCAGTGCAACTGAGAAGAGTGGGAGTGAAAAGGTGCAAGGATTCTACTGAATGTGGTTGTTAGGATATGGATCATACAGGAGTGGAGTGATTTGAAGAGTGAAAAGCTGCTAGACATAGCAAAAGAAGAATATTAAATGATCTGAAGGAGCACAAATTGCCTCTACAGTTCCAGAATTGAGGATATCTGCCTTTTCACCCACTCAAGACTGGGTACCTTTTTACCCATCAAGTTCACTGGGTATCTCCATATTTTGAATGGGAGTCCTCTGCAGATGAGTCTCATGATCACTCTTCCAAGTGAGCTGGCTTTGAGAACAGTGAGATTTAGATACAGTACTTTGGAAAAAGAGTTCCTCCTTCTGCTCCTTTTATTTCTTGGTGGAATCCAAGGCTGCATCCAATACAGTTAATGACATTGTCATTTCCTTGTGCCATGCCCTTATCACTGTCTGGTGGAGCCAAGGTCAAAAAAGCACAGCACCAGTGTGCCCCACTGGTTTTCTTGCACAACATAAATTGTAAAGTAAAGGTAAAGGTTTCCCATGCTCGAAAGCCCGTCGTATCTGACTCTAGGGTACAGTGCTCATCTCTGTTTCAAAGCCGAAGAGCTAGCGCTGTCTGCTTCTGCAGACGTTTCCGTGGTCTTGTGGCAGGCATGACTAGACACCGGAGCGCACGGAACGCTGTTACCTTCCCACCGAAGTGGTCCCTATTTATCTACTTGCAATTTCTTGCTTTTGAACTGCTAGGTTGGCAGGAGCTGGGACAAAGACGGGAGCTCATTCCATCCTGCAGTACTCGGGAATCTTCTGCCTCCCAGTCAGTGTCTTAGCCACTTTAGCCACTGCAGTCCTGACATAAATTTTATCTTTCCTTTTTATTGGAACAGGGGTGTGTCATATTATCCTCTTTCTTTTCCTTGCTGGGGACTCGCTGTCATCCCTCAGTTAGGAGCAAATGAGAGACTTCATTTCAGGTGCCAAAACTACAAGTTATGGTTCTACCAACAATTGGACAACCACAAATCACTTACTAACTGGTGAGGAATATAATGAAGGGTTCCTTGAAGTAGACTGACTGACATACACCCTGTCTGAGTTGTTGCAAGCACAACTCTGAGCAGCTTACAACAGTGAACAAACCACAAAACAATGGCATCAAACAAAGCAATAAAATAAATAATAAACCTTAGTACAATACCTACCTACATGGTATCCAACAAATTTAAAATCTTACAATGGTTAGTAACCTCCCTTCTTCTCATAGCCTGGAAATGTAGTTTTTGCTCGACAGTTTCTAGAATCCCCCAGCCAGCATGAACAGTGATCCTTAGAATTAAAATTAAAACAGGAAATGTTTCCAAAGTCTGCTTCTAGATTATTTATAAATGAAACCGTGCTTTCAAGTTTTGTATTGCAAGCTTAGTTTGGCTTTCATAAGCATTACAATTTAATAAGTAAAATAATCAAGAATTAACCTTTTTGCAGCCCATTTCTTAACCACTGCTTTGCACAACATCTTGGTTAGCTTTACTTACCAGCTCCAATAACTCTTTCAATTGATATACATGAGGCTTCTATTTCTTTGGCAAATTCATGGACAGCTTGATTGGGATCTTCATAAGTATGTGGATCAATGTATGTCCTTACTCCAGGTAATTTAACTGTTCATGGAATTAGAATTTGAAGACATTACAAACAGTAATGGATAAATGCAACAGGACCAGAACAAACTTTCTGGAAGAAGGGATGAGGCAAAAATATGCTTGGTTTGCTTTTCACATAATCTGACCTTATTTATACTTTCTAGTCAAATAAACAGATTGGAATGTGACTATTCTGTAGAAATGATCTGACCTTACTAGCAAACAGTGAACTGCAGAAGTCAATGAACCATGCAAGAGATCTGATTAAGGGGGACACAATAATTTCACTCTCTATCAAAAGTAAGACAAGCTGAGATCAATGGTTCTGCAAGCCCTAATTTACACCTAAATATAATGCTCTATATTATACTGCACTAAAAAATTTTTAAAGCTAAAATAATCTTTAGCTGAATGATTGACCAGCATATTATCTGAACTTTACTCACAGTGGCCATTGTGAAAGTGCATCTTTTCTTCTTCTGGGTCTTGCTTAGCTTTGCTGTAGCCACATCGCCTGCCACAGAACCAGATTTATATAAGGCAATGTATAAGAAGAAAAGATATTATCAAAATTACCACACAGGACACCAAGTAAAGGACCACATAGATTCTCTTTTTATATCAAAAATTGTTAATGGCTATGACATGAAAAGTTCAACTCGTTGGATAGTTCAGTGGTTTAGGTATCTGGCTAGAGAACCAATGTTTGGGGATTTATTTACTTATTGGATTTCTATACTGCCCACCTGGGTGTTATCCTACTCTGGGTGGTGAACAGAAAATAAATAACAACAACAACAACAACAAATCAAAACCCACCACCAACAAATACATCATAGACTAAACTAATTTGATTCCCCCTGTGTTATCTAGAAGAAGAGCCAGCCTATGTGACCTTCGATAAGCTGAATCACAAGTCAAATATTTATTACAGTCTAAGATCAGCATAGTACAGAAAAACAGAAGTTGAGAAGTGGGTATGTAAAATATATTATAAAAGGAGCATTTCGTCTCAGAGTTAAGGAGTAATAAAAATAGTACTTAAGAACACTAATATTACAACCACTACTAAGCCTGTGATGTTGTGCTGATAGTTTAGCTAGGGATCTGCCAGGATTGTTCTTTTGATCTTTTATGCTGCAGTGCAGAACCTGACAGTGTTGGGCTTTTATCACATAACTTCCAGCAGGTGTATGTCCTATCTGACTGCCAGGATCCTTGCAGAGCAGACAGGAATCTGTTCCGGATGTTTCTATAAAAAGGACAGATGCAGATAACATGTTCTATGGTTCCCATTTTTCCGGTGTCACAGTGACATTGTCCTTCTGGCATTGGTGTCTTTTGAAACATTCCCTCGAGAACTGCAGAAGGAAGAGCTTGAGAGGAGGCTACTGTAAATGCCCAACAGCAGCCCTCCAATGACTTGGTGTCTCGAGTTGGACCAGTTACTGGGCAGGGGCAACAATGTGTCTCCAAGACTCTGGAGCCAGGAAGGCTGGGACCCTGGCTAGGTCATTTTGCCTTTCCATGTCTAGCGTTCATTGTTTAATGGCCTGTTTCACCTGGTCTTAACTTATGGCATGTATGAGAGGTTGGGAGAAACCAAAGTGCTACAGTCTGGGTTGAATTGCTCTTTTCCATGCTGATTGGAAGCTATCCTGGAGAGTTAGAGGAGCCAGGCCACTGGGATTAAACAGAATTTTGAGTTAAATGGTTGAGGGTAGCTAACTACAATCTCACCTTAACATTTATTGTACTCATCTCCAGGTGAAGGGTGGTTTTGGATGAACAGCAGAGGTCTGGAGAGCTGCACATAAGAATTTGGATTTTACTCTTTCCATAAGGGCCAGGTTGTTACGTGGGAGGCCTGATTGGATTCCATAGAGTAGATATGACAGAATTTTGGCCTGAGTGGAGCAGGAATGTATTGGCTTCCTTTTGTCCTCAGGAATTTAAGTATAGCGAAGGCAGATCTTTGGGCAATGGTGTATTGTGAACCTACTTTCCATAAAGCCACTTTATTCTTCTGCTATTACATTTTTCTCTTCCAGCCAGCACTTTGATTTGTTGAGCAGATGACTGGCACATTGTTTACTGATGATGTTGAGTAGACTGACTGGCCTGTCATTCCCATGGTCTTACTTGTTTCCTTTCTTAAATATGGGAACAATGACTGTTGATTCCCAGTCTTTGAGGATTCATCTACTGCTGTCAATGTAGGTGAATAATGAGGCCAAAGGTGGGGACCACCATTCCATATTGTTTTTAACAGTTCTGGTGGGATGAGGTGCTCCCCTGGAGCCTTGCCTGGGCAGAGTTGGGTGATGAGGGAGTCAATTTCTAACTTTGACACTGGTGGCCAGTCTCAAAGGCTTTCTAGGTTGGCTGTTGGGAGGTCTGTTTCCATGGACAAAGCTGCACAGACCCAGAGCAATTCCAGAAGAAGGAAATGGTAAACCACTTATCTGTTTTCTCAACATAGAAAACTGTAAATTAGAATTGACCTGACAGCACCACAATGACGACGACAGGAACAATTATTAAATCTCAGACTCAAGTAGATAGATTAACATATTCATCTCCTATGCAAAATTTGAATTAATAAAATCCTATGACTATGGTTTGCATATTCTTTCCTACTAATATACCATAGAAGACTTCAATGCTGACTCTTATTCATTCATTTAATTCGTCACAATACAGATAAAAATGGACAGAATAAAATGGACAGCAGCATGATGCTCCAAATATCTCTTCCCCTCATACAACAACAATGTGCTCTATTTAATTATGTTATAATTAACAAGTAATTGAGTAAGTGACCAGGCACACAACTACTATGTGACCAATATCTCATCAGTTAGCCACTCTGGTTTATGCCATCCCCTTTCACATGCACTAAAAAGGAACAGGATTTTGGCCTTTGTGTGTAATTTAAGGATTTTATTAAATGGATACGAGGGTTAGTAAAAGTCTTTTTTAAAGCAAATAGACAAAATGAAACTATATGTATAAGAAGATATAAGCAGCTGAATGAGGTCAACATATAGAAAATTCTCATTTAATATCAGAAACAGAACTTTGCCATAGTATAATAACAATCTAGTCCTTATTTAGTCCCGCCTGGGTGTCCTCCTTTTTAAGGAGTTTGGGGAAGTTCTATAAACATTTTTAGATAGTTTTACAATCTTTAGTTTTAATTAGTACTGGGTATAGGTTTTAACGGACGCTGTGAGCCGCCCTGGGTTGCTTAGGCGAAAAGGGTGGTTGTATAAATCTAACAAATAAATAAAATAAATAAAATAAATTTCATGTCAGAAATTATTCTGGGTTGAAAGGATTTTTGTGGAAGAAACTCTGCTCAGGAAATGCCCAAATGAGGCTCCTTTCATGTCCCCAAGAGCTGGGACAGAGACAGGTGCTCAAACCGTAATGCAGTACCCGGGTCTTGAGCTGCTGACTTGTGAGCCTTCCAACTAACAAGGTGAGCTTCTTAACCACTGAGCCACCACAGCCTCTTTGACATAGTGCAGCTGTTAAAATAACTATTAATCACTCAATTTCTGAAATTCATAGTTTTAGAAGGTTTCACATTGAAGGGGAAAACTCACAAGTACAGTGATACCTCATACAACGTCCAAACTTGGTTCCACAAGTTTGGACTTTATACGGATTTGGACTTTGTATGAGGCATGCAAAATCCTTGCCATGATGCCTCATGCAACGTCATTTCCATAGAGATACATTGTACTATAACAGCACAGACTTCAGGGCAAAGTCAAGGAAACAGACAGGAAACTGACAGAGCTTTAAGAAATCCTTGTCTAAAGGCTAAAAACATTACAAAAACATGTCAAACAACCCTGATTGTCCAAGAACCTGAAGAATGCTGCAAAAATCCCAGGAATGCTTCTAAAAATTCTGATGAAAAAATTCAAAAAAATTCAAAATCATGCTCAAAACCACTCCTAAACACACTTCGCCTCATGCAAAACCCACAAGAGCAATGCATGCATGTGTCCTGCCTTTTATACTGCCCAGACACAATGCAACCTGGGAAAACCCCAATGCCTCATACAAAGTTGCGCGACTTTGTATGAGGCAACTTTTTTCAAGGAATTAGGCGATGTTGTATGAATCCGATGTTGTATGAAGCAGACTTTGTATGAGGTATTACTGTACCATATCTGAGATCTGTGAGAACACATATGTACAAATGCTACATGCTGTTCCACACCTAAAATATAAACAATAATCCTCAGTATAATGATGATGATGATGACAACAACAAATTTTTGAACTGCAGAGCTAGAAGCGACCATATCGATCATGGACTTTAGTCTCTGTCAAGGAAGCACAATGGAGAACTCCCTACCTCTGAAACCAAAAGTCCTGAGCTATCCAGCAGTTCATGCCATATTCTTCCATTAAATAAGATAGTGAATATTTTTCACAGTTTTTAAACCTATGATTTAACATTGCTTCTTTACATTCTTATACAATGCTAGTACAGTATAGCGATTTTAATCCGTTCCACGGAGCTGATCACTATGTGTTTTTTGTCACTGTACGATCTTCCCTATGGGAAAATCTATATAACGATTTTCCCTATGGGAAAAAAACATACAACAATGTTTGGCACTAAGCAGTTTTCTCCATTGGAAAATCGTTGTACAGGTTTTCCCATAGGAAAAGCTAATCCAGAATGTGGCTGCCTGGGTTGTGATGGGGCGGGGGCATTATGCTCGTGCCTCACTGCTGCTCCGGGAGCTACACTGGCTGCCGGTGTGTCTCCGGGTGCAATTCAAGATTCTGGTTTTGACCTTTAAAGTTTTCCATGGCATTGGTCCAGTTTACCTAAAAGACCGCATCACCCCTAGGTGTAATACCCGTCCTATGAGGGCTGATCGGAGGGGCTCGGTTATGGTCCCTTCAGCAAAAGTAGCCCACCTTGCAGGCCCCAGGAGGAGGGCCTTTTCCATGTCAGCCCCAGCCCTCTGGAACCTCTTGCCTCTCGATCTAAACACCCAGACGGAGCTGCTCCCCTTTAGAAGACAACTGAAAACATGGCTATGCCAGTGGGTATGGGGCTTGGATGCATTGACTGCCCAGTCCTGCTGGCGCATTTAGCCTATATGGGTTTTCTGTCCTGACTGTTTTTATCTGTATGGGTGGGTGGGGACTTTTGAATGTTTTTTTATATGAAATTTCTAAATGGGGTTTGTTAATCTGTTTTATTTCTTGTTTTTATTATGTTGTTAGCCGCTTCAGGTCACTCTTAAATAAATAAATAAATAACTATCACTATGCAGAATGGCTCCCCCCCTTCAAGCTTCATTGCTATGTGATTTCATTGCTGTATGTGGCGATCGTTATACGGGGTTCTACTGTAAATTGCTTTTCAGGTTAACATATCCATCTCTTCATAATATTTATCATGGTATGAAATGAAATGTAAAGGAAAATGGCAGGCACTCAGTTTATTTTACTATTTCAGGAAATATAGTTTTTCTGCAAGGGTTCATTCATATACAAATTGATGTATTACTCATGGTAGGCTATTAATATGATATACTTGTTCTTGTGGAAACAGAAAGCAATTAAGACTCAGTTTATCTACTTCTGGTCTAAAGACACTGAATGACTCTAGCTGATATGAATAAAGACAGTAACTTACTTGGCTTATCATTTCCATTTCGCTGGAACTATTTCCCACCTAAAAATTTATGTCTTTTATTCCCACCACACGGGGGGAAAATGAGACCTGGGTCACAGGTCAACATTTTTCAATAAATGTAGAACAGAACAGCAGCATTTTCATTCTTAATATTCTTGTGGCATTTTATCTGGTTGAAAACCTACTTTCACACTGACAATCACCTAGTGAAATATTTATCATATGCATCATAAAACCAAGGCTGGAAAGCATTCCCCGGAAAATTTATATGGTCAAATGGACTGATGGAATGATGACAAATCTTATTGGTAACGAGGTGTTTGAGCCATGCACATGTCCCCAGGCAACTAATTTTATAAGTCTGTTTTAAAAGATGATTCATATAGGAGAGACAATAAAGACCTGGAGAGGATGACTATGAGCTCCTTATAGTTGAGCTTACATGTTTACAGTTCAAAGAGGCAGAATACAGTACTGTTAAAAAGCTTTACACATGCAGAATTGGATTAGACTTGCATTATGAGACAAAAGAAAACGAAACAAGCAAACATACAACCAGGGAAGCTTTCAACCTACAATCATCTCCTTTGCCAATTGTTCCAGGATACTAAACCCTGATACATACCCCAATTCTCCTGAAAATTTATAATTTTTAATAAACCTCATAAATTAGGTCAGCATTATTATTCCCATGTTGCAAGGGAAGGCTCAGTCAGAGGATAGTGACTCTACTGGAGCTCCAGAATACTGATGCAGTTTGATTTGCCTGGTGTGAGGTCTGAACTATCAGTCTCCCAATTAACACTCTTTGAATTACTCCACATTACACATTCACACTATTACTAGGGTTATAACACATTTTATTATCTGATTCTCTACAGGCTATATGGCTCCAATAGGAGCTGAAAATCTGGACGTTAGCAGAAGACCCCCATGTAAATGCCATTATGAAACAATATCTTTTAAACATTTATTGACCTCTAATTTTAGAGTAGAACTTTGGGAAGCCAATTTGATGGCATAGGAGTATTTCCAGCTAAGGGAGTTGGAGTAGCAGAGTCAAGTTAATTGTGTTGAGAATAAAAAATTTAAAACAATCATAAACATGCCACAGCGAGCAAAAGAAAAAAAGAAGCAAAATACTCAAGACACAAGTGCTACCTATTTGTTAAGAAACCACTTCCAAAAAATACCATTCATCCTCTCTTGCAACTCTTTAAATATTGCATAACAAGCAATATGCAGGAACTACTTTGGATTTTGCTACTTTTCATTTTATTGAACTATGAATTACTTTTTAAAAAATAAGGTGCCACTTTCTGCACTACTGCATGCTATGCTCTTGCATGTATCAGTCAATTCTACAGGATCAACAGCACATCCTCCAGAAAAATGGAGCTGCCGGGGCTACAGAAAGGGAATGTTTTCCATAGTATTTTGATAAGTAAGTTTCATACACATATAAAATAGTGATATATATCTCACCATCTCTCTTTCTCTCTCTCAAAGATAAACTAAAGAAAAATGCCTATTTTCTCCACATAGCAAGCTTTTTATTCATGATACCTCGCCTCCAAGAAATCTTATCAGATTTGTTGGATGCTTTCTGGCCATCCCCGTCCCCCCAAAGAAAAATTATTCTGTATAGAACTATTACATTTCCTGTACAAAAAAAACCCTTCTTTCCTGCAAAATATTGCTGGGAACTGATATTGGTCTGCAGAGACCTTGGTGGTTTCTTGTAGAAAAAATAACAAATGAAAAACAAACAAATGAGCAATAAATGGGATCCTAATTTTTGCAGGAAGCCAAGAACCTTGCTGCCGTAGTTGGGAATCTCGGAGCCATCTGAGAGACGTCAGAGTGACGTCTGTAGTTGGGAATCTCAGCATGGCAAAAATGAGAATATTTTCCAACATTTTTTACCTCTCTTATATAAAGATACATGTCCAAAGATTGAGGGTTAACAATAAGCATTAGTCAATACCATCTCTGCCACTTTTTATCTCATGCTCTGGATACAAGTATAATTCTAAAGAACCACTCTGAGTTTGCCTTTTCTACTAGATCAGGAGTTTGCAGCCTACAACCTGTGGACCAGATGTAAATGGATTTACGACAGCCACAGACACATTTTACGGCACCAGTCCAGCCCACTCAGCTGTCTGAGGGGGCGTGGTCCGGCCAATGGCCGAAAAACATTGAGAACCCCTGTACTATATTGCTAATTGCCTGAGCACTGTTTCTACTATTTATAAATTTTTCTACCCAGAAAAGAAAGTTAAGAAAAGAGAAACCTCTATGTGATCCCCAATCTCTGGCCAAGAAGAAGCCTTAAGTTTGAAAAGAAGTAATACATAAGGAAAGAAAGATAGAGATATGATACCTGGCATCGTTCTGTTTGACAAGTTAGGAGACATAATCCAACCAACAGGCACCAAGGGTCGAATGTGAAATCTATTTTCCCAATTTGTGTTTGTAGCCTGAATTTTGGAATTTACTTTAAAAGAAACAGACCTGCCACAGGAATTAGTCACGAGTTTAACTTGCATTTGGATTTTTATCTTCACTACCCCTACTATTTTGGTGCACAGCCTATTGAAAACTGTTATGGGTCGAAATGTAGTTTTTTTTTTAAAGTGGCCCTTTGACGGTATCACCTTTCTTTGCCTAAGGTAAAGGTAAAGGTTTCCCTTACTCGAAAGCCAGTCATATCCGACTTTATCTATCTATGTTGCACCCTATCTAGGGTGCAGTGTTCATCTCTGTTTCTAAGCCGAAGAGCCAGCGCTGTCTGCTTCTGCAGACATTTCCGTGATCATGTGGCAGGCATGACTAGACACCGAAGCACACTGTTGTGTTCTGTAAAGCTGTGCCTTTAACAATGTACCTTTGCCATGTGTTAACAATGTAACCTTTCTGTGTGCAACATTATAACCATCAGCTGTATCAATGTAAACCTGATAAGGGGACGCGAGCTAGTGACCACCAGAGGGCAGTAGCGAGCGTCCAGCTCTCATGGCTCAGATTCACCTGGTTCAGCAGCGCGGGAAGATTCCCCGCGACCTCTTCACCTGGTCAAGAAGGGCGTGACCTTCTACGACGTCACGCAGGCAGCAACCAATAGTCTGTCGACGAGCCACATTCAAATGTATAGCCAGCTGTATATATTGAGCTACTCATCCACCATTACCACATGTTCCTCCGGATCATCATGCAATAAACCTGTGTTAAGCCAACCCTTCGGCTGTTTCATTGTCTTTGGTCCCTTACACTAAATTGGCGACGAAGGTGGGATATGGCAGCCCACGGGACCAAGACATGCGCCGGTTTCGAAATCAGGAAACCGGGCGACTGGGAGATCTTCGAGATGGACTTCCAGGCAGCACTGATCGAGTCCGAAGTCACGGAAGAGGCAAAGAAAAGGGCCATCTTCACCAGGATGCTTGGACAAGAAACAAAAAGGACCTTGGTGGACCTGATTGCACCGAGGAGGGTGAGCGAATTCAAGGCCAAGGAGCTCATGCAGATGCTGCGTGAGCACGTCCGGCCCGCCACGGCGATGTTTCCCGCTCGGAGTGCGTTCTGGAGGTGAGTCCAAGCGCCCGGGGAGACGGTCGCCGCGTTCGTGGCGGCCCTGCGGCTGGCGGCCGGCCCGTGCAAATGGGAGAATGCCGAAATCACCCTCCGGGACTGTGTGCTGTGCGGCCTGAACGACGCCGAGACCCAGCGCACATTAATGAACCAAGAGCCGCCTCCCACGCTGCAGGAGGTCGTCAGAGCGGCCCAGGCTGCAGAAACTACAAAGGCCGGGGTCCAAGAACTCCAGGACTGGCGGCCGAAGTCGAGCAAGGCAGAGACTTCGGTACAGGCGGCCCGGCGAACTTCGAGGTCGTCCACAGAGAGCAGCGACGACGAGGACGTCCGGAGGGTTCGGAAGGAGAGCTGGCGATGCGACGGCTGTGGAGCGGCCCACGACCGCGTAAAGTGCCCCTTCCGGAAGGCCAAGTGCAACAACTGCGGCCGCCACGGGCACATCACCAAGGTGTGCAGGAAGAAGCGCGAAACCCGGAGGAGCTCCGCAGACCGTTCCGCGGGGCAAGACCGCCCAACGAGACCCAAGGACGGCGCCCAGGCCACGCGGAAGCAGGACAGCGTGGGCCGCATCTCCAACGGCAGCGAGGACGACGCCCCAGTGTTCAGCGTGTCTACAGGACACCCCCGCTACTTTGTTGAGGTACTAGTCCAAGGGGTTTGCATCAGGATGGAAATTGACTCGGGGTCCTCATATTCAATCATTTCCCAGAGGGAGTTTTTGGGAATTGCCCCCCACAAGCGACCCAAGCTCAAAGCATTGAGGTCCACACTACGGGACGTGCAAGGGAACAGTATTCCTGTGTTGGGGGTTGGAGAATTTCAGGTCAAATTCAAGGAGCACGCCGCGTCCCTTCCCCTAGTCGTGCTCAAAGGGGGAGATTGCAGCCTCCTCGGGACTCAATGGTTCCAGCCCCTGGGGTTGTTTATTGGGGGGGTGCACGCCGTTGGGATGCACGCCATTGGGACTGATCCAATTCAGGAGGTGTGCGAGGCGCACCCCGAAGTTTTTAAAAAAGGACTGGGGAAATTCAAGGGGCCCCCAGTGACTTTCGACCTGGACCCGGAGGTCCGCCCAATTCGCCTTAGACCACGGAGGGTGCCGTTCGCTCTTAAGGACAAGATAGAGGCGGAACTGGACAAGTTGGTGGGCCAGGGGATCCTTGTGCCTGTAGATTCCGCGGAGTGGGAAACTCCAATTGTAACCGCACTAAAGGCCAATGGGGAGGTCCGCATATGCACCATCAACAAGGCGATCCGCCCGAATGCATATCTGGTGCCGGTAGTCAGCCATCTGCTGGCCAGGTTACACGGGGGAAAGTGTTTCGCTAAGCTCGACTTAGCACAGGCCTACCAGCAGCTTACGGTGTCCCCTGCCGCAGCTGCTGCACAGACCATAGTCACCCATAAGGGGGCGTTCCAGGTGACGCGCCTCCAGTTCGGCGTGAATTCGGCGCCTGGAATTTTCCAGTCACTCGTGGAACGCCTCCTGAAGGGACTGGAGGGGGTGTTGCCTTATTTTGATGACGTGCTAATAACGGGGGGGGGGGGAGTTGGGTTGAATTGGCCAAGAGGTTGGGGAAGGTCCTGACAATATTCGAAAAGGCGGGGCTGAGACTGCGAAAGGACAAATGCGTCTTCTTCGCAACCGAGGTTGAGTTCCTAGGGTTTTGTGTGACTCCTGAGGGAATCAAACCATCCAAGTCCAAGGTGGCAGCCATTAAGAAAGCCCCCCGCCCCACCTCCAAGCCCGAGCTGCAGTTGTTCCTAGGGCTGCTCAACTTTTACCACTCCTTCCTCCCCCGAAAGGCAGCGGTGGCTGAACCGCTACACAAACTGCTAAAGAAAGACCAGGCATGGAAGTGGGGCGATGACCAAGAAAGGGCATTTAGTGAGCTAAAAAGCCTCCTGGCGTCCGACGCCATACTGACCCACTTCAACCCCAAACGCCCAGTAGTTCTGACCTGTGATGCATCTCCAGTGGGGGTGGGGGCGGTGCTGTGCCACGTGCTGGAAAACGGAAGGGAGGCCCCGATAGCATTTTACTCCAGGTCCCTGTCCCAGGCGGAGAGAAACTACGCACAGACAGACAGGGAGGCACTAGCAATAGTCGCGGGGACGAAAAAAAATCACGATTTTCTGTACGGCCGCCCCTTCACCATTGTAACGGACCACAAGCCCCTGCTAGGCATCTTTACCGCAGATAAGCCCACCCCACAGATCCTGTCCCCGAGGATGCTCAGGTGGGCCATTTTTCTCAACGCGTATCAGCACGCGTTGGTCTACCGGCCCGGGAAAGAGATCAGTCATGCGGACGCCCTATCTAGGTCTCCCCTTCCCCTAACACCCAGCCAGGTGAGCAAGGGGGAGCGGGACCATCAGGTTCTCATGATAGAGGTGCTGGATTCGCCCCCCGTAGTGCCCGCCGACATTGCCAAAGCGACAGAGAAGGACAAGACGTTAGCGGCAGTTAGCTCCTGGGTGCAGAAAGGGTGGCCGGCGTCCTCCCCAGCGGAGGAGTTCGCTCCATTTTTCAGAAAAAAAGCTAGAACTGTCCCTAGAGAGGGGGTGCCTCTTGTGGGGGCAGCGGGTGGTGATTCCCACTTCCCTTCGGCCGCGGGTGATCAAACTGCTGCACGTCAGGCACCCCGGTATCGTGCAATCCAAGGCGCTGGCCCGGAGTTACTTCTGGTGGCCCCAGCTGGACGCCGACATCGAGCACATGGTCGGCACTTGTGATAGTTGCCAATGCTCCAGACCAGAGGAGGCCCGCCTTCCCCACAGGGAATGGGACGCGGCTAAGGGGCCGTGGTCCCGGGTGCACGTTGATTTCACGGGCCCGTTTAGAGGCACCCTGTTCCTTCTTGTAGTGGACGCCTTCTCCAAGTGGTTGGAGGTTATCCCGGTCACGAGCACCTCCTCGGCCCAGACCATTAGGCATTTGCGGAGGCTCTTTTCCACGTTCGGCATACCCGGCACGTTAATTAGCAACAACGCTAGTTGCTTCACGTCCTCCGAGTTCAGGGTTTTCATGGAGATCAACGCCGTTCGGCACATCACCTCCGCCCCGTTTCACCCAGCCACCAATGGCCAAGTAGAGCGCCTCGTCCGTACCACAAAGGATGCGTTGCGGCGCATGGGCCCCGGGGATCTGAACCTACAAGTGTGTCAGTTTCTGCTAGGGTACAGGGTGACCCCGTTGGCGTCAGGATACTCCCCCGCAGAGCTCTTAATGCGTAGGAAACTGACCACCATCCTTACTAGGCTGGACCTACGAGGGTAGAGGACAAAGGAAGGAACATCGGGCTAGAGGCTACAAAGAGTTTCAGTGTAGGCGCCCCCGTGCATTGCAGGAATTACGCCAGCACTGGGTACCGGGCGTAGTTGTGGAGCAAACTGGCCCCGTGTCGTACCGCATGGAAACCAGCACAGGGCTCCTGTGGAGGCGGCACGTGGACCAGCTCCGACGCACGGTCTCCGATGAGCAGGGCACAGACCAAGCAGGGAATAAGTCAGCGTTAGGGTTCTCCCCCACCCGTTCAGCCCAAGGGGGAGGGAAGGGGGACCGCGGGCTCCCACCAAGGGGGGAGGAGGATATCCTCGTAGATACCCTGGGGGATCTTTCCGAGGAGGAGGGACCCGACCCCATACATATCTCGCGGAAGGTCCCCACAAATGCGGATACCCCTACTAAGTTAGATTTTGATTTTCAGAACCGGGGGGGTTTTCGGAGTGGTCCCCCACCCGTCCAAGCGAGAAGAGGGGTTTTTCGTTAGCCCCGACAGCCCTCGGTCTGCCCACAATGGAGTTTTTCCCTTCCCCTAAGGCCGCCAGACAGCGGCAAGCCACTAACAAGTCTCCCTCTCCCATTTCAGGACAAGGGACCAGGGAACAAAGAAGCAATAACGCCCCCAGGGGGGGGCAGCCCTCTTCACGGCCCAAACGCACATGCAACAAGCCATCTTGGCTGAGAGACTTCGTCTCATCCTAGGGGGGAGGGATGTTGTGTTCTGTAAAGCTGTGCCTTTAACAATGTACCTTTGCCATGTGTTAACAATGTAACCTTTCTGTGTGCAACATTATAACCATCAGCTGTATCAATGTAAACCTGATAAGGGGACGTGAGCTAGTGACCACCAGAGGACAGTAGCGAGCGTCCAGCTCTCATGGCTCAGATTCACCTGGTTCAGCAGCGCGGGAAGATTCCCCGCGACCTCTTCACCTGGTCAAGAAGGGCGTGACCTTCTACGACGTCACGCAGGCAGCAACCAATAGTCTGTCGACGAGCCACATTCAAATGTATAGCCAGCTGTATATATTGAGCTACTCATCCGCCATTACCACATGTTCCTCCGGATCATCATGCAATAAACCTGTGTTAAGCCAACCCTTCGGCTGTTTCATTGTCTTTGGTCCCTTACACTAAACACACGGAATGCTGTTACCTTCCCACCGAAGTGGTCCCTATTTATCTACTTGAAATTTCTTGCTTTCGAACTGCTAGGTTGGCAGGAGCTGGGGCAAAGACAGGAGCTCATTCCATCCTGCAGTACTTTGCCTACGTTATGTATTGAATGAATGTTGCAAGGTTCCCTTTAACAGAATGTATAAGGATGCAAGCTAAGTGGCCACAGGTGGCAGTAGCGAGCATCCGGCTCACATGGTATGAATTCACCAGATACCTGCAGCGCGGGAAACCTTCCCGGCACACAGCATCTGGACAAGATGGGTGTGACGAACGATGATGTCATGCAGACAGTAGCCAATGAATTACTGTGTAACCACATTCGAATGTATAGTGACCGTATAAATAGAGCTGTATCTCCGCCATTACCACATGTTCACCCTGACCATCATGCAATAAAGCTGTGTTTAGCCCTACTGCGGCTACTTCTTTTGTCTTCCGTGCAAGACACCAAAGCCTACTTTGCCTACAGTACTTTGCCTACTTTGCCTATTGATTATTTAAACAGTTGTCTTTCTCCTTTCCAACCAAAAACAAAATGCTATCATGAGTACTGTATCCTTAATTGTGCACCTCTTTTCCTCTTATTACAAACTTTCCTCACGGTCTTTGCTAAATTCAGAAAATCCAACTCCTACTGTTCTTCATTTCTTAGATTCATGTTTGCCAGACTGCTATCCACTCTGCTCTCTTGATCAGAAGCTTCAGTTTGCGAGAAGTCTCCTTCTGTGCTTCCCTGACTCCTGTGGTGTTTCCAGTGTGAGGATTTTTCAACTGTGCAATTGCCTGCTTCAATCACAGAATTTTACCAGCAGTCCAGATATCACTGTTTTCCTTTTGAAAAGCTCTTGTATATATGTCGTGGGGCTAGGATATGTGCATTTTGCCCCTTGCTATAAGCCTGCCCTCTACCCATCCATCCTTCCTTCTCTTTAGCTTTTGTATTTTAATGCCAACAAAATTTTGTTCTTCATTCATTCATTTTATTTTTCCAATGTGTATAGCCGCCCAACTCAAAATGGCTCTGGGTGGCTCACAACATTAAAAACAGCACAGCAGTCCAAAATATTAAAAACCCACAAAAACTTCAATTTTAAAAAGCTACAAAGATTAAAAGAACGAGATTTAAAAAGAGCAAGGGAGCGATATTGCTATTATTTTATCAGCCAGCAGGTGGGGATCACCACAGTGCTGGTGCCCCACACCTGCTTTGTCAGCCAGGTTTTTAGCTCAATTGGCAGGAGGTTCCATAGGGCCAGAGCAGACACAGAGAAGGCCCTCCAGATGGCACAATAAGAATGCCTCTCCGCTCCACTCTGGTGGGACAGACAGATGTTCTGAGGGTGACACAGTCTCTTAAGTTTATTACCAGCACCTTGAATTGCACCCGGAGGCACGCCGGTTCTCCTTTTGCTTTGATTAGTCACACCCTATCATGTTCTATAAACCCTGAATTGTGGTTAACCATAACTACAGTTTGAGTCAAGAAGCCAGTTACAGTACTACAGTTTGAAGACAGCTCCTTGAGTGCTACATAAATGTCCATATGCAGCTGACATGGCTAGCTGTGAAAAATGGAAGCTTCTAAGCTCTTTTGTCATAGGCATGCTGGAAGAAAAGCCTAGCCTTGTTTACATCTGAACCACAGTTTGCCATAGGATTGGAGGAGACTTAGAATCCACCAGAGGCTGCATCACAACCAAGGAGGCTACTCTGCGGCAGCTGGCTGACCCTAAAATTCAGAGATAACGTGTCACGTACACTGCTGCTACATTACTCAACTGCTATGCCCTTGATAAGAAGAAACATTATTTCATAAGGAAGCTCAAAATATGCATAACTATTTAATTTAATTTAATTTAATTTCCATTTATATGCCACCCACTCAGGGGAGCCCGACTCAGGGCGGCTTACAGGAAAAATAATGCAATATATATCCAACAATACAAGATATATCCAACAATACAAAATACAATATACAATGTAAACAACAATTATAAGATATTCATCCCACAAAAGCACACATTCTAACACAATACAAAATACAGAGTGCGATGGCCTCTCCAACAGTACAACAGCTGGAAGTTAGAGAGGCCCAGAGATCGGAGCCCGCGGCTCAGCAATCTTGATGGAGCCCAGTGATCAATGTTCTTAACGGAGCCCTGAGGCCCAACATTTTCGACAGAGCCTGGGGCTCAACACCCTTAATGGAGCCCAGGGCTCAACGTCCTAGACGGAGCCCAGGGCTCAACATCTTCAATGACATCTTCGGCCACCTCAGAGCCCTGGCGGCCCTTTATCCACCTCTGGCAATGGTGTGGCCAGAGGGAGGAGGAGACGTGGCGCTTGGCATTTTATTTGGCCACCTCGGAGCCCAGCAGCCCTTTATCCACCTCCGGCAATGGCGTGGCCAGAGGGAGGAGGAGACGCGGCACTCGGCGTCTTCTTCGGCCACCTCGGAGCCCAGCAGGCCTTCATCCACCTCCGGCCTTTAGATTCTTTAGACATTTTACAGCTTCATGAACTAATGCATTTCTGTAGAAGGATGCTGAATTCAAAACTAACAGAATGACTAATGTTTGTCTCGCATTTGTTTTCAAAGACTGCTGCCAATGAACTCAGCTATTGTAGGGCACCAAATAGGGTATATAAATGGCAAGCTGTTATTTATGGCCACTTGTAAACAAAGCACACAAATGTGTGGCAGGGCACAAATGAAGCAAAATGTCAGGACTTTAGTGGCAGCAGAATGACAGCTCCTGTAAGTACCACATGAACTGTACCTACATGAATTCCAAACCAAGCTTCTTTATACTGAGCCACTGAGACAGCATGCCCAGCACTGCCTTCCTCTGTAGCCCAAACTACACCTTACACACAAATTAGAACAAATTGAAGGTTATATGCAGTGGAAGTGACTGAACTGCTGCAAATTGCCACCCACCCACATACTTTTTATTTAAAATCCTTTGAAGAAGGCACACCTTTTTTCTCTGAAAGAGAAGCTGTTGCTTATTGGCGATAATTTCAAAGGAAGAAATGATAGGCATGGAAATAGTTAAGTACATCCTGCTCTCCTGTACGTCATAGCTCCTTGAAACAAATTTCCTTTTTTGTAATGTAATGCTTATGTAACTTATATACAGAGTACATCATGCGTAATGCAAGGCTGGATGAATCACAAATTGGAATTAAGATTGCTGGGATAAACATCAACAACCTAGGATATGCAGATGATACCATCCTAATGGCAGAAAGTGAAGAAGACCTAAAGAGCCTCTTGATGAGGGTGAAAGAGGAGAGTGCAAAAGCTGGCCTGAAACTCAGCATCAAAAAAACTAAAAAACAAAACCAAGATCATGGCATCTACCCCCATCACTCCCTGGCAAATACAGTAGAAGGGGAAGAAATGGAAGCAGTGACAGACTTCACTTGACTTCTTGGGATCTAAGATTACTGCAGATGATGACTGAAGCCATGAAATAAAAAGACACTTCTTGGGAGGCAAGCTATGACAAACCTAGGCAGCATAATAAAAAGTAGAGACATCACCCTGCCAACAAAAGTCCACATAGTTAAAGCAATGGTCTTCCCAGTTGTAATGTATGGCTATGAGAGCTGGATTATAAGGAAGGCTGAACACAGAAGAATAGACACCTTTGAACTGTGGCGCTGGAGGAGACTCTTGAGAATTCCCTGGACTGCAAGGAGATCAAATCAGTCAATCCTGAAGGAAATCAAACCTGACTGCTCCTTGGAAAGGCAAATACTGAAGCTGAAGCTGAAGTACTTTGGCCACCAAATGAGAAGAGAGGATCCACTTGAGAAGGCCCTGATGCTAGGAAAGATAGAAGGCAAAAAGAGAAAGGGGTGGCAGAGGATGAGATGGCTAGATGGCATTGTTGGGCATAGATCTGGGTGGGCTACGGAGGATGGCAGATGACAGAGGAGCCTGGCATGTTGTGGTCCATGGGGTCACAAAGAGCCAGACTCGACTGTGCAGGTGAACAACAACAATGTAATCTATCATTTTGTTAATGTGAAACAAATTATTCATCCATAGATCTGCCCCGGTTGTGCGGGCGGCCAAGGACGTCTCCACCCCAGACTCTCTCCACCTGTCCAGAGGGATAAAAGAGCTGCCGAACAGAGCCATGGCCAAAAATGTTGCCCCGGCCATGCGGGCGGCTGCTACTGCCGCCCCGGCTGTGTGGGTGGCCAAGGACATCTCCACCTCCCAGACTCTCTCCACCTGTCTGGAGGGATAAATGGGCCGCCAGACGGAGCAACGGCCGAAGATACTGCCCTGGCCGTGCGAGCGGCTACTACCGCCGTCCTGGCTGTGTGGGCAGCCAAGGACATCTCCGCCCCCCGGACACTATTCACCTAGCCGGGCTATGCATCGCAGCCTATCCGAACCTTCAAACTTTTGCTATGGGCAGGGTAGAAAGGCTGTTTTGGCGGTGAACTGCAGGACTTTGCTGCCGCCACCCTCAGACTCGCCTGTGGCCGGATTGGAGAGGCCGTTGTACTTTGGTACTTTTGTATTGTGTTATGATATGTGCATTTGGAGGATTAGATGGTTTAATTATTGTCTGTATTGTATATTGTATTCTGTAATGTTGTATATATATTGCATTGTTGTTGTAAGCTGCCCGGAGTCGGGCCATCCTGAGTGGGCGGCATATAAACCTGTAAATTAAATTAAATTAAATTATTATTTTTTTGGAAACAAATATTTGATACCACACTATGGTTGTAGGGAAGGGAAGTATCTTTTAAGAAGAAACGCTAGGTTCCAAATGTGGGACTTTTGTGCACAGTTTAGTATTTGGCTGTGGTCCCTTCTGAGTCTTCTGTCTTCCTCTTTACTAGAATAACAGTTCACCTCCAAAATGTAAAGACACACCCTCTCTAAATTATATAACTTCTTAATTTGGTTATACTTTCTGTTTCTTCCTGCCTGCAAAATTGGGGTGGCCTTGTTGTCCCAACAGCTTCAAAGAGGTGGCCATTTTGTTTCTCAAATTCCCTTGGAGGGGTGGGGCCACATGAAATGGTGCCATGGGCCGGATCTGGCCCATGGTGCCTTAGGTCAGGAACCCCTGGTCTAATTTAATGTAATTTAATTTACACATTTATATGCTGCCCACTCAGGGCCCCCCGACTCAGGGCGGCTTACAACAATAACACAATATATACACAACAATACAGAATACAATATACAATATAGATCATAACACAATACAAAGTACAAAAGTCCATCAGCCTTTCAATCTGGCTGCAGGCAAGTCTGAGGGCAGTGGCAGCAAAGTTCACCACCAAAGCAGCCTTTATGCCCTGGTCCCGGCCCAGGACACCGGTGGTGGTGGAGGGGTCCCAGTGCCCATCGCTGCAGCGGCCCATCACTGCAGCGGCCTCTCTGTCCTGCCACTCAATGTACCCAACAGAGCCTAGGGCTCAACGTCCTTGACAGAGCCCGCGGCTCAACGTCCTCGACGGAGCCCGCAGCTCGGCGTCTCTTCAAATGGTGTGGCCGTGCGAGAGACACAGTGAGTTCCTCGGGGACCATGTCTCAGTGTCTCTTCTACCCTATGGCCAGGTGGGGCTGGAGGATGGTGACGGTGGCCGCAGCTCTCTCCCATCCTGGGGCGATGGTGTGGCCATGGGAAAAACGTGGCAAGGTCCTCAGGGGCCACGGCTCAGCATCTCTTCTACCCTTCAGCCAGGTGGGGCCAGAGAGTGGAACAGCAGCTGCAGCTGTCTCCCATCCCAGGGCAATGGTGTGGCCACAGGAAAAACACAGCGTGTAAACAGTGTAAACACTAACCTTCATTCTTTCCAGAGTGTTTTTAAAGTAAAATTCTACTTGGGTTATAGAATCTGCCTGAATTTACACTAGAACTCAGGATCAGGGGTAAAGGGAATGTGAACTATTACTTACTGTCGGTTTAGTGTGTAGTGGATAGAATATCAGACTAGGACTGAGGAGATCTGAGTTCAAACCCTTGCTCATCTATGGAAATGCATAAAGAATGTACAGCCCCTCCTTGAACATCTCATATATCTTGAAAACCCTATCAGGGTCACCATAACTAAGATGTGTCTCAATGCTACATAACAACATATTTATCTCAATTAATTCAGGAAGTACATAACATTTTGATCACACCTAGTCACAGTCATGTGGCTGAACTCCCATCTTCAGTGAGGCATTGATACAATGGTGCAGTTATAAATGAAGGATAATCACCCACTCATGAGGAAACTGGTTGCCTGCAAAATAGTTACCTAAGGAAAACCAGCATGAAATAGTGGATGGTAGAAAATTATTGACATGAAATGTGAACCCTGAAAGAAGAAATTCTGTTCATTAAGAAACAATAAATGGAACAGTCATTCAAGGCTTTTCCTGCATTTCTGGCAGATTTTTCTTTCCCTGCTAGGTTAAAAGTGGAAGAATAAGAAGCTGAAACTCCCTGCTGTGGACTGTGCTGGAGCTCTGTTAGACTACAATCAAATGTTGATGCTTGCTAAAAATAATTAAAAAGGAACAATCTTTTAACTATGACATGATCCGCTTGTTGTCTTCTGAGCATTAGATGGGAATCAACATATGTTCACAAAAATTGTTAGCAGATTCTAGAAAAAGTCTCAGCTAATTTGGGGGGTGGAGGTGGGGGATCATCCTTATGTCACAGCATGCTCAGGCACTCCACAAATATTTCAAAATCATATCCAAGACGAACACAGCAGGAATAAAATAATTTCTGCCTATTAAATCAGCTCATTTTCACAATAATTTACAAATTGGCTGATAGTTGGAATGGCTGCAGTTTTTTCTTCTTCTTTATCTTAGTTTACTTTAGGTTGTCAAGAGTCACTCAAAACACCAGCCAAGACTGTGACTCTTTGGAGAAAATCTCCTGTCCGACTCAATGAAGGAAAATTATCAGCAGTTAGGAGGAAATTAGAAGTTTTACTTCCATTTTAAAACAAATTAACTTTCCCTATGATGTTTGAGCTCAGAAAATGGTGGTTGTTTAAACAAGGTAGGGTTAAACTATGGTTTATTTTATAAATTTTTATTTTCAATAAATTTTCCAAAAGAAAAAAAAAGGTTACAATACAATACATAGTAAAGGTAAAGGTTTCCCTTGCTCGAAAGCCAGTCGTATCCGACTCTAGGGTGCAGTGCTCATCTCTGTTTCTAAGCCGAAGAGCCAGCGTTGTCTGCTTCTGCAGACGTTTCCGTGGTCATGTGGCAGGCATGACTAGACACCGGAGTGCACGGAACGCTGTTACCTTCCCACCGAAGTGGTCCCTATTTATCTACTTGCAATTTCTTGCTTTCGAACTGCTAGGTTGGCAGGAGCTGGGATGAAGACGGGAGCTCATTTCCGTCCTGCAGTGCTCGGGAATCGAACTGCTGACCTTCCGCTTCCCAGTCAGCGTCTTAGCAACTTGAGCCACTGCAGTACCCTAATACAATACATAACACATAACAAAATAAAAATAAGCACTCAATACAAAAATTTTCCTTTTTAAATAAATTTTGGAATATTTGGAAACCATTTGTGGATCACTCCCTTATGGGAGAGGAAAGAAATAGACCTGTACCTGTACAAAGGTTTTGTTGGAAGTAAAACAATGGGCTATTCTGAGCTCTCCAGGGCAATGTAAATATACACTGGGTGAATTATAATGTGTAACTCCTACTGCTCGTTCCCTAACCTAGATAGTAATGAATTGTAATTTGGAAAACTCTAGTTATTGTCAAAGATTAAATATAAAGTTACAATTAAGTGTTATTATTATTAAACAGAGGTTTAGTGGCATTGGAATTATGAATAGAGTAATTAAATGGTATTAGGTTAGGGGATGTTTTATTCTGTTTAAACTATGGTTTAGACCACAGAGCCCAAACTTTTTGCACAGGGGGCCTGACCATACCCCCAGAATAGCTGGAACAGGCCTGACTACACCCCAGAAGAGGGTGTGTTTGCACATGCACATCTAGAACCACTTCTGGGAGTGGTGCAGGGGTGTTTCTAGTAATCCATGCACATGCACAAATGCTCCTGCCCCACTCCTGGAAGTGGTTCCAGATGTCCCCACGCATGCGTAAACACCCCCGAGCCACTCCCAGAAATGGGCACTTATGCGCATGTCTGAGGACATCCCCATTTGCTCCTGATCTTATCAGCCTCTAGTGTCCTTTCTTGCTGTGGAGCAGGAAAAGTGAGCAGGATTGAGACAAAATCTGAACTTTGATCTCAAAAGGCACATAGCACAAACTCCTGTACTATCTCTCCCCCCCCCCTCAACAAGCTTGGATGGGTGAGAACTGTTAGCTGCTATGCCCAGAAGTGTTTCGTTTACCTCTGATCCTGAGTTCTAGTGTAAATTCAGGCAGATTCTATAACCCAAGTAGAATTTTACTTTAAAAACACTCTGGTCTTCATCTCATATTCCCACAAGGAAATTTTTGATGGATGTAAACACTGGTATCAAGCCTGACTCTCACTACACAAATGGGCAGAGTTCTTCTGAACCTTCCTGATCATAATTGCTAGTGTACTGTTATTTGTGTGAGTAGTGCTGTCTAAAGTCACTTGGAGGATCCCCAGGTCAGTGTGGCACAGGCAGGCATACTCCTACATGCAGGGTCTCACATGCAGGTGCTAGGTAGTGTTTCTCAGAAGCACTGGATAAAATCGATATCTCTTCCTAAGATCATGCACCACCATCAAGTCAAATCCATGTCAATGCTCCCAGGTATGTGTGAATAAAAAAAACTAAAATTGCCAAATATTTTTGTTTTGTTTTTCTGCAAACCCAAATCTTATAACATTTTGTGACCGAGTGGCATCAGGACTTAACCACTGTGTTGGCCATCAGGAAAAATCCAGAGAAACTAATTTTGAGCTCCATAAATAAGTTTTTAAAAGAATTGGTATGTCTGATAGTATACTACACAAAGGAAAATGTTCCACACCAGTTGTTATGTATGTTAACTGTGTTTTCTGACAGGAGCGGAATGTATCTATTCTCATGTATCTATTCTTATGGAAATAAGTGGATCGAAAAATGTGCACATTCTGTTAGCCAATGGGCTTGTTGTATTATTGTTACTGTTTATAGTGTATATAAGTCCGAGTTTTGCCCCATCCAAACTGTATTCAAACCCCACTAATAAAGAGCTGAATTTCACTACTTCATTCATCTGCTTCTTCATTCCTTGAACACTAAACCGGTGTAACAGAGAGTTAGGAATGGCAGGACATAGAACATGTGGAGTTCATTCTCAGAACTGCTGAAGTGTCAGCTACCTCTTCCACAAAGGCAGAAAGCAAACTTGCTAAAAGAAATTGTAAAATATGAAAAAAATGAAACTAAAGACTACAAAACACTGAAAATAAGTGTATATGTATTTAGGCATATGTTGTATAAAGCGTTCCAACAGAATTTCTCATTATATGTATGAAATGTTGGAAAAACTTGTCACAAGTGCCATATCAATAAAAAGAACGTAATACATTTATTACAGCATGTGCTATTGTGGACTACAGCCTACATATACCTGACACTTTGGATAGGATGGCATTTGATGATATGGACCACAGACCATGAAAGCTCATGATGTGATGGATTTACTAAATGTAAGGTGTCACATGACTTGGTTGCTTTGGCTGCAACATGCAATGTTGTCCATTGCAGGCGCACCCCCCAATAAAGGACTCAGACACTGATAAAAGTGGATAACGGCATTGCGCCACATTTATTGATTCATGCCCTAGTCCGAATTATAAATTTCTATTGGTAATTGACCAATCATAATTCTTAAGGCAAGCAGGCCGAAGTAACACTGGTAAGGTACCACCCAAAATTGCCAACGGCAATTGCTACAATGTATCTATTTGTATCAATTTGTTTGTTGACAACAAACAAATTGTTGACCGTAGTCAATATCTAACTAATGACCCCACCCTCTGACGCGTATCCGTAAAATCACGGGGTGATGCATGCTGTCTAGCTATAGCCATCACCCCGTCGCCTAGTTCGTCGTTGACTGGACAACGTTTAACCAACTTATGCCTGTCTAGTGTTGTCCAGTCAATTGCGAACTTGCCGGATACCTGTGGGTCATAATGTTTACCTTACCAGTGCTACCCGCCCATGTGACCAAAGTCAACAGCAGCAACAGAAAAAACCCCTATGTCAAACCATAGCAACAGTGTGGGATGGGCGAAAAAACCAGGACCCGGAAGCCAATATGGGTCCCAGCCAAAAATTCCCACCCGGCCCTGAAGCGACCAAAATATCACACTGTTAACTAGGGAGGCGGTGGAGGGGAAAAACTTCTCCGCTCCGTCGCTTCGCAAAATGGCAGCTCGGCTGCCTCGTGGCCACCCCTTTTATAAGGGAGCTGGCCATGCCCCTAACTACCCGGATGCCTTCATCTGGTGGGGGGGCCCCCGCAAAGAGCGCGGCGGCCATTTTGGCACCGCGCTTGCATTGCAGGCGCACCCCCCAATAAAGGACTCAGACACTGATAAAAGTGGATAACGGCATTGGGCCACATTTATTGATTCATGCCCTAGTCCGAATTATAAATTTCTATTGGTAATTGACCAATTATAATTCTTAAGGCAAGCAGGCCGAAGTAACACTGGTAAGGTACCACCCAAAATTGCCAACGGCAATTGCTACAATGTATCTATTTGTATCAATTTGTTTGTTGGCAACAAACAAATTGTTGACCGTAGTCAATATCTAACTAATGACCCCACCCTCTGACGCGTATCCGTAAAATCACGGGGTGATGCATGCTGTCTAGCTATAGCCATCACCACGTCGCCTAGTTCGTCGTTGACCGGACAACGTTTAACCAACTTATGCCTGTCTAGTGTTGTCCAGTCAATTGCGAACTTGCCGGATACCTGTGGGTCATAATGTTTACCTTACCAGTGCTACCCGCCACACGGAGGGGCTTCAAAGAAGGCTCGACGCCCCCCCCCAGACCGTCAGCTCGGTCAACAGGCCTGCTCGCCAATCACCCAACAGGAGGTCCATACCTCCTCGCGACAGTTGGACCCCATCCCCTGCATAAAGGTCATAATTTCACAGACTAATGGCGGGGTGAGGGCTAACCCTCCCCCAACCCCTACTGACAATGAACCGTGCCACAGCCCTGTTCACCATGCGTCTAGCCCGGTCAAGGGCCGGGAGGTCGAACCCTCCCCTATACGTGTGCCGCGGCACCACATCCGACCAAACAATGGTGGTGGCGGGCCACACGTAATGCAAGTAGGCGAGGTCACCGCAAATCGCATGCTTTATTATTATTATTATTATTATTATTATTATTATTATTATTATTACGTTTAATTTCTATCCCGCTTTCCTGACACAAGTGCCACTCAAAGCGGCTTACAACATGTAAATACAATAAATGTACAAGCAGGTTCAATACAAAAAATTAATCACAAATTACATTACAGTAACCACAAAATACAAAATAGCAATATAGAGCCACATCAATAGTAATAAGAATCAGCTTGTATACACAATGGACATGTTAATATAGGTAAAACCTTATGGAAAACAACAACAAAATATAGTAAATCATTTAGCATTACAATACTCAAAAAAATCCCCAGGTGACAGAGCACAGCTCATGTCCCAAATGGAGCCCAGCTCATCAATGGAGGAAACATCAACAGCTGCTAGGCCAGTCCATCTCCCTGATAAAATCTTTATCCCTTAAGTAATAAAGGAAAACAAAGATATGTAGAGGGGTTCTTTCTTTAATTAAATAAGATGTATACACTTCATTAAAAGAATCATAACTACATTTTCAAGTCAGCACAGAAATAAGGAAATTATGTATCCCAAACTGATCAGTATGTTAAATGCATTAGCTCTGATTTCTGCAATAATCAGTCAAGCAGCAGTGTGTTCAAACCAAGTTCATAAAATCAGTTCCCAATGGACAGTGGTCTACAAAATCAGTTTTGAAAACTATGATTTTGTTGTTACAGTAATAATAATACAAAGAAAACTATGATTCCCACACAATATCATCTTTCTTCAATACTGATTGAAGCTTCTGAGCACTTTTTAATAGTTCAAGGGTATTTTTGCTCCTATTCATGGAACAAGAACTATAAGCACTGCCTTTTGAAATAACTGCTGTCTCTTTAGTTCCTTTTGATTCATCAGACTTTGATGGAGTATTAGCTACTTTTCTCTTCAGTTTTTGAGCCTTTTGCTTCAGTTTATAAACATGTTCTCGGTGTTTCTTTAGTTTAGAAATCTGCTCTCCTTTAATTTCCATCTGCTTCACAAGACAATCCAGTTCATGCTTTAGCGATAAGCCGGGGACCTGGCCCAAATCATTGCCCCCAAGGTGTATGATGAGAATGTCAGGCGGGTCAGCATGCCGACCTGAAAAAAGGAATGGCAACAGCTCCCGCCATAACATCCCAGGCTTACCATACCATGTGAGACTTGCGTATGCACCCAGTCCCAGTCGGGGTCCCCACTCTGTCGCCGCAGCGTAACGCGCTGCCCTGTGCACATAGCTATGGCCCACCAGCCATACTGTCACCGGTGTAATACGACACCCAGGGTCTGTCAAGGGAAAAAACGAGGGAGAGAAAAAACGTGGTGACCAGGCTGGTACTCACTGTGGGAGAGGGCGTACATAAAATTGAAAACACCGCGAACACCACCTTCCCATGCTGCGTATTTCAGCCCCGGAGTACCCAAAAGCAGCAGCAGTGGAGGCCGCCCCTATTCTGAACGAATGGGTGCCGTAACGGGCCCCCAGGAGGCCTACACTGGTGAGCGCTTTGCCTGTCACCTTCCAAAACTGAAACTTAGTAAGGGCAACCCATCTTGGTGACAGAAAAACGGGCCATGGTGCGTGCCACGCAGTGCAATAAACTCATGTAGGGCACCAACCGGACAGATGTCTGCCAAAGAACACCGTAGCAGTCTCACACCACTGCCTACGCCATGCTGATCGGTCTTAGAGGAGCGTATCCTCAACTGAGCCCAGTCTTTGGCAACATAGACATCCTCGAGTTCCAGTGCCCTACGACTTGCATCCGCCTTAGACAGCATCACAAGCTCGCTGATGCAGAGCGCTCCAAAAAATGCCACCGTTGTGGCTGCATGAAATAGGGCTGCCTCGTATCTATCAAAACAGAGGCCAGGCCAGCCCCGGGCCAGTTGGGTAAGAACCCCTGGGGAAATCGGGTGGCGGTCGTCCGGGCAACGCCCACGCTCCCGCCCCCACCCCTCCAAAACATGTCTCACACGGAAGTCAGCGGTACTATCCACATGACCCCCCACCTTGGCCATAAAAGCCAATGCTGACAGCCTAGATGCTATGGTGCGAGGTGCAAGGCCCTGGGCATGCAAGTAAACCATGAACTGAAGTACATGGGTCACTGGGGTCGGCCAGGTTTCTGGCAGCCGGGATTGAATACAGAAGGCTCTGAAAGAATTGAATGCATGGTGATACGCCTTACGCGTGCGTGGCGCCAGTGACAAGCCAATCGCCCGGTTCACCTCTCCTTGCCAATGGTCCATATCTCTTCCGGGAGTGGCGAGGGAAATTCCTCCGCATCCGGGGCCAAGGCACGGAACCGGGAGATCTGCAGGCGGGACAAAGCGTCAGCGATATCATTATTGACCCCCGGGACATGCCTGGCCCTGAAGAGGACGTTGAAGCGCAGGCTGCGCAACACAAACTGGCGCACTAGGTCCATGACCCTGGGCGATTTGGAAGTCTGTGAGTTGACAATGTGGACGACGGCCGCATTGTCGCACCAGAAATGGACAACCGAGTTGGCCCACTCCTCGCCCCATAGCATCAAAGCCCCCAGGATAGGGAAAAATTCCAGATACGTGAGATCACGCAGGCGACCCGTGCCTGCCCAGGCTGGTGGCCACCCACCATAGGCCCACTTCCCATTGAAGTACATCCCATAACCCAGGGACCCTGAAGCATCAGACTGTATCTGAAAGCGAGGGGAAGCCAGGAGGTCAGACCTCCAAAATGACACTCCATTGAACTCCCTCAGGAACTGGAGCCAGATAAACATATCTGCCCTGATACCCCGGGTGAGTCTAACCCTATGATGGGGCCTAGATAAGCCTGCCATGGCGTCGCACAAGCGCCGAGCAAACGCCCTGCCCGATGCGACCACCCTGCAAGCGAAATTGAGGTGACCGTGTAGCACCTGCAGTTCCCGCAGGGATGCCTTGCGTTTAGCAAGCAAGTCTGAGATAAGGGCCACAATCCTTGACACCTTATCCCCCGGTTACGTAGAAGCCTGCACTACCGTGTCAATCTCCACCCCCAGAAATACTAGCTGAGTAGATGGGCCCTCGGTCTTTTTGGGCGCTAAAGGGACACCGAGTTCCTCCATTAGCGTCTGAAATGTGTTGAGGAGACGTGTGCACATGTCCCAGCCCCGTTCACCCCCGAATAAAAAATCATCCAGGTAATGGGCTACAGACCGGGACCCTGACCTGCGGACAAAAGCCCACTGTAGGAACGTGCTAAAACGCTCGAAAGCCGAGCATGATATAGAACAGCCAAAAGGCATGGCCTTATCAAAGTAATATTCACCCCGGAACTTGAAACCCAGCAACTCAAAATCGCCCGGGTGCACTGGCAAGAGGCAAAACGCCGACTTAATGTCGCACTTGGCCAACAGCGCACCCGGGCCACATGAGCGCACCATGCGCAGCGCGTGGTCAAAAGATGTATACCTGACTGAGCAAAGGTCATCAGGGATAGCATCATTGACCGATCGGCCGGCTGGATAAGACAAATGATGAATCAGGCGAAACTCGCCCGGTGATTTTTTGGGTACCAAGCCCAAAGGTGACACCTTAAGATTGGGGAACGGGGGTGTAAGGAACGGGCCGGCAACCCTGCCCATATTGACCTCCTTAGTAATGCTGGCAGCAGCTACCTCCTCCCTCCCCCTAAGGGACAAAAGGTTGGGGGCATCCTGGGGGGACCTGTCGCCCACAAAAGGGATACGGAACCCCCGTCTAAAACCTTGAAGAAGGTAAACCGCATCCTCCTCCCTCGGGTACAATGCGAGCCAACGCTCCAACATGTCCACATTAATTGGGGAGGGGGCCTTTTGGTGAACCAGCTCCCTCCACGGCAGTTTTGCCAGCCCCCTGTCCGCCCCTTCCTCTGCCCCGCATCCCCCCAGGCCTGGGACAGGCAGAGGCCGCATGGGGGCCAGCGCAGGAGGGACACTCATGTCTGTACTTGCAGTTCTTCCTGTTGCAGGAACCATTGGACGAGAAAGTCCAGCACAGCAGGCGGGCTGGAACCCCCTGCCCCGCCACCTGGCGGGGAGCCTGTGCTGGGGCCACTCGCTGGACTGCATGTCCACAATGGTATCTTTCCCCGGGCGCAGGGCGCGTGGGAGTCATGTACAGCAGCCACAGCCGCTGGCAGGGCTCGTCCCACCTCATCTCTGGGTGCAGGGGAATCCGCATACGGAATTCCTCGTCGTAAGCCAACCACGACGGGCCCGGGAAGTCTCTTCAAAATAAATGTTGTCCCGGTAAATGTTGTCCAAATACTGGACCATCGGAATCGCCAAATCAGGCCGGGCCCTGAGGTATACCGCCATGTAGATGAGGTAGGCCGGCAACCAATTGGCCCACGTACGTGGTGGCTTGCGACGACGCGCTTGCTCCTTATCCTTCTCATCTTGCCCCTCCCTCTCCTCCTTGGTGGGCTCTCTGTTAAGGAGGGAGAAGATGTCCACATACTCCCCCCGCCAGATCTTCTCTCTGGTGGCCTGTGCCAAATGTTCACCCAGTGGCAAAGTATATCCTGCCGTCGGCAAAGCCGACACAGGCACGGTGGAAACTGCTGGCATCTGTGGAGGAGCCTGGACTAACCCGGTCACCCCTAGAAAATTCCCGACCGAGTAAGAAGGACCCCCTACCCCGGGGCCCAGGGTGATAGTTGAAGTCACCGGGTGGGGCGTCGGTGACTGGACCACCGCCCCGCCCGTGCGAGGCCAAGGCCATTGAAAAGCCCCCCCCCAACGTGGCCATGTGTGTTTGTGCACTATTTTGGACCGCATACTCACACGCTGCGCCCCCATGGGCCGCTCCCACCGGGGGTTCCGACCCACTGGGAGCGTCGGAGCTCTCGACCGCCCTAGAGCTCGTCGACGGGGCTTGATCAGCACCGGCCTGTTGATTGGGGAGCTGCGGGGCAGTGGCCGAAGCCGGGCCACGCGCCTCAGGCAGCTCAACCCGTCCCACCGCCTGCCGCTGCCCAGCAGACGATGGACCGACTGGCCCCACAAAAGGGGCCCCAGGGTGACTAACCCGGGCCAGGGATGCCTCAAGGGCCGCAACGCGGGCCAGGAGGGCATCCACGCTGACATAGCCACCTAAACCAGGGGGGGGGTAAAGGGCCAGCCGGCCCACTAACTACAGGCGTCGGCACCGGCCCCTGTACCCCGGGGCCGGAATATGGCCACGATCCAAAGCCCAGGCCCGGTAGGGCCGGGGAAGAACCCTGCCATGGAAGGGGGCCACCCCACCCCCCAAGGCTGGAAGCCCCCGCATTAAGCTGCGCCCCAACGGAGGAAGGCCCAGCAGAATGGGTGACACCAGCAGCGGCGGCCGCCGCTTGCGGGCCGGGAGCCGCGGCCCCTACTGTGCCCGCACGCGGACCCCCAGCCTCCGGCCAAGGGGGAATCAACCCCATCCCACCGGTCCCGGTGGGTTCGGGCAGAGGAGGCTGCTGGGGAGGCGCAGCCGCGGTCCTCCGACCCGGAGTGCGCCTCCGCGCGGAACGAGCCGCGTTCGCAGTCGCCTTCTTCTTCGAGGGCATTGCAGCTGGTCAATGGGAAGCCTAAAAGGAGAGAATCAGCAGCCAAGAGGCTCAGGTGGACAAGCGACGGAGGTAGGAGGGAAAAACTTCTCCGCTCCGTCGCTTCGCAAAATGGCAGCTCGGCTGCCTTGTGGCCACCCCTTTTATAAGGGAGCTGGCCACGCCCCTAACTACCCGGATGCCTTCGTCCGGTGGGGGGGGGGGGCCGCAAAGAGCGCGGCGGCCATTTTGGCGCCGCGCTTGCAATCTATACCATTCAGACACGGCTTATAAACATTTTGAAGAGATAAATACAGAAGCATACCTATTTCTTGAATCAAAACCCACAAAAGCACACCTTAAAAGATAATAGAGGAGAAATTGGCCCCAGATAATCTGCAGAGAATTATTTCCTCATCTTTTTCTGCCACCTAGATCCTCATGAATACCAGAAGAGGCCAGTAAATCCTTTCTGGTTTGAGGTAAAGGTCGCCCTTGCTTGAAAGCTAGCCATATCCATTCTAGGGTTCAGTGCTCATCTCTGTTTATACCCAAAGAGCCAGTGCTGTCCGTGGACATGTGGCAGGCATGAGTAGACACCGGAGTGTATGGAATGCTGTTTACCTTCCTACCAAAGTGGTACCAAAGTGGTACACCGGAGATATAGAACAATGAAGGTAAAAATGAGCTGTCTCAAGAACAGTTTCTTCTCTAGAGAAATGTTGGCATTAAATGGAAACTCTGGACTCTGAAGTCATCTTATCTTATTTTAATTGTTATATTTTACTGTATTGTACTGTCTTAATTAGTGTTTCTGCAGCTGTTTTAAATTATGGGGTGTGCCTTATTTGAGTTGATATAGCAACTGAGAAATTTCGTTGTTCCCGCAAGGGGACAATGACAATAAAGATTTATTCTGTTCTATTCTACTTGCAGTTTCTTGCTTTTGGACTGCTAGGTTGGCAGGAGCTAGGACAGAGACAGGAGCTCCCTCCATCATGTAACTCTTGGGTCTCAAACTGCCGACCTTCGTGTCATCAAGTTCAGCATCTTAAGCCACCACCACAGTCCCTTTTCTGGTTTTAGGAAAACATTTTTATTTTGCCTAGATAAAGGCATGTATGAGGAGTGTTCAATAAAGAATTGCATCACCTGAAGGTTTCTGCAGGTGTGATCCTCCACTATTCTTTTTGACAATGGTGGAGGCTTGGTAGGGTCCCTGGAGTCCAAGAGCTGCATAAAGCCCATCAGACATGTAACTCTGCAATGGGGACTTAGCAGCCCAGGAAACACATAACAGGGATTTCTATCTGAGGCCATTATTTACAGCACTTGCACACACTCACACACACTCACAAACCCTATTCCTTCAATATTTATACATGCATTGATGAACAGAGTTCAGTAGATTAAAAGTGTTTCTGTGTTTCCTTTCTTTAAAAGAAAGATCCTATAATCATTAAAAAAAGATGCTACAATCATTAAAAAAGCATCTTTCTTTAAAAGAAAGATGCTCCAAATATAACTGTGGACCATCAAGTCAGTTCTGAGTTATTATTATCATTCCCTTCTTCTGGGGGAATCCTGAGCTGCGCAGCTTGCTCATGACTACACAGGCTGGCTCTCCTCCCAGAAAGCACAGTGGGGAATTGATCTATCAACCTTTAGCTCTAAACATTCTTGAGGGCATGCAGGAGCAAAACCAAATTAAAAGATGCAGGCAGGAGCTCAAAGGACAAGGAACATCATTAAAGGATGATATAACTGAGGAACTCAACCTCCTCTACATCACTTGGAGGACCATGAATAGGCTGAGAGTTGGGAGTCCCTAAATGCAAGACCAATATGCTCAAGTGTGTGTGTGTGTGTGGGGGGGGGGGCTGCTGGTGGACAACAATGTATGGTGAGAATGTGGGGAGATATAGAATCAGGCTCATTTACTGGTCTGCCAATTACTGCTAGAAACATGCACAGATGAGGACTTAAATTTGGCCAAAAACAAAGCCAAGAAACGGGCTTCATTCTGGCAGTCCAGGGTTTGATTGGGACATGAAAGAAGAAGCTCCACAGCTAGATATGTAAACATGAGGGCTATTTTGCCAGATGAAGTAATGTAACCTAAATTTTGAATTCCAAATTAAACAACTTTTTTTGAGTGTGAATTTAGGTTGAAATCCTGTTGCTTAACTTACACCTATGGAGCTAATGATTTTATTGGCGCAAAGTAATTTCTGGTAACAAGGCACCTAAATCACTGAGCTATCCTGGCCAAATAAAAATTAAGAAGAGGGCAGAGGGAAACGAAGAACATTTGCAGAGGACAAACACAAAGATTTCCCTCCTTACCTTCCACTGAGAAGGAATCCAATGACAATAGCTAAGAGAATCACTCCCACTGTAACAGACACAGCAATTATAGGGATCTGGCTCTGATCACTGGATGCAGTTACTGTTGAGAGGAAAAACAAAAAGGGAGAATAAGGTTAAAATTGCCATCAATCTTCAAAGGAACTTTTATTTCAGCAGAAAGATACCAAAATGCATCTATTCTTTGCCATATTTTAGATTTCTATTTGTTGGTTTTACTTTGGGGGGAAATATAATCATTAAAAAAAAAACAGTCTCTTCAATGTATGGAAACTTTTCTTGTAATTCATTAAATAACACTTGTGGTACATTTTTATTTATTTATTTCAAATCAGAAACATCTACATCTGCCTCACAGATTGGCACGAATGAATTACAATCAATTTAGCTGGACATTTCCTAAAGTAACTGGGCAATTAAACTGTTTTTTTAATACATGTTGGGTGTTTGCATCAATGCTCGTTTGTTACGAATGAGAGGATGCAATGAAAGAAAGTTATTGCCAAGTGACAGGGTCACAAATTCCAAGATTTGTGTCTCTTGGCCTAATGAGTATAGCTAAAGTACAGGTAAGGAGCTATGATTATAAGAGATAGAGAGAAGAAAAGCAAAATAAAGTTTTTGGGCTGGGTAGTAAGAGATGGGATTTTCAAATTCTTTCCAGAGCTGAAATCAAGAGCAAAGGGAAGGGTTGGAATAACTCATTGATGAGATACTCATTGATGAGATTTCTCACTTTCATTTTGATAACGTTTTCAACGTAGTAATGTAATATTAATAACTATGCACCATTAAGTTGATGCTTATATATTATGACCCTATACAGGGTTTTCTAGGTAGAGAATACACAGAAGTTGTTTATTGTTCCTTCTGCTGGGGGTATGCAGCTTGCCCATGGCCATGCAGGCTGGCTCTCCTTTCAGGAGGTACAGTGGGGAGTCAAACTCCTAACCTAAGGCTCCACAGACTGATACCTAAACCAGTGAGCTATTCAGCCAGGTGTATAGTAAATTTAAATGTCAAGTTAAACAACTTCTTTTTAATGTAAACATAGACTGAAATCCTGTTGCATAACTTACACTTACGGAAGGCTGATAATCTCACTGGTAGGGGGTAATTTTTGGTGATTATTTTTTTTTTAACTTCTGAGACATGGTATTTCTGACCCTCAAGGAATTCCTTCAGACATCTGGAAGTTGTAGTGGCCACAGGATGGAAAAGGTACGTTTTCTCCTGCCAGTAATGTTATCTGGTTGTTTTTTAAAAATAAAATAAAGACTTACACATTCCATCCTGTGACTCCCACAATTTTCACACAACGAAAGAGATTGCATAAGAATTAGAGATACCATGCCACATGCCCAATTGGCCTTAAAATCTTCATTCTCTGATGCTTTGAATAAATGTTAGGCATTTACTTGTATGTTGCAAGATTGGTGAACAGGCAATGATTACATATGATGAATGAATGGTTTTTCAAATACAGTAAAAACCCAACTTACAAATGCCTCAAGTTACATAAAATTTGGCTTTCATAATGATTTTGTGCTAAAACCATGTCCCAATTTACACAATTTCCTATGGGTTTGCTTCGAGTTAAATAAAGATTCTTTTTCCTATGGGTTTGCTTTGAGTTACGTAAAAAATCATTTCCCTATGGGTTTGCTTCGAGTTACATACAAATTAGATTTAAGCAAAAGCCTATGGAATGGACTTTTTTTCGTAAGTAGGGGTTTTACTGTAATTCTATTAATAGAACTATCTTCAAATGATTACATTTGGACAAATCCGGAAGTAATAATGAACAGATACAGATTGAATTGGAAAAGAAAGCTCTAATTTTTTAATAATTTACAAGCCATGAAATGCAAATTAACGAAGTACTATTTTACTATGAGATATTAATGCAGTTCTTTTGTTTTAAGTATCAGATCAGTAAATATCCATTTGAGATATGTTTGGTTGCATTAAAGCTATTACAATTTTATAATGACTGTATGTGTACATTAAATTGCAAAGCCCGTCCTGCCAACTAAAGATCCAATTAGTGCTACATATTTATGTCTTAGGACTGCTGGGCACAATGCAAATTTTAAAGATATTTATGAACAACAGCAATGAAAACTTCCTCAGGTGGGGACTGTGGAGCCAATAAAACCCACTAAATGTTTTAGAAAGTCTCTGCCAGAGGGTTTTTTTTCGGGGGGGGGGGGGGGGATTCAACTACAAGTTCCCAAATCCCCCTTTATCTTTATTTAGAAGAGAACCATGGAAATGAGTTTCTATTCAGTTGATCATACTTGTTGGAAAATTCTGGAACACATAGTTCAAAAATGAAATTTTGCCCCCAAATAATCATTCTATGTCTTTGAGTAGATTCCAACTTTCAGTCATTGTCACAGGGTTTTGTCAGTCCCTCCTTCTGGTGGCACTCTGAGATCATAGTGTGTTTGTGTCAGAAATTAAGGTAATGGCCTGCAAAACTGCATGAGCCACACATGCTATAGACTATCTTCTCTGCCTCCTCTCCTGGGACACACAGTGAGGATTTGAATCCTTGCTTTATAGCCCATACCTGTCAATTTTTGGATTTGAAAATAAGGGAAATTTCCCGGCCAAAATGGGAAACTCTGCCAGCCTCGCACTTTCCTCTTCCTGCGCTAGCCTGGCCTCAAGACCCCATGGGTGGTGTGTGCCTGAGGCTCCTTTCATGTCCCCAAGAGCATGGACAGAGATGGGCATCTAACCGACATGCAGTCCCCGGGTCTCGAACTGCCGACTTGCCAGCCTTCCAGCTAACAAGGTGAGCTTCTTAACCACTGAGCCACCACAGCCCCTTTGCAGTCCCTTTGCAGTATCCAGACCGTCCCTGCAATGTCTTGCCTCTGCTAATTCCCTCCACCACCACCCCCATGTTCCCCATGCTGCGCTTGCTGGAAAAGCGAGGCTCCGCCAACCTCACACTTTCCTTTTCCAGCGCTGGCCTGGACTTGAGACCCAATGGGTGGTGTACGCCCGCCCAGTGATGCACTGAAGCGGGTTGTCCTGTTCGGGAGAACCCGTAACGGAAATTCCCCTGGCCACGCCCACCTGGCTGGCCACGCCCACCTCCATACCCCATTGCATTGGCCATGCCCACAGATTTGGCCCCGCCTGCAGATTTGGCTCCACCCACACATTTGGCCCCACCCACAGAGGTGGTACTAATGTTTTTTTGGAGTGCATCACTGTGTATGCCTGAGGCTCCATTCATGTCCCCAAGAGGTTGGACAGAGACGGGCATCAAACTGTCATTCAGTCCCTGGGTCTCAAACTGCCAACTTACCAGCCTTCCAGCTAACAAGGCAAGCTTCTTTACCACTCAGCTACTGCAGCCCCTTTGCAGTTCCACTAATTTTGCTCATATGTTTCTATAAGATATGAGTAATTTTGTTCTGAAGTTTAAGGTCAGGAGGGCAAGAGTCCAAGTGTGCCAAAATGCCAGCAGGTTATTTATAAATAACCTGAAACATGATTACATAGCTACTCTGAATTAGAAAATGTTCTACTGCATCCAAAATTTATAATAGAGATTAATTTGGTAGAATAATAACATTTTGTTTCTATTTATAGAATGTGATTAATGGTTAATGCAATATGAAATACATTAAATAGATAGTTTTTATTACACTGATGTTTGCCTCGCTAAATCCTCTCTATATTAGTCTGTTCACGGATTCAATGGCTGTGCCTGCTGTCCCTTTAAATTCTACTCCATTTTTACAGGTAACATGTATTTAAAATAGAAAAGCCAACAATTTAAAACAAGAAAGAGAGAATAGATTATGAGAGCTAAAGGCAAACAATAATCAACGAAAGATCAATCTAAATTCAAAAGATAAACATGGAGAATGGGTTTCTATTCAACAGGGAAATGAAGGGATTTTATTTCATTATGAAATCATTCCTGAATAGAACTAGTATGGAAATGTAATAAACATGTCATTTGAACAAATTGAAATAGGTATGCAGTATGCACACAAATACCAGTGTCAAAGTGAAATTTAACCACAGGAGTACGTTAGAGAAGGAGGAGGCCTTTTAGCATTTAACTTAATAGATAAGCCATCAAATGGTTTAGTTTCATCACAACTTTAGATTAAAAGTAAAAATATGAACAGGTTTTTAAAAAAATATAATATTTCAATGCAGAAAGCAGTAGAAATTACTTTAAATTTAGTAATTTAAGCAAAAAAAAAATCACAGGATAAAGCTACCTATGATTAAAACAACAGGTTAGGTAGTGAAAACTAGTTAGTTTTGCCTTTTCATTTCCCCCTTTGTAATATCTGCAACAAGCAACACATTTTATCCTGCTTTATATGATTATAGACAGTATGACTTCACTCTTAATCCATGTCACTGGAAACTATATGCATAGTCTAAGTAGAAGGTTACCCCAATATTTCAAAATATGGTACCCCCCTGTTCTGGTCACAATTGACTTTTGATAATGTTATTAGGATTCAGTTGTTAGCATACCTGCCAAGCCACAGTTTTCAAAATCTGGGAGCCGGGAATACATACACAGTAAGTTTCCAGGCGCCGGGCAGGAAAGAGGTTACTGCACATGTGCAGAGGCAACGGCATGCATGCACAGTAACCCCTTCGGCCAAGAAAGGGGTTACTGTGCATGCGCTCAGTGGTTACTGGGTTACTGCACATGTACAGTAACCCAGTAACCCCTGCGCACATGCACAGTAACCCCTTTCCTGGTCAGTCAAATTACAGGATGATGGCGGGAAGGAGGGGGAAGGAGTGCTAGATTACGGGATTTCCCGGCCAATCTGGGAGACTTGACAGGTATGGTTGTTAGTCACAATTAGAGTAGACTCACTGAATCAGTGAAATGGATCTAAGATTTTTCTTTATTAAGTTCTCATCAATTCTGCTTTGCATTCCCAGAACGTCTTCTTCCATGTCTAGGCCAGACATGAAACTGCCAAAACAAAGGCACCTTTTGGTGAGTTCATTCTGCAGTTCCTTTTGCCTTACCTAATGTGAGAAAGAACTGAATTAAGGCCAGGCCTCAGGATGGGTGGGGAGTTGCACTTTTTTTTATGAATACAGAATTAAAAGACAATGTGGTCCATTTGCATTTATGTATTTACATGCTGTGTATCTTAGGCCAGGATAGTTTGCAATAACAAACTTTAAAAAACAAACAAAACAAACATTCCCAAACACCTAACATTCCTAAACACATTTAAATTTAGCATACAGTAGAACCCAGTATAACGAATGCCTCATACAGCAATTAAATCATACAACAAGGATTTGAAAAAACATTGTGCCCTGTATAACAACTAAAATTGTTATACGATTAAATGCATCTCTATGGGGAAAATGATATGCATGCCATAGGGAAAATCACTATAATTTTTTCGTACAATGAGCCCCAGGGAACATATTAAAATCAGTTGTACGAGGTACCACTGTACTTAAATATCTCTGAAATCCTAAGTCAAATCATGTTCATTGACACACAATGCTGCCTTATTAATAAGAACTTGGCTAATCGCTGTATTTCAAGCAGTATTGTTTGGTGGAAGAAGCTGAAGGTAAAAGATATACAGTAATACATCACCAGAGGAGAGAAGGAAGTGGTGACAGCTGCGGAGGCTGGGCGGTGGAGATGCGCTCCCGCCCTCCCTCTCTGGGCCCTGCCTGACCTGAGGGGGATAAAAAGCTGAACCCAGCCCAACGCCGAGAAGTTCCCACCGCCACCTCTGGCCCAAACATCGCTAGAGGACAGAAGGAAGCAGTGACGGCTGCAGAGGCTGGGTGATGGAGATGCACTCCCGCCCTCCCTCTCTGGGCCCTGGCTACCCTGAGGGGGATATAAAGCCGAACCCATCCCAACGCCGAGAAGTTCCCACCGCTGCCTCTGGCCAAAACATTGCCAGAGTAGAGAAGGAAGCAGTGACAGCTGCAGAGGCTGGGCGGTGGAGATGCGCTCCCGCCGAGTCACCGGAGGGCTCTGAAAAGATGCCACTGACGCACTGTCCGAGGACTCTCTTGCCTCTCCTAGGACCCGTCCCACCTTGTATGTCTCTGTCCTCTGAGCTTGGACTTGCCTGGGGCTGGGTGAGAAGAGTAGGGTATTGCTAAATATTGTGTCTTGTACTTGTTATTCTGTATGTGAGCTGCCTTGAGTCGCCTTGTGTGAGTAAGGTGGTATACAAATATAACAAATAAAAAAATGGCAGTGGCTTTCTCCAGGGTTTAAGAATGGGGCTTTTTCAAGAGATCTGGAGATAGCAAGGGTCGATTTTAAAAAAATAATAATAATCTAATAACACAAACTGATTCTGAAAGTTCTATTAGTTTTCAGGTTTCCATGTGATGGAGGGAAGGGGAACAGGAGTTCTTTTTGACAGGAATAAAATTTTGGATTTCACAGATTGAGTTTCACAACTATTCAATCTTGTTAGACTGTTAAGACTTCAAATACTCAAACCTCATCTGATCATAGGTAGCATTTTTTGCACAACACAATTCACAGCAGATATTGTCTGCCAGGCTTTCAGCATGTTGTTTTACATTGAGTTATAATTATGTTACAGAAAAGTTTATGTGCCACTATGAGGTTTTGACAAAAGACAATTTGAGTACATTCTACATTATTTGTTTGTTTATTTTTTTCCCTTATATATATCCTGCCTATCCAGCATATGCCATTCAGGGCAGTTTACATACATTGTGCAAACACAAATCCAGTGAATAACATATCTAACCCATGAGTAAAATAAAAACTAAATCCCAACATAACAAGCCAACAATAAGAACAAAAAATATTATATATTACAACACAAACCTTAAGAGATATGTGGGGAAAATTTATACAGGTGAAAAGATGTCTCTGAAGGCCTCCCTGAAGAGTTCCACTTTCACCAATTTGTAGAATAGTAAACAATGAGGAGGGCTTTTTGAACCTCAGCTAGCAACAAATTCCAGACTGATGTGGTCAACCACTGAAAACACCAGGTTTCTTGTAGTAAAGGTCATTGGAGCCTCCTTTGAGGTGGAAACCTCCAGCTCCAAGGCATGAGATGGATTTGGCAGTCTAATAAATATTTGGTTAAAGATATTCCAGCAGGTAGTGAGGTCTCAAATGCATAGGACATTGTATGTAAGTCCTGAGACCTTGAATCTGGCTTGGAAGTGATGTGCCTGCTTTTCTCCTGGATTCTTTTCTCTTCCAAACAGAGGCAGTGAGATGGAAACCATTCCTGAGCCTATGTTTATTTTGGCCAAGATAGACCATAAGGGTGAGCTGTCTGTCAGTAAAGACCAGAGAATATCACCCACAGGCAAAGGAAAGCCTGCCAATATACCTTACTTACTTACTTACTTACTTACTTACTTATTTATTTATTTATTTATTTATTTATTTATTTATCACGCTTATATACCGCCCATTCAGGTACAACCCAACTCAGGGCGGTTTACATAGCGGACAGTAAATACATAAAAAGACACATGATAAAACAAAGTTAAAAGTTAAAAAACCCACCCCTAAAAGGTGTGCAAGTACCGAAGGGACCTTGGGGGAAGGCACACTTCTCTATACCAACCACCCAATAGTACCCCCATCCCCACCAGCACCCCAAACTTGGCCCGCAAGCAGGTCTTTAGTTCCTTCCTAAAGGGCAACAACCCCGTCTGGAGACACAGTTCCACAGGCAGGAGGTTCCAAAAGGCCAGTGCGGACACGGAAAAGGTCCTCCTCCTTGTGCCAGAGAGGCGAGCCCCCCTGGCTGATGGCACAATTAGAGAGTCCCTCCAGTCCGCTCTGGTTAGACGGATGGACGTCCTTAGGGCGATGCAGTCTCTGAGATACCCTGGCCCACTACCATGTAGGGCTTTAAAGGTCAAAACCAGCACCTTGAATTGCATCCGGAGACAAACTGGTATCCAGTGCAGCCCCCGAAACAGTGGTGAGGCATGGGCATAACGTCCACACCCCATCACCACCCAGACCGTGGCATTCTGGACCAGCTGCAGCCTCCGAATGGTCATCAAGGGCAGCCCCATGTAGAGCGCATTACAGTAGTCTAGTCTGGAGGTCACCAGAGCGTGAGTGACCATGAACAAAGAATCCCGGTCCAGGAGCAGGCGCAACTGGCGAATCACCCGAAGTTGGGCGAAGGCCCTCCTGGCCACAGCCACCACCTGTTCTTCTAGCAGCAGCCGCAAATCCAGGAGGACCCCCAAGTTGCGCACCGGGTTGGTCTGGGGCAAAACAGCCCCATCCAAAACCAAAGATGGTAGTTCCCGGGATAATGCAGGACCCCCTATCCATAGCCACTCAGTCTTACTAGGATTCAGCTGTAGCCCATTTGCCCCCATCCAGACCCCAACAGCCTCCAGACAGCTGGAAAGGACTTTGACTGCATCACTGGGGTCCCCATGGGCCGAGATGTACAACTGTGTGTCATCCGCGTACTGGTGGTACCGCACCCCATGGGAACGGATGATCTCACCCAGTGGCTTCATGTAGATGTTAAATAGGAGAGGAGAGAGTACCGAACCCTGAGGCACCCTATATTTTAGGGGCCTAGGACTCGACCTCTCACTCTCCAACCACACCGACTGGGTCTGGCCCCTCAGAAATGAGGAAAACCAGGACCACACCGTGCTCTGGATCACCAATCCTCGGAGCCGTTCCAGAAGGATACCGTGGTCAACGGTATCAAAGGCAGCTGAGAGGTCAAGAAGAGCAAGGACGGACGGATAACCGCTATCCTGCTCTTGCCAGAGATCATCCATCAGCGCGACCAATGCAGTCTCAGTACCATATCCAGGTCTGAATCCTGACTGGAATGGGTCCAGATATTCCACTTCATCCAGTACCCCCTGCAGCTGACGTGCCACTGCCTTCTCCAGAACCTTCCCCAAAAAAGGAAGGTTGGAGACAGGTCTGTAGTTGGTTAGGATTGCTGGATCAAAGGATGGCTTCTTCAGGAGGGGGCACACCAGAGCATGTTTCAGCAGTGCAGGAAACATCCCCTCTCGAAAAGACGTGTTAATTATAGCCCCAACCCAGCCACCTGTCACCGTCTTAGAGGCTTTTACCAGCCAGGTGGGACAGGGATCCAATGGACAATTAGTGGCGCAGATTGCCGCAAGGAGCCTGTCCACTTCATCTGGGGCAACTGGATCAAACCAATCCCAGGTAACACCACAAGACTGCGCACTGGCTCCCCCTGGACCCTCGCCCGTCCACGCCAAGTTTGAAACCCGAGCAAATCCAATCGATTTTCTCCACCAGATGGTCAGCAAAGTCCTCAGCTGATCCCTGCCAACCAGGCACAGGCCCTGCCCTACCCAGGAGGGACCTGGTCACCCAAAACGGGGTGGCTGGGTGATTATCAGCGGAGGCAATAAGGGTGGTGAAGTATTGCCTCCTCACCACCCCCATCACCACTAGGTAGGCCCTAATAGTGGCTCTAGCTAGTGTCCAATCGGAATCGCTCTGGGTCTTCACCCAGCGGCGCTGAAGGCGTCTCTTTGCCCGTTTGAGCTCCCATAGTTCTTCAGTGACCTAGCTCCACGGGCTCTGAGAGGCCGTAGTGGAGCGATTACACCCAAGGCAGATGTCGTTGACCCATACCACAGGTCAACAAGTGCCTCAGGTGAATCGTGTCGCCGATCCAGAGGAAATTCCCCCAGTTCCCTCTGGAATCCATCCGGATCCATCAGTTGCCAGGGGTGGGCTACTTTAATCGACCCTGCCTCCTTACGATGAAGTGTCGCCCCCAGAAAGTCTAGAGCCACCAGATAGTGATCTGACCATGGCACAGGTGTTATGTCTAGCTTCTGTAAACTCAGATCACTCTGCCACCACCCCAACAAAAAGACTAAATCTGGCGTGGCCACTGCCCCTGGTCGGGCCCTGAATTACCTGAGCCAGGTCCATAGCTGCCATGGAAGCCATGAACTCCTGTGCCACCTCAGAACCAGACCCCAGCGAAGGCAAATTGAAGTCCCCCAAAACCATCAGTCTAGGGAACTCCAAAGCCAACGCAGAAACGGCCTCAAGGAGCCCAGGCAGGGAGTCCCTTACCCTGCAAGGAGGCAGGTACAGGAGTAGAACCCCCAACTGACCCTTAGGGCCCAACCGCAGGAGCAGGGCCTCACAACCTGAAATTTGTAGAGCAGTGGCCCTGGCGATTCCCAATGACTACCTGGCTATAATGGCAACACCACCGCCCTTACCCACATCCCTAGGCTGGTGCCAAACACCAAACCCGGCTGGACACATCTTTGATAGAGGCACCCCATCCTCAGGTCTCAGCCAGGTCTCAGTGATGCATGCCAGGTCAGCCCGCTCCCCCAAAACAGAGTCTTGTATTAGGGGAGCCTTATTACAGACTGACCTGGCATTCATCAGCAGTAGCCTAAGGGCGGGGTCACCCTGGGTCAGCTGCTCGGGACCTAGAGTTGAAACCAGGGGGCCAGAATGCGGGACAGATACTAAGCATCGGTCCCGCATTCCCCGAGTGTGGCCCGCCCCACAGTTCCCGCTATAATGCCCCATGCGCGTCACAACCTCTAAATGAACCCCTGGAACCTCAACCATTAACCCAGACGGAGTGTCACCCTCTCTTCCTGGCTGGCAAGTCCATCTCTCCCTCCCTAACCCACTTAAAACATACCCTCTCACTCCCTCCACCCCCCTAACAGAACTCCAATGATGGGATTCTCCACCTCCCGGCCCTTGTCCAAGCGCTGTAAGGCCGCGGGGATGATGGGGAGGGGGCGCCGCCCCTGAGGCCGCCAAGCAACCCCAGGTGCGGCCATAGTTCTCCTCCCCACCCCGGTCCATGCGGCACAAGGCGAGATGCTGCAGGGATGGTGAGGGGTGCCACTTTTGAGGCTGCAAGCGACCCCAGGTACGGCCAAGGTTCTCCTCCCCGCTCCAGTCCTGGCGGCGCAAGGCTCGTGTCTGCCGGGATGGCAGAGGGCGCCACTTTTGTGGCTGTAAGCAACCCCAGGTACAATTGAGATGGTATGCAGAGGTGTGTCAACTGGCTCTTAATGAAAAAAATTAATTAATTAAATTTAATTTAATTTTCGCATTTATATGCTGCCCACTCAGGGGAGCCTGACTCAGGGTGGCTTACACAACAGTAATGCAATATATAAAGAACAGTACAATATATAATGTAGCAACAATTATACGATATTCCTCCCGCAAATACAAAAGTACAAAATACAGCGGCCCTTCTGACGGCACCACAGCTGGAAATTAGCGAGGCCCAGAGGTCAGAGTCCAGGGCTCAACGTTAATGGGGCCCAGGCTCAACGTCTTCGACGGAGCCCGGGACTCAACGTCCTTGGCGGAGCCTGGCTTAACGTCCTCAATGGTGTCGATGGCCCTTTATCCACCTCCAGCGATGGCGTGGCCAGAGGGGGGGGGGAGGAGACGTGTCACTTGGCTTCCTTTTCTTTGGACTCTTGTCCTCCTCCTGGCCGAAGGGAAAGGGCCAGAAGGGTGTGGCAGCGCAGATTGCATCTTCAGCCTCTGATGACCCCTTGTTTAAATTGACATCTTGTTTAAGTTGACATCTTTGCCCTGGCCGTGCCCTGGATTTGCATTCACTATGCAAATCCAGCAAAGTGAAAACTCCATTTTGGGATACAGTATATGAAATTTTTTTGTTGACTATGCATTAACTGATGGAAAAGGGGTCAAACCAAGTCCTGACACACTCATTTTTTGGAAAAAGTAATGTAGTAAAATGGTCTCGAAGCCCTTACTGACGAACCCAACGGAAGTACGGGTGTTATCTTTTTTCTCACCTTGAATCCGGTACTTTACGTCTGTCCCTACTCTTTTTCTTTCCCTTGACTTTTTTTAATAAGAGTATATATGCTAAGATTCTGATGTTTAGCAACTTTCATTAATTTAAGTGTATGAATCATTTTGCCTATGTTTTGTTTTACCTGTTATTGTTTTCTTTGGTCTTATTCTGTTATTGTCTGTTCAATAAAATTTATATAAAAAAATAAAAAAATGAACTGAAAAATATTTATTAATTTTTTAAAAAGAAAGAAAGATCCCACAGCTATCTACATTTAAAAAAATATATACAGTACTGAATAATAATGAAATAAAAATGACAACAGTATAGCACATGAGGCAGAATAAGCTGCCTTTAAACTTTAGACAAACACTACATTTGATGACCTGGATAACAAAAGAAAGTGGGTATAGGTACAGTTACCTATACTAGTGACTGATTTCCTTGAACCTATTAGCCAGAAATTGCTCAAGTGAGTCTGAGGAAGGAAGATGAGATGGAAACTGAAGAGTCCCCTGAAAAGATATTGATCTGCTGGCTCTTTTCATGTAACCATTCCAGAGACACAGGCAGACAGTAATTACAATGACTTACACACTGGGCTCGTTTCAAACTCAAATCTTCGGCTGAAGCCACCGTACCCTGCTGCGGTACGTGCTCGGATCTGGAAGACATAGACTGATGCAGGTTTCAAGCCATCTGCAGTAATTTTGGTCTCCTTGGATTTGATGATGGTATAGCTGGTCTCCTGATCCTTTTCAGTGCATACACCCACAAAGCACACACAAATACACACAGAGAGAAATAAAGCATATAAATAACAAATACAAACTTACTGGGCATTATTTTTAGGAGAAATACCATCAAACTCTTAAGGCCTATTCAGTTATTATAAACTGGAGTTTAGTAGGGAAGCAGACAAGAGTGTGGATATGGAGGTATGTTCTGCTTCATTTCTACCACTTTGGATGTTGTGCACAAAGGTTTAAAGTGGCACAACAGTGAAAATGTTCAGAACTTAACTGCTTTGTAATTGCTCCAGATTACAGAAGCAGTGGCCTCCCCCCCCCAGATCTGTGTATTGAACATGGGAAGGTCTGAATGATATCTGAGGGGATTTGGGGTGGAACTTATGGTCATCCCCATATCTCCATCAACAAATAAAGCCTGAACAAGGCTTTAATTTGGTCAGATGTTTGGTAAGCAACCAGGTGCCACAAACTTTAAGTTTTATTTTTATTCTTTGTTTTGCTTTATTTCCTATCTGATATGCTTGCACAGACTAACACAGCTACCACTTTGAACTTTTCAAAAAGCAACTTCCTCACTTGCACTTGGGGTATAGAGGACTAAGGACCTACAAAGCTGATGGAGTGAAAATGCAGCTTACCTCTTTGGCTACCTGTGCACTTCACCCAACCACTAATCCAGCCAATGAAATTAACATAATTTTAGTTTCCATCATTCTAACATTAAATGGACACACAAAATACCTATAGAAACCCTCATAGATTCAGTGGGTTTATTTTCCCAGGTACTGGCAACTGAATTAATATCGATATCTAAAAAATCATCCACCAGAAGTATTTTGTGATGTTGAAGACTGCAAGGCATGTACCTTAGTTGACTGGGTTGCAATACTATACAAATGTATTTGGAAGTATGGAACTTACTTCTGAGTAGATATACAGAGGATTGCAATGCCGGTTTATAAGATGCACTCCCCCCTTAAAATATGTGAGGAAACAGGGCTGTAGCCAGAGGGTGACCAGGGTGGGCTTGGCCCACCCTGAGTTAGTAGTTTGCCCACCCTGGCAAAGCACAATTTCCCATAGGAATGATTGAAAAGAGGCTTTGTTACCCATCCTGAAAAAACATTTGCCTACCAACATCAAGAATCCTGGCTATGGCCCTGCAGGGAAAATAGAGTGTGTTTTATAATCCGGTAACAGCCCCCCCCCCCCCATGCTGATGTGGTTCAGTGCAACAGACACCGGGCTGGGATCAGGACTTCTGAGAGAGCTTCTCTCAAAGCCCGAGTACTGCCCTAGCCACATGTGTTGATACCAGGTTGGGATCGCGGCCTCCCCTCTCGCTCCCTGATGGCCATCAGGAGACAGGGAAGGAAAGTGGGTGAGTTCGCTCCCAGAAGAGATTGCAAGTGATGTTGCCCAGGTGAGGCCTCCCCCTTCACTTCCTGATGGGTGTTTCCCCATCACCACCCCACCCCCATAAGCCAAAGGGGGTGGGAAAGAAGGACCCTTTAAGGTCCATTTCCACCACCCCCATCCCCACTGGCTGCCATAAGCCGAAGGGGTAGGATGGGACGAGCAAAATTGCTCCAAAAGGAGTGATTCAGCCACCCCACCCCACACTGCTGCCGCTGGCTACCAGGGGGCGTTGGGAGGATTTCCCTTCCCCACAAAACCTGCTAGGGAGATCAAGATCCATAATGAAAGGGATTTTCCAAGCCCCCCAGCAGGATCCATGGGGAAGAGCAATCCTTTACCCATCGCCAGGCTGAGTGATGCAGGAACTCTGTCCATAGAAAGGGGTGGAAGGGACCTCATCCCGGCTGTCTTCCTCCATGATGAAACCATTTAGCTCAGACTCCCACCAGTCCCAGAGAGGAAGGTAAGCAGGAAAGGGAGGCCTCACCCAAGCAACTTCACTGGCCAAGGAGTGAACTTGCCTGCTTTTCATCCCCGCTTCCTGATGGCCAGTGGCAGTGGGATCAGCCAGGGAAGAGGCTTCCAAAGGAGCTCTCTTGCCCATTCAATCCCTCCCTTCCCGCCTCCTGTAGTTAAAATGTAGAAAATTATTTTTTCCCTTTAAAATGTGTCTAAAAAATGGGGTGTGTCTTATAACCCAATGTATCTTATAAACTGGCAAACACAGTAATTTCTCTGAATTCAATGCAATATTCCTGGAGATAGAACTAATCGGAAACCTTAATATATTTGTCCAACAGGAATGATAGACAGATGAAAATCACTGTGTGTGAAGGTACACACCAAGATTTCCTAACCAGTCATAATATGATCAATTTGACATTGAGGTCATAGCTGCCAAGTTTTGGATTTGAAAATAAGGGAAATTTCCAGGACAAAATGGGAAACTTGACAGCTATGCTTATCCTGTGCAGCCCTCCAGGGGCGGAATTAGTGTATTGCAGTCTGACTAATACAGGGCGATGCCGGGAAAGAGGGTAAAATACAGGAGGTTCCCGGCCAATACGGAACACTTGACAGCTATGATTGAGGTACACACAAAAAAATGTTCCATTCCTCCTGAATGGCTATTATTATTTTAACTGAACAGAGGAAAGGCAAAAAATCCAAAAGAGCTTGATGGCCTTGCAAATGGACATTCGCACCTTTTCAAAATATTTGATTTCATACTCCAAGATGATGCCATTGGGTCGATCTGGCTCCTGCCAGGAGAGTGAGATGCTATTTTTGGCAAATTTTCCTTTTTTCACATTTGTGATTGGAGATGGTGCTGTGGAATAGGAGAAGAAATCAACACAAAGTCAGGATGATTTTTTTTTTTTAGTTTAGATAGAAAAAAGAAACTGTAATCCCTAACAGCATTAGGCCTTTTCAACCAGGCAACAGCTCATTGTTATAAGAAACTTTCTGCTATGCATGTCTAACAGAGACTGGCTCAATGCAGATGTAACATTTTTCAGTTCCTTAACTATAGTTGTCTGATAGTTTCCTAAATGGTGCAATATTACAGACTAAATTTACTAGTTTGATTCCCACAGTGCCAGGCACATGAAATTTGATCATACTTAGACAACTTGGAATCAATAGGACTGAAAGCAATCATGACTAATTTCCATTAATTTCAGTGGGTCTACTTTAAGTACAAGTAAATCTGGGCTTATTCCAATATGTCTCCACTAGTGATGGTCCAAAGCATCCAGGCAAGACTCTTTTTTTTTTTTTTTTGGTATGTAGGTAAGGCATGACCCCAAAATATGGCAAATATTATTAGGGATGTAGGTAACTTCTGAATGTAATTGTTCCTTCTCTTAAGACACACAAAAATGTTATGCTACTATTCAAAGTGACAATGGAGCTGCATGAACAACCCAGTACTGTCCTGTCATAGACAATTGGTTTTCAAATTCTGCTTCCCTTAGACTTTCAAAATGTACCAATGAGAAAATCTTTCCCAGATATATTCCTCCAGAATTAATAAGAAGACAGCATTTGACAGGAGGAAATACATCATCCTGTAAGGTATTGTCAGTCTCATGACAATGACTCAGAATGTGAGACATCTGGGCTTACTTCAGATGGGATGAAAAATCATGGTGACCCACTATGTGAATGAAGTGGCACTAATCTTTTTTTTTAAATTTTTATTAAGTTTTTAATAAACATACAAAAAAGAAAACATTAACAATACGTTAACAATACAATACACTAACAAATCCATAGTATCTTACTAACAAACATTACTGTATGTTAGCACATAACAATATCTATACTCATTAATTACTATTTAACTACCAAATATTAAGAGCCATTGTTTCAAAGTCCAAAATGATAGAAAAAAATATTTTTTTTTCTGTACTACCACAAATCTTTTTCACAAATAATAATCACCCTGTGAATATGTACAATGCCCGGAGAGTTTATTTTCTACTCAACTCCAAAAACTTCTTTGAGATGGTACTGGTCCTGAACTACCATTTGCCATAATAGAGTGATCCACGAACGGTTTCCATATATTCCAAAATCTATTCTCTTTTAAATTATCTCTTTTGACTTTAATCTCCCATGTCAATTTATCGTTCAATGCTAAACTCCACATTTCTTTATACCATTCTCCAATCTGTATATCTACATCGTTTTTCCAATTTCTAGCTATACATTGTCTACCCGTTGTCAGTGCGATTTCCAATAATTCTTTTTCCTCCTTGTTTAAACCCAAGCCTTCCACATTCGTTAAAAGAATAGTACCCGACACCAACTTAACACTTTTACCCAATATTTCACCAAACTCATTTTCTATTCTTCCCCAAAAATCCCTTATTTTTTTACAACTCCACCACATATGTTCGTATGTTCCATCAATTTCTTTACATCTCCAACATAACTTATCTCTTTTATTATCCATCTGGTAAAGTCTTAATGGTGTCAGGTACCATTGCCACAACATTTTAAAATTATGTTCTTTAATTCTTACAGACATTGTTCTCATAATCCTCTTTTTCCATTTATTTTTCCATTCAATCTCCCCGATCTTTATATTCAAATTTTGTTCCCACTTCCGTTTCAAGTCCTCCTGTGGATCTGCACCTCTGTTCAGTATATTATAAAGCTTGCTTACAAGACCTTTAATACTGCTTTCCCCTTTTCTAATCTTCCTTACCAATTCCTCAAATTCCGTATGTATTCTATCTATCCCTATTTCTCTTTTATATTTTTTATTCCAATTGTCCACCTTTAACTTCTGAAACCAATTCAGATTTAATATCTCAAACATTTTTTTCCGCTCGGCATCAACATCACACGCTTTTAACCAATCCTTCAATAACAACGTCCCATTTTTATCCAATATTTCCCTTTTTTCTTTGTCTAATTTTATTGGGAAACACATCATATCAGTCAATTCCAAAATTGGAGAGAGATTCGGAACCATATCTTTTTTTACCTTCTTCCACACCTCCATGAGACCTTTCATCATAAAATTATTTGACCTTTTCACCTTATCCTTCATTCCCAAAAAAATCAAGTTTCCAATATTTCTATACTCTTTCATTTCCAATTGTTCCCAAATTACCTTTTCTCTTGCCAAGATCTTCACAACATTCTTAACTTGAAATGCTCGATAATATAATAACAAATTTGGCATACCCAAAACCCCTTTTTTCTGAGACCAATACCATAATTTCTTTGGAAGCCTAGATTTTTTACCTCCATTACAAAAACCATTAAACATTTTTTGAAACTCATTAATTTCTTTCTCTTTTAAGTGGATCGCTAGTGTATCGAATAAAAAGTTAATCTTTGGTAACAATATCATTTTACACATGGCAATCCTTCCGAACCATGACAGTTTTAACTTCTGAAGTTCTTGTATTTTATTCTTAAATTCAATTCTCAAGCTGTCATAATTCAATCGTTTGAGTTCTTCTAATTTATTTGAAATGATTATCCCCAAATACTTCAGCTTATCCTTGATTTGTATATTAAGTGTCGACACCGTGCTACCCATCTCGCTCGGTTTCAAATTGCACAACATCAATTCAGATTTGTCCCAGTTTATCTTTAATCCAGTTATAGCTTGAAATACTTGTAGATGATCTTTAATCCTATCCATCACCTGCTCCGGGTGCTTCACCATAAGCAATGTATCATCTGCATACATACTCACTTTATTACCCATAATCCCTTCTATATTTGAATCCTCCCTTATACTTTTAGCTAAAATCTCCATTGCCATTATAAACAAGATAGGAGATAATGGGCAACCCTGCCTAGTACCAGCCTCTAGCTTTACCACATCCGTAAGCTCCTCGTTTACTCTAACCTTGGCATTTCCTTTTTGATATAGTAAATCTATAACCCTGTTAAATTTATCCCCGAACCCATATTTTCTAACTATTTCCTTAATTGAAGACCACTGCAATGAATCAAATGCCTTAAAAATATCCAATGATAGTAATCCCACTTTTTCCTTTGTTTGATTAACATTGTCTATTAAATCTAATACCCTTCTAGTCAAATCCGCCATGTGTCGTCCTTTTAGGAACCCAACTTGATCAACATTTATATATTCCCCCATAAAACTATTTAAACGGTTAGCCAATATTGCCGTGAAGATCTTCGCATCTTGATTTATAAGCGAAATTGGTCTGTACGAATCCACTCTTTCCAAATTCTTACCAGATTTTGGCAAAAGAACAATTGTAGTGTTATACCATGAAGTCGGGATTGATCCTCCATCTAGTATATAATTATATAACTTCACCAATTTCGGGACCACCACCTCTTTAAATTCTTTGTAGAACTCTGTTGATAATCCATCATCCCCCGGGGCTTTCCCTATCTTCAATCCGTTTATTACCCCCTTAACCTCTTTATCAGTTATCTTTTCCTCCATTTTCTCCCTATGCTCTTGTTTTATCCCATTCCCTAACTGCCTCTCCAATATCCTTTTAAGCTTTTCCATATCTATTTCTTTGCAGGCGCACCCCCCCAATAACGGACACAGACAACATTGAAAGTGGATAACAGCATAGGGCCACATTTATTGATTCAATGCCCTAGTCCGAATTATAAATTTGCATTGGTAAAACGACCAATCATAATTCCTAAGGCAAGCAGGCCGAAGTAACACTGGTAAGGTACCACCCAAAATTGCCAACGGCAATTGGTTACAATGTATCAATTTGTATCAATTTGTTTGTTGACAACAAACAAATTGTTGACCGTAGTCAATAACTAACTTATGACCCCACCCTCTGACGCGTATCCGTGAAATCACAGGGGTGATGCATGCTGGTTAGCAATCATCATCACCCCATCGCCTGGTTCGTCGTTGACCGGACAACGTTTAACTAATTTATTCCTGTCTAGTGTTGTCCAGTCAATTGCGAACCTGCCGGATACTTGTGGGTCATACTGTTTACCTTACCAGTGCTACCCGCCAATGTGACCAAAGTCAACAGTAGAAACACAGAAAGCCCCCAATATCAAACCATAGCAACAGTGTGGGGTGGGCAAAAAAGCCAGGACCCGGAGCCAATATGGGTCCCAACCAAAAATTCCCACCCGGCCCCGAAGCGACCATAATATCACACTGTTAACTAGGGAGGGGGTGGAGGGGAAAAAACTTCTCCGCTCCGTCGCTGAGGTAAAATGGCAGCTTGGCTGCCTCGTGGCCACCCCTTTTATCAGGGAGCTGGCCACGCCCCTAACTACCCGGATTCTCTGTCCTGTGGGGGGGGCCCCGCAAAGGGCGCGGCGGCCATTTTGGCGCCGTGCTTGCATTGCAGGCGCACCCCCCCAATAACGGACACAGACAACATTGAAAGTGGATAACAGCATAGGGCCACATTTATTGATTCAATGCCCTAGTCCGAATTATAAATTTGCATTGGTAAAACGACCAATCATAATTCCTAAGGCAAGCAGGCCGAAGTAACACTGGTAAGGTACCACCCAAAATTGCCAACGGCAATTGGTTACAATGTATCAATTTGTATCAATTTGTTTGTTGACAACAAACAAATTGTTGACCGTAGTCAATAACTAACTTATGACCCCACCCTCTGACGCGTATCCGTGAAATCACAGGGGTGATGCATGCTGGTTAGCAATCATCATCACCCCATCGCCTGGTTCGTCGTTGACCGGACAACGTTTAACTAATTTATTCCTGTCTAGTGTTGTCCAGTCAATTGCGAACCTGCCGGATACTTGTGGGTCATACTGTTTACCTTACCAGTGCTACCCGCCACACGGAGGGGCTTCAAAGAAGACCTGACGCCCCCCCCCCAGACCGTCAGCTCGGTCAACAGGCCTGCTCGCCAATCACCCAACAGGAGGTCCATACCTCCTCGCGACAGATGGACCCCATCCCCTGCATACAAGTCGTAATTTTGAAGACTAATATCGGGGTGATGACTAACCCGCCCCCAAGCCCTGTTGGCAAGAAACCGCGCCATCGCCTTATTGACCGCGCGCCTAGCGCAGTCAAGGGCCAGGAGGTTAACGCCCCCTCTGTAAGAATGGCGCGGGACAATGTCCGACCAAACCAGGGTTGTGGCAGGCCAGACATAATGCAAGTAGGCGAGGTCCTCGCGAATCGCATGCTTAAGCGATAAGCCGGTGACCTGGCCCAAATCATTGCCCCCCAGGTGGATGATTAGAATGTCAGGCGGGTCAGCACCCAGGCCAGAAAAAAGGAAAGGCCGCAGCTCCTGCCATAACATCCCTGGCTTACCATGCCATGCGAGACTGGCGTGGTCACCCAGTCCCAGTCGGGGTCCCCATCCTGTCGCCGCAGCGTAACGCGCTGCCCTGTGCACATAGCTGTGGCCCACCAGCCATACTGTCACCGGTGTAATACGACACCCAGGGTCTGTAAGAAAATTGAGAAAAAAGGCGGTAAGGTGACTGGATTGGTACTCATGGCGGGAGTGGGCGCACATAAAACTGAAAACATTGCGAGCCCCACCTTCCCATGCTGCGTATGTCAGCCCCAGAGTACCCAAAAGCAGCTGCTGTAGAGGCTGCACCAATCCGGAACGAATGTGTGCCATAACGGGCACCTGGTAGGCCCACCCTGGTGAGGGCTCTGGCTGTCACCTTCCAAAACTGAAATTTAGTAAGGGGAGACCCATCTTGGTGACAGAAAAACGGGCCATGGTGCATGCCACGCAGTGCCAGGAATTCCTGTAGGGCACCAACCGGACAGATGTCTGCCAAAGAACAACGTAGCAGTCTTACACCACTGCCTACGCCATGCTGATCTGTTTTAGAGGAGCGTATCCTCAACTGGGCCCAGTCTTTGGCTACATAGACATCTTCGAGTTCCAGTGCCCTACCACTTGCATCCGCCTTAGACAGCATCACGAGTTCGCTGACGCGGAGCGCTCCAAAAAATGCCACCGTTGTGGCTGCGTGAAAAAGGGCTGCCTCATAATGATCAAAACAGAGGCCAGGCCAGCCCCGGGCCAACTGGGTAAGAACCCCTGGGGAAATAGGGTGCCGATCATCCGGGCAACGCCCGCGCTCGCGCACCCACCCCTCCAAAACGTGTCGCACACGGAAGTCAGAGGTGGTATCCACATGACCTCCCACTTTGGCCATAAAAGCCAACGCCGAGAGCTTGGATGCTATGGTGCGAGGTGCAAGGCCCTGTGCGTGCAGGTGAACCATGAACCGCAGAACATGGTCCACCGGGATGGGCCAGGTCTCTGGCCAGAGAAATTGAGTAGCAAATGCCCTATAAGAATTGAATGCTTGTTGATACGCCTTACGCGTGCGTGGCGCTAGTGACAGGCCAATCGCCCGGTTCACCTCTCCTTGCCAATAGTCCACATCTCGTCCGGGAGTGGCGAGGGAAATTCCTCCGCATCCGGGGCCAAGGCGCGGAACCGGGAGATCTGCAGGCGGGACAAAGCGTCAGCAATATCATTATTAATCCCTGGGACATGCCTGGCTCTGAACAAAACGTTGAGGCGCAGGCAGCGCAGCACAAAATGGCGCACTAGGTCCATGACCCTGGGCGATTTGGAAGTCTGTGCATTGACAATGTGGACAACAGCAGCATTGTCGCACCAGAAATGCACCACCGAATTCGCCCACAGTTCGCCCCATAGCATCAAAGCCCCCAGAATGGGAAAAAATTCCAGGTATGTGAGATCCCGCAGGCGACCTGTGCCTGCCCATGCCGGTGGCCACCCACCATAGGCCCACTTCCCATTGAAGTACATCCCATAGCCCAGGGATCCTGAGGCATCAGACTGGATCTGGAAATTGGGGGACTCCAGGAGGTCAGACCTCCAAAATGAGACCCCATTAAACTCCCTCAGGAATTGCAACCAGACGAACATGTCTGCCCTGATACCCCGGGTGAGCCTGACTCTGTGGTGTGGCCTGGATAACCCTGCCATGGCGTCGCATAATCGCCGAGCAAAAGCCCTGCCCGGTGCGACCACCCTGCAAGCAAAATTAAGGTGCCCATGTAGCACCTGAAGTTCTCTCAGTGATGCCTTACGCTTGGCCAGCAATTCCGAGATAAGGGTCACGATCCTGGACACCTTATCACCCGGCAACCTAGAAGCCTGCACTACTGTGTCAATCTCAACCCCCAGGAATACTAGCTTGGTCGATGGGCCCTCGGTCTTTTCGGGCGCTAAAGGGACACCAAGTTCCTCCATTAGCGTCTGAAATGTGTTGAGGAGACGTGCGCACGTGTCCCAGCCCCGTTTACCCCCGAATAAAAAGTCATCCAGGTAATGGGCTACAGACCGGGACCCTGACCTGCGGACGAAAGCCCACTCTAGGAAGGTACTAAAACGCTCGAAGGCCGAGCATGAAATGGAGCAGCCAAAAGGCATGGCCTTATCAAAATAATATTCCCCCTTAAATTTAAAACCCAGCAACTCAAAGTCGCCCGGGTGCACTGGCAAGAGGCGAAAAGCCGACTTAATGTCGCACTTGGCCAGCAGGGCACCCGGGCCACACGAGCGGACCATGCGCAACGCATGGTCAAACGATGTATACCTGACTGAACAAAGGTCATCAGGAATAGCATCATTGACCGATCGGCCGGCTGGGTAGGACAAATGATGAATAAGGCGAAACTCACCCAGTGACTTCTTGGGGACCAAACCCAGTGGCGAGACCTTAAGATTGGGAAACGGGGGTACGGGGAAAGGTCCAGCGACCCTGCCCGCAACTAACTCCTTTTGAATGCTGGCCGCGGCCACCTCCTCCCTTCCTCTGAGGGATAAAAGGTTGGGGGCATCCTGGGGGGACCTATCACCCACAAAAGGGATACGAAATCCCTGCTTAAAACCTTGTAGAATATACTCCCTGTCCTCCCCCTTCGGGTACGATGCGAGCCAGCGCTCCAGCATGTCCACCTTAATTGGGGAGGGGGCCTTTTGGAGGACTAGCTCCATCCGTGGCAGCCTTTCCAGCCCACTGTCCACCCTTCCCTCTGCCTCGCGGCCCTCCAGGCTTGGGGCAAGCAGAGGCTGCGTGGGGGCCAGAGCATGTGGGACACTCATGCTTATACCTGCAGTTCTTTCGATTGCAGGAACCAATTGACGAGGAAGTCCAGCACAGCAGGCGGGCTGGAACCCCCTGCCCCGCCGCCTGGCGGGTAACCTGCGCTGGAGCCGCTCGCTGGACCGCATGTCCGCAATGGTATCTATCCCCCGGGGCAGGGCGTGTAGGTGTCATATACAGAAGCCAAAGCCTCTGGCATGGCTCATCCCATCTCATCTCAGGGTGAAGGGGAATCCTCATACGGAATTCCTCATCATATGCCAGCCATGAGGGGCCCGGGAAATCGACCATCGCCCTGTATATGTTGTCCAAATATTGGACCATGGGGATAGCTAAATCCGGCCGCGCCCTCAGATATACCGCCATGTATATCAAATAAGCGGGGAGCCAGTTGGCCCAGGTACGCGGCGGCTTACGGCGGCGTGCCTGCTCCTTGTCCTTCTCATCCTGACCCTCCCTTTCTTCCTTGGTGGGCTCTCTGTTCAGGAGTGAGAAGATATCTACGTACTCCCCTCGCCATATCTTTTCCCTGGTAGCCTGTGCCAGGTGGTCACCCAAAGGCAAGGAATACCCCGCCGTCGGCAAGGCCGAAAAAGGGACAGCCGGCCTGGTAAAAGGGGCCTGAACTAATCCAGCTACCCCCAGGACATTCCCTGTAGTGTAAGGACCCATGCCCACCCCAGTGCCCAAGGTGGCAGTCGTCGTCGCCGGGTGGGTCGCTGACAGCGTGGCCCCCACACCACCCGCGCGAGGCCAAGGCCATTGAAAGCCCCCCCCCCGAATTGGGAATGTGTGTGGATGTACTCGCTTGCACCGTATACTCACACGCTGCACCCCCGTGGGCCGCCCCCACCGGGGGTTCCGGCCCACTGGGGGCGTCGGAGCTCACGACCGACGTAGAGCTCATCACCGGGGCTTGACTCGCACCTGGTTGCTGACTGGGGAGCTGCGAGGCAGTGGCCGAAACCGCGCCACACGCCTGCAGCAGCTCGACCCTTCCCGCCGGCTGTTGTCCTCCAGCCGACAGCGTCTCAAAAGGAACCCCAAAAGGGGCACCCGCCTGACTGGCCCGCGCCAACGACGCCTCCAGGGCCGCAATGCGGGCCAGCAAGGTGTCAACGTTGACCATGGGCAAAGGGCCGGCCGGCCCGCCTGGCCCAGGCATGGGTACAGGTCCCTGTACCCCGGGCGCCACATATGGCCATTGGCCAGCACCTAATCCCGGCAGGGTTGGTGGAGAAACCTGCCAAGGCAGGGGGCCGCACCACCCCCCAAGGCTAGAGGGCCCCGGGAGAGGCTGCAGTCCAAGAGGAGTAGGCCCGACAGAGTGGGCAGGAGCAGGAGCGGTGCCTACCGCTCGTGGGCCGCGGGCCGGAACCCCTTCCGCGCCCGCGCTCTGATCACCCACCCCGGGCCAAGGGGCAATAGACCCCATTCCGCCGGCCCCGGCCGGGGCCGGCAAAGGTGGCTGCTGAGGAGGCGGAACCGCGGTCCTCCGACCTGGGTTTCGCCTCCTAACCCCACGAGCTGAGCTCGAAGCTGCCTTCTTCTTCGAAGGCATCTCCACCAGGAGCAAAAAGGGGAAGCCGGGAAGGCAGAGCCGCTACCAAAAGGCTTCCCGGTAAGCTAAAGAGCGACGGAGCCGCAGGAAAAAACTTCTCCGCTCCGTCGCTGAGGTAAAATGGCAGCTTGGCTGCCTCGTGGCCACCCCTTTTATCAGGGAGCTGGCCACGCCCCTAACTACCCGGATTCTCTGTCCTGTGGGGGGGGCCCGCAAAGGGCGCGGCGGCCATTTTGGCGCCGCGCTTGCATTCTTTGCATATAACACCTGGTAAAATTCCCCAACTATTTTACATTTATCGCTATTCTTATTACACCTTGAACCTTGCCTGTCGACTAACACCCCAATTTCTCTTTTTTCCCTTTTAACCTTAGCTGCTCTTGCTAATAGTTTTGAGTTCTTATTACTAAATTCAAAATATTCTCTGTTTAAATAAATCAAATCTCGTTTAACTTTATCAATATATTTACCCATTACTTCTGCCTTGAGTCCTTGTAATTTCAAGAGAATTTTTTTATCTTTACTTTTTACGTGTTCTTCCTGTAATTGTTTTATTTCCCTTTCTTTTTCTATGTGTTCTGCTTTATACTTTTTATATTTGTGGCTTGCCAATTTTATGCTTTCCCCCTTAAAAACTGACTTCATGGTATCCCATACAATGTTAAAATTAACCTCATTATTATCGTTCCAATGCCAACTTTCTTTCCAGCTTTCCATAATTGCCTCTTTGCTTTTCTGATCTTTGAACAAATTAGGATCATACCTCCAATTTCTAACTCTTTGAATATTTTTTTGTGCTTTCAATTCCAATTATACTTTAGCATGATCTGATTCCTTAATAATCCCAATTTCCGTACCTTCTATGTCCCCAATTAAGTTTTCCGACAGAAAAACGTAATCTATTCTCGAGTAGGTCCCATGTACATGCAAAAAAAAGGAGTATGCCCTTTCCAAACCTTTAAACTCTCTCCACGAATCCTTCAAACCCATAACTTTCATCCATTTGTCCATCACCTTCCCTTTCACCCCCATTCCACTTCTAGCTATGTTTGTGCAATCTAATCCTGACCTAATCAGATTAAAATCACCAGCCACAATAGTTTTTGCAACGTTTTCCAACTCCACTATTTTCCGAATTTTTTCAAGAAACACTGCTTGGTGGTCATTCGGAGCATAAATATTTACCAACAATATTTCTTCATCCTCCAATTTTCCTCTTACCAACAAATACCTACCCTCTTGATCAGCAATCTTTTTTGTGATTTCAAATCCTAACTTTCTAGAAATCATAGTTGCCACCCCTCTTGCTTTGGATTCCAAACGCCATCTCATAATGTTGCATCCAACCCAGATAAAGTTTATTCGTATCTTTTGATTTCTGATGTGTTTCCTGTAAAAATAAAATATCTGGTCTATCTTTTTTCAACGCCGATTCCAACCTCCGTCTCTTAAGAACAGAACCTGTACCTTTCACATTCCATGATATTATTTTAATACTACCCATAACCAAATTCTTCTCCCAACTTTAAACTCTCCATCGGGCGTGAAGTGGCACTAATCTTGAGTTTGCATGCTTCCTCTGACCCCTTCTCCTCTTTCAAGACTGCGAGGAAATCAGCAACTTCATTTTAAACAAACTGCATCCTAAGGAGCCCTTATGGCACAATGGTTAAGTAGCAGTACTGCAGCCAAAACTGTTCATGTTGTGAGTTTAGTCCCAATGGACACAAGGTTTACTCTTCCCTTCCTCCGAGGCCCATATAATGAACACCCAGCATGTTGGGGGCAAAAATGCTAATAACTCGGTGAATCTTCTTGAGCATGCTCTAAAGCACTACCTCCACTGGGGTTGTAGGATCTTATTAGCTGTCTACTAAGCAGAAACTGGAAGTTACGGTTTCCTTTTCAGCAAATAAGCCTATATCAGTTTTTAAAAGTCACAAGGATATTTGTCCTCCAGGGGAAAAGGATGGAGTTTAAGTTAAAAATGTATTCAGTAGTTCTTTGGCCACTAAATCCCCTAATTATGGGATGAAATAGTGCACCATGGAAATAAAGACCATTATTAGGTTGTTTCTGTGCAGTTCTTAAACTTCATTCCAAGTTCCTATCTTTATTTTTGCTATAAGCATGAAGTGTCTTATCAAACTCTGTAGAACAATATGAGCACAGTAGAGAGGGTGTGTAGATTCAAAACACATCTTCTAGTCATGCCATGTACTAATTTGCAACTTTCACAAAAGTATGGAATAAGATCCCTCAATCTATACCCTGAAAAAGATATGGGTGGCATTTGAATTTGAATTTGAATTTATTTTTATATACCGCTTTCCTCATTTTGCAATGACCCAAAGCAGTTCACAGCATTCAAAAATATACAAAATATGATAATACAAAGAAATACAATAATTACAAAGTTACAAGGCAATAATTATAAAGTTACCAAACAAAAATGCAAATTTGCAGATACAAAATGTGAAATTACGTAGCAATACAGTAAAATGAATCAAAAACAATTTACAGTTTACAAAATAATCCAAAAAAAGGGGAGAGAGGGACGGAGCCATGGCTCAATGCCCATAAACTATCCTAATAAGGACCGGACTCGATGACCACATCGGACCCCAGGCGCATCGGCAGGACAAAAACCACCAGACTAGGCAAGATGGCAGCAGCCGGCATGTTGAGATTCCTTGCACTTTGGTCACATCAACAATACATGGTTACAGGTGCTACTAACAGATGCAAAAAATTATCACTGTTTTCACTGGTCAGTACATTTCTAGTATCTTCTTTTGCTCTTGGTATGTGATGGAAAACAAAATGTATACCACAGTTTGGCAAAGCATATCCTGCAGGCCACAACTGACACCTAAATGCCTTTTAGGAGGCCCTCTGGACCCAAACTGTCAAATGTTCAGATGCTCCTGGAGGTCTTCAGGAGTGGTGGTTCTTGTTTTGAGGTGGTTTGGGACAACCCCTCCCCATGAAAACCCAAAAATCAAACCAGAAGTGGCCACCTGGTTTATTATTATTATTATTTGTTTTTGTTTTTATAAACATCTTAGGAGGAATGGGATACATTCTGGCTATTATTGATGATTTCTAGGTTTTAACATGCCCTGTGGCAGGTGCTGGAGGCAAAAATTTAGGTTCAAGCCTTCCAAAGTTGACCATCACTGATTTATCCCATTAAGTAACATCTGATTACAGGTATCTCTATTTTCACATGGAAACAGAAACTCTGGCATTGGTGTATTTTAGAAAGAAACATCCACACATGTTTTTCATATAAGATATGTTATGATAAGAACAGCTTTGCTGAGTCAGACCAAGCATAGTATCCAGTTGTTTACAAGAGCCAGTGAGAAGTTTCTACAGAGATTAAGATCAGTGCATGAAAGCAACAGCCCTTCCATGTAAGTCCACAGCCCAAGGAAAACAAAGATATATTACTTGCAAACATGGACACTCTGCTTGGTTATCATACTTAACAGCCACCTATGCTACATAAATCTATGTCATTCTTTTCAAAGCACTGCATAATTGTATATGGCATATGGGTTTTTTGAGCTGCAAAGGGAAATGGATGCATGTAAAGAAATACTAAATCAGCTCTGCTGGAAGACCAGTCCCCAAAGGCTTCTTTTTGAACTAATATGAACAAGAGCTACTAACATCAAAAATCCTTCTGTGGATCTGCTTCTACAATTCCCTCCTTATATTTTTTTCCCCTTTTGTGTCTTATTTTTTAAATTATGTGCCCCAATACAGTGAGTGGTTTGCTCGTTTGTTTTACATTTCTTGGATTTTTGTGGCTCCCTTGTGGCTTTGGCTTTAACCTCTGCTGATCTGAATGCACTAATGCATATGATTTGGGATGCTATTTTCTTTTTATTGTGTGGTGTCTTCAGAGCTGTTAGTTGGCATGACTAAAACCACAATACAAAAGTACTTATCTGCAACTACTAAGTATTTTTGGAACAGCACAGTTGATTTCCACAATTGCACAGATTTCCCAGAGCTTCCAAAGCCACAAAACATGAAGCCTGGTAATGTAATGACAATTATTAGCAATATGTGTGTCATCAAGTCAATTCCAATTTACAGCAACTCTCCTCAGTGTTTTCTATATGATATTCAGAACTGATTTACCAGTCCCTTCTTCGGGGGTGGGGTGCTTGTGCCGCTTTCACAAGGACAAACATGTTGTTCTCCCAAGAACATGGATAGCACACTGAGTTGAGGCACCTGGCTGTGGAAGAAACACCCTCAGCCAGATGCCTCAATTCAATGTGCTATCCACTATTTCTCTGTACTGTATTTATATTATTTCCATCCTGTTTTTCCCCCATAAGCATGTTTAGGGTAGCTGCTATCTTTCTTTTATCCCATTACGTCTGCCCTTTCCTAGCCCCTTCCTCATCTACCTCCACCACACTGTCAAGTTCTGTCTGCTGCTGTTTTTGGTCCTCCGTTTGCATCCCTAAATCAGGGGTGACCAAACTATGGCCTGTGGGCTGGATCTAGCCCCCAACACATATTCATCCGGCCCACAGTGCACTTGTCGCTCCTGGAAGTGGAAGTAAAACACACCAGTGTGGGTGTGTTTTACTTCCGCTTCCGGGAGTGACAAGGGCAGCGTGAGCTGGATGAATTGGCGTCAGGGCTGGATCCAGCCCATGGGGCATAGTTTGGTCACCCCTGGTTTAAGGAGAGAAAATAGCAGCCTAAAATCTATCTCATCCTGTTGCAAAACATATCCGTTGCAAAACATATTGCAAGGCACATTTTACTTCGGCTTCCAGTGCAAAGAACCACGTGTCTGGCCTGCTGAACCACATGACTGGCCCACATCCCAAGAAGTTTGGGCACTCCTGCCCTAAATCATCTATGATAACTGTGTGAATACTGTGATATGCCTAGACCTCCCTTTAGTCCTCTATCAGCAGAATAGGTTTGGCTTAAAAAAAAAACAATTAAATTTCCAGACCCCTACAGGCAATATGATTGTCCACCTTAATGCTATTTTAGGAGGACGTACACCTACTGTGCTTTTTTTAAACTGCAAAAGCTCATCTGGCCACTTTTATTTTCATAAAGCTGGCCGGATACAGCAGAGTGAACACTCACAATTCTACAGAAAGGGGGCAGTAGGCAAAGTTACTTTTTAATGCAACCAAATAGTAACCTACAGGTATTTGCAATCTCAGGTCAGACATTATCTGAAATCATGGTTTACCCTAATTTAGAATGCAAAATGTAGTTTGAGACTTTAAACATAAGAGAAAAATAATGAGTGAAAGAGTTGATTATTTGTTTGTTTTACAGTCAGTTATTAAATGGTGCAGTTATTTTGTGTTTTCTTGCTCTGTCTTCATACCAGCTTTACAGGCATATTCCAATCTCTGTGAAAACAGTAAGTTCTGCAGTAAAAAAATCTGGCTATAACTATGGTTTGTTGGTCTGGACATTTGTACTTGTTTGTTTCCTAGACAATCACAAACCAGCTTTTGTCACTTAGGCTATCCCTATACACCAGGGGTTCACAACAGGAGTTCGCCACAGGCCGGACCTGCCCCTGACACACATCTGTGCAGGCCGGAGGTGTGGTTCCCCCACCACTTCTGGTGCTTCTGCCTTCTGCAGCAGTGGTGGTGTGGCATTCTTTCAGCTGTTTTTGCAGCCTCCACCACTCCTCATGGCAACGGGAGGGTGTGTGGAGCATTTACACTCCATTTTTGTAATTTTTCACAGCATTTTGGCATTTCCGGTTCCTGCAGCAGGGTTGGCGTGGCAATTTTTGGCTGCTTTTGCAGCCTCTGCCACTTCCCATGGTGGTAGGAGGGTGTGCAGAGCATTTTTGCATGGTTTTGTAATTTTTCGCCGACATGTGAGTGGTGAAAAAGAGGCAATTTTTTTTTGCAAACACTGAGCAAAAATGCTCCACATACCCTCCTGCTATCATGGGAAGTAGCTGGGGGAAAAATGCCACACCACCACCACAGAAACCAGGTGTCAAAATGCCATATTTTTGATACTTCTGGAGATGGCAGGGAGCTTCCAGTGGTGGTGAGGTTCCCACTGCAGGCCAGATTAATTGGTGCCATGGGCCAGATTAGGCCATGGGACATAGGTTGCGAGTGCCTGCCCTGCACCACACCTAAAATTTCTTGTGATGTTTTAATTTATCCATAATCACATTGCTCCGTTTTTTTTGAAAATTTGCACAAATGCCAAGAGCCAAAGAATTACACTTTTGAGTTCTGAGCTTCACAAGTGGCATTGAAGTCACCTTGTAGGAAAAATGGAAACCTCCCATGCTGCATGACTAAATGCTTTTGAAAATGATAACACTTTTAAAATTGAAACCAAATTCAGGAAAAAGGTGATACCTTTACTGTATCACCCAAAAAGTAAATCATTGTGTAAGCTTTCAGGCAGGCATAAAATTATCAATGAAAGTTCATGGTAAGATGTTACTGCCAGGTGTTCTTCTTAGAAATGCATGTGGGGAAAAACAGCAACAGGTTTGTATAGCATCCCCAACACTTCCCCCACAGGGGGAGTATATAAAAGTAGACTGTACTGTGTCAGACACTGACAGGAAAAAATCCTAATTTCTATTGGGCATATGTAAGCTTCAGATCCACTTAAAGCAGCTTTTTAGATGATAACCATAATATTTTATTCTTCATAGTTCATGGGGTTAACTGAGGCTCACTACTTATTCATTAACACTCCAGTCTGTTTTGCAATCTTCATAACCTTTGTAGGTCTGACACTTTCACAGACCTTTATTTTTTACTATGAAAATTGCTAACATCTTGATCAGCTGCTGTGCAAAATGTTAGGCACAACTGGAGGTTGCTGTGGTGTGGGAAGAGATAAGAGAAATGGGTAACTGTAAACCAAAGTACTTCTGAAAGACTGTAACCATATCCTTTTAGAGTCTTCCTCAATAGAAGTGTTAAAGTATAACTGCACGATAAGGACCAATTAAGTATGTTCAATCGATCTTTGTGGTTCTGGCATGAAACTGTATCTACTTTGCATTTCCATACATCTAAATTGTAAAAATCTAGACTAAAGTGGGGGAAAGTAGGCATCTTTTAGCTTTTTTTTGGTCAAACAAAATGTAATACAGTCTCTACCATCTGACAAAGTCTGCAATTATTGTGTTTAATAGCTTGAAATGAGATACCATGCAATGAGATCGCTGGAAAAGAGAAGTGCTATAAAAACTGCATTTTAAAGGTCACAGATTCTACAAGGACATTATCCTTCAAACAAAGGTAGTCATGTTAGTTGCATCAGTGAATTGTGATTATGTTATTTTTATTTGCACTCTCTACCTTGTAAAGATACCTAAGGCAGCTTACAAAAAGTTAAAAATCACAAAACATAGATTTAACAAAAACATGAAAACAGTAACATTAAAACACCACATAAAATCACCTGGAACACGTGGGGCTAATGAATGCTGCTGGTGTGCCCATTGTCAAGCTCTACAGCAGGGGTTCCCAACCTACAACACATAGGCTGATGCCAATTAATCATGCCCACGGTGAGGACTCCGCCACCACCACCAGAAGTGCCGAAAACTCATAGGAAGTGCCGAAATCACATGGGAAATGCCGAAATCTCAAAAAAAATGTGTAGGAAATGCTGAAATCTTGTGGGAAGTGTTGAAATCTCACAGGAAGTGCTGAAATCTCACAGGAAGTGCCAAAAATGTTGCAAAAATGTGGGAAAACAGCAAAAAATGTGGCAAAACCACACAGCCCTCGCTCCTGCCGCCACCAGAAGTGGTGGAAGTGGTGGTGGGGAACTATGCAGCTGTTTGAGGGGGTGTAGTCTGGCCCACGGTGTGAAAAGGTTAGCCACCTCTTCTCTACAGTCTCAGAACACACTAAAGGGAGAAACTGTAAAACCATTTTCAATCACATTATATCTAGAAAATGCTGAGAGGGTCAACATAAATTAGATTTGACTTGCTGGGACTTAATTTTTGTATAATATAAAAGCAGCTATAGCAATTAAAACAAATGCAAAACAATATATGTAACTCAAAGCAAACCCATAGGAAAAATGATTTTTTTAAAAGTAAATCGAAGCAAACCCATAGGAAATTGTGTAAATTAGGACATGGTTTTAGCACAAAATCATTATGTAAGTCGAATTTTATGTAACTCGATGTATATGTAAGTCGGGGTTTTACTGTATTACCATAGCAGGATAACCTGCCCATACAATCCTGGAAAAGTAAAAAGGTCTTTCCTTGGTGACAAATGACATAAACCAGGTACCAGGGTAAACATCCCTGTGGAGAACATCCCAAGGTCACCAACTATGTAAGTCATTCTTCCTTACAGCCATTTGACACTCCTCAAATCAAGATAAGAGAACCTGCAGATAATGTTAATAACCTTTAAAACTTTTTTTTTACTAATTACAGTTTTAAAACCATCTACAAACAGTCTTTAGCATAAGGCATCACAGCAGTCTAATCTGAAGATTAAAATCAAACCTCACCTTCCCTCCTTTCTTATTTATTAAAGTACATAAAAATAATAAAGAAATTTATGAATAAATATAACATGGAACACAAGCCTTAATCAAACAATATAGTCAAAGCCTTAAACCAGGAATTCTCAAACTGTGGCCTGTGGGCCAGATGTGGCCTGCAGTACCATTTCAGGTGGCCCACCACCACCTCCACCCCACCAGGAAGTGCCTTGTTGTGGAGGAAGGGCAAAATGGCCGTCCAGCCCCCCAAAACTGTCTGAGGGAGCATGGCCCGGCCCCTGGCTTAAAGAGGTTGAGAACTCCTGCCTTAAACATTCAACAAAACCACCTGAAAGCAAGAAAATAAGCACATTAAAAAAGAGGACTCACAGGGACTCCTTAAAAACCAGCAATAGGATCCAAAAACAATGGCAAAGATATACATTTTACATAACTGGCAAAACTGAATTACTCAAAATTCCAAATATCTTGCCAAAGACAAGGAGTTTCATAAAAGGGCAACATATCCAAGGAATCCCCCCATGAAGACAAGTCACAGTGGTCTGGACACTGCCCATTAGCAGTGGGGGGAAATCAAAACATGGGATGACATACGCTGGAGGAAGTTTCCCAACATATATTTGAACCTCACACCATTTAAGACCTTATAAGTCAACACAAATACCCTGAAGTGGCTTGGAAGCAAATACATGGCAGCAGTAGAGGTAACTGTGAACAGGTTTAAGATTGGTTTCCAGCTTTGACTGCACAGTAGTCATGTGGAGGCATTCTGCACCAGTTGAAACCTATGAACCAAGATGGTATAGAACTCATCCTTTCTCATGGGCAGGTTCCCCTGAAGAGCAGGCCTATGGGGAATGCACTGAAAAAAAATTGCACAAATGCAAAGGCTCTTTATATGACTACATTAACTTTCTTGGAATTTGCTAAGCCACAGAGGTACTCTTGCTAAATAGGCAAATAGGGTGTACTTGGTACAATACTGAACCAGTATTTCAGTATTCAGTAGTTGTGCAAAAGAGAAAATTTCAACACATATTTTGTTGTTGTTTAGTCGCACAGTCACTTCTGACTCTTTGCAAACCCATGGACCACTGCCGGTCAGGCACTTCTGTCCTCCACCATCTTCCTCAACCCACCCAACTCTATGCCCATTGTGTCTACAATACCATCTAGCCATCTCATCTTTGGCCGCCCCCTTCTTCTTTTGCCCTCCACTTTTCCCAGCATCAAGGCTTTCTTAAGTAACTCCTCTCTTCTCATTTGATGTCAAAAGTACTTTAGCGTCATCTTTACTATTTGACACTCAGGGTTGATTTCTTCTAAGATCGACCTATTTGTTCTCACCTGCACTGCCCTCGTCACTCCTGGAAGCGGAAGTAAAATACGCCCGTACAAGCATGTTTTACTTCTGCTTCCGGGAGTGATGAGGGCAGCGCGGGCCGGATGAATCACAGTAAACCCATTCATGTGGATTCACAGGGGGCTTGGCCTTCTGGGAATTGAAGTCCAAGAACATCTGGAGTGCCAAGGTTCACCATCACGGGTCTAGAGCACCTGTAAAATCTGGGTGTAATATCCAAAACATGATGCTATGAGCAATAGCTGATATGGGAACTGTGAGTTCTCTTCCTATTATCATTTCTGTAAACCATTTTAATCCTTCTCTATTACTGTTCACAGTACAGGCTACTATTCCTTTTTAAAAAAAATAGTGTTATTAACAAGCCTTGTACTGCTTCCATCTGAAGATGTAGCCTGCAGCCTTTAAAAGCTTGCAATGTGCCAAATATCAGACTGAAATTGGGTTACCAAATTCAACCTTTAAAAATTTAAATGCAGTATTTTAAGATTAAGAAAGCATTCTGAATAATTTTGAGCAACATCTGCACAGTGTGCCAATTGTCCTGTTATGAAAAATACACCTAAATGCTGATGGGAATTATTCTTGTAGTTCAGGACAGAGCCTGCTTGCCGCTGCAAAGGAGGCTACACATTCAATTGTTGAGTGTATTCTGGGTTGTGTGTGTGGTCTCCTGTCTACATGGGCATAGTGTGTGCTTTTTCCTCCCCAAGACGCTTAATGCACCAAGATCAATAGGGAAGTTTTAAAAAGGAATCAATGACACTCAAAGAAATCTCTTTTTGCAAAAAAGGGGAGAAAACCCACAAAAAACTCACAACCCACCCCGAGTTACTCACCAATCAAACAAACCTGCTGTAACAATTATGTCTTAAACTGAAAAGCAAGGTGTAGATATTGTTGCCTCTGATTCAGATCGTGTTTTCAGTGGCTTGGCTTTAATATTTGAATTCACCAGAGTGACGGATTGGTGTATCACAGAAAGAGGCAGTCTTGGCACCAGAGGCAATTTCCCACACATTGAAAAGCTGGCTCATGTCGGTGGTTTGAATTTAACAGCAGCAAATAAAAAAGGATGCAGTGGAGAGTTATTAAAGGAAGGATCCGAGAGCCATTTTGAATGGGAGGCTGCGTAGAAGGAAACAGGAAACACAACCAAACTGCAGTTCCTTTTCCTTGTGTTTCTTGACCGTGTCTGAAATGGAACTCTCGCCATCTACCACAGTGCCAGAGCCACAGGAGTTGCTCCAACTAAGACAGCACCCTCTCTCAGCATTAGGCAGAGGCAAGCTCTGAAGGGAAGGGGTGACTCAGTTTCCCAGAGGAGTCCTGCCTGCCTGTCTGCCTAGCAAATAACAAGACTGCTGGGTGTTCAAGCTGGACACATAGTAAAGGTCTCCCTTTCTCAAAACCCAGTTGTAGCCAACTTTAGGGGATAGTGCTTATCTCCGTTTACAACCAAAGAGCAACCACTGTCGGCATCTCCAGAAATTTCCATGGTTATGTGGAAGGCATGACTAGACACTGAAGCACACAGAACACTATTACTTTTCCTGCCGAAGTGGTACCTATTTATCTACTTACAATATCTTGCTTTCGAACAGCTAGGTTGGGACAGACAATGGGTGCTCACTCCATCATCCAGCACTTGTGTCTCAAGCTGTTGACCTTCAGACTTTCAGTAATCAAGCCCAGCATTTTTCTCACTATGCCACTGTGGCCACACACACTCACAGAAATTATTTTTGGAAATTATCTTGGCCATGCCTTAATTCTTGAAGTGGCATTTTCTCCACTGAGGGGGGGGGGATCACCTCATTATATTGTGCCCAACGGGAAAATGAGCGGAGGAGGAAACACTTTACTATTCTGATTCCCAATGGTCGTGGAGGTGGAAGAGGCCATGCCCGATGGACTGGCTGTGAAGTTGCACCTTGTTAATATTCTCAATTGCAATATTCTCCATTGAAGTCCCGGTGTTAAATCCTGCATGTCTCATTTCATACGTGCTGCAGGAGATGGCTCTGTGATTGTAGTGTGTGGGTCATTTCATGGCAAGCTGGGATCCACCTTAAACAAATTCATGCCAATGACATTTTTCCTGTAAAATGATTTCCAGAAAAAAACTGTATACTCGGAGTAGCAGCCGCCACCACCATTGCTGAATTCTTGAAGGATACTGAAAGAAAAAGCATTCTTCAAAGTAGCAGAATGATGTACATGGCAGGGAAAAACTGTTTGTGAGGTATATAGCAATCATAAAGATGGCTTTCTCCCACTGTCATGTTAGGGAATAAACTAGGCACCATTTCTGTTTTTGTATTACATTTTGTGGCTGGGAAAGATGTGTTCCTAAGGCACAATAGAACTAGCTCCCTCCTAACAATAATTATAATTATAGCAAGAAACAAATCACCATTAATTCAAAGACTGAATGTCTCCCTTCTTTTATGCTTTCCTGACAGGGAAGGGGAAGATAGTACGTACCTTGTCCTGGCATCCACATAACCTCAACAACCACAACATAACAGCCTACAGCAACTAGAGCAGGGATGCCCAAACTATGTCCTGTGGGCCAGATACTGTGGGCCAGATCTGGTCCATGACACAAATTCATCCAGCCCACACCACCCTCGTCGCTCCTGTAGTTTTGGCACCACTGGTTTAAGCAGAGAAAATGGTAGCCTAAAATCCATCTCATCCTGTTGCAAAACAGATTGCCAGACATGTTTCACTTCTGCTTCCAATGTGAGGAAACATGTGACTAGCCCGCTGAACCACATGACCGACCCACTGAACCATATGACCGGCCTGCTGAACCACGTGACCAGCTCATGGCCCGAAAAGTTTGGGCACCCATGAACTAGAGTTTGCAGATGCTGAGAGAGAAGGAAAGATGTCCTAATCAATTTTTTTCAGGAAGTTTCCACAGACTCTCCTGTTTCCCTTACTTTAAAAATGTAAAATAAAGGACAACACCATTCCTGGCCAAACTGCTATCTGAAAACATCATGAGAGAGGATACTCATTCTGTATTTAGAAAAAGAATGCCTTTGAGAGAAAAATGCCACCTGCTTGTTCTAACATGAGTTTCCCTCAATCTAAATCTCACAACTTATATTTTTTATTTTTTATTTTTGTAGCTTGACAGTTGGGAAGTAGCACAGTTTTGGTTGTTTGCCTGATGCTGCAGGGATACAGCACTGAAAGATCTGCACACTCAAAAGGATTAAGTAATTAGGTGAAAAAATAACCTTGTACCTTAATATGAGTCTTGCCCCGTTGACCATGGTTTTTTCTGCACCTTAGGGGTATAGCTTGAGCATTTTACACACAAGGGTGTCCCTTCAATAATTTCCCTTGCCTGCTTGTATGTGGCAGCCTTCCTCACTTGACTTTTAGCTGCAAGCTTCACAAGTAAACAGCCACACAACTCCTCTAGGCTACCCCCAACCCAACATATACGTTCATAAAGAGTAACATTACTGTTTACGACTGTGTTAAGAAGTACGGCATAAGTCTGGAACTTATACCCGATGACAAAAAGATGAAATATGATCTATTAAATTTCTTTTAAAAAGCAATATCTTAGAGCAGGAGTCCTCAACTTTTTAAAACCGGGAGCCGGGTCACACTCCCCCAGACAGCTTTGGGGGCCGGATGGCAATTTTGCCCTTCCTACACCATATGGCACTTCCTGGTGTGATGGAGGCATAGGGGCCATGTGAAATGGTGCTGTGGACCACATCTGGCCCACAGGCTGAAGGTTGAGAATCCCAACCTTAGAGACTGTAAGCCCTCTCCCCACCCCCCCTGACTGTTTCAGTGGCCAAATGGATGTTTTGGAAAGCCCATAAGCACAACAAGAGGACAACCGATTCCTCTGGCTCATTTTCTATAGCAAGTGGCATTCAGAGGCATACTGTCTTTGATACCGGAGGCAATATAGAGACATCATGCCTAACAGCCATTGATAGGCCTATCATCCATTCACTTGTCTTATCCCTTTTGAAAGCCATCCATGCTAGTAGCTGTCACAGCATATTTTGGCAGCAAATTCCAAAGTATCGTTATGCTCTTTGCATGGGGGTGGGGGTGGTATTTCCTTTTTTCTGTTTGGCCTGTACCAGTCTTTAGCATCATTGGAAGTTGCCAGAGTATGTTTACAAGGAAAAAAGAAATTTGTCTTCCTTTCTTCTCTGCACAATTTTAGACACATTTATCACAAACCTCCTTATTTTTCTGCTAAGAGAAGAGAAACAAGAAGCTCCAATATTATAATCATTTTTCATAAGAGCTGTATCAGCTCAATTTTCCTTCCTCTTCCAGCTCTACAATATCTCTTTTGAGGTGCGGTAACCAGATTAGAATCTCATTCTGTAGGTTTCTGTAAAGCTATTATGAAACTTTATTTTTAACCTCCTTCTGAAAGTATTACCTGGAATTTGCATTTTTCACAGCAACTGCACACTGGTGTGACATTTTCATTAAGCTGCAAAGTAAAACTTCAAGGTCCCTTCCCTGTTTTGCCAATACCAGTCCAGACCCCCTCCACATGTATGTGAAATTATACTTCATGTGGAATTGCATAATATCAGGCAATAAGAGTTTTGAGAAGTTGTTATGTATGATAACTGTGTTGAACTGCCGAATATCGCAAACTACTGTCAAACAGCCACGCTGTTTGACAGCCGCGAGATCTCGGCAACTCGTGTAGTATCACGAGACTTCAAGCGCGCAAATTTCAAATGCCCAGAGGTGTGCTCCGGAACTGTCAAATGTATATACTTTGTATCATGTATTTAAATCACACAATTATGTTTGTTCCTGCTCAACTGTATCTAGTTTATTGTGTATATAAGTCTCCGTTGTTCCCCTCCAAGTTGTGTTCAGACCCCAGAAATAAAAGAGCTTTATTTCACTTCGATGGTTGTCGTCTCCAATTTATGAACACCAAAGAAGTTCAAATGATACTTCCATTAGAAGCGTTCAAGTGGATGTTAGAGATATCACACTCTATGCGGACCTGGGACCATGGCAAGAAGTCTGAGAAAGTTCAGTAAGCTCCCTGCCTTTGTTAGAGTTGCCATGCACATTCCCTCTTGCAGCATTTACTGAGGCCTTCACTACCTGTCCACAAGCCCATACCTGTCAAATTTCGGGAAATTTCTGTCAAATAAGGGAAATTTCCCAGCCAAAACAGGAAACTGGACAGCTATGCTTATCCTGTGCTGGCCTCCAGTCTAACTAATACGGAATGACGGTGGAAAGAGTGTAAAATATAGGGGTTTGACAGAAATTTCCCGAAACTTGACAGGTATGCAATTCCGGGTTGGATTCTCTTATCCTGGGAATATGCAATTTCAGTTGGGTAACATGAAGGCAGAGAGCTGGATAATAACTGAGTTGCCTGATACGAGTTCCATTCCATTTATATAGCAGCAAAGTTTTATTTAGCAAAATATCTGGAAAAGATGAAGTATAGAAAATACAGGAATACAGAGTTAGTCAGTTTCTCTTTGGCATAGCCGTTGGCAGGGCTAGCTCCTTGGATATTTAGTCTCCTCTCAGAGATTGGGGCAACCTATCAGCAAAACAAGGTAGTCACGATCTGAAGAGCCCGATTTGAGTGTCTTGATGCAGGTTCTTAAATAGGGAAATTTGCTCCACCTTGGAGGTTTGGTCTAGATAAGTGGAACCTATGAAAGTGAGCCACTCCCAAATCAAATAACTGGTTCCAATCAGATTTATCCTCCCACTAGATAAGGATACTCAGTGAAATCTGTCTGCTGATAAGAGGCTCCAATCAGAGAGATCTGCTCCTACCCCTCCTGTCAGGTAGAGGTGGAGTACTTCATGATTGGCTAGGGCCTAAGATAAGACTTGGGGGACTCTCCAAGTACTCCTGGCCCCCACCTTTGCTCTGGCCTTGACTTCAAGCAGCCTAAGATGGAGTCAGAAAGTAAAATGGATGGTGTTTTGTTCATCAAGATCATGACAAGAGACTCATTTGTCTTGAACCATTCTTCTGGCTAAGTGTAGCATTCCACTTCTAGTAATTTTATTTAAACCAGGGGTTCCCAACTTATGGCCCATGGGCTGCACAGACCACCACACCTGGAAGTGGAAGCAGATGTGTTTATGTCAGCCATAAAACATGCCCATACTTGCATAAATGCACCCACAGCTGTCATAAACACAGATATGGGTGCATTTATGACAGCCGTTTCCAGGGGGCATGGTCAGGCCCGCTAAGTTTTAGGGGTGTGTGGTAAAGCCCGTGCCATAAAATGTTTGGCCACCCGTGATTTAAACTATATTAAGACAGAAACTGAAATTGAAATATTTTCACCATTGCTTTGTACAGCAGTGTCCCTGAAGTCTTATTTTATTGCACCTTTTTACAGGCAATGGGATCTTATTTACCAGATTGTATAATTATCTACAACCGGGGTGGGCAACCTATGGCCTATGGGCTGAATCCACCATGCAGCACCAAATTATCCGGCCCCTACCCTCACTCCAACTGCCACCACTGGAAGAGGCTGCAGACGTGTTTACAGTGGCTGTGAACATGTTTTTCGGCAGCTGTGGATGAGTTTATGACAGCTGCAAACCTGTTTATGGCAGCCACGGATGCGTTTACAGCAGTATTTATGGTGAGGAAACCACCAGTCTGGCCCACTCAACTGTCTGAAGGAGCATGACCCAGTCCCCAACTTAAAAAGGTTACCGACCCCAATCTAAACTGTAATGTATTAAAACCTGTATAACAGCTTTTGGGGTGACAAAAATATTAAGTATAAGAATTATATTTAGTAATGAGCACTAGGGGCTATGGGGTGGTATATAAGTGTAACTGCTATTGTTAAATATATAAATTACAAACATTTCATGGACTAACTTAGCATATTGTGTTGCTTGTTTTAGTAAATTGACCACATGTAGTAAAAGAAGAAGAGAGTTAAAGTATTTTGCAGACTTCTACTAGCAGTTTCACTCTTGAGGAAAACAAACAACCCAAAATAGACATACACAACTTATGTACTTAAGGGCAGAAGAGCTGTTTGTCAGAGTAATACTGACCATGGTTTGATTTACAGCTGCTTTTCCTCACAGGAGCCCAGGGTGGACAACAGTTTATATATAATAACATAGTAAAAATATCTGAAGTAACAAACAGCCAAAGTTGTTAAATTTTATATAATATATGTATCACTAAATACAGTACACTAAAATAATGGAAACACGTAAATTTCTTCTTCCGTGTCTAGGCCAGATGTGAAACTATGAAAATGAAGCCACCTTTTTGTGGATTTAATCTGCAGTTCCTTTCTCCTGAGAAAGATTAGCTGGCAGTGCAAGGTTGCTGTTACCAGGGTTATGCCTGATTGCGGTTCAAAAATACCACAATCTTTGAGGAGGTTCTTTTTGTGTACCCCAGAGAGTAAACAAAACAAACAGATAAAAATGTTGCAGCACATTAAAGATTAACGGCTGTATTTTTATGTTAGCTTTTGTGGATTAAGTCCAACTTCATCAGACACAGGAGTGAAACTTCATGGCATCATTTGCAATTCAACAGGGTTAAACTTCATAACGAATCCAAATAACAACCAGAGATCTTCTGCTATTTACAGTTGTAAAAGGCCATATTGATTTGTATACTTATCTGTTATTTTAGTGTCTTGCATGGAAGACAAAGAAGGAGCCGCAGTGAGGGCTAAAACACAGCTTTATTGCATGATGGTCAGGATGAACCTGTGGTAATGGCGGAGGTACAGCGTTTTATACTGCAACAATATATTTGAAAAGGGTTGCACGGTAGCTCATTGGCTGCTACCTGCGTGACGTCATTCAGAGTCACGCCCTTCTTCTCCAGGTGTTCCTTGCACGGGAAGGTTCCTGCGGCTGCCGGTGATTGGGGGAATTTGATCCATGTGAGCTGAACGCTCGCAGCTGCCCTCTATGGGCAGCTAGCTCACGTTCCTTTAACAGTTGGGTTACATTGTAATAATTGTCCGGTTACATTCATACATTCTTAAAGTAATACTGTTACATACTCAACACTCCTCCCCCCTAGGATGGGACGAAGTCCCTCAACCATTGTGGCTTCCCGCATGTACACCCCAAGTGCTTGGCTGAGCTCAGGGGAACTTGGGGCTCCGAGTTCCGTGGACTCCCATCCTGCAACGGAAAAGGGGGACTCATTAGTCGTGTGATGGGGACTCTGTGACAACCTTGCATTTGGAGAGGGGAACAGAACATGTAGCTGGGATGTGAACCCCTGCCTGTCGCTCGTGGCGCCTGGGGACCCCCCCCCCAGCATGAACCTTGGAACCGACGAGGAGACCCTTGTTGTCTCACCCCGGTTTCTTGCGCCTGCAACTGGCGTACTTGTGCTACCCCCTGCTGCCTGACTCGGTGGTCTTGGGGATGGAGAGAATGAACTTCCCCCTGCTATCTGGGTTGGGGGTCGTGGTGATGGGGTAAACTCTAAAACAAAAGGACTGGGAGGACTGGAAGTACCAGGAGCTGAACTAAAAACCCTCTTCTCGCTCGGATGGGTGGGGGACCACTCCACAACACCCCCCTGGTACAGCAACATAAAGTCAAACTCATCCCACTCTTTCAAAGTATCCTCCTCCTCGTCTGAGAATCCAGGGTATGCATTTGTACCCGAGGACATCCCCGTGTCTCCCCCTTGGGTTATGCGGGTGGGGGAGGACCCTAACGCTGATTCTCTTTCACTGATAACTCGCCTTCTGAGTTGATCAGTGTGCCTTCTCCACAGTAGACCTGTACTAGTCTCGACCCTGTAAGACACTGGCCCCGTTTGCTCAATGACCGTTCCTGGAACCCACGTTGGTCCCGAGGTTGCGTAATTCCCGCAGTGAACCGGGTCCCCTACCACAAAACCTTTGGAGCTTCCTAACTCTATATTTCTCCCCTCATCCTCCACCCTGGTCAGATCCAACCAATCAAAAAGTGTTACCAGCTTCCTCCGCATGAGGAGCTCAGCCGGCGACAGTCCTGAAGCTAGGGGAGTTGCCCTATAACAAATGAGGAACTGACACAGTTGGAGGTTCAATTCACCGGGACCCATGCACCGCAGTGCGTCTTTCGTAGTGCGCACTTGGCACTCTACCTGACCGTTTGTGGTGGGGTGAAATGGGGCAGAGGTGATGTGCTGGATGGCATTCCTCTCAATGAATGCCTTGAATTCCGTAGACGTGAAAGTACTGGCGTTATTGCTCACAAGGACGTCCGGCAGGCCGAAGCAACTGAACACCTTGTGCAATTGCTTAACGGTTGCGGCAAGATGAGGTATGGGAATGACTTCTAACCACTTAGAGTATGAGTCGACTATCAGCAGAAACATGGACCCGCGAAAGGGGCCAGCGAAGTCGACGTGTACTCAGGACCATGGCCCTCGGGCCGTGTCCCATTCCCTATGGGGCAGCCGGGACTCCTCGGGCCCAGAGCTCTGGCAGCTCTCATATGTGCCCACCAAATGCTCTATATCCGCGTCTATCTGGGGCCACCAGAAGTAGCTCCTGGCCAGTGCTTTGGAACGCACTATTCCCAGGTGGCTGGTATGCAGTAGCCTCAGCACCTTAGCTCGTAACTTCTCTGGGATGACTACCCGCTGGCCCCAGAGGCAGCCCCTTTCCAGAGAAAGCTCTACTCTGCGCCTGAAAAACGATTTGAATTCCTCCTCGGGGGGAGTTGTGGGCCACCCTTTTCTCACCCAGGAACTAACTTGGGATAGGATCTTGTCGGCCGCCATGGCTTTGGCGAGGTCCTGTCCCAAGTTAGTTATGCAACAATATATTTGAAAAGGGTTGCACGGTAGCTCATTGGCTGCTACCTGCGTGACGTCATTCAGAGTCACGCCCTTCTTCTCCAGGTGTTCCTTGCGTGGGAAGGTTCCCACGGCTGCCGGTGATTGGGGGAATTTGATCCATGTGAGCTGAACGCTCGCAGCTGCCCTCTATGGGCAGCTAGCACACGTTCCTTTAACAGCTGGGTTACATTGTAATCATTGTCTGGTTACATTCATACATTCTTAAAGTAATACTGTTACATACACAACAGTTATGCTAAACAACCACAGGTACCTCTGTACCTGATGTATATAACTTGACTTCTTTTGTCTTTTTATATTGTTTAATTTACTCTCTGATATACTTGAAACATATCAAGCATATCATAAGGTTGAAGAGAGTGCAAAAGCTGGCTTGAGACTCAACATCAAGAAAACCAAGATAATGGCAACAGGCCCTATCAGTCCCTGGAAAATAGATGGGGAAGAAGTAGAAGCAGTGACAGACTTTACTCTCCTAGGATCAAAGATCACTGCAGATTGTGATTGCAGCCATGAAATAGAAAGGCGACTGATGCTTGGGCGACAAGCTATGAGAAACCTGGGGAACATAGTGAAAAGTAGAGACATCACCTTGCAAACAAAAATTTGCATTGTCAAAGCAATGGTATTCCCGGTGGTAATGCATGGTTGTGAGAGTTGGACCATTAGGAAAGCTGAGCGCAGAAGAATAGATGCCTTTGAGATGTGGTGTTGGATGAGAGTTCTGAGAGTACCCTGGAGAGCGAGGAGAACAAATAGGTTGATATTAGAAGAAATCAACCCTGACTGCTCCTTAGAAGGTCAAATATTAAAGATGAAGCTAAAATACTTTGGACATCAAATGAGAAGAGAGGATTCACTTGAGAAAGCCTTGATGCTGGGAAACGTGGAGAGCAAAAGAAGAAATGAGCAGCCAAAAATGAGATTGATAGATGGTATTGTAGACACAATGGGCACAGAGCTGGGCAGGTTAAGGAAGATGGTGGAGAACAGTGGTGCCTGGTGGGCAATGGTACATAGAGTTGCAAAAGGTTAGAATCGACTGTGCAACTGAACAACAAATGCTTGAAACACAAGCTAACATGGCTATCATTTCAAAAAATTCAACATATCTATTTATGTAAAATACCTTCTTTCTATAAGAGGGCATCAGACAGTAAAAATTTATCAATTCTCAATGGCCTCTACAGTTTAGAATGATGTATCTCTGGGGTTAATGTATCTCAGCAAGATAGCCAAAGCAGAACTGAGGAGGACACTACTGCCAGTCCAGGACAAAAATGCTGGGTGGCCTTTAGCAATGTGAAAGACCCCCCTCTATCCCATATAGAAGAGCTGAAGACAGGACACCTAGGAGTATTGTAGGTGAAGATAAAGAGTTAATATATTCTTTATTCCATTATTTTAAATGGTTATCTCATTAAAATACCCATACTACTAGTTGGCATTGCTCACTCATTGAGACCCTCAAATACAAAACACAAGCAGAATTTTGACCCTTATTCAAGCACTGAAAATAATATAGTTTGAAAGAGAGAAGACGATGCAGAAACAGTTCTACATAGGTATATTTGAGGATGGATAATATGAATAGGGCTCAAGAAGCATCACCTCAGATCAACCTTATTGCCTCCAGTGGCCTATGTGTGCAACTTTCAATACAAATTGTTTGAATGTGGACCCTAAGTGTATTCAACCCAAAGTCAGTGGTGGGCTCCAAAAAAATTTATTACCACACTGTGGACGTGATAAGATGGGTGTGGCCAGGGGAAAAACTCTGCGTTGCACCCGAATCAGGACTACTTTATTTCAAAACTTGGATGGGCGGGGCCAGCCAGAATTTCTGCTACCGGTTCTGGCGAACTGGTGCGAACCTGCTGATGCCCACCACTGCCCAAAGTGTTTAACCTCTGCCGCTGGAAACCTAGTTTTATCAGGTGCCAGTCTTCAAGAATTTTCTATACTCAAATCTCTGTTTTGGCTTTCACGCTTGTTGTATTAAAGTCAAGAATGGAGGGTGTGAGAAGGAGAAGAGGGATAAAGAATAATTGTTTCTACTGTTCTTCTCCCAGCTATAGACTCTGTGAGAGATAAATGTTCCATATGCAGCTCTGGCCTAGATCCCTAATTATTGCCTTTACTTGCAAAGATTAAATGAGCTCATCTATCAAACATACATGTCCATTTTACTACATCAGCCATATTCTCAAACCCTTCTGTCAACAGTTGTCTTGCAGATTACAGGAATTTTGCCACAATGGCATTTGAAACCAAAGGCAGTAGTTGCCATGTCACGTCCTTCTGAAATGTCCAAAGCAGACCTATTGACTCCATTGAAATGTCAGAGAGATTATTTTGGGTTAACGTCTTTGAAGGATGCATTCCATGTCATACCAGAAAGTCAGCCTGTTCAATGCTTCTGTATAAACAATCTATAATTATACCCGATGACAAAAAGCTCTCTTTGTGGATGAATACCACAGTGAAAGGTGGGGAGACCACCTGTGGCGGGGCAATGGCATCATTGGGAGCTGTAAATGAACAGGTCTATATAGAACCTAGGAGAACAATAACTAGAGGCCAAGGACCTTGTGATGGTGAAAAACCATCCAAAGCTGAAAGTTCAAATTTATGACTTAGTTCAGATATCTGTAATCTCCCCAGTCCCCACAATATTTTTTGCACTCAGTCTTTTCATTCCAACAGTTTTCTCTCTCTGGTTGCTGTTAGGATAAACAGTTAAGATAGAATGTTTATGTGGCAAACAAGTGTGCATGTAGAAAATTTCTCTTCCAAACAACTGTGCCATACTTTAAGTTCCATTCAAACCTGCCTTCCGGTTATTGGCAGAAAAACTGATGTTAAGCATTCAAATGTGATGCTTCCTCATCTAGTTCTGCCCATTTCTTAAGCAAAGAAGAAGAAAAAACAGAAGAAAAGCATTGGCAATTGAAACATTTACAACATTTCTCCAGAAATGTTAAGCACTTCAATTATTAAGGTGCCATATGGTTGCCTCATAACACTCTGTTTTTGTCTTGTTGCAGTTTTAAAACCCATTTTAGAATTACGATGCCCTACAGATTGCTCACAGAAACCCTAAAATAAGACAAACACTTTTCTTTGCCTCTTCATACGGAATTCTATTCAAGCAGCATTTGTTCATAAATTTAGATGAAGCTCATTCAAGAGCTTCATGTAGTCTCACCTCAGATCAATCTTATTGCCTGATCAACCTCTGACCAACCTAAATATCCAAAACTTGCCTCACTTTGCTGTTTCCTCAAAGCTAGTTTCTCCTGAGGATGTTTGGTGTCTGACCTTGACCAAATATGGATTTATGCTTAGGAAAATACAGCTCAAGTGGCTAAGATGCTGACTCGAAGGCAGGAGGTCAGCAGTTCGATTCCCGAGTCCTGCAGGATGAAATTAGCTCCCATCTTTGTCCCAGCTCCTGCCAAACTAGCAGTTCGAAAGCAAGAAATTGCAAGTAGATAAATAGGGACCACTTTGGTTGGAAAGTAAACAGCGTTCCGTGTGCTCGTGCTCCGTTGTCTAGTCATGCCTGCCACATGACCACGGAAACATCTGCAGAAGCAGACAGCACTGGTTCTTCAGCTTTGAAACAGAGATGAGCACTGAACCCTAGAGTCATATATGACTGGCTTTCGAGCAAGGGCAACCTTTACCTTTACTATATACAGCATATAGATCTTAAAACTAAGTTAAATTGTTTTAGTTGTTCTGAAATGTTGCTTTACATAATATTTTAATCTGTTTATTGCTTGTATCCCATCCTGAGATTCTTGGACATAACTGTTGGACATCCTTTTTGCACCACACGCCTGACCATGCCCCCAGAACAGCTGAGGGGGCCGGAAGCAGAAGCATTTATGGCTGTCGTAAATGCACCCACTTCCATGTTTACGTCAGCCACAGGCACATTTGCACATGCGTGGATGCATTTTACAGCTGACATAAATGCATCCACTTCCGGGTGCAGGGGAGATGGCAATGGGCCGGACTGAATGGCATCAGGGGCTGGGTTCTGCCCACGGGCCATAGGTTGGGAACTCCTGCTGTAGCTTTTAAATACATTAATAAAAAAGATCAACAAACAAGGGACAAAAATAGTATAACAGGAAAAAAGAAAAGAAAACGGAGGTGAAGGGGCAGACAGGAAAATCAGACTTGGCTGATCTGCAACCAGATCTCCTCGCCAAAGGCTTCTCCAGCACAATATTAGTACTCTTATGAATCGGTCATTAATGAAGAGCTGGTTACAAACAAGATTTTCTAAGGCTCCAAGTGATGCAGACATTCAATGCCACTTTCTTTCAGGATTCGCTCTCTTCCCCATTAATGTTATTGCCTGGCTCAATTCTAGTACAGTAAAACCTCCACTTACATATGCCTTGAGTTACGTAAAATTCAACTTATGTAATGATTTTGTGCTAAACCCATGTCCTGATTTATGTAAATGTCCCAATTTACATAACACAATTTCCTATGGGTTTGCTTTGAGTAATGTAAAAAAATCATTTTCCTTATGGGTTTGCTTCGAGTTATGTAAAAAAATGATGGAATTGACTTTTTATGCTAGTTGGGGTTTTTACTGTACCATAAACATACAATAAGAAAATATTCAGATAGCCTGTGAGTGTGACAGTAGCAGCCTGTTAGAACTGTGAGTCATTTCATCTTGTACCACACCTATGTCTACCTGTAGAACAATGGCTAAAATGAGTGCCAAATGCTGCCAAATGGAAAAAATGTAGAAATATAGTAACTCACTTACTCCCTCACTCCCTCCATGTCTATCTCTGTCAGATCCTTCTCTTTCAAACCCTCTTATCATTCAGAGGGATTAACAAGATACTGAAATATACATGGTTCTCCAGAGTGAGGTGGATGTGGCTGCTTCTTTTAAGACAATCCTTCCTTGCCACATTTTGGAGGGTAACTAAACAACATCGATTGCTAAAAAAAATCTGCTTCATCTTTTTGCAGCACGAGAATGTTCATACCCCAGTTTCCGTATGCCGTATCTCCCACCTCAACACCTGCTTAGGCACCAACAGCAAGACTCGTGGGAAAGAAAGAAAGAACAGGATAAATATCTTACCTGGTTTTCAAAGGGGTAGCCATGTGTTACTCAACCTGACTGATGGAGGAGGAGAACAGGGAGCACTGATGTGACAGACTCAATAATCTCAATTCAAACTGGATAAAAGATTTGACTACACTTTCAGAGTAATTAATAGTGAACAGTCTCAAGCAGATGGTTCTGCTAAGGAGGTTGGGAATTTAAGAAGTAAACCAAGAATACATTTTCTGTGGATGGTTGAGAAGCATATAAACTCTACTGTGTAGGATGGGCAGATACCTACCATGTTTTCTTTTATCTAGTGATTCCTTTCTTCCCTCAAGTTGTACAGGAACAGGCTCATCTATCAATATTTATCTTAGTTTTTTACTGATAAAAGTACTAGACCAGCAACTCTTGCTAGATAATCCCTTGAAGCAGAGATTTAGGATTAGAGTGCCACATCTATGTGTAAGCAGAATGGAGCAGATCAGTATCCCATAACATCGAGCCACTTTGTTCTTTTCTTACCTACTATAATTCTTTCTGTAGTATTTATGCTCCTGATCACAACTTTCCCCACCTCATGTCCTTAACCTGTAGCCCACCAACTCCACACCATCCTGTATACCGCTTGTGATTGCAACATATCACTCCTAACTATGGAAAGAGTAATGAAGGAAGATATTTTATGGTAAGTGGGTGTTGTAATTCTTTTTTGGTATGTTTTCAAAAGGGTTTTCAACTGCATTTATTATGTGTGGATTTAATGTGGTAAGCCATTAAATATTATTTTAATACTGAATCTACTACACTTCCATGTGTTTAATTATAAAATTTGTGCTGTGAATCACTCTGACTCCTGCAAGGAGAATGGCAGAATATAAGTAAACAGGCAAAACAAACAAATATGCACTCTCATATTGCAAAAATAACTCTCCTGCTCCCATGTTACATCAGCCCAAGTACCTATTTCATCCACTTTACTTTTCCCACTTATCATCTTCAAGTATTCTACAACACTGTTTCCTTGGTAAAGGTTTCCCTTGCTCGAAAGCCAGTTGTATCTGACTCTAGGGTTCAGTGCTCATCTCTGTTTCAAAACCAAATGTCTGTTTCTGCAGACATTTCCATGGTCATGTGGCAGGCATGACTAGAAACTGGAGCACATGGAACGCTGTTTACCTTCCCACTGAAGTGGTCCCTATTTATCTACTTGCAATTTCTTGCTTTCGAAATGCTAGGTTGGCAGGAGCTGGGACAAAGATGGGAGCTCATTCTGTCCTGCAGTACTCGGGAATCGAACTGCTGACCTCCCACCTTCCAGTCAGCATCTTAGCCACTTGAGCCACTGCAGTCCAAAATCCTGTTGCTTAGTCTAGTAAATTACATACAGCCAGCCAACTGGATTAATCGAGATTTGATGAGTCAACTCCTCTATAAGTTCCATTACTGTATTTCAAATAGGCCTACTCTAACTGCAGCTTACTTTACTATAATAAGTAGGCCCAAGTGAATCAATAAAACTTATGGAGGAAATAACTCACCAAATCCCTATTGGTTCAACTGGCTATTGTAGTGTGATTTACTACAATAAGCACAAGGATTTGGGCTGCTGCCACACTGCCAGATACACAGGGTCGTTGTTGCTTGGAACACATGCTGATACTTTAGATGAAACAGAAGAGAGACTGATTCTATGCTAGATCTGTCTCTAGTATTTACACTAGAGTTACTAAACACTGCTTCCCAGTTCTAAAAATTGTTCTAAAACACATTATTTATAGTCAACACGAAAACACACACAAAAACTATTTTAAAAGAACTGTTTTATTCTTTCTTTATTCGTATCAGAGGCATCACAAGCATATACAGCAATAGCATACAAAGCTAAAATTAACGTATATAAAACAAATAGGAATTAGATGACATCTGCCCAATATCGAGCCACATCAACAGCATTTCCTCTTGCCAACGTAAGGTCCTCCTCAGTGCACACTGAGGGGCATTGTGTGAATTGTATCATATGTGAAATAGTTTGTTCTTCTCCACATTCATACAGGCTGTCATCTACAGTGAAACCCCACTTTCTCAGATTAGCCCTTGATTTTCCTACCCAGTCAGTTTAAAGCTTTCCACACAGGCCATGGTTGTTCTTGGCCAGGTGGTAGAGAATCGTGTGATTCTGCCCAGTTGTCTGGCAACTCCTTGCTCGCCTTCCCAAGTTCTAGGGTGGTCTGTTGAGGGTGGTTGTTCCGGGGGGTGGGGGGTGGGGGGAGGTAGGGAGAAGTTATAAGGAAACTGTCCCTTGATTTTAGTCTCTGCTTTGGTAGTTGTCAATCAAATAGTAGGTCTGTTTCCGAGGATCTTGCTTTGACCCACGCTTTTTGAGCAGCACTTTCTTGGCGAAATTTTGATAGCGGGATGCCAGCTAAGTAATGCATTTTTGTACTGGGGTTGGTTTTAGACCTCCTGTGACCAATCTTGTTGTTTCATTTAAGGCCACATCCACCTGCTTTGCATGTTTTGATTTGTACCACACTGGACTAGCATACTCTCCTGCAGAGTAACATAAAGCTAGCACAGAAGTTCTTAATGTGTGTGGTTGGGCACTCCAAGTTGTGCCTGTTATTTTCCTCAAAATATTGTTTCCTCAAAATATTGAATTCACTGGAACAGATATGAGGGAAATTTAACAAGATGGTAGTATTTCATGCATACCTGTCAAGTATCCCGGATTGGCCAGGATTTCCCAAATATCAGCGCTCGTTCCTCCAATTTCCTGCCGCCAGCGGCCACCATCCCATAATTTGACTGGCGGGAGGAAGTAGTTACTGCACATGGGTTCTGCGCAGAAGGGTCCTGTGCATGTGCAAAAAGGTCCTGTGCATGCACAAAAGGTTCCTGCATATGCGCATGTGCAGAAGGAGTTGTTGCTGCATATGCGTGGCTGGGCTGGAGCAGTTCCCAGATTTTCCAGAGCTGCGCTTGACAGGTATGATTTTATGATGGACCAAATATATCTATTTGGTTTATGCTGTTGCATAAATATGATACAAGTTCATTTATTGTGAATGTCTTCACTTGTAGTGTACATACTGCTCCAGAAGGGAAGAAACATCTGAAGACTCCCTGCACACATGCAAGTACACAGTTAATCAGTTCTGTTGTGAAAAGCCTGGTCACTGTGATGAAAGAAGATGAGATGTCAAACGCAGAAGTGGCCAGGGTGAACTGAGGACAGTTAAAAATAACCATAGCCAGCAATTCTTGAAATACCTCCTCTCTCAATATAAGTCTCCCAATAGTATCAGAGGAGCAGACTGAAGCAAACTTGCCTCTTTCCTGTTCTGAGGAAACTGGGAGGAAATAAAAATATTACGCCTGAATACTATGATCAGGGTCTCAACCTGACTGAGCAATGGAAAATAAAAAAAAACATGAAGAGATGCAAGCAGGTGGAACTGTTTGTGCGTTGTACGAAAAGCAAAGACTTGGAAAGATTTCTAGGTACATGTTTCATATATCACCCTGTCACCATGGCAAGAGACTAAGACATCTCAGCTGTTTCTCAGTACTGAAAATTACTGAAGCAAGTTGAGCCCATATAACAGAGCATGCATGGAGCACTATTTTTTTTAAAAAGCCATGTATTAGTGTTAGCTTTTGCTTTTGAAAAAAAGCTAAGCAATACTCATTGGTTTAAATATATATATTAGAAACTAATTATTTAAAATTACCATTTTGTTTAATTATTTTTAATAAATATATGCATATACAAAGAAATCTGTCTGGCCAGGTTATACTGCTATGGTAATTTTACTTATTTATTTAGTTCAATTTATATTGCTGCCCAATTGACAGGCGACTCCAGGAGGCTTACAACATTGTCCCATAAAAACACGTAAAACCCTACTCACATAATTAAAACATTGTCATATTAAAACATTAAAAAGCGTTTAAAAGACCCACCCACCCCACCCATAACCAAAGACAGAGAAGAGAGATCATACCCATTGAGACAAACCAACAGGCAGGAGTCATTCTACCATCAATACCCCACACCTGCCCCGCCAGCCAAGTTTTGAGGTCTTTCCTAAAGGGCAGCAATTCCATCTGTAGCTGTAGCTCTATTGGCAAGAGGTTCCACAGGGTCAGTGTGGACATGGAGAAAGCCCTCCTCTGTGTGCTAGAGAGACAAGCACCTCTAGCTGATGGTACAATTAGAGAGCCACCACTGCCAGCAACTCAAAGCTGATTGTATGCTGGTTAACTAATCTGACAACCCTGAAGACTAACAGCCTTGGGTGGTGAAGTCCACAGGGAAGGGTGATAGTCCCCAAGTGGATTAAATCCCACTTGAATCCATCTTGATGAAGGCCAGCAGCTTCATCAATACAGGCCTGGGGCAGATGAGGACTTGGAGTGCCAAAAGGGCTCAGCACTAGAAACTGACATGCAGAACTGGATCAGCAGTATGGGTGTCACACTGAGATGCGGAAGGCAAATGGAAGGCCACTGCATTATATTGCTCGCAGGACAATCATCATAGTTTATCACCATGAAGATAGGCAATATTAGGGATCAGATATGGCACTTGAAAAAGAAGATACATCGAAAAATGGCGTCAAATCTCTCCTCAATACATTTTACAAGTTATGAGAAAATATTATCTGTTATCATTTAATTTAAAAAAATATAGTAAAGGTAAAGGTTACCCTTGCTCAAAAGCCAGTCATATCTAACTCTAGGGTTTAGTGCGCATCTCTGTTTATAGCCAATTAGTATATTTTGCCTGACAAGCCGGGCAGGTTTGGGTTGTGCAGCACAGCAGAGGTGTGTCTGTCTGTCTGTGTTTATACTCAACACAAGCACACATAAAACTCAAACACACACATCACAACCACACACACACACTCATTACACACATAATACAACCACACACATAACTACGCACACACATAATACACGCAGACACACTGCACACACAACACAACCAAACACACAATACAATCACACACACACAATACACACAGACATGCTGTAGCTCCGTGGGGAAAGGAGGTGCTCCCCTCCCCCCCCCCGAAGCCTTGGTGAAGACACACACACACACATTTGCCGAAGCTCTTGGGAGAAAGGAGGGGCTCTCCCTTCCCCCCTAATCTTCAGTGAGGACACTCTGAAGGGTGCGCCGGGGAAAGGGTCAGGTGGCAAAAGGTAAGTGGGGTGGGGTTCAGGGACTGGGGGCCAAAGGGGTGGGGCGGGTGGGTGGCATGATTCCCGGGCCTGTTCCAACCTCCTCCCCAGTCCCTCTCAACATCCCACTTACCTTTTTTGGGTTTTGTCTTTCCCCGGTGTGGCCTTCTGAGCAGGGACGCTGAGCGGCCACCCTCTCCCTGCTTTTTGGCCAAAGCCGTGGGGGGAGGGGCTCCTCTTCCCCCCAAGCTACAGCGAGGCTGGCACTGGCCTCTGGGGCTGCGGGGGAGGTGATCATTTCTCTCTGCTACCTCTCTGAAGGCTCAGGCGGGTAGAGGATGGGCTCCTCTTTCCCCCACAAGCTACGGAGAGGCCGGTACCAGTCTCCAGGGGGCGATCATTTCTCCCTGCTACCTCGGTGAAGCCACAGGCAGGGGGGTTTAAAGGATGGACTCACCTTCCCGCCAAGCTACGGAGAGGTTGGCGCTGGTTTCTGGGGCTGCTGTGGGGAGACGTTCAGCAGTTTTATTTTTGATGTGTACGATGCTGGCTGCCCCGTCTCCTCTGTGCTTGTGCCCTTCAGCCTGATTGGCTGAGTGGTGGCAAGACACAGAGGACGCAGGGAACTGTAGTTTTTTCTTTTGAGTCCAGTTTGTGGGGCGGTTGCTCCACTGTCAGCGACTAGACCCTTGCGGCGACCCTCACAGGATGGTACGGTAAGTGTGGGCAGCTCTGTTCGGGATGGTTGGGTGGTGTTTTGGCCGCTTTTGCCAGACACGTACCAATCTAGTCCCTCCTTATAGGTAAAGAAGAGCCAATGCTGTCTGCATCTGCAGACTTTTCCGTGGACATGTGGCAGGCATGACTAGACACCGGAGTGCATGGAACTTTGTTTACTTTCTTTCTGAAGTGGTCCCTATTTATCTACTTGTAATTTATTGCTTTAAAACTGCTAGCTTGGCAGGAGCTGGGACAGAGACAGGAGCTCACTCCGTCATGCAGTACCCAGGAATCAAACTCCGACCTTCCAGTCAGCGAATTCAGCATCTTAACGACTTGAGCCACCACAAAAAAATGTATACAGGTTATTAAATTACTTCATAAAAATACAGTAATATTGGTTAAGCAGATTCTAAGTTATAAAGACCCCCTTCCAAGTTTTTCTAAGCAAAGGATTTTTTAATTTAATTCAATATAATTTTTCCATTTATATGCCACCCAATCAGGAAACCATATATATATATATATATATATATATATATATATATATATATATATATATATATATATATATATATATATATATATATATATATATATATATATATATATATATATATATATATATATATATATATATATATATATATATATATATATATATATATATATATATATATATATATATATATATATATGCAAATATGCAATATACTCAATACACAATAATTATACAGTATTTGATACAAACAATATACAGTATTTAATACAAACAATATACCACATTACAATACTGCAGTGGCCTCCACGCCCCAGCAGCAGCTGAGTCCAGAGATGGCTGGAGCAAAGTCCTAACGCCTGCCGCTGTGGCATCCTTTTGATCCCAGGCCATGGGCGGGGCCCAGGATGCCGGTGGTGGGGTGGTCCTGGCGCTCGTTGCTGCTGCTGCCTCTCTGCCTCAATTGCAGTTGAGTCTGGTGGCAGCAGCAAAGTCCTACTCAGTAGTTTATCTTTCCCTTTTTCTGGGGGTACTCTTGGACTATATGGCTTGCCCATGGCCATACAAGCTGACTTTTCTCCTACAAGGCATAATTGGGAATGGAACTACCAATCTCTAACTCTGCAGCCAGGTACCCAAATCACAGAGCCAGCCAACTAGTGTTTAAATCTAGAAACCCAATACTTTACAGGCAATTCTGTGGTTGTATTTAATTCAATGAGTGATTTGAGAGTGACATAACCCAGGCCTTAAACCACCTAGATCAGTGATGGCCAACCCTGGTACTCCAGGTGTTCTTGGACTTTAATTCCCATAAGCCCTCATTAGCAGGAGTGCTGATTTGGGCTTCTGGTAATTGAAGTCCATTTACACCTGGAGTGCTAAGGTTGGCCATCACTGACCTAGATACACCAAAATTGGAAAGAGTATTCTGATGACTCTTCTCTCAACACCCTTCCAGTTTGGTGTAGTTTCGAATTACGGTGTCTGGGTTATGCTCCCTTTTCCAAAACCAGCTGGTGGTGGCCCAAGACATTTACCCACTACTATAATTTTAGTATTTCATTTACTGGTGATGTCTAAGGTAAAGGCAGAGAAAATGACTGAAGGAAATCTTAATAGCATACAGCAAGAATAAGAAAAATTGGAATAGAAAAAAATTGTTCCAGCATATATCCGTTCAAAATTCATTGAAACAATAAATATATTTCTTGCCTACATTGTTCTTAATTCTGGGCAGCTTATTTGGGGATTTACTTTTGTTTGATTCAATTATTTTTCAGACCTATCTATATAAAAAAAAAGCTGTCATTATCTGGTGCATTGAGTGGAGAACATTCCAAATACATGATTTCATCAAATCATTGTGTAAAATGATATGCATACCAAGGCTCTCAAACAAGAGGACAGCATTTTGTACATTTTCAATAATCCAAGCTCTTCATTTTATGTTTATATGTACTGTATGTCTCTGGATTGTTTAAAGCCTGGTAGCCTCTAAGAGAAACCAATTACCAACAGGGGAGTTATAAATAAAACTATAAAGTATTCATCTGATCCATAATTCATTGGTAACAGACATCCCACCATCTGGAGTGGGGATGAATTTGCTGCTTAAATGTCTGATTCAACATGTGAAAACTGTCTGTCAGCGTTATTGCTGATTTCATGTAATATCTTCTTTCTGATGGTTCTTAATATTACAATGGTATTAGTGTTCATGTTTTTAAGCTATAATTTTCATTTCGCAAAGCAAACATTTAAGCCAGGTGAGATCAGTGTTAGCTGGGCAATTTCTTTATCCCTGGATTTCTGAGAACCACAAAGTGAAATTGGCTGAATATTTACTTCCAGTTTTGAAAATGGGCTTTCTTTCTTCATGTTTTGCATCAAAAATGTGGTTTCCATCTTATTTAAAAGGTGAATTTTTACTCCTGGAAGTTTCTATGAGTAGCAGTTATGGGTGATTATTTGGAGGTGGGTAAGTGTAAAAAAAACATTTTTTTGAGTGAGGTCAGGGCATGAGGTGCCCTGGGTCATACCTCAATATATGCAACAGGCCCATGATTGGAACACTATGTATCTCATTAGTGTATTACTTGACAATATTATTTTAGTATTGTACTGTATTAATAGCCTTATACTGTACTAACCTTTATTAAAAGGAGACCCTTTGAATACATATTTAATTAAATTTAATTAATGGATGGTTTTCCCCGCTGTTCAGCTGGTCCTCCTCCTCCTCCTCACTCCCTGGCCGGTGGTGGTGGTCTCTGGGTGGCCCCTGGCTTCGGAGTGCCCAGCGTATAAGATGACCCCTGACTTTGGCACAGATTTTTCGGGGTTAAAAAGTTGTTTTATATGCCGGAAAATACGGTATGTTCCCCAGGTTTCTCATAGCTTGTATCCCAAGCATCAGTCGCCTTTTTATTTCATGGCTGCAATCCCCATCTGCAGTGATCTTGGATCCTAAGAAAGTAAAATCTGTCACTGATTCTACTTCTTCCCCATCTATTTTCCAGGGGCTGATAGGGCCTGTTGCCATTATCTTGGTTTTCTTAATGTTGAATCTCAAGCCAGCTTTTGCACTCTCTTCTTTCAACCTAATTAGGAAGAAGCAACAGTCTTTAGGTCTTCTTCACTTTCTGCCATTAGGGTAGTATCATCTGCATATCTCAAATTGTTGATGTTTCTCCCAGCATTTTTGATCCCAAACTGTGATTCCTCTATCCCTGAATTGTACATTATGTGCTCTGTGTATAAGTTGAATAAGCAGGGTGACAAAATGCAGCCTTGCCTTACTCCTTTTCCTATTTCAAACCACTCTGTCATTCCATATCCTATCCTAACTATTGCTTTTTAACCATACCTGTCAACCTTCCCGGATTGGTCGGGATTTCCTGATTTTCGGCGCCGATTTGCGCCATTTCCCGCCCGCAGCTGCCAAAACCCTGGAATTGGCAGCGGGGGGAAAAGAGGTACTGTGCATCCCTTCTGCGCAGATCGCTTCTATGCATGCGTAGAAGGCGATCTGCGCAGAAGGGGATCGTAGAAGCCTTCTACGCATGCATAGAACGCAAGCATAGAAGGGTTCTACGCAAGCATAAAAGCCTTCTATGCATGCATAGAAGGCGATCTGCGCAGAATCGTTCTGCGCAGGTCCCGTATTTTCCAGAGCCGCGGTTGACAGATATGTTCTTAACTCATGTACAGATTTCTCATGAGGCATATAAGGTGTTCTAGTATTCCCCTCCCTTTAATTACTTGCCACATTTTATTGTGGTCCACACAGTCAAAGGCCTTGGTGTAGTCAATGAAACAGAAGTAAACTTGTTTCTGATATTCCATTGTTTTCTCCATGTATGTTAGCAATGTGGTCTCTAGTTCCCCTGCCTCTTCGGAAACTAGCTTGTATATATAAATTGTAAGCTTCCCTGAGTGGTGCTTGCACCAAAAGGGCAGGGTATAAATGTGAATGAATGAATAAATAAATAAATAAATTTTAAACTACAGGTGCTCAGTAGCTATGGCAGAATCCAGACAGCCGCATTGAGAGATATCAACAAGCCAGCTCTAGTTGTGCTTTTGCCTCCACCAGAAACTAATATTATACCCCCATCACCCCAAATGCTCGTAAAATACATTGCAGAAACTCACACACATTGCCAATGCCTCTAGCTGTTATGAGAACTGCAGCTGCTAAGCTGAGAAGGAACTGGGAAGACTAATGATGATTGCCTTTAGGTTTAAGAAAGGTAATAGGACTGGAGACTGAGGGGTCAAACTAGTTTGCCCTCTCCTATTAGTCCCAAGACACATCAGAATCTGAACCTTCCCCCTTTCAGTTTGCTAAGATTACAGCTGGACTAACAGCACACTATGCAGATGACTGTCATCGACTGCAACTCGTATCTGAGAATGCATTTCCCCCCCTGAAGCAGAGAAAATGTCACTGGTGTGAATTTGTTTAAGGTGGATCCCATCTTGCCATGAAGTGACCCACACACTCTCGGAGCCATCACCCATGGCACACATGAAGCACGACATGCAGGATTTAACACCGGGACTGTAATGGACCGACGCTGCATTGAGGATGTGGACATGGTGCACCTTCACAGTCTGGCAAGCAGTTTCTCGAATGTTCAGTAAAAGCAATATGGGGGATGCAGCACAGGCATCTTCCATGTATAATAAATGAATGATGTCCAAGCTACTGAATACGCTTAAAATTGACTTTTATGTATTTTAACCCTTTTTCTTGTATTTAAAAAGGAAGAAAAAGAATTTTTTTAAAAAAGACTTTGGTCATCATTCCATTATATATGCAAAGCAATGTATAAAGGTAAATGTTTCCCTTGCTCGAAAGCCAGTCGTATCAAACTCTAGGGTTCAGTGCTCATCTCTGTTTCAAAGCCGAAGAGCCAGCGCTATCTGCTTGTGCAGATGTTTCCATGGTCATGTGACAGGCATGACTAGACACCGGAGCGCATGGAGCTCTGTTACCTTCCCACCGAAGTGGTCCCTATTTATCTACTTGCAATTTCTTGCTTTCAAACTGCTAGGTTGGCAGGAGCTGGGACAAAGACGGCAGCTCATTCCATCCTGCAGTACTCGGGAATCGAACTGCTGACCTTCCGCCTCCCAGTCAGTGTCTTAGCAATATGAGCCACTGCAGTATACACTGCATGTATAATACATGATAAAATAAAAAAACAAAGCAGTAAAACAGGTGAAACACCAGTAACACGCTCCCTTTCCCAAGCAACAGACCAGATGAAAATCCAGGACAGGACTAGAGATTACAACTAATAAACCACTAAATTCATCCAATTCTCGTCAAGCTAATGTATACATATACCTGTGTACTGTTTAGATTGAACATTGGTCCAGCAGCACAACATTTCTCTAACTTGTGGAGAGGAAGATATGCCTTTCCTAGGAGCACAGCACAGCATGTACCTGAGGAAATGAGCTCCTTCTCAATTTTCTTTTCGTATTGGGATGGAAGAGCTTTACAAGGCTCTGCACTTTTCATCCAGTAAGAAGATGAAGGCAGAGGAGAGAATTTTGCTCATGTAGTACATGGCTGTAGCTTTTTCTTTTGTTTTTGCTATGAAAACACCACGAATAGCTGCTTAGCCCAGAATTTACTACCAGAATGAGATCTGTTAATAGCCCAGACTCCAGAGTGACTGTACTTCTCTGAGGACTTCATCTCGCCTCAACCACTGAGTAATACCCATTACCAATTTACAGGTTTTGCCCGGTTTGCCTTCTAAATTGAATCTCCAATTTTTCTCACATGGAGAGTTGACATTTCATGATGTTTTCCTTTCCAATTGGCACAGGACAACCAGGAATGGGGATTTCGGTTAGTGACAACAATCGATTCTATAACCCTTGGGAAAAATCTTGATTCCAACATAATTAATCTGAACTCAAGTTTTGAATCTTTACCACAAAGACAGATCTTGTTGCTTCAACATCTAGCAAGGATGTTTTTGGAACTTTTGTGTCTTTCCCCTTCATTCTCCCTCATTTCTGTAATTCTCAATAAGAGAAAGGATTTGGGAGGACTTGAAAGCTTGCATTTCAATGATATTTTAGTGGTCAAACAAAGTACTGTGTGTTCTCCAAAATGAGAGCTGTGACAGAACAAGTCTTTCAGGCCTAGGGATGCCATAGTTCTACCACTCCACCCCCAAACCAGGACTCCCTTGCTCAAAAGTCAGTCGTATCAGATTCTAGGGTTCAGTGTTCATCTCTGTTTCAAAACTGAAGAGCAAGCGCTGTCTGCTTTTGCATACATTTCTGTGGTCATGTGGCCGGCATGACAAGACACCGCAAACTCTAAGACTCTTCCTCTCCCTGAGGTCACCCCTACCCTACCCTACCATTCACCCCCCCCCCAATTGAGTTGGACTCACCTTCAAACCCCTTCCCTTGGAAGAAAGCTCTAAAACAGTGATGGGCAGTCTTGGCCCTCCAGCTGTTCTTGAACTTCAATTCCCAGAAACCCTGCCCAGCTGGTGTTGACTTGGGCTTCTGGGAATTGAAGTCCAAGAACAGCTGGAGGGCCAAGACTGCTCATCTCTGCTCTAAAATGTCTGGAATGGAAAAATATGTAGAATGCTATGGAGTGTTCCTTCAGACTGCAAAAGGTTAAATGCATAGAGTCAGCATTCCTAGAGAGGAAGGGAACACTATGTACAGGAAGTGAGAAAGACTTCCTGGTTTGTCAATAGAAGTGCAAAGAAAAGGGGTGATATTTTTTTGTCTTACAAAAAGCCGTGAATTTTCAATGGTTTTTTTAATGGAACCTGGCGGGACAGTTCCAACCCGTTAAATTACCGGAAAACTGTGATGTATGGCATCCCTATTCAGGCCTGGGAATAAAGTTTCAGTTGAGGGCATAGATCCTTATAGTTTGAAGTAAATATAAGATTAAAAATTAGCTGCCTGGGATGAAATTGCCAGAAAGGCAGCATGCAACTTTACTAAAAGTAAAAAGTAAAACCATTCAGATCTGTGCAGATCATACCTGTCAACCCACGGCTCCGGAAAAACGGGACCTGCGCACATCGCTTGTGCGCAGGTCATGTTCCACGCATGCGTGGAAAGGTTTTACCCCTTCCACGCATGCGTGGAAGTGCTACGCCGCTTGTGCAGCCCTTACGCAAGCGACGTAGTGCTTCTGTGCATGCATGGAAGGGGTAAAACCCTTCCGCGCATGCACGGAAAGCATTTCCCCCGCTGCCAAATTACGGGGTTTTGGCAGCGGGGGCCGGGTTATGACATCAATCGATGTCAATTTACGGGGTAATCCCGGCCAAATCGGGAAGGTTGACAGGTATGGTGCAGATGTGTTTAATAGACATATTGCACATTGTATGTAAAATCTAGGTTTTTTTTAATGGCTTAAAGTGCTATCTGCTGAGAGTGAGGTATTTAACTGCTGAAATGCTTTTATTAGAATTGAAAACCTTCCTACCTTACTGGTCACATTAAAATTAAAATGGTTGAACGGTGTGAGTACTGAACATAAAATCATAGATTAAATAACTAATCAATCATCTTTTCCCACTGAAAACCCATTACTGGATTCCATCAGCTCATCAGCACCACTTGCTAATGATTTGTATCTTTCAGCCTACTGAGGTATTTTCCAGCCTGTAAAATGTACTATGGTATCCCTTTAAAGGAATTATTATATGATGGAGCTGGAGCAAGAAGCAGATAGACAAGCACACGAATGATGCTTGTGTCAGGAGGATTAGGCAAAGCATCTCAATGATAAAATAAATGTTATTGATGCATGAATGTCAGTGCATAAATGCAACAACATTTTACCAAAGACCTTTATTTTATAACACACAACAAAATGGATAAGTAGTTCATGTGTCGCCTACCCAAATATAATGTTGGTGCCTAGTCACCTTGCAATAAAAAAGAAGACTCTATTAAGCCTGAGAAAGGAAGACTGACTGGCAACAGCAAGAGAAATGATCAAATTACCTCAGGAAAAAACAAAGTTTTCAGGAAATAACACAGGTCTGCAACCAAAATCTGCATAGGATATTTTTACTGTTTCCTATAGAGTTTTACTTAGTGAAAACAAGAAATATACTAAAAAAATTCCATCACATCAAGTTTCCTTGCAAAACTCATGTTTTTAGTTTAATTTAGTGTGAAGTTTGCCTTTAATCCAAAAATCTGACATCCTATTCTTGATTCTAAAAACCCTGTCCAAAAATATTTATTAGAGCTATAATCAAGAATAATGCAAAGAGAAAATAAGAGGAATGGGGGGGGGGGCATAGTCAGTAGTGACAGTGAAACCACACTACCGACTGCTATTTCTGTTCCCAAAACTGTCTGAAGCCAAGTTGAAAGAGGGAGTTTTTACTGGCCCTACATATGAAACCTGTTATCCCATTCCCCTCTTTTTAGAAACAATGGGGGGAAAAGAAAAGGAAGGGTGGGACTCTTTAAAATACGTAGTTCACAAGTTTTTAGGAAATACTACAGACCCTCACTACAAAACCATTGTACAATGCATATTGAATGCGTAGAAAGCTCAAGGATGCAAGATGAGCCTAAAAGTTTATTTCTTACACACCCATGTCAACTATTTTCCTGGAAACCTGGGACCCTACAGTGAAGAGCAGGGTGAAAGATTTCACCAGGATGTCCGTGATACCAAGAGACACTTCCAAGGAAGATGGAACGTCAATATGCTAGCTGACTACTGTTGGATGCTCAAATGAGAAACAGAAAATGGAAAGCGAAAGCATGTTCAGAGGAGCATAAAAGAGAAGAAAAGGTTTCACACACAGAAAAGAGTGAAAATTGAATGTGTAGTATAATGCATAAATTGTTTGTTTAATTATAAGAAATAATATGTTTAGTTCATTGTAATAAAATAGTGATTTTCTCATCACTCATGCTTTTTTAATGCAGAATCCTCATATTTTGCAGGGGGAAACGTATGTGATGAGGGGAAACCGAGGTCATTTTTGGATTTAGCACACTAGAAAACATAAAATTTACCAAATATATCCTATGCAGCTGATTATTATTATTATTTTGCAGACCTGTGTAATTCCTGGCCAAAAAAGGAATGAGATCCAACTTGCTACTGAAAATTAAATACAGTATAGCTTGTACATCTGGAGCAGTCATGATCTTTTTACATTAATGTTTCTATAAATTACTCTTATTTTGTACACTTTATTTGGTAGATTCCTATAAAATTCATACATTTGTTAATGGGACTGATAGAATAAGAAACAACAAAAAGGGAGGATCCCAACTGTGCTGCTGGTAGTCCCGCACCATGACATATGGGTTTGAATTTCTAGAAGTAGCATTTCTTACTGTTAATATAAAATTAGACTTCTTTGAATTAGACTTTGTACATTTTCCCCACCCCATTTTACCCTCAAAAAGACTTTCTGGCCAAATAGAATACATTGTTTTAATATGATTTGGGCAAGCACGTTCTAATGGTAAAGATCACCCTTGCTCGAAAGCCAGTCATATCTGACTCTAGGGTTCAATGTTCATCACTGTTTATAGCACTTTCTAACCCTTATATAAATTGTTATACTGACTGTTACTTAAGTTCTTAATAAACCATTACCCTGTCTATTCTTTTGTTTCTCCAACTGTGTATGTATCAATTTCCAGCTGTATAATTTTCTTTCCTGCTGCAAATATTTTGTCCATCTGAACACTAAATAAATGAAAAAAACTTTGCAGAAGGATCTGACCCAAAGTGTCAGTTCTATGGTGAGGAATTTCTCATTCAGAGAGCAATCCAATGGGAAGGTCAAAACACTACAGTCTGCCTAGCCCACTTTTTCCACTTGAAAGACAAATAATCATTGGTTTAGTTCAGCTCTAGGTCTACTCTAGACTAAATATTCAGCTGTACTGAAGCCATAGTTGGGAGGAAGTAGTTTCAGTGTTCTAGCATTTGGAAGAAACCACCATAAAACATGCACCCCAGAAAACAAATAATATTTATACAGTATTTCTAAGTATTTCTTTACAGCCTTCTGCTGGCAAGATTGGAGACATATTCTTGGTCTGATGGAAATTATCAGTACAGGCAGAGAACTGAGCACAATACAGGTCACCCTCCCATATCCAGGAGGGAAAAATTCCAAGATCTTCTGCAGATACCTGAAACTGCAGAAAACACCAAACCCCATACTGAAGTACACATTGTTGTGATCCCATGAGAAAGATGACATTATTTTATGTTATTAATCATATTGTTATGTAGGTTATCATGTTGCAATGCTATGTAGTTAATTTCATTCCATTCTGAGTTAGTACACTTAGCCTAAGTGATGCCATTTTAGGAGAATATTCCACCATTTTCTGGAAGTCTTAACTTGCCTGCCTACTGGCCAGTTGTTCAAGATCGTCCCTAGGGAACTAGCCTTGAACATGTTCTCTCTCACGGAGTTAGATGAAGAACACTGATAAGAAATCATCTGGATCTTTGATCTACGGACTTGCCTTGTCACTTTGACAAGCCAATTAGCCCTGCTTATTTATCTTTTCTCATCAGAAAAGGTATATAAACAGAATCTTAATTCAATTAGATTAATCCAGCTCTCTCTACTTAGAGAGAAACACATACTTCCACACATTCAGTATGCTTGCCTAACCATCGAGGAAGCTATCGAACCACATCTTTTATGGGGCGCCACAGAGCGCCATAGCTAGTTTAGGTAAAAGTACTGCTATGCTTTGTTTCATAACTTTTATTTCTTTGATTATGTGCATTTATCTTACGTTTCTATAATAAACTAGTTAAATTGGTTTTTTTGAGTCAATCTGAGTTCTTGCTCTCTCAGCCAAGCCAAGATAAAAGATATAGAGAAGGAAGGCTTTTGTATCACAAAAGGTCATTATTGCAGGAAGGTTAGCAACTTTCTCCTGTGAGGTTTGAGAGGGAAATTCCTCCAGCTTTCTGGGGAGGATTCAGCCGTCTTGCCTTTCCCAGCCAAGAAGCGGCGAGCCATCTTTGAAGAAGAAAGTAACTGGCAAACCCCTACATACCCTCAACACTTTCAAGGCCAGCAAGCGTTCCCCAGAGTTTAGAGATAAGGGTGTCATTCCATGAGAACTGGACACAATCCCAGAGGTCTTTGCAGCCTAATTAGACCTGCAACATTAATTTGCTGTTTGCCATTTTCTCCGGAACCGATGAGCCAGACTATCTGGATGAGCATTTCTCTGACAAACTAAGCCTGAGAAGAGAGAGCACACCCTTAGGCCACACAATCCAATAATGGGTGGCCCCTGTTCATGCTGCAGCTGCGGGTCCGGCAAAGCCAGAGCATCCCAAGGTCTACAGGCGAACAGGCAAAGTCGTTCCCCACACACATAACTGAGTCAAAGAAGCATGGGTGGAGAATCAGTGCAAATGCCTTCATCATTCTATATGTGTGCTGCCAACAGGAAAAAAAAACACCATCCCTTCTAAACATTGTGTTACAGACTGTAGCCGTTAGTGGTTAGCTCTGGTCATGTGTTATAGAAATAGATATACATTATGTATTTCAGGGATTTTTATTGAATACTTTTAGACCCGTTGAAAACCAAAACCACAGAATGGAATCCATGGATAAAGGGGAGGGAGCAAGAGGTGACTTGTACTTCCATTTTTAAGGCACCTGAGTACTATATTAAGCATTACAAGTAATTTCAACAATATGTCTGTAATGACACATTAATTCAAAGTTGTCTTCCTTAAGTATGAAGGAACACCCTCCAAAAAAATTTGACAAGAGAGCTAGATTTGGTAGGTATGATACACCCTACATATTTTCATCATGAGAGTAGACAATACCAGTATTATATTTCCTTTAAAACCTTTATGGCATAAAATTAATGAGTAAAGGAGGCAGTAGTGAATACTGAAAAATTCTGTTAAATCCACAAAAATGCCAGTATTTCCTTAGAAATGGACTGTTTTTGCACTTGCACAATACAGTAAAACCCTGATTTATGTATGGATCTATTTATGTAAAAATTGACTTCCATAACATTTTTTTTTACATGGGGCTGCCCTTGATGACCATTCAGAGGCTGCAGCTGGTCTAGAATGCTGCCTGGGTGGTTATGGGGTGCGGACATTACACCCGCGCCTCGCCACTGCTCCGGGAGCTGCACTGGTTACCAGTATGCCTCCGGGTGCAATTCAAGGTGCGGCAAGATATCTAAGAGACCGCGTCCCCCCCCCCAAGGACATCTGTCTGTCCAACCAGAGCCGACTGGAGGGGCTCTCTAATCATACCATCTGCTACACGGGTTCGTCTCTCTAGCACAAGAGCCTTCTCTGTGTCCGCACTGGCCCTATGGAACCTCCTGCCAACAGAGTTATGGCTGCAGATGGAATTGCTGCCCTTCAGGAAAGAACTGAAAACCTGGCTGGCAGGGCAGGTGTGGGGGCCCGATGGAGGGGTGACCCCCACCTGCTGGCTTATATAATTAAAATTTCAGTCTTTCTTTTAATGGATGGGGTGAGTGGGTAAATTATTTAGAATTTTTAATGGGGTTTTAATTAGTTTGATGTTGCCTTTAATTGTTGTTAGCCACCCAGAGTCGTTGCCGAGTTGGGCGGCAATAGAAATTTAAAGTATAAATAAATAAATAAATAAATAAATAAATAAATAAAAACAGCAACAACATTTAAAAGGTTTTTTCAACACTATTAAGGAGATCTAGAATTAACTAGTCTCAATACCAACAAAGAATAATAATGGCATTTTATGACTTGATAGTTGGAAAAGAAAAAGAAAAATTTGTATAGGCAGCTCTAGTACATGGATTGCTAAGAGGAAACATTTCTTTAAATGTGTGATTTAGTAATTTAAGCAACGAAATTAGAAAAGAAAAGAAAACATGAGCTTGTCCCTGAAAGTTAACTTGTGTAATTTTGAACTGAATTCCAATGATCGTCACCTCTGGCACCTTGGCACAGCCAAACCCACCCACAGAACCTAATTATCCCATTGTGAAATTGCACTTACCTGCCTGGTTTGTAGTTACATTGACTGACACAAATTGGCGTGCTGCTGGAGTCTGGTCAGACACACCATTCACTGCCTCAATTTCAAATGTATAATTTGTGTGAGCAAGCAGGTCTACCATCATCACAGAGGTGTTTTTCAGGCCGCTTTGTTGTGGAAGATACCTGACATGACTGCCACATGCCTCACAGAGACCCGAGTGCGAGTTGCACCTCTTGCATGCAATATAATAAGATACATCTTTCCTTCCACCAGTATCAGCAGGAGGAATCCATTCCAGAAAGACACTAGTCTCGTTAACATTTGAGATGGCACTCCGAGGAGCAGAGGGGGGTCCTGGCATGTAAAGTGAAAAAAAAAAACATGTTAAGAATCAAATTTGAAGTCCCAACCTTGTTACCTAAAACTCTAAGGACAAAAAATGTATCATCAACCTAGCCCTGAACTATCTTTTACTTCTACGGTGCCACCTTAGATATGCCAAGATACCGAATTTCCCTCACGCCTGGGTTTCTATGGAGGATAATAAGATGGCCTGTAGTTTTGATTTTTAGTAAAGAATCCATAATACTGCATGAAACATTATTCTTTTAATAAAATAATTGGTCTTATTTGATTTTGCTAAGCCAAAAATGTAATTGTTGTTACTAGGAGAAATAGAAGCTATATAGACTGAATGAAAAAATATATATACATTTGTAACATTATTAAGGAAAATTTATAATTTTATATTATTAGTTGCTTTGTGCACTGCACTGCCTGTTATTTGGGAAAGTATGGGGTTTCTGCCTCACACAAGGGTAGTCAGTCAGGGGAAATTCCTTCTATTGTTTAGCTCCAAAGAAGGGTCCCAACTCTCAAGAGTGCACAGTTTTTATCTGTTGCTGTATCCCTGCAATCTCATCCAATGATTTTTTTCCCAATCTGACCTCTTTTACTGAACTTTACAGGAGACTTCACTGCCATTCTACACTGATAATACTTTCTTGTATGTACCTGTTCTTACCATAGTTTTCTAATCTCAGGAAAAAAAATTAAAAAAGGGGGGGGGATAAAAACAAAAGCTAGAATACAGTAAAACCCCTACTTACAAAAAAGTCCATTCCGTAGGCTTTTACTTAAATCCGTTTTTATGTAACTCGAAGCAAACCCATAGAAAAAAATTATTTTTTTATGTAACTCAAAGCAAACCCATAGGAAAAATGAATTTTTTATGTAAATTGAAGCAAACCCATAGGGAAATAAATTTCTACATAACTCGAAGCAAACCCATAGGAAAAAGAATCTTTATGTAACTCGAAGAAAACCAATAGAATATCGCGTAAATCGGGACATGGTTTTAGCACAAAATCATTATGTAAGTCGAATTTTATGTAACTCGAGGCAATTGTAAGTTGGGGTTTTACTGTATATGGAAGATGTTACAATAATACAAGCCCAATCTGAAACTGCCTTAAGATTCTTCTAGAATGATAAAAAAGTGACAAAATGTGTCATCACACTGTTTACTCTGAATCCACATCGCGAAGTTCCAATCTATGCTGATAGCCCATCAAACACCTAAAATTATTCTTATATTAGAAAATGGTGGTACACCAACTTGCTTTAAATCCACAAAACAAGACTGTGAACCCAAAATCTCTTAACAGTGACAACATTAAGTATGGATTCCTTTGTATAAAGTGCCTTGCTGTATTATCTGTAGGAATCTCAGCACCCAAAATGCCATTGGTAGCCAACTGAAAATTTGTCAGTGGTTTTTAGTAGAACAGCATCCACTTTATTTATGTCTTTCTCTTGATCCCTGGTTAATGGAGTTGCATGATCTGTCCAACCATTCTATGATATTCAGCTCGAAGGAGGAGCACATATGCCCTCATTTATGAGTAGAGTTGTGACTCTATGTATAATGGGTTTAAGATCCACTGTATAGATAAAATCTTGTTAAGTGCCATCAAGTCACTTCCATTTATAACAATCTGGATAGGTTTTCAAAGTTAAGTTAAGTGATCAAAAAGTGGTTTACCATCACTACACAAACATCCTCATTTAGTGTTCATAGTCAAGCAGGGATTAAAACTCAGATCTCCTGAGTCCTACTTTGACACTCTATGGCCCACAGACTGTCTTTTGAAATGTAGTTTGCATTCAAAGCAGGATTGGGTAAAGCTTGGCCTGCAGATGTTGCAACTACCATCAATCTGCCAGCAGAGACCTACTGAAAGATGAGAAATATTGAAAATTGTAATCCAACAACATCAGGAGTGTCACATTTTATCTATATTTTATCTATATTGGAGAAGGAGGTGGCGCAGCAGTTGCGGGGGGTCCTGGATGAAGCGGATTATCTGGACCCCTTTCAGTCAGGGTTCAGGCCCGGACATGGTACGGAGATGGCATTGGTCGCACTGATGGATGATCTCTGGCGAGAAAGGGATGGAGGCCATCCAACCATCCTTGCTCTCCTTGACCTCTCAGCAGTTTTCGATACCGTCGACCATGGTATCCTTCTGAAACGGCTCCGAGGATTGGGGATCCAGGGCACTGTGTTGTCCTGGTTTTCCTCATTCCTGAAGGGCCTTACACAGTCGGTGTGGTTGGAGAGTGAGACGTCCAGTCCTAGGTCACTCCAATATGGGGTGCCTCAGGGCTCGGTGCTGTCTCCTCTCCTATTTAACATCTACATGAAACCGCTGGGTGAGATCATCTGTTGCCATGGGGCGCGGCACCGTCAGTACGCGGATGACACCCAAGTGTACATCTCGTCTCGTGGTGATCCCAGTGATGCTGTCAAAGTCCTGTCTGAGTGTCTGGCGGCTGTTGGAGTCCGGATGGGGGACAACTGATTACAACTGAACCCTGGCAAGACTGAGTGGCTATGGATTAAGGCCCCGGTATTATCTTGGGAGCTACCATCATTGGTTTTGGATGGGGCTAGTCTGCCCCAGACAGATCCGGTGTGCAACTTGGGGGTCCTCCTGGACTCGCGACTGCTACTTGAAGATCAGGTGGCGGCCGTGGCCAGGAGGGCTTTTGCCCAACTTTGGGTGATTCACCAGTTGCACCCGCTCCTAGACCGGGACTCCTTACTCATGGTCACTCATGCTCTGGTCAACTCTAGACTAGATTATTGCAATGCGCTCTACATGGGGCTGCCCTTGATGACCATCCGGAGGCTGCAGTTGGTCCAGAAAGCGGCTGCTCGGGTGGTGATGGGGTGTGGATGTTATGCTCGTGCCTCACCACTGCTTCAGGAGCTGCACTTCCAATTTGCCTCTGGGTGCAATTCAAGGTGCTGGTCATTACCTTTAAAGCCCTACATGGTAGTGGGCCAGGATACCTAAGAGACAGCATCGCCCCAAGAATGTCTGTCCGTCCAACCAGAGCAGACCGGAGGGGCTCTCTGCTTGTACCATCTGCTACAGGGGCCCATCTCTCTAGCACACGAAGGAGGGCCTTCTCTGTGTCCACTCCGGCCTTGTGGAACCTCCTGCCAGTGGAACTAAGGCTGCAGACGGAATTGCTGCCCTTCAGGAAAGTTCTGAAAACATGGCTGGCATGGCAGGTGTGGGGTCCTGAAGATGTGGTGACCCCACCTGCTAGTTGGTTTAATATCAAAGTAATCTTCCACTTTTTAAGGTGTGGGGGTTTTAGCGGGGTAATTTGTTTTAATGGGGTTGTTCTTGTTTTAAAGGTTTTAAGATTGTATGCCTCACAGAGTGTGGGAAGGCATCTGGTTTCTGTCTCCTGTCTGCCTTCACATTGTGTAAACAAAGGCCTCTGTCTGCATGAGAGACAACGCTTGATTTTGGGCATGCGTAGAATATGAGAAGATTTCTCCTTTCTTCTCCTTATTTGGGTTCTGACTTTCTGATTGGCTCTGTGCCTTAAGTTTTGTTTCTGTTAAGTTTCGTTTCTGATATACTCTGCTTGAATAAAGAGAAGCCATGTTTATTCCTTTGTCAGCCAACAGTGCAGCGTGTGTGTGTTTTGCTTTCTCTCTATCTCTGTTTCCCTCTTACTCCGTCTAATGAAGCTGGACTCCGTTAGACCTTTTAACTCTCTCTCTTAAAAGATCTGGGGCTATAAACTGCTGCTAATGAGGCTGAATGATTATCTTTACATGGATCAGATTCCTACAAGTGGCGCACCGTGTGAGGCGGGTTGAATGAAATTCAAAGGAATGCTTTGAAGCAGCAATCAGCAATTAACACCTCATAATTGGCGACCAGGGACAAGGTCTTCATTCACCTCCGACCAGACAGGTCCGACCAGAGGAAAGGTCATAAATCAAGCGCTTGAGAAATAAAACAGGGTGAGTGGAAAAAACAATTTAATTATGGGGTGCGTGTTAACTTCGCCAGGGAAGGAACTTTGTAAAGATATCTCAGATCTTTTGCATATGAATGGACGAAAGGCTGATGAGAAGGAAATACAAAAGCTAGTTCAAGTTATAGGAAAAATCAGTCCTTGGGTTAAATATGATGAATGTTTGGACTTAAAACAGTGGAATCAGGTGGGGAAAGACTTGCAAAAGCATGAGAGAATTTTTGTTTCAGTACAATTTACGTGGGAGGTAGTCAGAAACTGCCTTCAAAGACTTACTCCAAAAAATATTCTGTTCTCACAAAGGCTTGATGGCCCCCTTCCACAGCTTTTGCCTCCAGCCAAGGGAGGGGGTCCAACTGCCCCTCCATCATATGAGAGACAACAGCATAAGCCCCCTGATGGGGATGGGGGTGGAAAAGAAGATGGGACATTATATCCTGCCTTGCAGCAATCAAGCACTTTTAGCCCTACAAAAACACTGTTCTCTGCTGCTTTAACTGCAGCTGTGCTGGATGTGGAATCTCCTGAGATATATCCAGTGAACAGAGAGGCGCTGGCAGATGGGACTGCTGCAATACTGCCTGCCGAGTCTGAAAAACAACTAGTGCCAGCTGATGGGGAACAAATGGTGGGGACCTCATCACAGATTGAAGCTATTAATGCATGCAAAGTGGCAAGAAGCAAGGGGTGTGATTCAAAGAGCAGCATAGGAGATCTCAGCCCGCCCCTGAAGCAGCCCTCATCACAAAAGCAGGAGAAGCTGAGTAGTAAATTTGATACCTAACGTTTGGGCAGGAAGATCCTACAGAAGTGGAAGGATGGCCCAAAACCCAAGCCCAAAAAGGGGTCTTGGTGCAAGTACAAACTAACAGATGCAGTTTGTCATGAAGTTGAGATTCAGATGCTGCAAATGAAAGAAATCCTGAGGAAAAAGGGGGTGGATCCGTCCTGTATGGACAGCAGGCTGTTGCAAAAATACAAGGAGGGAGAAGACATACAGTTTTTGGCTGATTTTGAACTGCCCAACCCTCAAACAAAGAGATCCAGAATGGACTGTTCCAAGTTTCAAGCATCAGGATTGCAGGGAAAGCAACTTGGAATTCCCTGTGATTTTCTTCTGTGTGAAATTACTTGCAACTTCTGGAGAAGTCCTTTGTGCCTTCATACCTCATCGGCCTGCCTTAATGCAGATGGGTGTGGCTGGAGCATGAAGGAATGTGTGTTTGCCTGAGAAGCTGAAAAGGGGGGGTTGGCTGGGTGTTCTGTGAATTCAGTGAGAAGTAATTTATGGCCTAAACTGTGCTGGAGAGAAGATAGTGTTTAAGAAAGCTTCAATCAACATTTGGACTTTTAATTTGGACATTTTGATTGGACTAAAAAGTGAATTGGCTTTGTTTGCATTTTAAAACCTGACAGCCTTTTTAAGAAATTGTCTACCTGCTCATGCTATGAGTGTGAAATGCTCTAATGATATTTGTACTGTTTTTGAGTTACCATGCTATGCTGGTTTTAAGTTGTTGAATGCCTCTTTCACCTACACCAGTGAGAGAAGAAGAAATTTAATGCCTTACTCATGTACTTGGGGAGTGATAAATGCTTTCTAGAATGCAACAGAAACCTCCTTCATGTAAGGAAGAAGAGAAATGTTCATGTTTTGTTCACGCTTAAATGTTTGCTTATTCTCTTGCAGGAGAAAGACCTGTCTTTGCTTATGTTATGTTTTGCCTTATGAAACTGCATATCTCAAGGTACCTTCAGAAATACATGGAAGAGTTTTCAGTACCCTACACATGTAAATGGGTTTGTGACATTGCATTTGTGTTATACATCAGGCATGTTTCACGTTTAGTTACATGGTACTAGTAATAACAGGGCATGCTCCTGTTTCTTAGGGGAGTGTCTTCCTAAGCCATTGGTCATTTATTGGCAACAAGGGAATCCTGAGTGGAAGGGTTCCTGCTGGAGTGATCCGCCCATGGAGAGAGAAGAAGGTTACTCAGCTCCAGGATGGTGGTTCACCAGTAGACTAAATTTGCTGACATTTGTTCTTTTCTTTCTTACTGTGCTTCCAGCTGTGAGAACAATGACTCATGGGGGCAACCCCAACTTTTGGCTTCGTCATGCTAACTATATGTTTGAGGTTCATGGTAAGAATGCAACGTTATACTATGAGCATCCACTGGCAGTGTCTCAAATGGCCTTTCTTCCGGCATTGTTCAACACGCCTGAGTTGGTTATTGGACACTTACAACATGTTGATAGGTCTACACTCTTCTCTAATCCCCCAGAACAATTTAACAACACCCGCTGGCGAAGCATGACATTCAAGAAATACACTAAAGGACTTTGTTTCTGCTGTCATAGTTCTGGAGTCTGGAATAGTAAATGGAAGCACTGGACTCAAGCACAAAGGGTTTTGCGGAATGTAGGCAATTATACGGGTTGTGATGATTATTTTTGGTTATGGGGTAGTTATAACAGTTCTTATAAGCTTAATTATACCTTGTTTAACACTACTATTGAAGATATATATGATGTGTTTCCTATGTTTACTCCTGATTATTCTGCTATAGATAGTGGTTCAATTTGCAATGGATGGCAAATTAAGGATCCCAACATGTGGTTCTTTTTTAATGGAGTTGCCACGAATTTCCATCCAGGACAATATCAATGTGCAGCATTGGGTTATTTTACCTTACCCGTACAAGTGCAAATGCCGCTTCAGGCAGATGCACGGCGCCGGAGAGCTGCTGCCGGCCCGATGGGTTCTGGTTGCAATGATGAAGTGATAATCGATGTTCAGCTTTCTGATGGTAGCTCCTGGGGAAGAGCTATAGGGAGTGTTATCACTGGAGCACTCACATTGGGATCATACCCAGGTGTCATTTCCCAGGAGAATAGAAGGTCCATTTTGGGACTCACCTGTAGGCTGGAGAAATCAATCAATGCCACAGGGAGGGTCATACGGGATCTTCAAATGGAAATCACTGAGCTTCATCAAGACCAAATGCAGGACAGACTGGCCATAGATTACCTGTTAGCAAAATCCGGAGGATTTTGTAAACTGGTCGGGGACCAGCGATGTCGGGTAAAATTCCAGGATCTGAATAATACTATTGAGAAAGAACTTCAGAATTTACAGGAGAGCATTACTAACAATGTACGCACTGATGTTAATCTCTTTGATTGGATGACTTCTTGGTTGCCTGATTTATCTGTCCTTAGACTAGTTTTCTTTTATGGGTTCATTATTATTATCTGCCTTATATCTTTGTGTTTTTGCATTAATTGTATTCCTAATCTTATTTCTATGTGTAACACATGTCCACTGCGTAGAAGGGAGACATCGGGTTTTGCACGATGGCAATTGTACTCAATGAGGTATCATCCTCCGGAACAAGGTACCAGGAGTCAGGAGGGGTACGATGTCCAGGAGGACAGTGATGATGTATATGGAGGAGTAGTTATGGAGTATGATGACATGCAGGGGTATGATTAGCCGTCCCTCTCTCAAATTTAAATGAAAAAGGAGGACATGTGGGAAGGCATCTGGTTTCTGTCTCCTGACTGCCTTCACATTGTGTAAACAAAGGCCTCTTTGTCTGCATGAGAGACAACGCTTGATTTTGGGCATGCGTAGAATATGAGAAGATTTCTCCTTTCTTCTCCTTATTCGGGTTCTGACTTTCTGATTGGCTCTGTGCCTTAAGTTTTGTTTCTGTTAAGTTTTGTTTCTGATATACTCTGCTTGAATAAAGAGAAGCCATGTTTATTCCTTTGTCAGCCAACAGTGCAGCGTGTGTGTGTTTTGCTTTCTCTCTATCTCTGTTTCCCTCTTACTCCGTCTAATGAAGCTGGACTCCGTTAGACCTTTTAACTCTCTCTCTTAAAAGATCTGGGGCTATAAACTGCTGCTAATGAGGCTGAATGATTATCTTTACATGGATCAGATTCCTACACCAGAGTCTTTGTAAGTTGGACGGCTATATAAATATGAATATAATAAATAAATAAATAAATATACCTGGCTTAAAGCCACTGTAGTAACACAGAGCTGTTCAGGAGTGCCAGTGCATGTTGCTTATTAGGTTCTCCTAAAACAACTATTATCTTGCTAGTGCTTATTGTTAACCCCAATGTGCACTCACTATATTCCATCTGTCAGAAAAGAAAGCAAGAGTTGTTCAACCTCTAAGGACAGGGGTTCACAACCTATGCCCTATGGGTCGGATCTGGCCTGTGGTGCCAAATAATCTGACCCTCAACCTCGCTCCAACTGCCCCCACTGCCAGAATCAGCTGCGGACTAATTTACAGCTGCATAAATGCATTTATAACAGCCGTAAATGAGTCTGCGGCTGTTGTAAATGTGTTTACAACAGCCGCAGACACGCTTTACGGCAGCATTTATGGGGGGGACAACACCAGTCCGGCCTGCTCAGCTGTCTGAGGGGGTGTGGTCTGGCCCACAGCTGAAAAACATTGAGAACCCCTGTCTTAGGAGAACAAGCTGCTTTCTGCTGAATTGGTGTCCTTAATAAGTAAACCAGATAATTAAAACATCTTAACACTGTTTCACAGATTACAGGGTTACAAACCTGGATATGTCACCAACTGTATATGGAGCTGTGATCAGATCTAATGCCAGCTCCTGGAACAGCCTGACTGGACGCTATAAAACCCTTGTATGCTCCAAAAGGGCTTTAGACCCACTTTGCACTTCTTTGATATACATGATTCTAGAGCAGTGATGGGCAGTCTTGGCCCCCCAGCTGTTCTTGAACTTCAATTCCCAGAAGCCCAAATCAGCACTCCTGCTGATCAGGGCCTCTGGGAATTGAAGTTCAAGAACAGCTGGAGGGTCAAGACTGGCCATCACTGCTCTAGAGCTTAAACAATGAAGATGGATATATGAATGGATATTTTCAGTGGCCAGGTCTTCCTGTAGTAATCATGGAAACAATCACTGGGAAAGCTGACTGCTACTGCTGCAAAGCATGACCAATGCAGAAAAACCAGCACATGTCTGCCAGTTAAAAATAACAACACTACGCTTGGAACTGCTGGTTGCTGAGCTGACTCTGACAATGGAAGGTACAACTCCCAAGCTTGGAATCAGTGTGGAAAAGTTCTCTTGAACCTGATTTGGACTAACCAAGAAGCAAAATAAGGCACCTTTCTCAGGGTTTATAGGGAGGCAGAATACATGCTGGATCATGGCCATGAGCCTCCCTCTTGTCACAGTGTTTCTAAGCATTTCGCCAGCTGGCTCAATTCTTTGTCCTTACAGCTGCAACACCTGCTAGTTCTTTCCAGTTGCCTACTTGAGAGGCTTGCCAGCCACACCTGCAGTACTGCTGAAACATATGTCAGGAGGAAAGGTCCTTCTGTGAACTGTCTCTCATTGAGGTACTTGTGCACAATGTGCTGAAGTTCAGATAGATTTGTGTATGGCAGATACAGAGCCTCGACACAAATCAGGATCTTGTTGTAAGTGGTAAGGAGACTTTAAATCTCCCACCCATCATATTCTCTCAAACAGTGTATTGATGAAAAAAAGATTTCCCTTCCGTTTATTAATCCACCCACAAAATATCAATTTCATTTGACAAATGACACTCTGGCACTTGAATGCATTTCCTGGCACAACAGCCAAAGCCAAATGCTAATTGCCAAATGAAACCCCAAAACATCTCACTGAACAAACCATCATAATTCTGTGAATGTTCAATGCCCAGATTGGCCCTCGCTCTGCTATTTCTGCATACTACCGGGAAATTGCTACTTTGTCAACAGAGTTTATGATTATATAAAAGAGTGCTGCAAAATATAGAAAGCCATTTCCAACAGAACAACATATTTAAAAATCCAAACTCCTCACAAATTACATGTTCATTCAGTCCACAAATTTGACATGCTTCACTCAGCAAAAGGACTGGCAGCAGGGTCAAACCATCCATACAAAATGTGATATTTCATCCAAAACATGATATATTACAAGAGCCACTAGTGTAGATACCTTTTTTTTTACAGGACTAGACAAATTAATAGAGAACAGAGCTATCACAATAGGTGTTGTTTATAATTGACCAGTGATGGCGAACCTTTTACAGACTAAGTGCCCAAACTCAACAGGCAGCTGTCTGCACTGCAGATGGGTGGGGTGAATTTTGTGCAGGGGGGAGGGAGAAAGTGCTCCCATTGGGCTGCTGGCAAAGGGGCAGGGCAAACTCTGTGCTGGGCCAACGGTGTGCGTGCCCACAGTGAGGGCTCTAAGTGCCCCCTCTGGCACACTTACCATAGGTTCAGCACCACTGTAATAGATAAATGAAACTTCTATGCACCGAAGTACTATATCTTGACAAGCTAGATATTGGGGGTATATGGGAAGAGCTGTTAGTGACTATGGTTGGCCTGCTCATACAAGTCCCCAAATACCACTGAATTCAGCAGCTGTTATAAAAGCATGACCAATTAAAATGGGGAAAAGTGATAGGAATTAGATAAAAGTAAAGGTATCTCGAAATCCAGTCATATCCGACTCTAGGGGATTGGTGCTTATTCCCATTTACAGTGCAAGAGCCAGCTCTGTCTGCATCTGCAGATGTTTCTATGATCAAGTGGCAGGCATGACTAGATGCTGGAGCACATAAAATGCTGTTACCTTTCCTGCAGAAATGTTATTATTTGTTTACTTACAATTTCTTGCTTTTGAACTGCTAGGTTACCAGGGACAGAAGATGGGTACTCACTCCATCGTGTAGCACTTGGGTCTCTAACTGCTGACCTGCTGACCTTCCAGTCATCAAGTTCAGTGTCTTAACCACTAAGTTACCACATCCCTTTGGTGGAAATTTAAAAAGCCTTCATTCTATGCAGCTTGTTTCAAATGTTACCAAATATTAATGACAGACAAAGTGAAACACAGGCATCTAAGGGTAATGATATCTGATAAAAGGATCTGAACTTCCAGAGACATCTAGCTAACTAGTACTAATGCTAAAAACCAAACTTTTTATTAATTACTGGATAAGAACTGTCAAAATTAAGTGAGCTTGAAGGAACCAAAGTTTGTTCCTAGATTCTCAGGAACAGCACCAAACCAACTGTGATGGGATGAGTAGTAGAATTAATGACAAAACAAATGATTTGGTCTTTAAAAATATTTCTCAGAGTTTGCCATGTTGTCACACCTCTTCTCTGGCATCCAGATCAGCATCATTGCTGTCTTCCATTGTCCCAATTTAATGGCTACTTAATAGGAAAGAAATGTAATTGTTAATAGAGGGGAAACAGCTGACAGATTTCTGCTTATCTAATGGCTGTTTAAAGCAAAGGAGCCTGTCAGCTAAGAGAAAAATAATTGATAATCATGATGGTCAATCCTTTTTGTAACTTTAGCCTTGCTACACTGACAATTATTTATGTTGGTGGGAGTCAGACACAAATTCAGAACAAATAAGTAAAATGTGCCACAGGAGGAACAAATGTTACACACGAAGCACACTAAGCAAATACTGTGGTACCCCATACAATGATTTTAATCTGTTCCACAGGGCTTGTTGTTGTATGAAACAATTGCTATATGATGCATGAATCATCTAGCAATTTTCCCTATGAGATGCATCGTACAACAATCTTTTTTACTAAGTGGTTTTTCCCATTGAAAAATAGTTGTACGATTTTTTCCATAGGGAGATTTGTTATGTGGGACACCATTTCCCCCAAAACCTAATTGTTATGCAATTTCATTGTTATACAGGGCAATTGTTGTATGAAGTTCCACTGTATTTAAATCAATGTATTTTCATTTCATGAACATTAAAACTTCTTTCAATCTGGGGTTAATTTTATGCCATTTTTGCAAATATATTCTTTGCAAATATATTTTGCCTTAGCAACACTTTTGTCTTCCTTCTTCCTTCCCAGTCTTTGGTTTTCTCTGCCTACATTGCTCTTAATCCAAGTGATGATGGCAAACCCTCTCCATCGAAACATGCTTTCCTTATATTGTCCAAAACACTCGTGAAGGGACATTGCATCACAACCAATGGAACTAAATGCCATTATGGAGCAAAGAAGGTGAGACTAGAGAAGGTGTAAAGCAGGGGTGCCCAAACTACAGCTTGCGGGCCGGGGCCAGCTGCGGGACATCTCCATCCAACATGTGTGCTGGATTGCTGCTGACGCCGGAAGTTCTCTGACATCACCGGAAGTGCTGAAATTGATGTGTATTCACAGTGAAACACAGTGAAAACACACCGGGGGAAATTAAAAAGGGCACAAAAGTGCTCTCCCAATGCTCCCTCCTCCAAGGGAAGCATTGGAGGAGGGAAAAACACCTGGAAACGTGGTGCAATTTCATGTGCCACTGTGCTGCTGCTGGGAGGAACCACGTGACCACCCCACACAGCTGACTGAGGGGGTGTGGTCAGGGCTCTGGCAGGAAAAGTTTGGGCTTCCTTGGTTTAAAAGGAAGTGGAAAATTATCCCAAGAAGCCACCATCAGGAAAAAAAGATGTGCTGAGTAAGAAAGTGCATTAGAATTTTTGTTTTGTTCAGATGCACTGAATGTCATTTTGAGTAGAATATAAGGATTACATACATAAAAATTGTAGCTTCAGACTAAGGTTCAGAGAGATGAGCTACATTCTTCTACTATTATAACCAGAAATCTGAAAGAATAGGAAATGGCCTGAGGGAATGAAGAACAGCTGAGCGGTGTGGCTAGTCAGCTATAAGATCGCTGATGCCAACGCCACCAGACTCTTCCCTTGGCCGGGCCGGCCTGAGGGACTGAAGAACAGCTGAGCGGTGTGGCCGGCCAGCCATTAGGACACTGATGCTATTGACGCCACCACCAGACTCTTCCCTCGACCAGCCTGGCCTTGAGGGAAACAGGAACAGCTGTGCAGCATGGCCAGCTGGCTATAAGAATGCCGCCACTGCCACTGCTGCCCGACTTTTTCCCTCTGTCATTCAGCCTGGAGGGAAGTGGATAAGTCTGAGTTATTGCAATGTATTTTTTCTTTTTCCCTTGTGTATTGCTTTGAAATACAGTAATACCTCATACAAAGTCCGCTTCATACACCACCGAATTCATACAACATCGCCTAATTTCTTGAAAAAAGTTATCTCATACAAAGTCGCTCGACTTTGTATCAGGCATTCAATTTTTCCCAGGTTGCATTGTGCCTGGGCAGTATAAAAGACAGGACACATGCGTGCATTGCTCTTGTGGGTTTTGCACAAGGCAAAGAGTGTTCAGAAGTGGTTTTGAGCGTGAATTTGGATGTTTTTTGAATTTTTCATCAGAATTTTTAGAAGCATTCCTGGGATTTTTGCATCATTCTTCAGGTTCTTAGGCAATCAGGGTTGTTTGACATGTTTTTGTAATGTATTTAGCCTTTAGACAATGTTTTCTTAAAGTTCTGTCAGTTTCCTGTCTGTTTCCTTGACTTTGCCCTGAAGTCTGTGCTGTTACAGTACAACGTATCTCTATGGAAACGACATTGTACAAGGCATCGCAGCAAGGATTCGGACATTGTATGAGGCATCACAGCTAGGATTTTGCATGCCTCATACAAAGTCCAAATCCGTATAAAGTCCAAACTTGTGGAACCAAGTTTGGACGTTGTATGAGGTATCACTGTATGTATTGCTCTTGAAACGTGTACTGCTCTTGAAATGTTTTTTATTGTGTTAATGTGGTATTTTGTAACTGTAATTTGTGATACTCTTTCTCTTTGTTAGCCGCCCAGAGTTGCATTGCGAGTGGGGTGGATAGTAGTAGTAGTAGTAGTAGTAGTAGTAGTAGTAGTAGTAGTAGTAGTAGTAGTAGTAGTAGTAGTAGTGAAAGAAGATTGTCTGAGATTGGATATCGTAAAAATTGTTGACCTGATGACAGTCCACATTTTCCACCAGGAAGGACAGTCTTATTTGTAGAAGCCTGAATTTTGAAAAGTGATGTCTAATAGCTTGACAGCTTTTATCAATCTCCTCTACCCTGGCTAGTCTTTGACTTTGGCTACCCCTTTTCTCCTGTTGTATTGTGTCTTGTAAGCCTTTAGTGTAATTTGTTCAAAATAAACAGCCACCCTGACATGCACATTTGGCAAGGATGAAGTTGAAATAAGAGAAAGAGGGAAAGACATTCAAATGTGTTCCTTTTTTGGGTGTGTGTGTGTTGGGGGTTGGAAGGAAGTTAATGTCAGCCAAGAAATGTTATTACCAGTCAGAATGGAAGTGATGAGAAATGTCCTCAAACTATTTGTTTATGTCTTGAGATCATACAGGTGTTATGAGTGGGTAAAGAAGGCTTTAATCGGAAGCAGCTCCACCAGTGGTTTAGTGGTTAAAGCGCTGAGCAGGAGACTGGAAGGTCGGGTTTCAATAGCCAAGAGCTGTGCTTGGGGACATGAAAATCCTTTCAACCCAGAGTAATCTGTGACATGAAGTTGTTGTTGTTGTTGTTTGGAAAAGTCCAGTGAGATCCGCTGCAAAGCATAAAAATCTGTGTGACTAGAAGATGATCATATAAGTATTCCAATTTTATGTCAATATCTCAATATGAGAAAAACAAATTGCACTTGTGTATGCTATCATTGGATAGGAAATTGTAATCTGATCAAAAATGCATATATGGAACCTTCATTTGAGTTTTGGAGGGGGAGACAGATTTTTGGCCTGTTGCTGGTAAGCCTTATATGTATGTTATATGGTATTATGCTGGTATTGATTTCATACCTTTCAAATTGGTGTGCTATAACACAGTTTGTAAGTATGGTTTCATAAGACATATTTTAAAGTGACTTGAGTTTAACATACTTTGTAACTAAAAAGGTTCAGTACCTCAGAAAAGATTACACCTCTTCTGAATCATTGTTTTGAGATCATTTTTAAGGTTAAGTCATCCTACATATTATAAGAACATAAGAACAGCCTTGCTGGAACAGGCCACAGCCCATCCAGTCCAGCATTCTGTCTCACACAGTGGCTCACCATTTCCTTCAGGGTATTCCCAGGAGATGCCTTCACCTGCTTAGGATTCCCTGGAAATGGCATTGAGAGATATCCTGCCTATCTCTCCAACACGGAGGTTGTCCTTAAGTATCCATAATTATAGCCATTGATATCCCTGTCCTCCATGAACTTGTCTAATCCTTTCTTAAAGCTGTCAAGACTGACAGCTGTCACCACTTCTTCTGGCAGGGAGTTCCATAGACCAGTAATCCTCTGGGTGAAAAAGTACTTTCTCTTATTTGTTTGAGAACTAGTACCCAAATGTTTCATGGAGTGTCCCCTAGTTCTAGTGTTATGCGATAGGGAAAACAGTTTTTCCTTATCTACTTTGTCCACACCGTGCATGATTTTATAAACTTCAATCAGGCCACCTCTCAGACGCCGTCATTCAAGAGTGAAAAGGCCCAACCATTGCAGCCTCAGATGGTAAGAAAGGTGTTCCAGTCCCTTAATCATTTTGGTTGCCCTCATCTGCACTTTTTCCAACTCCATAATATCCTTCTGGAGGTATGGTGACCAGAACTGTACACAGTATTCCAGATGGGGCCTCACCATAGATTTATAAAGAGGCAAAATTACACTTGCTGACTTATTTTCTATACCCTTCCTAATGATCCCTAGCATTGAGTTTGCTTTTTTCACTGCTGAGGCACACTGGGTTGACACCTTCATTGAGCTGTCCACCAGGACACCAAGGTCCCTTTCCTGTTTTGTCGCAGAGAGTTCAGAACCCATCAGTTTATAAATGTAATTGGGGTTTTTTGCCCCAACATGCATCACTGCACTTACTAATGTTGAAGCTCATTTGCCACTGTTTTGCACACTCCCCCAGTGTCAAGAGATCCCTCTGGAGCTTCTCACAATCTCTCACAGTTTTCACTACCCTGTATAATTTAGTGTCATCAGCAAATTTGGCTACCTTGCTTTTTACTCCAAACCTCTAGATCATTTATGAAGAGGTTGAAAAGCAGGGGTCCCAGTACTGAACCTTGGGGGACCCCACTCTTTACTTCCCTCCACTTGGAGAAGTGTCCATTTAGTGCTACCCTCTGTTTCCTGTCCCTTAGCCAGTTGCTGATCCAGGACAAGACCTATCCCTTTATTCCATGACTGGTAAGTTTATTCAAGAGCCTTTGGTGTGGGACCTTGTCAAAAGCCTTCTGAAAGTCCAGATAAACAATGTCAACTTGATCCCCCTTATCCACATGCTTGTTGACACTCTCAAAAAATTCCAACAGATTAGTGAGGCATGATTTGCCCTTGTAAAAGCCATGTTGGCTCTCCTTTAGCAGCACCCTCTCTTCTATGTGCCTATTAATTCTATCTTTTAGGATGGTTTCCATCACTTTACCTGGGACACATGTCAAACTGACAGGTCGGTAATTTCCTGGATCATCCCTGGATCCTTTTTTGAAAATTGGTGTTACATTCGCTACCTTCCAGTCATCAGGCACAAAGCCTGATTTGAGGGAAATATTATATATTTTGGCTAGGAGATCAGCAATTTCATCTTTAAGTTCACTGAGAACTCGTGGATGGATGCCATTTGGTCCTGGTGATTTGTTAGTGTTTAGTTTAACAAGGCATGCAAGGACCTCCTCCCTGGTTATTTCTATCTGGCTTAATTCGTTGGTTTCCCTCCCTACGAAGATAGGCTCTGTTTTGGGCATGTGGTCTGTCTTCTTCAGTGAATACTGAAGCAAAGAATTCATTGAGTCTCTCTGCAATCTATGTTTCCTCTTTAATAACCCCATGCCTTCCATTGTCATCTAATGGTCCAATGGCCTTCCTAGTTGGGTTCTTACTTCTAATGTACTTAAAGAAGTCTTTGTTATTTCTCTGAGTATTTTTAGCAATACGCTCCTCAAAGTCTTGCTTTACTTTCCTGATTGTTGCCTTGCATTTGTTCTGCCAGAATTTATGTTTCTGCCTGCTGTCCTCATTCGGGCAAGCCTTCCATCTTCTAAATGAGCTTTTCTTGCTTTTGATCACTTCCCGAACAGCTCCTGTAAGCCACATTGGAGTCCTCTTGGACCTGGCAGTGCCCTTTTTCCTTTTGGGTATGCATTCCAATTGGGCCTCTGTTATTGTTTTTGTAAACAGCCTCCATGCCTCTTGGAGTGTTTGGACTCTTTCAATTTTCCCTTTCAGCTTCTTTTTTTACTAGTTTCCTCATCTTTGGGAAATTTCCTTTTTGAAAATTTAAGGTCTCTGTGTTAGATTTTATCAGTGACTTGCGATCTATGATCAAGTTAAACATAATTGAGTTGTGGTCACTGTTCCCCATTGGATCAGTCAAATTAACATCTTGCACCAGATCCTGAGTATTACTCAGGACCAAGTCAAGGATTCTTGTACCTCTAGTTGGGTCTTCAACCATCTGTCCCAGGGAACAATCATTTAGCATATCTAGGAACTTTATCTCTTTATCATGTGCTGAACAACAGTTCACCCAGTCTATGTGAGGGTAATTGAAGTCCCCCATTATAACCAGGCTTCCCTTCTTGGATGCCTCCTTTACAACATTCTCCAACTGCCAGTCTCCCTCAAGAGTTTGGGTCGGAGGCCGATAGTATATGCCTACTGTTAGACCATCCTTGTCGCCTGGTACTCTTACCCACAGAGCTTCTAATGGTGACTCCAAATCGCCTAGATATTCCAATTCATACGATTTTAAAACTTCTTTGACATACAAGGCTACCCCACCTCCCATTTGCCCCTTCCTATCCTTCCTGTACAGTTTGTAGCCTGGGATAACTGTATCCCATTGGTTATCATCCATCCACCAGGTTTCAGTGATACCAATAATATCAATATTCTTATCTATTGCTAAGTATTCCAGTTCCCCTATTTTGTTCCAGAGGCTTCTGGCATTTGTATACAAGCATTTATATATGCTTTCCTGATACAGTCTTTTGAGTGTAGAGACATCACATTCTGTGTTTTAAAGACCTGTTTTGTTTTATTCTGTTTTATCCATATTCACCTATGAGCACATGAGGTTTTGTAGTAGAGTTTTGGATCCTTAAACCATATATGTAATCATATCATATAACTTAACAAAATGCTTTCCATAAATATCAAGATCTCTTCTGGACATTCAATTTTTCATATTGAAAGTGTGTTACCTAGGATGAGAAATATTTAAAATCAAGAAGGAACATCCCCAGTTCTTAAAGGGAAACATAACATTTCTTTAGGAAACACTGCATTTACAAATAATTGTCCACTGTGGAACATAGACATCTGAGTCACTCCGAGTGGTCTGATACAATCAAGTCTTCCTATGAGTAATGTTAAGATCATCCTTATCAGATTCTGCCATTTGGACCTGAACTAAATAAGGGGCTATCTGCTTCATCTGTACCCCAACTACAAATGAAAACAGTGTGAGATGAGGCTTGGAATCCATCTCTAGAGATCTAAAATAATAGCAAGATTCCTCATGCAGGTTTTTCCAGTGCGAAGACAAGATACATGCAGGGATGCCTCCCCAACTCTTAAAGTGGAGCATCTCCTTGACCCACAAGACAGATCCAGACCCTCTAAAGGCTGGAGGTGTGGATGATGACTTTGTGTCTGCATGCAGATGTGTGCATGTGTGCCCACCTCAGCCACCACTGGCATAAAATCTACCCCCAAAGTGTTTTCCCCATGTGAGCAGAGACCATGACCCCAACAGTTTCTAATACTGATAATGTATGAAACAATATCAAGATTCCCTTTGCTATGTATGCTCTTATGTAAATAAAATTAAGAGCCAGACTGGTCTGAGCAATCAGAGCCTGTCCTCCCAGTTCAGCAGTATTCTCTAGAGTCACGTTTTACATAGTAGTAACACAGACTGATCTGCAATCACAACTAGAATCAAATACAATACAGGAAAGGAACAGATGAAAGGGGAACAATATGTGAAATGGCAAGAACTGTATTAGCATTTCAAGATACATTAAGATGCAAGTGATCAGTGCAGACGGCTGGGACTCCCTCTAGAGATTTGAGACATAAGAATTGTAGGGTAAGGATGTGAGACTAGAGCAGGAAAACTGAATTAGGATGTCTTTGCCATTGGGTGGGGCTTTTATCAATAGCATCTCAGCATGCATATTTTGATTAGAATAATATTCTTAGGATAAAGGTAAGGTGGTGATAACTGCTGTGTTTGTTATTTGCATGTTTGCCTTGTTAATTTTCAAAAAATAAAAAGATCAGGGATATAATTTTAGCAGGAATAGCTTTAGAGCTGTGGTTCCCAATGTGGGGCACATGCCCCACAGGGAGCCTTCAATTCCTAGAAGCCTAAGTCAGTACATTGGCTGATCAGCAGTTTGGGGAATTTACTTAGGCTTCTGGGAATTGAAGTCCAAAAACCAAAGGCTGGGAAACACTGGGTTAGTAGTTTGACTTCCCACTGCGGCTCACATTAGAAGTGCTTGTTTATACAGCCTTAGGTAAGCTGCATAGTCCCAGGATGCCCCCAGAAGAAGGGAATCATAATTCTGTGTGTTCTCTACCTAGAAAACCCTAGAAAGGGTTGCCATAAGTCAAGTTCTGAATCCTACTGAAAGCCTCCACAAATAAAGGTGTGTGTGTGTTTCTCTCTCTCTCTCTCTTAAAGTCACTCCCCACTTGAGAAGAACTATGAGAAACAGAGTACAGTAGTTCAACTCCATTCCCTTCTCCTTATTTGTTCTTGAGAGTCACATTTTTGGTCTAGTGCTTGAATATAGTTCCCATGCAGTGGTGGGATTCCAAATTTTTTACTACCTACTCTGTGGGCATGGTATGGTGGGCATGGCCACGGGAAAGCCCTGCGTTGCACCCAAATTAGGACTACTTTATATCAAAACTTGGATGGGTGGGACCAGCCAGAATTTCTGCTACCGGTTCTGGCAAACTGGGGTGAACCTGCTGAATCCCACCACTGTTCTTGTGCAATTGGAAATTGGGGAAAGGGGCATAATTCAAGGGTGCAACACAAGCATTTCATGGACAAAGTGTCAGGTATAATATATTGATGTATATTGTATAGGATGAAAGTACGCTTCTATTCACTTTAAGAGACTGTAACTGTTGAGCACAGATGTAAGTACCATACCTGTCAAGTATCCCGGATTGGCCAGGATTTCCCATATTTCCACCACCATCCCATAATTTGGCCGGCAGGGAAAGTAGTTACTGCGCATGCGCATATGCACAGAACCCTTCTGCACAGGTCCCGTATTTTCCGGAGGCGCGTTTGATAGGTATGGTAAGCACGGATGCCTGTGACTCAGCAAAAACACTCTATAAATGAAGTACTACCTGAGCATGTAGTTGGAGGAGTTATGAAGGAGTACTGAAACAGCACAAGGGGTTATGCTGAAATAACCAAAGGGATTCACACTGGAACTCACGCCGAAGATACTGGAGCAAGGAGAAGGAATGCAGAAGGACTGAACCTGCAACCCTTGCTGGGGAAGAGCTCAGCCAGAAGCTCTATCTACAACTGGATTCAGGAAACATTCCGAAGGCACCAACTATCCTCTTTAACCAGAGTGTGTGTATGTGTTTGTGCTTGAAAGGAATGAACTGTTTTGTGCCAGTTAATATGAAACCAGAATTAGTATTGGTTTTCATTCCATCTTGAAGCTGATTTAATGAACTGAACTACCAAAGACTTGAGCAAAACAACCAGCCTCTTATCAGTCTCTGAAAGACCTTGGAAGACTGCTGCCGAAGCAGAGAGACTATGAGTTTGTGTAAATATGTTATATAAGAGAATTTATCTTTGTTTATGTTTTGCACTGAGAAATAGCAGCACCTGAAAAGTAAAGGCAGTTTATTTTCTGTTGAACTGTGTTGCTGTTGTTCTGTGTGTGTGCAGTCCAACACATGCCGCTTCCACCTGCGTAAAGCTTGAAGGCTACTCTGCTACTGATGAACATGCACACACACAATAAAACTTAGCACAAAGTTCCAAGTTCAGTGTTTGGTTTATCTAATTAAGAACCTATTGGCTGTTATGGTAGAAAAGACCCAAGGCCCTGGAAAAACCATTGTCAGAGCAGGCAGAAGTGGGTTAGGTGGATCAATTACCGGACTTCACAGAAGGTGGCTTCACTGGACTCAAACCTTTCAAGAGATTCAGTGCAAATCAACTCACTTGTACAGGCCATGGTGGGTGGATCTGAGTCTTTTCGGAAATAGTGCTCTTCACAAATGCAGGAAGTTGATGCTTCTTCACGTGTGTAACTGTGTGGGGGGCACTTGGTACATCTGTGGCTCTGGGGCAAATCCTTAAAGAAACCCAACTGGCATGCTGCAAGAGAGGAACCAAAAGTTAAGAGCTTTGTCCCCTCACCACCATGTCTGCATCTTTTTATAAGCGCTTGCAAATTATTTCATCACCAGATGCTCAAAAGGAAATTGTACTTAGTGATTGTGAGTAAAATCATATAGCACTGCAAGCCATGTAAATGAGTTCCCCACCTTATCTGAGAGATTATTTTGTTGCCGGTGCAAACCAGCAGAAAAAGTGGAGGGTGACAAAGGGAAAACTGTTGTTTTGTGGTGAAACCCACCAAAACAAAAATATATCATATAATTTACCTACTTTTTGATTTGAATTGTTTTATTGTGTAACTGTATTTTATTGTATTTACTGTATTGCACTGTGGCTTACTGTATTTTTTGTGATATTTATGCTGTAACTTGTGACCTTGTAACTTGTAAACTGTATTGAGTCACCCCTTGGGCAGAGAATTGCAGTATATAAATTAAATTTCAAATCAAATCAAAAAATCAAAAAATGAAAGTCCACTCAGGTGTTTTTTTAAAGTGTAGGTCAGTTCTAAAATGAAAATGAAAACACAAATAACACCATCCAGAAAATATATTTTCTCCCAGCCAGCCAACATCACATCATCATCACAATGCATATAATAAACATGAATTAGGATTTAATCTGAATAATTTCACATTATGCAATCTGTAAAAAGGGAAAAAGACTCCCCGCTCTTCACTGCCTAACAGGGAGTCATTTATTATAGTGTCAAGGCAGGCATAAACCAACCCTTCACTGTAGCCTGTCTACTACCTTTTGGCCTAAAGAGGGCTGTTTCTTCTTCAGAGGTTTTACTGCGTTTGCAGACAGCGTTTTGAGATGTGCTGGCCTCTCTTCTTCCAGAAATATCTGGCAATTAAAATGGCGATGCTGGACTTATAAGACATGTCCAGTATTCCCAAATAACAGTTTTATGCCTCCTCCCTCTTATGTCACTTTCAGAGTCCAGCTAACCAGGGGTTAGATAAAAATTACCTCACCAGAAAGAGACTCCAGCAAAACTTGATAACGCTCCTTTGCAAAGAACGAAACCTTTAATGAAGTCTTCTTCTCCTCTCTGGAATTCACTCCATCTGACAAAGACCTAATTTATCGCCTCCCTCTCCCTTGGTTTTGTATGCTGGATTCTAAGAATTCCCCTCTTTAAGGTTTGAGGAGAATAAAAGTATGCTACTACAATTCTTCAAATATAGCAGCTTTAAATTGGTACAAAAATGCAGTAAAATAGCATACGGATAAAGGCAGTTCAAATACAAACATAAAACATAAAAGAAATAGAAATGGCTAAGCTAGCTAAGTAGATAAAAAGTTGGGCCCTTTGAGCCCCCATAAATATTAGACCGGCAGTCTAACATTTAAGGCATATTGAAAAAGAAAATGGGCAGAGTCACCCCAGGCTGTGGGGTGTCTGCTGCTGGTGTGCTAAGACTCTCAGTATATATACATTTTCCCCCACTCACACCTCCCCTCTCAAGTATGTGAAAATTCCCCAAATATGACGTGAGGAGACAAATGGCTGGACACCTGGACATCCAGCTGCGTGTTATGCACCTGGATCTTATGTGAGATGGTTATCTTAGATTCCATCTTGGTATCTTCATGTGATAGATCAAACTGTCAGATTCCCAGACTAAGTGTCCTTGGAACTGGCATCCATGAGAATGTGGGAGCGTGGGGCTCTAACTAGCACCTGGGTATGCAGCAATCTACAATTGGCATTACATCTTAAGCACTAATTAGCTAAACATTCCTTTACTTCACACAGAAATAAATGAAAATTAATGGCATCCTTTGAATTCCCATTACACAATCCACATCTCGAAAATACAGCTTTTTAATAGGAAAGTATGTGCTTATTTGTTTTATATCAGCATCACATGGGGGACATGGAAGGAGCCTCTTCAAGGAATGTGAAGAGGCTTTCCCTGGGCAATGACTGTGACTTGTTAGCTGATCCTTCCATTCTGGAAACACCTTTGAATTGTTTTAGACACAAATGATTAGAAAGTATCAGTCTCCATCCCCCAACCCTGGTAAGACATCTTCACCTACCTATGGCACAACTGCTTACAGGATTTAGGGGTGGGCGTGGGAGTGGGGGAGGAATACTTCTCAGGGAAATGAGTAAATATAGTTTTTAGCTTCTATTTAAGTATCCTCTTGCCTCCCTTTCTCCCCACCCATCCAAATACAGAATGCCCTTGTAAAAACAACACAAAAACATAAACAGTGGCCTCAAGAGAAGGGGTATTTTCAGACAAAGAGCTGTGGAGAACCTGCAAAGAATTTTGAATTACCACATATCTGACAGCTTCCTAAAAGAATACTTCAAGACAGACATGTCCCCTACAAAATATGTGCTTTGAGAATGTAATGTGTCTATACAAAGTTGTTGCTGGCAGTGACTATTATTCCAGTGCTTTTGTCTTAGACAATAGTGGTTGGAAGATTTACATCTTTTCAGCAGTGGGGGGAAGGAATCCTTTGATAGAAACATGTTAACTTTTCAGGTCTGCTTTAAACACTATCAATTCTTTGTACTTACCATGAATAGGTTTGTAACCCCGAAATTTGAAAAATGCATACCCCATTTTATTTCTTATTTTTATCTCTTATTAATAAAGTTCTCTTGTTTCTTTTCTTTACAATAAAGTTATTTCATTTATTTTATTTTGCCACCCACATTTGGGATTGATTAGGTTTATGTGTACACAAACACCTCTCTGACCATGCACCCATTCACACGCGCTTGAAGGTATATACTGCAAGGGTTGAATTTTATTTCATTGGCAGTTATACCTGGGATATCAGATAAATTAATAAAAAAAATTTCAAATACTTGGAACTGTTCTATTCAAGCTAGAATCTCCTAACTTCCTCTTCATACACTTAGACCATATTGGGGCAAGTCCAAGGGCTTTCCATTGTAAAGCCAGGAACTCATCTCCACCTTTTCCCTAAAGTTTAAGATTAATTGGTGCCTTCGGATCCTGCAGCCCTTGTTTTCGGTGGTGGGTAGTCTTAACTGTTTTAACTGTTTTAATTGTTTTTAACATGTGCTTTTAATTCTTGTTGTGAACCGCCCTGAGTTGGCTTTGGCCGAGTGGGCGGTATATAAATGTGATAATTAAATTAAATTAAATTAAAATTAAATTAAATTATTTCCTCTGTTGCTTTTCTCTGTCTCTCTATTGTCTCTGGGGTCAATGATAGATTAGAAATTAGCATATGTATACAGTGGTGGCTGGACATCTTCACTGAAGTTCCTACTTGGGGGCTGAATATAGTTTCAGATTTTTCCCCCTTACATATTTTAATAAAAAGGATAATGAAGGTTTCTTTTATTTGCCTTGCCCTGTATAGAATAATATTATTTTGGTCTTACTTATAAACTGATATAAGAAGGTAAACTAACATTTTAAACTTGCTTCATATCTTAGAAGGTCAAAATGAAAAGGAACTGGTGCTGCAATCTGACTGTTTGGAGAAGCCCAGAGGGGCCACACACACCCATTCTAAATGTCCTGGGAGTCAACAGAAAAGACAAATAGCTTTAATTATTTTTCAAGTATCTTACATTGATTCTTTCACCTGTATCTCTGGCCTGTATTGTTTTTGGGTTTTGTAAATTAACATAAGTAAACAGTGAAGGCTGGTTTGCTGGGAACAGGAAAAGGATTATTGACTATTTTTGGGTGGGAATGCAGATGTTCAGAAGAGGGAAGCAAATCCTTCCTTGAGGCAACCTTCCTGCTCAAGTCCATGGATGCTGATTGGTGCTTGCCCCCTTACTTCTTGAATTCTGATTGGCACTTGCTTCCCCACTACTTGTGTTCATTATTAACCTCGTGTGCTCAATGGAGCACACTCAACAATGTCACACTATCATTGGACACTGTGTACCCCTAATTCCCCAACCTCTTCCCACTATCTTCCTTCCCTTGAATTTTGTATCTTCTACCCCAAACCAATATTTGCATAATATCTGTATCATTTTTTACCACTGTAACTCTTTGCTGCATTATTTGTTTATAAAAAGAAACACCCAACAATTGGCTTTTGTCACATTGTATAACTGTATCAGAGATGATTGGATTGGTAGGAGGGTATAAATTTGCGGCTGAAGGGTCGGGTCAGTAGCTCTCTAGATTCAAATGCATGTCAATAAACCACATTTGTTTGCCTGAAATAAATTGTCTGTAATTCTTGGGTGAAGGGTGGGCTCTGCCAGCAATCAACCCGGTTATTTTTAACTGCACCTTGGGGTCCATAAGAGCTCCTGTAATGAAAGGAGAGGACCACAAGTTTTTGGGTAACAGGTTAAAAGAGATGAAAACATTTATGTGCATATGTGCCTGTGAACCATACTCTCTCAAGAGAGAGAGAGGGAAAAAACTACATACATGACAGGTTTTATTCCTTTAACCATTTATATTATAACTGTACCTTCCCCCAGGTCACCAGAATCTACAACTTTTTCCTGAATGTTGAAAACTTTAGAGTTCTTCATAGCAGAGGCTTCATTGAAATAGGAGTGAAAGAATAAAAATATTAATTCTGGTTTTAAAAAAGTAAAAACTATTTCCTCAGTACTCTGTAAAGTTAAACAGTTCAGATTGACCTATCATATAGAACATAATGACGAGGCTAAGTAAACAGAAGGCCTTGTGTCCACAAGCTGAGCACAGTTTGTACAGCTGACAAGGATTTCTCTTAGACTCAAGAAACCATAATGCTGAATAATATTTGTGTGACATGACATGAACAAATATTCTGAATGTTCTAACCTGAATTGCATGACAATGTCAAAAGATCCTCTACACTCTTACTAGTCAACACTCAATCCGCTACATCACTTTAGCTCACATAAAAAATAATAATCAATCAGTTAAAATTAAGAATTACTAAACTTATTGAAATCATTCTTCTGAAATGACCAGGGATGTGAAATATACTTGAAATATTTCGAATTCTAACCAGTTTTCTCAATCTTGCATGCCAAAACTTCTCAAGAGAACCTCCAACTGAATTGTTGAGATTTCCTAGCTTTCTGGTCTTGTTTTCTTTATGTTCTAAGATTGGGTTTTGAGTTGCACTTGAGGACATGAAAGGAGCCTCATTCGGGTGTCCTCTAAAAATCCTTTCAACCCAGAGTAATCTCTGACACGAAAACACATACACCTATCGCTGCCAAATTCTTGCCACTTTAATGACCTTTCTGGTGAATCCTATGTAAGGAAGTCTTTCTCTATAAGAATTGTAACAAAACTCCAGGTTTTGACATTTCTTCTCCACTTTCTAGGTTACTGATGGTGAACCTTGGCACTCCAGGTGTTTGTGGACATCAATTAGCAGAATCCAAGTCAATATTCCAGCTGATCAGGGCCTCTGGGAATTGAAGTTCCAGAACACCTTGAATGCCAAGGTTCACCATCACAGTTCTAGGTGAACCAAAAATATCTCATTCCATATTGGAATTTCAAAAATTCTATACAATTTGACATTTCCAGGAGAATGAAACATCTGAGAAATCCTTCAAGATTTCTTTATGGCAAGAAGAAAAAATAGTGCAGAGAAATCACACTGAAAGGAGAAAAGAAAGATTTTCTCCTTGGTTCCTCTCCAAGAGTGACTCAGTTCCGTAGAGCAGAGATACAGAAAGGTGTGTGTCTTTATGTCTTGCAGTAAAAACAACAACAACCAAATACTTAAGATCATGGGCAGCATCAGGGGAGAAAAAGACTGGCAGATCTTCAGAAGACAAGAAGAAGTCAAGTGTTTGTCACTATCTATGCCTTCTGCTGCCAGAAAGATCTTCCTCTCAAATGAACCCAGGTTTTCTTTTCAACACTTTCAACAGGCTCCCATTATACTGCATTATCTTTTTAGGACATGGGCAAAAAAGGAAGCTTTTTGGGGGGCAAGAGCTTACTGGACAGTAAACCCTCTGATTTCCAGTTTATGGGTGGTAGAGTTCAATGAACAAATGAGAGCCAAAGTTGGATAGTAGTCTGTTGTTTACAAACAAAACACTGTCTGTAGCTGAGAAGTCAATTGTGAAGGTTTACTCTTTTGCTTTGGGAATGGCTCTATTCATAGTTTACTAAACCCTACTGTATGTTTGCAAACATTAATTTTTTTTGATAACAGGGAAATTGTGGGTTTTATTAAGGAGGATGAAGAGCAACACTATACAAGGATAAGCTGTCCAGAGATGATGTTCTTTCACCAACCCCATTCCCACCAAGCTTACAGTAGCCATAGGGCATTGTCTTCTTCAAGGATTGACCTATTTGTTCTCCTCACTGTCCAGGGGACTCTCAAAACTCTCCTCCAACACCACATGTCAAAGGCATCTATTCTTCTGCACTCAGCTTTCCTAATGGTCCGGCTCTCACAACCATACATTACCACCAGGAATACAATTACTTTGACTATGAGATTTTTTGTTTGCAAGGTGATGTCTCTACTTTTAACTATGTTCCCCAGATTTCTCACAGCATGTCTCCCAAGCATCAGTCGCCTTTTTATTTCATGGCTGCAATCCCCATCTGCAGTGATCTTGGATCCTAAGAAAGTAAAATCTGTCACTGCTTCTACTTCTTACCCATCTGTTTTCCAGGGACTGATAGGGCCTGTTGCCATTACAGTAATACCGCATACAAAGTCCGCTTCATACAACATCGTCTAATTCCTTGAAAAAAGTTGCCTCATAAAAAGTCGTGCGACTTTGTATGAGGCATTGGGGGTTTTCCCAGGTTGCATTGTGCCTGGGCAGTATAAAAGGCAGGACACATGCCTGCATTGCTCTTGTGGGTTTTGCATGAGGCGAAGAGTGTTTAGGAATGGTTTTGAGCGTGATTTTGGATTTTTTTGAATTTTTTTGTCAGAATTTTTAGAAGCATTCCTGGGATTTTTGCAGCATTCTTCAGGTTCTTGGACAATCAGGGTAGTTTGACATGTTTTTGTAATTTTTAGCCTTTAGACAATGATTCCTTAAAGTTCTGTCAGTTTCCTGTCTATTTTCTTGACTTTGTCCTGAAGTCTGTGCTGTTACAGTACAATGTATCTTTATGGAAATGACGTTGTACAAGGCATCGTGGCAAGGATTTGGACGTTGTATGAGGCATTGCGGCTAGGATTTTGCATGCCTCATACAAAGTCCAAATCCGTATAAAGTCCAAACTTGTGGAACCGAATTTAGACGTTGTATGAGGTATCACTGTATCTTGGTTTTCTTGATGTTGAGTCTCAAGCCAGCTTTTGCACTCTCTTCTTTCAACCTAAGCAGCAGCTTCTTTAGGTCTTCATCACTTTCTGCCATTAGGGAAGTATCACCTGCATATTTCAAGTTATTGATGTTTCTCACAGCAGTTTTGATCCCAACTTGTGATTTGTCCAACCCTGCATTGCACATCATGTGCTCTGTGTATAAGTTGAATAAGAAGGGTAATCAAATGCAGCCTTGTCTTACTCCTTTTCCTATTCCAAACCACTCTGTCATTCTGTATACTGTCCTAACTGTTGCTTCTTGACTCATGTACAGATTTCTCATGAGGCATATGAGATGTTCTGGTATTCCCATCTCTTTAATTACTTGCCACATTTTGTTGTGATCCACACAGTCAAATGCCTTGTGTAGTCAATGAAACAGAAGTTGACTTGTTTCTGATATTCCTTTGTTTTCTCCATGATCCAACAAATGTTGGCAATGTGGTTCTTGTTCCCCTGCTTCTTCGGAACCCTACCTACACTTCTGGTAATTATCTCTCCACATGCTGCTGCAGTCTATCCTGTATTATCTTGTGCATAACCTTGCTAACATGTGGGATGAGCACAATTGTTCAATAATTTGAACATTCTTTGGCATTACCCTTTTTGAATTTGGAACATATACTAATCTTTTCCAATCCTGTGGCCACTGTTTTGTTTTCCAAATCTGCTGGCATATAGAATGCAATAATTTGATTCCATCATCTTTTAGGGCTTTGAAAAATTCAACTGGGATACCATCATCTCCACTGGTTTTGTTGTTTGCAGTGCTTTTTTGGGCCTTTCTGAATTCACTCTCTAGGATGTCTGGTTCAAGTTCAATTTCCTCATCATTGTGATTATCAGGAGTGGTGAGGTCCTTTTTGTAGAGTTCCTCTGTGTACTCTTGCCATCTTTTCTTTATCTCTTCTGCATTAGCTAACTCCTTGCCATTTTTGTCCCTTATCATGGTCATTTTTGCTTTAAACATTCCCTTGATTTCCCTATTTTTTTAAAAAGATCTCTTGTCCTACCCCTTATGTTGTTTTCCTCTATTTCTTTGCATTGTTCATTTAGGTACGTTTCCTTATCTCTCCTAGCTTTTCTTTGAAATTCTGTATTCAATTGATTGAATTTTTTACTTTCTCCTTTGCCTTTTGCGTTCCTTCTTTCCTCTGTTATCTTAAGAGCCTTATCAGACAACCACTTTGCTTGCTTATGCTTCTTTTCTTTTGGTATTGTTTTCCTTGCTGCCTCCTGTATGATGTCCCGCATCCCTGTCCATAATTCTTCTGGTCCTCTGTCTATCAAGTCTAAGCCATTAGACTTGAATGTTGAGAACCCCTGTTATAGAGATTAAATTAATACTGTGTCAAGGTCCAGGTGGTCAAGATACAACTTACAGAGGTGGCCAGTATAGAGAGGTTGGCTTTCTATTGTGTACACATGGTGTATGTCTGGTCTATGTAAATTAGGTCAACTTAGGAAGGTAGTCGATGTAGGGAGGCGGTCAACTATGGAGGTTTTACGGTATATGCAATGACAATTCAGCACTATTTTGGATAAAGAAAGTAATTAAATATTTATGGTTAGTGCTGATTAGTAGATCAACAACATGAAGTTGGATGTTTTTGTTTATGTCTGCTTTGAAATGTTTGTTACCTACCTACCTATCCAGTTAAATAAAAGTTTTATAAGAATAGTAAAAGTTTTAAAAGCGAACTATCCACAGCAATGGATGACAAGCAAACAAAGAAGAGAAATAAGAGTTAATATTTAAAGAGGGACAAAGGTGTTTACCCCAACCCAAGTGTAAATAGTCGCTTTTCCCTCAATTCTTCCATGACACTTATATCTGCCACAGGGCACTGATCCTTACAGAGGTTTAGTCTACCTGTTGTTTCAGTTACATCCACTTGCCAAAAAGCCATACAGGCTATCATGCCTCTCATACACTGAGATAGAGAAAAACCTTGTTTCTATTCAAAGGAGAAAATGTGAGCAGCCAAAGCAAGTGCTCTGATAGAGAGACTGAGCACACATATGTTTTTAAGTATAGAAGTGTTTAGGAGAATGGAAATGGCTGGAAAATAAGCAGAAAATTCTTAGAGTATACAAATGCAAACAAACAAACAAACCTTTTAAAGAAGAAAATGGCACTTCCTGACTAAGCAGGTTTTGAAGAGGAAGGGGAATAATTGGGTGGGGTGGGGGTTGACTACAAAGATTTTGCACAAGGAAATGCTGCAGAAAAGCAAATAACAGCAAAACTGAAAATCAACAACAAAAAGCAAATAAAAGCATAACTGAAAATCAATCTTACACACAATTCAGATGCTACCCACTATTCTAGACATGGAAGGCACATGGATCTGAGCGCAGCAATGCCTTCTAGCTAGTGCAGCAAGAAGAGTGTAACTTGCCCATAAACAGCAAAAAGGGAGAGCATTTCTTACCAATGCTCTGCCTTCTTAATTTGTCTGCTAAGCTTGGGAAACATTCAACACATGCCCAGATTGCCAGGCATGCACATCAGTCCTCAGCTGGCCAGTAAATAGAGGTGATCAGATGCTAAAGTTCAAGGACAGAAACAGAAAGAAAGCAGCACTAAATACACTTTTATCGGGGAGATAACTAGGTGGGTCTGAAGATTCTGTGAACAGTGAAGGCTTACTGGCATCCTCATAAATACAGGGCAAACACTGCATATTACACCAAAGAAGCACAACTCCGTACAAACAATTAGCAAGCCACGGCAATTTTAAGTTGTCTTTGTAGGAGCAGAGAGTTACTATGTATGGATTCTGATAACATTTGAGATCTTGCCCTTAAAAGAGAAATATAAATCACAGCTTCAGATAGCATGAGAGTGCATTCAAAATTGAATTTGTACTGCTGGACTGTTCATAAATTACTCTGATATGGGTCTCATGCTTTATGATTCCTGGCATGAAATGCAGGTCTTTTATTTACTCCAAGGCTATCTTCTAATATGGCCATATCTATAGAGATGTTTTATGTTACATTTCAATATCTATAAGATCTAGAGGGAGGAGGATGACAAGCACAAATATGTCCCTATCATTTCTTTGTGCTTCAAAGCTATCACCCAAACCATTTGCACACAGACCATGGAAGAGAGATAAAAGCAAAGACACATATTACAAGGGCAGCCTGTGTCTACAAGGTACAGGATGTAATTAGCTTTCAAAGAGGTCTTGAATGTATCCAATTATGTCTCATCAAGACAGACAGAAAATCATTACACCATGAAAAGTTTGATGTGGCTCTGTTTTGTATAAGCTAGAAGACACAAGATTTCTTTGATAGATTCTTATAAAAAGCAGTGCAATTTACTGATGACATGATATACACATTGCCTAATTAGTTTCCAGGCACACACACCATCATGCCTCTGCACATTTCCAAACCTAAAAGTGGAAAGATTAAAATTCCTGCCCACACCTAGCAAATAGAAGGAAATAAAATGAAAAGTACTGAAACTGCTTTCTAGCTGAACGGCATTTAAGCTTTCAATCCTTGGGGAACCATTTCCACTTTAACTAAACTGCTGAGGCTCCAAATTCTCTGCCATGGGACTTCAAAACACCCCAATGGATTCTGAAGCTCGTTCCAGAACATGAACTGTGTTCATGCATGGATCTGGCCAGACCACTGTGGGACATAGAAGAAGCAGCCTCCCTGAGGAGAGAAATGTATGTATAGCAAATACATTTTGTGTCCTCTGGGCAACAGCATACAGCTGGCTAATGCATCCTATTCCAAAATCATTGTACTGTAAACATATTGATGACCACAATTACCCAACAGTCTTTTTCAGGACCACAAATGACAATAATTTCTATTAATGTAGAGGGCATCTCATAATCTAAAGCAGTGGTTCCCAACCTTTTCAAGCCGGGGGCCGGGTCATGCTCTCTCAGTCAGCTTCAAGGGCTGGATGAGCATTCTGCTTTGCCTGCACGATGGGGGTGGCCATTCTGTCCCAACAGCTTCAAACGGTTGGCCATTTTGTTTCTCGAATGCCCTTGGAGGAGTGGGGGGGCACATGAAATGGTGCTGTAGGCCAGATCTGGCCCACAGGCCTTAGGTTGAGAACCCATGATCTAAAGAGAAAGTGTTAGCTTCATTTTCCCACAGTTGAAAATGTGATATCCTTTGTATCAAAGAAACTCACAAGGGAACTGATCAGCATAAATCAAAGATTCCTGGGATGGGGCTAGTTGATGACAGGCCCCACAAACAGTAGGGGAGCGCCATTTTTCTAAGACTAGCTATTATTGTCCTCTCAATAGATTATACTGCCATCTCTAAGTTTGTGGATACTTTTTACATTTTTAACCACAATCGGGTGTACCCCCAGCAACGGCAACCTTGTTTTGTCAGCTGATTTTTCTCACACCATACCACTGGGCATGAAATAAGAAGAACTGATTATACCAAAGACGACAACATAGAACTCTAGATATGAAATGGCTATATGTATAATAGCATCGCTTTATTAGCCAGCATGAATACTTTTACTAGTAGGAGATTTCAACAGCCATAGCAACATTTGGGGCTATGAATACAATAACAAAATTGGCAAAAAGCCATTATAAAAAGGGCAGAATTCCACTCAAAGTATAGGCATTTTAACCTTTAGAGCAATGTGAACGACATGTAACTTCTAAACTAGCACTTAAGTTAACACTTTAATAATGCCAGTTGAACAAATTTACTTCATTCATTCTTAAACGTTCACCTAAATGAGTTAATTCCCCAGTTTCTAACGTTTAATAAATTAATTTTTAAATCTAATATTCCAAATTCTGAGAAAGGTTTTCCACAATGTTCTCACTTGAGCCAGTTGGCCTTTCCACAGTAGTCAGAAAGCACTTGTGGAAAGGTGTTTCCCTCCTTGTTCAAGTGATGAGAACCATCTGAGCAACTTTGAGTTACACCGCACTGTACTCCAAGGATCCAGATTTATGTGTTCAAGGTAACATCTATTTCCTAGAATAAAAGCTTTCAGGGCAGTAGCCACATTAGTATGTTACAGCAATGCAAGCGCGGCGCCAAAATGGCCGCCGCGCACTTTGCGGGCCCCCCCCACAGGACAGAGAATCCGGGTAGTTAGGGGCGTGGCCAGCTCCCTTATAAAAGGGGTGGCCACGAGGCAGCCGCGCTGCCATTTTGCCTCAGCGACGGAGCGGAGAAGTTTTTCCCTCCACCCCCTCCCTAGTTAACAGTGTGATCATGGTCGCTTCGGGGCCGGGTGGGAATTTTTGGTTGGGACCCACATTGGCTTCGGGTCCTGGCTTTTTTGCCCATCCCACACTGTTGCTATGGTTTGATATAGGGGTCTTTCTTCGTTCCTACTGTTGACTTTGGTCACATGGGCGGGTAGCACTGGTAAGGTAAACAGTATGACCCACAAGTATCCGGCAGGTTCGCAATTGACTGGACAACACTAGACAGGAATAAAGTAGTTAAACGTTGTCCGGTCAACGACGAATCAGGCGATGGGGTGATGATGATTGCTAACCAGCATGCATCACCCCTGTGATTTCTCGGATACGCGTCAGAGGGTGGGGTCATGAGTTAGTTATTGACTACGGTCAACAATTTGTTTGTTGTTAACAAGCAAATTGATACAATTTGAAACATTGTAACCAATTGCCGTTGGCAATTTTGGGGTGGTACCTTACCAGTGTTACTTCGGCCTGCTTGCCTTAGGAATTATGATTGGTCGTTTTACCAATACAAATTTATAATTCGGACTAGGGCATTGAATCAATAAATGTGGCCCTTTGCTGTTATCCACTTTCAATGTTGTCTGTGTCCGTTATTGGGGGGGTGCGCCTGCAAAAGCAACACAAACTCTTGGGGTATCTTAAAGACAAATTATGCTATTTGGGAGAAAATAACTAAGAAAATTAAAATAAAAAGTTGAAGCTGTAACAGACACCTGTTCTTTTCTTAGCTGCTGACATGAGAATAATCTGCTTATCTAATTAACAGCTACAAAGGTGAAGAAAAATTCTAAATATAGATTACCGACTAATTCAACAGATATTCATTAAGAATTGAAGGCCACAAACTTGTACGATTAACTGCTGTATTTTAATGTTAGCTTTCATGGATCAAGTTCACTTTGTCAGACATAGGAGTGTCTGCCAATGTGATTTATGCCATCTTTTGCCCAAAAATGCCCTGTACTCTACATAGGACAAACAGGACAATCTCTGTGCAAAAGAGTCAATGGACATAAATTGGATATCAAGAATGGCAATACAGAACACAGAAACTGGTTTCAAACCATTTCAACCTACCTGGACATTCTGCCCAAGACATGAAAGTTGCCATTCTGGAACAGAAACATTACAAGACAAGGATCCAAAGAGAGATAGCAGAGATAAAGTATATTCATATACTGGACACCCATCTCAAAGGTTTGAATACTATTCAAGGGTTTTTGAGACATTACAAAATTTGATACACCACAGGTTGTTATATGCTGCTATATATGTTGTATGCTATATGTTGTTATATTATACCACCTTCACAGAAACTAATTCAGTAGAATTCTCATCCACAGATCAGCTACCTCTAGAACAAAGAATGAATTCACATGATTGTCAATATATGCCGAAAATTAAACTCATTAGCAAATGTTTAATGCCAGGTGTTTGTCTTGCATTCATCTACTAACCATCTGCAATTCAACAGGGTGAAACTTCACAACTAATCTGAATAATAACCAGATATCGTCTGCTATTGCCAGTTGTAAAAAGCCTTACTTATCTGTAATGCTAAAGAACCATTGCAGGCGCACCCCCCAATAAAGGACTCAGACACTGGTAAAAGTGGATAACGGCATTGGGCCACATTTATTGATTCATGCCCTAGTCCGAATTATAAATTTCTATTGGTAATAACCAATCATAATTCTTAAGGCAAGCAGGCCGAAGTAACACTGGTAAGGTACCACCCCAAAATTGCCAACGGCAATTGGTTACAATGTATCTATTTGTATCAATTTGCTTGTTGACAACAAACAAATTGTTGACCGTAGTCAATATCTAACTAATGACCCCACCCTCTGACGCGTATCCGTGAAATCACGGGGTGATGCATGCTGTCTAGCTATCGCCATCACCCCGTCGCCTAGTTCGTCGTTGACCGGACAACGTTTAACCAACTTATGCCTATCTAGTGTTGTCCAGTCAATTGCGAACCTGCCGGATACCTGTGGGTCATAAATGTTTACCTTACCAGTGATACCCGCCCATGTGACCAAAGTCAACAGCAGCAACAGAAACCCCTATATCAAACCATAGCAACAGTGTGGGATGGGTGAAAAAACCAGGACCCGAGAGCCAATTGTGGGTCCCAGCCAAAAATTCCCACCCGGCCCCGAAGCGACCAAAATATCACACTGTTAACTAGGGAGGGGGTGGAGGGGAAAAACTTCTCCGCTCCGTCGCTTCGCAAAATGGCAGCTCGGCTGCCTCATGGCCACCCCTTTTATAAGGGAGCTGGCCACGCCCCCTAACTACCCGGATGCCTTCGTCCTATGGGGGGCCCGCAAAGGGCGTGGCGGCCATTTTGGCGCCGCGCTTGCATTGCAGGCGCACCCCCCAATAAAGGACTCAGACACTGGTAAAAGTGGATAACGGCATTGGGCCACATTTATTGATTCATGCCCTAGTCCGAATTATAAATTTCTATTGGTAAAACGACCAATCATAATTCTTAAGGCAAGCAGGCCGAAGTAACACTGGTAAGGTACCACCCCAAAATTGCCAACGGCAATTGGTTACAATGTATCTATTTGTATCAATTTGCTTGTTGACAACAAACAAATTGTTGACCGTAGTCAATATCTAACTAATGACCCCACCCTCTGACGCGTATCCGTGAAATCACGGGGTGATGCATGCTGTCTAGCTATCGCCATCACCCCGTCGCCTAGTTCGTCGTTGACCGGACAACGTTTAACCAACTTATGCCTATCTAGTGTTGTCCAGTCAATTGCGAACCTGCCGGATACCTGTGGGTCATAAATGTTTACCTTACCAGTGATACCCGCCACACGGGGAGGCTTCCAAAAGGCTCACCGCCCCCCCCCCCAGACCGTCAGCTCGGTCGACAGGCCTGCTCGCCAGTCCACTAATCCAGAGGTCCATACCTCCCTGCGACAGATGGGCCCCATCCCCTGAGTAAAGCTCGTAATTTGCAGACTGATGGCGGGGAGGCTAATGACGCGTCCCCCGCCCTTATCAAAAAGGAACCGGGCAATAGCCCCGTTCACGGAGCATCGGCTCAGTGAAGAGCCTCAAGGCCGAATGCCCCCCTGTAAGTGTACCGCGGTATCGTGTCCAACCAATTGAGGGGTGTGGCAGGCCACACATGATGTGAGTAGGGCAGGTCACTGCAAACCGCAAGCTTCTGCGATAGGCCGGTGACCCGCCCCAAGCCATCGCCCCCAAGGTACATAACCAGGACATCGGGCGAGTCAGCATCCCTGATGTAGAAAAGGAATGGCAACAGTTCCCGCCATAACATGCCGTGCTTACCATACTACCTGAGACGTGCGGCTGCACCCAGTCCCAGTCGGGGTCCCCACTCTGTCGCCGCAGCGTAACGCGCTGCCCTGTGCAGCGTAACGCGCTGCCCTGTGCACGTGGCTACGGCCCACCAGCCATACTGTCACCGGTGTAAAACGACACCCAGGGTCTGTCAAGGAAAAAAGGGGGGTGAGAAACAGTGCAGTGACTAAACTGGTACTCACGGTTGAAGAGGGCGAACACAAAACTGAAAACATTTTGATCCCCACCCTCCCGTGCGGCGTATTTCAGCCCCGGAGTACCCAAAAACAACTGCAGTAGAAGCCGCCCCTATCCTGAACGAATGGGTGCCGCAACGAGCCCCAGAGGGGCCAACACTGTCTAGTGCCTTCCCGGCACCCTCCAAATTGAAATTTAGTAAGAGAAGACCCACCTTGGTGACATAAAAAATTGGCCATGGTGCGTGCCACACAGTGCAAGGAAATCCTGTAGGGCACCAACCGGACAGATGTCTGCCGAGGAACATCGTAGCAGTCTACTCCACTGCCTACGCCGTGCTGATTCGTTTTAGAGGAGCGTATCCCCAACTGAGCCCAATATTGTTCACACAGACATCTCCGCGTTGCAGTGCCCTACGACTTGCATCCGCCTTATACAGCATCTCAAGCTCGCCGATGCGGAGCGCTCCAAAAAAGGCCACCGTTGTAGCCGCATGAAATGGGCTGCCTCATCTTATCAAAACAGAGGCCAGGCCAGCCCCGGGCCAATTGGGTAAAAACCCCTGGGGAAATCGGGTGGCGGTCGTCCGGGCAACGCCCACGCGCGCGCACCCACCCCTACAAAACATGTCTCACACGGAAGTGAGTGGTGCTGTCCACGACTTGCATCCGCCTTATACAGCATCTCAAGCTCGCCGATGCGGAGCACTCCAAAAAAGGCCACCGTTGTAGCCGCATGAAATGGGCTGCCTCATCTTATCAAAACAGAGGCCAGGCCAGCCCCGGGCCAATTGGGTAAAAAAACCCTGGGGAAATCGGGTGGCGGTCGTCCGGGCAACGCCCACGCGCGCGCACCCACCCCTCCAAAACATGTCTCACACGGAAGTCAACGGTGCTGTCCACGTGATCTCCCACTTTGGCCATAAAAACCAACGCTGACAGCCTAGATGCTATGGTGCGAGGTGCAAGGCCCTGGGCATGCAGGTAAACCATGAACCGCAGAACATGGGCTACCGGGATCGGCCAGGTTCCTGGCATTTGAAATTGGGTACAGAATGCTCTGAAAGAATTAAATGCGTGGTGATACGCCTTACGCGTGCGTGGCACTAGTGACAGGCCAATAGCCCGGTTCACCTCTCCTTGCCAATGTTCCATATCTCGTCCGGGAGTGGCGAGGGAAATTCCTCCGCATCCGGGGCCAAGGCACGGAACCGGGAGATCTGCAGGCGGGACAAAGCGTCAGCAATATCATTAGTAACCCCTGGGACATGCCTGGCCCTGAAAAGAACGTTGAGGCGCAGGCTGCGCAACGCAAACTGGTGCACTAGGTCCATAACCCTGGGCGATTTAGAGGTCTGTGCATTGACAATGTGGACAACAGCCGCATTGTCACACCAAAATGGACAACCGAGTTGGCCCACTCCTCGCCCCATAGCATCAAAGCACCCAGGATAGGGAAAATTCCAGATACGTGAGACCATGCAGGCGGCCCGTGCCTGCCCAGGATGTTGGCCACCCACCATAGGCCCACTTCCAATTGAAGTACATCCCATAACTCAGGGATCCCGAGGCATCGGACTGTATCTTAAAGCGAGGGGAAGCCAGGAGCTCAGACCTCCAAAATGACACCCCATTGAAATCCCTCAGGATCTGTAGCCAGACAAGCACGTCTGCCCTGATACCCTGGGTAAGTCTAACCCTATGGTGGGGCCTGGATAATCCTGCCATGACATCGCGCAAGCGCCGAGCAAATGCCCTGCCCGGTGCGACGACCCTGCCAGCGAAATTGAGGTGACCATGTAGCACCAGCAGGTCCCTCAGTGATGCCATGCGCTTGGCCAGCAAGTCCGAGATAAGGGCCACTAGCTTTGAAACCTTATCCCGCTGCAACCTAGAAGCCTGCGCTACCGTGTCAATCTCCACCCCCAGGAATACTAGCTGTGTAGGCGGGCCCTCGGTCTTTTCGGGCGCTAAAGGGACACCAAGTTCCTCCATTAGCGTCTGAAATGTGTTGAGGAGACGTGTGGACGTGTCCCAGCCCCGTTCAGCCCCGAATAAAATCATCCAGGGAATGGGCTACAGACCGGGACCCTGATCTGCGAACAAAAGCCCACTCTAGGAAGGTGGAGAAACGCTTGAATGCCGAGCCCGAATTGGAACAGCCAAAAGGCATGGCATCATTGAAATAATATGCTCCCCGGGACGGGGGCGCAGGGACAGGGCCAACGACCCTGCCCGCATAGATCTCCTTATCATTGCTGGCAGCAGCCACCTCCTCCCTCCCCCTAAGGGATAAAGATTGGGGGCATCCTGAGGGGACCTAACACCCATGAAAGGGATACGTAACCCCTGCCTAAAACCCTGAAGGAGATATCCGCATCCTCTCCCTTTGGGTACAATGTGAGCCAACGCTCCAACATGTCCACATTAATTGGGGAGGGAGCCCTTCGGTGAACTAGATCCATCTGCGGCAGTCTTGCCAGCCCCCTGTCCACCCCTCCCTCTGCCCCGCATCCCTCCAGGCCTGGGACAGGCAGAGGCCGCATGGGGGCCAGCACAGGGGGGACACTAATGTCTGTATTTGCCATTCTTCCTATTGCAGGAACCATTGGACGAGAAAGTCCAGCACAGCAGGCGGGCTGGAAACCCCCTGCCCCGCCCCCTGGCAGTGGACCTGTGCTGGGGCCGCCCGCTGGACCGCATGTCCACAATGGTATCTCTCCCCGGGCGCGGGGAGCGTGGGCGTCATGTACAAAAGCCACAGCCTCTGGCATGGCTCAACCCACCTAATCTCGGGGTGCCGGGGAGTCCGCATATGGAATTACACGTCATCAGCCAACCACGATGGGCCCGGAAAGTCAACCATCGCCCGGTAGATGTTGTCCAAATACTGGACCATCGGAATTGCCAAATCCGGCTGGGCCCTAAGGTACACCGCCATGTATATGAGGTAGGCCGGCAACCAGTCGGCCCACGTACGTGGTGGCTTGCGACGACGTGCCTGCTCCTTATCCTTCTCATCCTGCCCCCCCCTACTCCTTGGTGGGCCCTCTGTTGAGGAGTGAGAAGATATCTACATACTCCCCCCGCCATATTTTCTCTTTGGTGGCCTGTGCCAAGTGGTCACCCAGTGGCAAGGAATAGCCCGCTGTCGGCAAGGCCGAGACAGGCACCGCAGAAACTGCGGGCATCTGAAAAGGGGCTTGGACTAGCCCAGCCACCCCCAAAACATTCCCCACAGGGTAGAAAACACCACCCACCACGGGGCCCTGGGTGGTAGTTGTCATCGCCAGGTGGGGCGTCAGCAGCTGGACCGCCGCCCCACCTGCGCGAGGCCAAGGCCATTGGAAACCCCCCCAACGTGGCCACGTGTGTAGGTGCACTAGATTGGACCGCATACTCACATGCTGCACCCCCGTAGGCTGCCCCCACCGGGGGTTCCGGCCCACTGGGGGCGTCGGAGCTCACAACCGCCGTCGAGCTCGTCGATGGGGCCTGACCCGCACCGGTCTGTTGAATGGGGAGCTGCGAGCCAGTGGCCCAGGTCGTGCCACGCGCCTCAAGCAGCTCGACCCGTCCCGTCGCCTGCCGCTGCCCAGCAGACGACGCGTCGAAACGAACCCCAAAGGGAGCCCAAGAGTGGCTAGCCCAGGCCAGGGATGCCTCGAGGGCCGCAACGCGGGCCAATAAGGCTTCCACGCTGACATGGGGCAAAGGGCCAGCCGGCCTGCCTACTACAGGCATGAGTACAGGTCCCTGCACTCCGGGGCCCGAATAGGGCCACAACCCCACACCCGGGCCCGTTAGGGCCGATGTAGCAACCTGCCAGGGAAGGGGACCGGACCACCCCCCAAGGGGAAGGCCTCAGAGCGAGCTGCGCTCCTATAAAGGAAGGCCCAGCGAATGGGCAACACCAGGAGAGGTGTCCACCGCTTGCGGGCCGAGGGCCGCAGCCTCTACTGGCCCCGTGCGTGGGCCACCATTCTCCGGCCAGGGGGAATAGACCCCATTCCACCGGTCCCGGTGGGTGCAGGCAAAGGCGGCTGCTGGGGAGGTGCAGCCGCGGTCCTCCAACCCAGATTGTGCCTCCGAACCGCACGAGCCGCGCTCGCAGCCGCCTTCTTCTTCGCGGGCCTCTCAGCCAATCGATGGGAAGCCGAAAACGAGAGAATTCAGCAGCCAAAAGGCTTCCCGGTAAAAGCAAAAGCGACGGAGGGAAGATGGAAAAACTTCTCCGCTCCGTCGCTTCGCAAAATGGCAGCTCGGCTGCCTCATGGCCACCCCTTTTATAAAGGAGCTGGCCACGCCCCCTAACTACCCGGATGCCTTCGTCCTATGGGGGGGGGCGCAAAGGGCGCGGCGGCCATTTTGGCGCCGCGCTTGCATTCTGTAACTTTGTACCTGATGTATATAAATTGATGCCATGAAGTCTCACTCCTATATCTGACTAGCATTTGTTTTGCCCGGCCCTGCCGGGCAGTTATTATGTATGAGTGGGTGGTTGGGGTGGTTTTGGAGTGTGTGTGCACACACCCCCCAAAAAAAACACCTCAACCACCAACACACAGGTAATATTTGCCCGGCAAGGCAGGGGTGTTTTGTGTGTGTGTGTGTGTGTGTGTGTGTGTGTGAGAGAGAGAGAGAGAGAGAGAGAGAGAGAGAAGCAGTCCAACAGGGGTGTGTGTGTGTGTGAGAGAGAGAGAGAGAGAGGGGGGGGACAGAGAGTGGGAAGAGAGGGGGGAAAGAGTGAGGGAGAAAGAGAAAGAGAGGGGAGAAGAGAGAGAGAGAAAGGGTGGGAAAGAGAGAGGTGGGGAGAGAGAAAGGAGGGAGAATGAGAGTGGGGGGAAGAGAGAGAGAGAGATTGGGGGAAGGAGATTCCTTCTCTCTGGGAGGTGAAGGGGTGGCCTTCATCTCCTGGAGAGAGGGGATTCACTTCTCTCTTGGTTGGCTGGGGATGAAAGTTTCTTCCCCAGCCAACCAAGAGAGAAGCTAAGCCCCTCTGTGGAATGAGCTTCCTTCTCTCCGGGAGGCGAAGGCGTGGCCTTCGTCTCCTGGAGAGAGGGGAATTGCTTCTCTCTTGGTTGGCTGGGGAAAGCTTCGTCCCCAGCCAACCAAGAGAGAAGCTAAGCCCCTCCATGGAAGGGTCTTCCTTCTCTCCGGGAGGCGAAGGCATGGCCTTTGTCTCCCGGAGAGAGCATGTCATTTCCTCGTGGCCCTGGAGGCCGGCGCTGGCCTTGCCGTAGCTTTGGGGGGAGGAGGGACAGCCCCTTCTCTCCCCATGTGGCTTCGGTGAGGAAGTGGGGAAAGGCCGTGTCGGCCAGTTTTTTAGCGTGCGGCGCTTTCCCAGCCTCCTCTGCACTCGCACCCTTCAGCCTCATTGGGGGTAGCGTGGTGCATTGGACGCTGAGCCTTGTAGTTTTTTCTTGCCGCATTCATGGTGGACCCTTGCGATGATGCTCCAAGGGTGGTAAGGTAAGTGTAGGTGGCTCAGTTCAGGATGGTTGGGCCGGGTGCGGGCGTGCATGCCGGACACCAACGGTTAACAGGTCTCCTTATAGAAAAAGATGAAGTAGACCTGATCCATGAAAGCTAACATTAAAATACAGCATTTTTTTTGTTTACTCTCTGATATACAGTACTTTACTCAGTACTACTATATTCAATGGCAAAGACCCATAAACCTGCATCCATTTATCCACACAGCCAAGATAAAGCTCACTCAAACATATCTTTACACAACACTGATACAATTCTAGTGCATATTTTTATCTTGCTTGAAATGCGGGAGTCTATTTTCTTGTAAATACCCCCAAAAGTATTAAATACACTTGAAAAAGGAGACAAGGAGGGAAGATAAACATGTTTACACTCATCATTGCTAAAAGTGATTGTAACAATTTCTACAGATAAATTGCATTTCATTTCTAAATGCCCATTTGAAAAAGCCTGGACAGAACTAATAGATGTGACAACATAATTTTATTCATAAATTTAAGCTACACACTGGGATTTGGTTGGCTAAAGATACCAGTTGTGTGTTCATTCAAAATCTCTCTTTGTACCAGAAATGTCTTTCTTGAACCTGGCTTGGATCCCAAGGGTTTAATTTCTTTAAAGTCTTATTTTATTTCACTGTTTAAAACCCCACTATTTCTTATCCAACAGCATTGTAAAAAGGTACTTATCTAGACTCTGACACCATGACTCATTTTAATGGCAGCCCCTTAGGTAAAAGAGAAAGAAAAAGAAACAAAGAAGAAAGAAATAGGTGAGAAAAGAAGCAACATTCCTCTCTATTTGGGAGAAAATAACTAAGAAAATTAAAATAAAAAGTTGAAGCTGTAACAGACACCTGTTCTTTTCTTAGCTGCTGACATGAGAATAATCTGCTTATCTAATTAACAGCTACAAAGGTGAAGAAAAATTCTAAAAATAAAATAACTGCTAAAACAATATTTGTAGGGAAAAGAATTAAGTCAAATTCATTGTGTACAAGCAGACTGCTAATGTGATTCAACTTCTGAAACCACTATTTTAACAAAACAAGATGAAAGCTTGTAGTCTTATTACTTAAGAACTTCATTACCCACTTGCTTGTGAAATATTTGAGATAATATCCATGTTAGTCTGTGTTTTAAGTATATCAGAGAGTAAACAAAACAAACCTACTTTAAAGACTGAGTATTTTAATATTAGCTTTCGTAGATGAGGTATATTTCATCAGATATGGGAGTGAGACTTCATGGCATAAATTTACAGGTGAAACTCGGAAACTTAGAATATCGTGCAAATGTTCATTCATTTCACTTAAAAGGTGAAACAAATATATGAGATAGACTCACTACATGCAAAGCAAGTGATGTCATGCCTTAATTCATTATAATTGTGATGATCATGGCATGCAGCGTACATGAGATTATGTGATGATTATGGGGTACACGAGATTGGGGGGTTGGGATTTTCATAAGCTGTAAGTCATAAGCATTAATATTATAACAAAGTAAGGCTTGAACTATCTTGCTTTGCATGTAATGAGTCTATCTCATATATTTGTTTCATCTTTTAAGTTGCATTACTGGACTGAATGAACATTTGCACAATATTCTAATTTTCCGAATTTCACCTGTATATACATCAGGTACAGAGGTTCAGAATGGTTAGCATAACATAGAGGTTCCCAACCTAAGGCCCGTGGGCCAAATCCAGCCTGCGGCGCCATTTCATGTGACTTCCCAGCTCTACAAGGGCATTTGAGAAACAAAATGACCATCCCTTTGAAGCTGTTGTGACAAAATGGCTGCCCCCATCATGCAGGCAGGGCAAAATGGTCACCCGGCCCTAGAAGCTGTCTGAGAGAGTGTGACCTGTTCCCTGGCTTGAAAAGATTGGGGCTCCCTGGCATAACAGATAGGTATGTGGGGTTTTTTTTAACAACTGGTAACACCTGTTACTCAGATTAGTGGAGAAGCTTTCACCCTGTTGAATTGCAAATGGTCAGTAGATGGATGCAAGACAGCCCTGTCGTGTCTCTCCCGGGCCCATGCCACTGGCCCAGGATCGGAGACCAGGCACAGCTGTGCCTGCCGTCATCACCCTCCCTGGCCCCGCCTGGCCAGGGAGTTAAAAGAATGGCAGAGCTGCCGGCGCCGAGGGGCCCTGTCACGTCTCTTCCGGGCCCACACCCCTCACCTGGGATGGGAGACCCGGAGACGCTGGCTGCCTGCCCTCGGTGGGAGCGAGGGTAGGAAAAGACTGGCCCAGCTGTGGGGCAGCTGGCATGGCTGCAAGACCCCGCCACTGTCAGAGACTGGCCCCAGCTGTTGGGGGAAGATGCAAAGGTGAGGGGTTTTGCTGACAGCATGAACGATTTTCGCATACGGCATGTTTTGGAGGGGTGGACACGGGAACGTGGCCGCCGCCCGGACACTCGGCACCCAATTTCCCCAGGGGTGCTCACACACATTGCACGAGGCTGGCCTAACCTATGTTTTGACAGGTATGAGGCAGCTCTTTTTCATGCGGCTACCACGGTGGCCTTCTTTGGAGCGCTCCGCATCAGTGAGTTGGTACTACTGTCTAAGGCGGATGCGACTCGTAGGGCACTGGAACTCGACGATGTCTATGTTTCTAATGAGTGGGCTCAGTTGAGGATACGGTCCTCAAAAGTTGATCAGCATGGCGTAGGCAGTGGAGTTAGACTGCTACGATGTTCCATTTCAGACATCTGTCCAGTTGGTGCCCTACAGGAGTTCTTGGCAGTGCGTGGCACGCACCCTGGCCCGTTTTTCTGCCACCAGGATGGGTCTCCCCTTACTAAATTTCAATTTTGGAAGGTGACCGGTATGGCACTTTTCAGTGTTGGCCTCCCTGGGGCTCGTTACGGCACCCATTCATTTAGAATAGGTGCTGCTTCAACTGCAGCTGCATTTGGGTACTCTGAGGCTGATATATGCCGTATGGGAAGATGGGGATCTATGCGTTTTGCATTATATGTTCGTCCTCTTCAGACATGAGTACCATTTAAGTCACTGTTCTCTTTTTCTCTTACAGACCCTGTGTGTCCCCGCACACCGGTGGCAGTATGGCTGGTGGGCCACAGTTACGTGTACTGGGCAGTGCAGTATGCTGCGGCGACAGGGTGGGGACCCCAGCTTGGACTGCGTGCGGCCGCATGCATACGTTGGTACGGTAAGCGTGGAATGAGATGGCGGGAACTGTTGCCATTCCTTTTCTCCATTATGGATGCTGAACCGCCTGATGTCCTTGTACTGCACCTCGGGGGCAATGACCTCGGCCAGGTCACTGGCCTTTCTTTAAAATTCGCGATTTGCAGAGACCTAGCTTATTTGCATTATGTGTGGCCGTTCACAAAGCTGCTATGGTCGGACATCATACCACGTCACGCTTACAGGGGAAGTATTGACCTCCGTGCCCTTGACCGCGCTCGTCGCTTGGTGAACAGGGCAGTTGCCCGGTTCATGGCTGACAAGGGTTTGGGGATGGTCATCCGACACCCCACCATTAGTTTACAAAATTACGATCTGTATGCAGGGGATGGGGTCCACCTGTCGGATAGAGGTATGAACCTCTTTTTGGAAGATTTGCAAGCAGGCCTGTTGACCGAGCTGACGGTCGGGGGGGGGGCGGTGAGTCTTCATTGAAGCCTCCCCGTGTGGCGGGTAGCACTGGTAAGGTAAAGATTTATGATCCATAGGTATCCGGCAGGTTCGCAATTGACTGGCCAACAGGTACAGGTGTAATAACGTTGACCGGTCAACGACGAACCAGGCAAGGGGTGATGGCAGGAGCTTGTCAGCATGCATCACCCCATGATTTGACGGATACATGTCTGAGGGTGGGGTCAGTAGATAGTTTATTGACTACGGTCAACAATTTGTTTGTGTCAACAAACAAATTGATACAAAATGGATACATTGTAGCCAATTGCCGTTGGCAATTTTGGGAGGAACCTTACCAGTGTTACTGCGGCCTGCTTGCCTTAAGAATTATAATTGGATGAGTACCAATTGAAAGTTATAATTCGGACTAGGGCATTATTCAATAAAAGTGGCCCAATGCCTTTATCCATATACCGGTGTCTGAGTCTTTCTTTGGGGGGTGCACCTGCAAAGAAGAGAAGGTTCTGTTGGCAGTGGCAGTGTTAGATGGAACACCAAACGCTACCCACCACCATCACCACTTGGAATGGTGCAAGTGCCAATTTTAGCATATTTCCAAGGGAGTACGGTAATATTTTGGCTGCCAGGGTTCTGTAGCTGCCGCCACCAATACTACCACCCACTCAATCTGCTGCCCTTTTCTACCACAGCTTCATATAAACATCCTTTGATGCCCATGTCCCTCCTAATCTCCCATTCCCCTCATCCTAAATTTAACTGTAGATGAGAAATGTAACGATCCAATGTTCTAAATCCATACCTGTCACGTTTTGGAAAATTTCTGTTAAATCCCCATATTTTACACCCTTTCTTGCCATCATCCCATATTAGTTAGACTGTAATTAGACTGGAGTTAGATTGAAGGCCAGCACAGGATAAGCATAGCTGTCCAAAATTTCCCTTATTTCACAGAAATTTGCTGAAACTTGACAGGTATGTCTAAATCTCTAAGCAAGGTCCTCAGATAAAGTTGCTTTTTCTATCAGTTATGAGTAGAGGAATGTAATGTATAAAACATTAAAACCACCACACAAAATGCAGGTTTGCAGCAGGGGATCATATCATAGAATTGTGTGGCAGAAAGGTAACAATAAAACAACTGGGAGAAGCAAAAGATGCACTCATCCCGATATATTATTTCCCTGTTACAGCTGAGAAATGTCAAGGAATTCATGAAGCATCACATTTGTCCACGAAACGCAGTCCCCTCTGCAAGCCCTTACAGACTAAGCAAAAAGAGGTCAGATCTTAAGGGGAAGTATGAAGAGTTATTACCCTAAAATTACAAGGAAAATTCCTACCTCCTCTTCCAGAAGTTGCTCAATCTGTACACATATACTGTTTTTAACGTGAACATGAAATGTGCCTACAGTATTAATCATACTGTTGCTTTCATGCTTTTAGGAAACTTCTGTAGTGTATTCATACTTCTCATAAAACCACAAATCCCTGTTAGCTTGTAGACTGCATCAAATGTGTTTGATATTATCAGTATAAAAATGTTTAGGGTATGCATGGGAAGGTTTAAAGATGAGATGTAGATGCTATGAAGAGTAAAGCATGCTATGTTTTACATTGTCATACTTCCAATAAGAGATAATACTACCTAGGCAACATTGGTCATTTCAAACAGATATTTTAGAATTAATCTGACAAGCAACAAATTGTATTTGATTCTTGTAAAAAGATATTTTTTTCAATGTAGAACAGGGTATTGAAGTAAAATTTACAGTCTCATTAAAGCAGCAATGCCAACCAACAGGAAATGCAGAAAGCATGCTACCTACTCTTTATTTGATGTATTATAAATGGTTACTTTGTTATATCCTATTTTTAAAAAAAATATGTATAGTGAAAGAACAAGTCAGAACACTGGTTCAGATAATATGAAATCCTATCCTGATTTTTTTTATATATTTTTTATTGAATTTTTTCAAAGACATACAAAAAATAAAAGAAAACAATGGCTAACAATACAATACATAAACAAATCCATAGTATCATCTTAACAAACATTACTAAATGTTAGCACATAACAATATCTAGACTCATTAATTACTATAAAGGTAAAGGTAAAGGTTTCCCTTGCTCGAAAGCCAGTCGTATCCGACTCTAGGGTGCAGTGTTTCAAGATCCGAAATAATAAGAACTTTCTGTGCTACCACTAATCTTTGGATAAATAATAATCACCCTGTGAATATATACAATGCCCGGAGAGTTTATTTTCTGCTCAACTCCAGAAACTTCTTTGAGATGGTACTGGTCCTGAGCTATCATTTGCCATACAAGAATGGTCCACAAATGGTTTCCATATGTTCCAAAATCTATTCTCTTTTAAATTATCTCTTTTCACTTTAATCTCCCAAGTCAATTTATCATTCAGTGCTAAACTCCACATTTCTTTATACCACTCTCCAATCTGTATATCTATATCATTTTTCCAGTTTCTAGCTATACATTGTCTGCCCGTTGTCAATACAATTTCCAATAATTCTTTTTCCTCCTTGTTTAAGCCCAAACCTTCCACATTCGTTAAAAGAATGGTACTTGACACCAACTTAACACTTCTACCCATTATTTCACCAAGCTCACCTTCTATTTTCCCCCAAAAATCCCTTATTTTTTTACAGCTCCACCACATATGTTCATATGTTCCATAAAATTCTCTACATCTCCAACATAACATCTCTTTTATTATCCATCTGGTAAAGTCTTAATGGCGTCAAGTACCATTGCCACAACATTTTAAAATTATGTTCTTTAATTCTTACAGACATTGTTCTCATATTTTTCCACTCAATCTCCCCAATTGTTATATTCAAATTTTGTTCCCATTTCCGTTTCAAATCCTCCTGTGGATCTGCACCTCTATTCAGTATGTTATAAAGCTTACTTACAAGACCTTTAATACTACTTTCCCCTTTTCTAATCTTCCTTACCAACTCCTCGAATTCTGTATGTATTCTATCTAACCCTACTTCTTTTTTATATTTTTTGTTCCAGTTGTCCACCTTTAACTTCTGAAACCAATTCAAATTTAATAGCTCAAATATTTTTTTCCACTCAACATCAGAATCACAAGTTTTTAACCAAACCTTCAATAAAAGCATCCCATTTTTATCCAATATTTCCATTTTTTCCTTATCTAACTAAAATCCTATCCTGATTTTTAAGGGTTATCTGTTGAATCCAGAAAGTTGGTTAGACAGTTTGATGTTCAGCAAAGGATACGCAGCAGCCAGTATAACAGGGCTCAACACAACTTTTTTGGGGGGAACTGAACATGGAGAGCAATGGCGCAGCAGCGCCTATATATACTGTACAGGAAAGATACATTCAGGCGGGAAGCAACTGGATTGGTTGGGAGAACAGTGAGGTGATCGTGGGGTGATAGAGACTGTGAAGCCTTTCGTGCTTCTCGTTAAAAAGGGCAGGAACCCAAGTCCCATGAGAGCTTAGTTTCAAGAAGAACACAAAATGGAGGATCACCTGATCCCAACAATTAAATACAAACTGTTAAAACAATACATCCAGTTACATACACAACAGGCAGGGTGTGTCTTTTTCTTTTTTGGAACAAGAAAATGGATCCCAACCACCTTTTTGAACATTGAAATGGGAAGTGAAGAAGCCATCATGTTCATTAAGAAACCATACTCTACTCCTGGTCTGCAACTGTCACTCTTTTACACCATTGTAAATAAGGTCATACATATTTCTGGTTGACTGTCGCACATACACAGTGAAAAGAAAAACTACTAACTCCACCAATATTTCAGTAATATGCCTCTCTGGTTACTTGGAAGAAACACCGACTCTCTACAGGTAAACCAAAAAAAAAAAAGGTTATTTACAAGCCTTTTTAAAATATTGCTATTGGCCAAATTGTCATCATTTTATTTCATTTTAAAACAGTATGAAAGTGGAAGGGGGTTAGAGAAGGCAATGGACTGGGCAGTAGATGGGACCTGATCATCCTGTTACCTTGACAGAAGTAGAGCCACATTCACCCAGAGTTAGCTCAAAAAGACCAGAGTTTTGATCATGTCATTATTGAGAGCATTATTATTTATCTCTCAAGCACATCATCAGATTACTTGATGATTAAATATAGAGACTGAAAAAAATCCACACACACTTCTACTGTCACATTTTATCTGCTCATCACAGGACCTGGAATGGGTCACTGTAAGTCAGAATTGACCTGACATCACATAATTATTATTGTTACACTGCATTTTGGTCATTGGCTTTGCTTCAGTATGGATGTAAAGTTTCCATTTACCTCCTTCAAACATGGAAGAGGCAGTTACCAAATTTGGGTTTACTGTACTTTGTCTTGCACTGAAAGGCTATGAGTTTGTGGAAAAATACCTAATGTAGCCATGTTTCCTATTTCACATATACCTAAATGGCACAAACACAGTGCATTTTTAAAAGTGTAATCCATCCCATAGGATGGTAGCAAATGTTCTATTATTAGAAGTACATTGGAAGTTAAACATTCAAAGACAATAACCTCTCTTAATGCTTTATTTCTGAGTAGCAAAAATTTCCCATACTGTAAGTACGTTTCTTGGGGCAGATTACCAGAGAAAACCATGAAAGAGTAACTCTCAATTATTTATTCCCAAAAGAATATTTATTTATTTGGTCATTATAATATTATTAATATTATGTATTTATTTATTTGTTATAATGATTTCTTTCCAAAAGAAATAAAACCTCCAAATGAACTCTAGAAGCAAAAAAGCCAAATCTTTAAATCTTGGGATAAGTCTTACTCCTAACCCAGGCAGAGGTTTCAATGCCACATTTAGCAGTAGTTCTGAATCAAGCTTGCCATTTCAAACAATTGAGCCTCCCAGGGAAAAAGGAGCTTTCATGATCCACACACTGTATAGTCTTGCAACTTGGGGCTTTACAGCATCACAAGAGCAGATTTGGTCAATCTGGATAACATTACAAACTTTGAAAACTGGCATTCAAATTTTGCACAAATTACATTTGGTATTCCGAATTCAAACTTTTTTTTAGCAAACTGGTTTGCAAGCTCGGAAACAGAATGTTGGACTATGGGCTCTATCTGTCCATTCGGATGGCATACCTAAATAGAGTTTATAGTTCAGCATTCTGTTTACAAACATGATCATCCAAAGGTATCATTGAGCTATTTCACATAGGACACGAAACCAATAAGTGTGTTATGCTATTTGTGCCCTGATATTCAGAAGCATCAAAGAAGTCATGTTCCACTACCATGAATGAAAGACCCAAAGTTTCAACAAATCTGCTCAATTCACTTTTAAAAGATACCTAGGCTTGCTATCATCACAGTTTATAATGAAACCCATAAGCTACATACAGTGGTACCTCGCTTAAAGAGCATAATGCATTCCACGGGGTTGCTCTTTAAGTGAGATGCTCTTTAAACAACTTGGAAAAAGTACCCTTGCTGCCATTGTAAATGACAGATTGTGACTTCTGGCGGAGGGAGGGGGATTGCGAACCCCAATTTAGTTGTTAAGTCAGTTTTTTGTTGTTTTTAATCATTAAGCGAGGGCAACCATTCAGAGAAAATTCTGCTCTTTAAGTGAGTTAGTCTCAAAGCGAGGCACTCTTTAGGCAAGGTTTTACTGTATTATGTAACAAAGTTCTTTTCCCTGTTCTTAATCTACCACCAATAAATTATGTAACCTCACATTTTAATATACGAGAGCAAATATTTCCCTCTCTTCACTTTCTCTTTGTCCCTGTAACTCATTTCCTTCATGCATTCATTTTTATTCCAACAATAGATTCTCTTTGCACTAGTTTTTGTGAGAAATATTCCAAATCCATTGTAAAACTACTTGCCTTCTGCTTTCTATAACATCCTTTCTGAGATTGTAGACATTCTTCCAAATGTAGAGGGACCACTTACTAATATAAGGTTTAACTTAATGGTAATCTATACCTATAAATCCAGACATTAACTGTTGGACTCCGGCATATGTTTCCGCACCCGTCCACACTATCCCGTACCAAGCCTCCTGCACTTGCCTGAACCCAGCCCGCAGAGCACCACATGGTTGCAGAAGCCAGCAGTGGGGCAACAGCCCCATGAGCACGAACAAAGGGAAACAACTTCAATTCCTAATGTCCTCTGCGCCACGCCGGGCCTCAGGCAATCAGGCTGACAGGTGCGAGCAAAAAGAACATAGGGAAACACAACACGCCCAGCTGAAACCGAGCCGCAGAAAAAAAACTGCTGCATAAATGCAAACAAAACAAACAAACAAAACTCCAAGTCCAAGCATCCTACGCGCCGTGAGTACTTCAGCCAATCAGGCTGAAGGGCGTGAGCATGGAGAACGCTGAAAAAACCAGCGCGTGAAAAATAAAATGAAAAAATGCCGGCCTCCTGCAACGAGAGCACAAGTCCGCCACAGGCGGACGCAGCACCTCATGGCCTCACAAACAAACACCCTCAAAAACCATGGTGAGACACCCACTGGCCTTCTTTCCCAGAGCAATGGGGAGAAGAGAGACTCCCTCTCCTCCACGCTACCCCACCAAAGACACAGCGAGACCACTGCCAGCCTCAAGGTAAGTTCAGCCGGGGTGGGGGGGAAAACCAGCAGCAGGCAGCAGTTCGTCAGGGGAAGCACACTCCCTGGTGAATGACTGGCCTCTGCCATTGTACGACCAACACTACTGTTTCAAGAACTAGCACGAAACAGCAGTGTAGATAATACAAAAGCCGCAGCCAGCAATCCGCAAGGAAGAGCACCACCCCTTACGGGATCGCTGCCTGTCGATCTCCGGTTAGGTAAGCCAGGATAAAAAGGAGAGAGAGGAGAGAACCATCATCAGGCAGATAGCTCTTCTCTGCCTCCTTTTCACCAGCCCTACCTAAAAAACCTTACCGGATGAAGAGCGAGCTGACTGCTGGCTCCTCCTTTTCCCCATTGTTGCATCGAAAACAAATTTCGAAGCAGCAATGGGGAAAAGAGGAACCGACAGACAGGCCATTCTTCACGCAAAAAAACCCCAATAACAACAAAACCAAACATTTACCCAAAATGCCAACCACCAAAATCAATAAAACACAAATAAATAAATAATTAAAAAAACACACTAACCAACAAAACTATAAACAACAAAATCCACAAAAAAACACCCAAAATACCATAAAAGCACAGAAAAAACACATAACCACAACACGAAAATACCTAACTCAAACTACAAAAATACCACAAATTAAAAAATAAACACAAAAGAAATCAGAAAAATAAAAACAATCAGAAATAAACAAAACAATTAAACACATCTAAAACCCAACAAAACCACAAAAGAACAAATAGAAACACCTACCAGCCCAACACCACAAAAACAAAACAGAGAACTCACCAGCACGTCCTCCCTCCACGAGTCCGGAACAGAACTGAAGAAACAAAGACTACTTACTGGAAAAAGCCCCACCTAGAGGCCAGGAGAGAAAAAACAAGTCAAACAAAAAAAGAATCCAACACTATTACTAACAGCCCCACCTGCAGGTCAGAAGATTAAAAACAAGTCAAAAAATGCAAAGCACCCCTCTTGCTAACAGCCCCACCTAGAGGCCACAAGAGTAAAAACAAGTCAAAAAATAAGAAGTAAATCAAAATGACAAATAAATCTAATAAAATTGATTTAAAAAATCACAAACAACAAATACAAAACACCACCACCCAAACCACCCCTAACCAAAAAACACACACATAAAAACTGCCTGGCAATGCCGGGCAAAACTATGCTAGTCCATAATAATCCTCAGCATGGAAATCTGTATTTTTTTCACTCCCTGCTGTGGCCCACTGACATTTTTTGTGAATTTATGCACCACTATTCCAATCTCATCCCTTGCATGTCAAAGCCAGTTCAAATCTCATCAGTGTGTACTCAAAATTATAGAAAAAAATGGAAAATCCACTTCTCTTTGTCCTTTTCCCAAAGTTATTTAAGAACAAGAAGTTCTACAAGGTTCAGGAACCATTTTTCCCTTTCCCATGATTTCCTGTTTCCTGTTTTTATTATTCATATGACCCTTTCTCATAAGGTACAAGTAAGCAGGAGGTTAATTGTAATTGCATGCTCACCTGGGTCATAGTGCGATTGGAAGCAGAGTCATTCTGCTGTGTCAGGTCTGACAGTATATTATTTCATGGCATTCATTCCAGGATGCTCGTTAAATCTGCCATGGAGCCGAAGTAGCAGTGATTTAAGTGCTCAATTTAGTGCACTCTTCTTGCCGCTTGCTTCAGGCCACTTTAGTGGCAGTAGCAAGATGTGAATGGAATGCCAAATGCTGCTGCTTGAGAAGATAATCTAAAGAGTGCCACACATGAATATAGAACCTACTCCTCCCTCGCCCCCGTTTTTCTTCTTTTGGCAAAACCATGCAAGAACACTGTCAATTATCAATTCAGTAAATTAATCATTAGAACTCTGGGATATCTGCTATTTAAAGTTAAGAATCTGACAACAAAACCTCACATTATTCCAGTCTGTGGACACAGTAAAAAAGTTTTCAGTATTCAGGAATATATATTACCAAGAATATGCAATATCGGAAAAAAGCTATTTTTGATAAAATGAAAGAAAAATCATAGAAGATTAGGGTTTATTTGTTTTTTATTTATTTGTTTTTTATTTCAATTTCTATACCGCACACTTGGCTGAGGCCCATTCAGGGTGGTTCACAGTCATAATAAAAACATGATTAAAAACTGCTTAAAACTACCCTCCCACTAAAAAGGGTGCAGGGACCAAGGGGGCTGGAATTTCACTATACCAGCCACCCAACGGAAGCTACCCTTCTACCTGAACCCCATACTTGGCCTGCCAGCCAGGTTTTAAGTTCTTTTCTGAAGGGCAGCAATTCCGTCTGGAGACGTAGCTCCATTGTAAGAGGTTCTAGAGAGCTGGTGCGGATACGGAGAAGGCCCTCCTCCTTGTGCTAGAGAGGCGAGCAACTCTAGCGGATGGTACAATAAGAGAGTCCCTCCGGTCCGCTCTGGTTGGACAGACAGACGTTCTCTTAGATATCCTGGTTAGGGAGGATTGATGTATTCAAAATGAAGATTATACCCAAGATCATTTTTTGTTTGTTTTCGATGTCACCTATAATGCTAACAGATACAGAGTTAAGGGAGAATTTAACAAACTTTTTTTGCAATGGAGATGAAAGACTAAAAATAAAACTAAATTGTTATATTTATCACAAAAAGAGGAAGGATCAGATAGTCCCAATATAAGATATGTTTATGTTGCTAATCAAACAAGAAATCTTCCTAATATTATAATGAATTCAAATTAGTTAATATGGGTGTGAAGCTGAGGACAATTTGAAAATTTTTTAAAAGAAGAGATCAAAAAGAGAATTAATAAAATAAACAATTCCATATTTTAAAATTTTACAAATCTGGAGGAAATATAAGAAAACATCCTAGAAGCCTAAGTCAATTCCCCAAAGCACTGATCAGCCAAAGTAATGACTTAGGCTTCTGGAAATTGAAGTCCACTGGTGGAGCATGGGCCCCACATTAGGAACCACTGGTCTGGACCCAGCATCTTTTCTGCAGTTGTCAGAATGTCAAGAACTTGACAGGCTCTACATAGAACTTACTCTGTAGGGCTACTAACACTCAATTATAGTCCATAGCTCCTAGTATTTAGAATTGGTGCCCGTGTTTCCATTCTCCTTATCCCTTCTCATCCTATTCTCTTTTTTGTGTATCATCTTTTTTGGTGATAAGTGTAGAGCAAAGACTTTCTTGTTTCTACTGATTTGTAAGCTGCACTTGTAATTGTTGTTGTTGTTCAGTCGCACAGTCGGTTCCGACCCTTTGCGACCCTATGGACCATTGTTCTCCAGGCGCCTCTGTCCTCCACCATCCCCCTCAGCCCTCCCAGCTCTGTGCCCATTGTGTCCACAATGCCATCTAGCCATCTCATCCTTGGCCTCCCCCTTCTTCTTTTGTCCTCCACCTTTCCCAACATCAATGCCTTCTCAAGTGAATCCTCCCTTCTCATTTGATGTCCAAAGTATTTTAGCTTCATCTTTACTATTTGACCTTCCAATGAGCAGTCAGGGTTGATTTCTTCTAAGATTGACCTATTTGTTCTCCTCGCTGTCCAGGGGACTCTCAAAACCCTCCTCCAACACCACATTTCAAAGGCATCTATTCTTCTGCGTTCAGCCTTCCTAATTGTCCAGCTCTCACATCCGTACATTACTACTGGGGAAACCATTGCTTTGACTATTCTAATTTTTGTTTTCAATGTGATGTCTCTGCTTTTCACTATGTTCCCCAGGTTTCTCATTGCTTGTCTCCCAAGAATCAGTCGCCTTTTTATTTCATGGCTACAATCCCCATCTGCAGTGATCTTTGATCCTAAGAAAGTAAAATCTGTCACTGCTTCTACTTCTTCCCCATCTATTTTCCAGGGACTGATTGGGCCTGTTGCCATTATCTTGGTTTTCTTGATATTGAGTCTCAAGCCAGCTTTTGCACTCTCCTCCTTCAGCCCAATCAAGAGATTCTTTAGTTCTTCCTCACTTTCTGCCATTAGGGTGGTATCGTCTGCATATCTCAGATTGTTGATGTTTCTCCCAGCGATTTTAATCCCATATTGTGATTCCTCCATCCCTGCACTGCGCATTATGTGCTCTGTGTATAGGTTGAATAGGCATGGTGACAAAATGCAGCCTTGTCTTACTCCTTTTCCTATTCCAAACCACTCTGTCATTCCCTGTTCTGTCCTAACTGTTGCTTCTTGGTTCATGTACAGATTTCTCAGGAGGCATATGAGGTGCTCTGGTATTCCCATCTCTTTAATTACTTGCCACATCTTGTTGTGGTCCACACAGTCAAATGCCTTAGTGTAGTCAATAAAACAAAAGTAAACTTGTTTCTGGTATTCCTTTGTTTTCTCCATGATCCAGCGTATGTTGGCGATGTGGTCTCTAGTCCCCCTGCCTCTTCAGAAACCTGCCTGCACCTCTGGTAATTCTCTTTCCACATGCTGCTGAAGTCTATCCTGTATTATCTTGAGCATCACCTTACTAGCGTGTGGGATGAGCGCGATTGTTCGATAATTTGAACATTCTTTGGCATTGCCCTTTTTTGGGATTGGGACGTATACTGATCTTTTCCAATCCTGTGGCCATTGTTTTGTTTTCCAAATCTGCTGGCATATTGAATGCAGTAATTTGACGCCGTCATCTTTTAGCGCTTTGAAAAATTCAACTGGGATACCATCATCTCCACTAGCTTTGTTGTTTGCAGTGCTCTTTAGGGCCTTTATGACTTCGCTCTCCAGGATGTCTGGCTCAAGTTCTACTTCTTCATCATTGTGATAGTCAGGAGTGTTGAGGTCCTTTTTGTAGAGTTCCTCCATGTACTCTTTCCATCTTTTCTTAATCTCTTCTGCATCAGCTAGCTCCTTTCCTTCTTTGTCCCTTATCATGGTCATTTTTGCTTTAAATGTTCCCTTAATTTCCCTGATTTTTTTGAAAAGATCTCTGGTTCTGCCTCTTTTGTTGTTTTCCTCCATTTCTCTGCACTGTTCTTTTAGGTAGTTTTCCTTATCTCTCCTTGCTTTTCTTTGAAATTCTGTGTTCAAATGATTGTAGTTTTTCCTTTCTCCTTTGGCTTTTGCGTTCCTTCTTTCCTCTGCTATTTTAAGAGCCTCATCAGACAACCACTTTGCTTTCTTACTCTTCTTTTCTTTTGGTATGGTTTTCTTTGCTGCTTCCTGCATGATGTCCCTCATCTCCGTCCATAATTCTTCTGGTACTCTGTCTACCGAATCTAAGCCATTAAATCTGTTCATCACCTCCACCGTGTATTCTTTAGGGATGCTGTCTAGGTGATATCTTCCTGGTCTCTGTGTTTTCCCAATTTTCTTTAGTCTAAGCCTGAATTTTGCGATCAATAGGTTGTGATCTGAGCCACAGTCTGCTCCAGGTCTTGTTTTTGCTGACTGTATGGAGGTTCTCCATCTTTGGCTGCAGAGTATGTAGTCAATCTGGTTTCGGTGTTGGCCATCTGGTGATGTCCATGTGTAAAGTCGCCTCTTGTGTTGCTGGAAGAGAGTGTTTGCTATGACCAATGCGTTCTCTTGGCAGAACTCTATCAATCTTTGCCCTGCTTCATTCTGTGTTCCAAGACCAAATTTGCCTGTTATTCCCTCCACTTTTTGATTTCCTACTTTGGCATTCCAGTCTCCTAATATAATTTGGACATCATTTCTTGGTGTCTGTTCTATGAGGTGTTGTAAGTCCTCATAGAACTGGTCCATTGTGGCTTCATCTGCACCAGTGGTTGGTGCGTATATTTGGATCACAGTGACATTGAAAGGTTTGCCTTGAAATCTGACTGACATCATTCTGTCATTTTTGAGATTGTATCCCATTACTGCTTTTCTCACTCTCTTATTGACAATTATGGCTACTCCATTTCTTCTAAGGTTTTCTTGCCCACAGTAGTAGATATGATGGTTTCCAGAGCTGAATTCGCCCATCCCTGTCCATTTTAGCTCACTGATGCCCAAGATGTCAATGCTTATTCTTTCCATCTCATTTTTTACCACTTCCAGTTTACCTTGGTTCATTGATCTCACATTCCATGTCCCTATGCAGTATTGCTCCTTACAACATTGCATTTCCGCTCCCCCTTTCCTGTCCCTCCCCTTCCTCCCCTCTGTGGTGTTAAGCATCATGTATCACCTAGCCTGCCCCTTTGTTTTGCCTTTTGTTTTGGTCAATAGGGTTCTCTTGGCAAGATTTGTGCCGTGGTTTGCCGGTGTCTACACCATTTTTCTCTCCTCATACATTTTAACACAGTTTTTAAAAGTTTAAAACATTTAAGACAACATATTATCATGCATATTATCACACTTTAAAACACAGTCTCTATGTCAGTTTCTATGTTTAGTCAGTATAAAGTCTCTATGTCAGTTGCTATATTAGGTCTTCTACATTTGCACTTCTAATAAATATAATTAATCTTTATGACTTAATAAAAATCCTGCATGTATTGAACTGGTTATGATTTCTATATTCATTACTATTATGTGACTCCTAAATTTAGTTTGTAGTGGGGAATTATATCATTGAATGTGACAGGCCAAATAGAAAATGCTGTCCCCCATGAAAAACCTGAAGACATCATGCTTTTCTCCATAATTTTGACACATTCCTGTGCTAGTGAAGTACAGTCAAGAATATACTTCAACATCTGATTCACCTTTCTACATTTTAAAAACCTGATAACAATTAGATTGAAGGGAAAAACACCTGTTATCTTTCCTCTCTTATCAAAATATTTCTACTACAAGTTTCTAAATTTGTATCACTACATATCCATCATGTGTGGTGGCTCAAGTGGTAAAGAGGCAGAACTTGAAGGCAGGAAGGTCAGAGTCCGATACCTGAGTACTGCACAATGGAGTGAGCTCCATCTCTGTCCCTGCTCCTGCCAATCTAGCAGTTTGAAAGCAAGAAATTGCAAGTAGATAAATAGGTACCACTTTGTTGGGAATGTAAACAGCATTCTGTGCACTCTGGAGTCTAGACATGCCTGCCACATGTCCATGGAAATGTCTGCAGGTGCAAACAACTGTAAACAGAAATGAACACTGAACCCTAGAGTTGAATACGACTGGCTTTCGAGCAAGGGCGACCTTTACCTTTACCTATATCCTTGATGGGGATAAAAGTTGACTCAGCCTTACATCCCTTCTGAGGTCAGTAAAATGAGTACCCAGCATGTTGGGGGCAAAATGCTAATTACCTTGTGAAGTGCCCGGAGAGGGCATTAATTGCTATGAGACAGTATATAAGAGTAATTGCTTTTGCTACAATCATTCATTCAGTTTTGATTAAGAAATATAAGAAGATTCATCCTCCAAACAGAGGACCAAGAAAATCTGTTTTCACAATATATATATATGGAGGGTTTTCTTTTTACAAATGGTATATACTGGGCTTTGCAGAGCAAATTCTCTCTTTCATACCTGGATGATATAGTCACTTCTAGTCCCAAGAACAGATTCTCTATACTTAAATACTGATAGTATAGTATAAGTGTGTTGCAATGCCTACCTGAGAAAATGACCACTGTAGAGATATAACAAAAGATAGGAATGCCAGTTGCTTAGCCTCATACTTGGTTCCTTGCCATTTTGTAACCAACACTAACCAAAAAAAAGTGATTGTTCAGTGTCAAAAATATAGCCAGTTCAATAAGGGAAAGTTTAGTATTTTAAGATGTTTTTATGAGCATGTTCCCCTTGAGAAATCCAGACATTCAACTACCTTATGCTCTGCAAATATGGACCATCTGAATATTAGTAACTACTGTATATGGAATATCTAAGACCCATGTTACCCATGGAATATGAAGACTATTGGAGAAGAAACTACAATCTTTACAAAGATCTGAAGTGAAATCGAAAAAAAACCACTCTGGTTAATCAGGAAGAACTTATCGAACACAATGGTACTTTTTATTACTGAATTTATAAGTAATTAAAATTGACAACCAACTAAACAGAGAAGACATGCAGCAGCTTGCATTTAATCTGTGAGGTAATTTATGTATATAGTCCACTGTTCTTTAAGTGGCATTATTTTACTCCTTGAAGACTCTTTATTAAGATTTCTCTTATATTTCACTTATGCAAAACTTTTTCTATTCCTTTGGGGGTTTATAAAATTACTGTGATCTTTTGAAAATATCTGTATAGTTATTAAAGCCACTACTGCATTCCATACAAATGAGATCTTGGCAAAGCATTGTCACAGAAATTTAAAAAATGGGAGTGGAAAGTGGGTTGGGTAGCTTGAAATAGGCTGGGTTTATTGACAAACAAGGCAGACTTGAAACACAAGAGATTTTTCTCAGCATCGATCTAGGCATTATGGGGCATGCCTACTTAAGTTAACCCATTTCATTTCATACAACAAGATTCTTTCAGGGACACCCACCTCAGTAATCAGACTTAAAAATTAAGCTCATATTTATGGTCTAATGATCAATGCACAACACACACTTGACAAATCACATGCTATGCTAGGTGTTTTCCACGAGTTAAAGAAGCACTTTAAAAAATATTCCAAACTTAATGCCTGGTTTCTCCCTTCAATAATTTTACATTTTCCTTCCTCATCTTGTCCATGAGGTCTGTCTCAAGGCATTTTGTGGCCTCTAGAAAGAACAGGATTAACAGCACTCCATGTACAGACACTTGCAAGTCTTGTCTCAGTACAACAGGGTTAGAGGAAGCATCTCCCAATGTATCTGAAAACAACCAGCTGCCTCAGGAGGCACAAGGCAAACTCATTGTGCAGGGCCAGCATCAGAAATTTCCAGGCCCAGTACGCCCCCCCACACACACACACACACCAGGGGTTTCCTGCACATGTGTCGTTTGTTTGTGCATGCACAGATCAGTGGTTTCCCAGTGGCACCACACCACCGTGGTTTCCTGCGCATATGTCATTTGTTTGCGCATGCACAGATAAGTGGTTTCCCAGTGGCGCCGGGTCCCCATCATCTCTGAGCCCAGGATGGGAGTCCTGATGGTCCCCCCCCCCCTCTGATGGTGGCCCTGGCATGGTGGAAGAGAGAGGAAGGGTAGGCTGAGGAATTCAGAGAAACAGGAATAAGACTCTGATTATTCTCTTCTCAAATATCACACAGGAATTGTTGTCTGAGCCTGTTACCTCTTCCTTGGACAAACAGTGGCTGAATCAGTGTAGATTTTGAGAGATAATTCCTCTGTAAATTCCATTGATTCAATGTGTCTGCTCTAGTTGCTTCTTTCTATTGGATTGCACCGAGTATGGCCAATCTTCCTGACTTCTTTTCCAGCAGAAATAAGTGAAAGACTTGCAGACTGGCTCCTTTGTGACTGGACTGGACTTTGTAACTCTGTATGCATCCACTGGCTGGATTCCACTCACCTGCACACTTGCTGTAACCTAGAGATCAATGTTAGAAAATGGAATATATACTGAACCTTATGGGTGAATCATCCAATTTATTCAGTGGATAAGCTGGCCTTACACTTTTAAAGAAAAATGAAAGGGAACATAATATATTTCTTCATTTTCATGCTAGCAGCTGCTAGAGTTGTATTTCTATAACAGATTAAGATGTGGCTGCTACTTCATAAAATATAGATTATGCTACAGCCTACCTGCAAGCCAGAGGGATCGATTTGCTCAGGAGGGAATGTTAGGAAATGCTTACATACCCTTGTGGTAGAAATTACATTTATAAGAAAAAACTATCACAATGTCAAGCCACACATTCACCAAGTGATACAATTAACATTTATTTATTCCTGTATATTTATTTTTTGCAGTCCCCTCAGAAGGGAAATTTTCAAATTAAGAAGTATTTATTTTGGCTGATGGGTAGAGGCTAGGCAGAACAAACTCCCACTAAGACAATGGAAGCAAGCCATAGTGTTTATATGTGTGTGTGTGTGTGTGTGTGTGTGTGTGTGTGTGTGTGTGTGTGTGTGTGTGTGTGTGTGTGTGTGTGTGTGCGTGCGTGCGTGCGTGTGTGTGTGTGTGTGTTAGAGAGAGAGCAAAACTAGTGGTTAGGTTCAAGAGGATACAGTCACTGTTGAGGTACTGTGATATAAGATATATAATAATTTATTACAGGAGTGAGCAAACTATGACACATAAGCATTCATGACTTTCTAGTACCCTCCATTATCCCATCAAAACAAAGAAGAAGAATTTTTCCCTACTCCTAAAGACATCAAGGGATTAGATTTTGCATGGGGGGGGGATTGCATGGTTCCTAAAAAAAAAAATACCCTCCCCCCAGAAAATGAGACATGACTATCTAGTCATCTTTTGTTTTGATCTCTCTCTCTCTCTCTCTCTCTCATTTTTCACCTGTTCCAGTCCTTGAGAGTTGCTGAATTTGTCCAATCCTACTTTATGTGGTGGCTCAAGTGCTTAAGAGGCTGAACTTGAAGACAGGAAGGTCAGAGTTCGATACCCGAGTACTGCAAGATAGAGTGAGCTCCCATCTCTGTCCCAGCTCCTGCCAACCTAGCAGTTCAAAAGCAAGAAATTGCAAGTAGACAAATAGGTATCACTTCAGTGGGAAGGTAAGAAGAAGAAGAAGAAGAAGAAGAAAAATCTTTATTGTTATTGTCCTGCACAGAACAACGAGATTGGGGGGGGTGGGGGGGACACTTATCAACCCCCCAAAAAACTAAACAAAATACAACTATACAAAATTATCAACATACTCCCACCGCACATATACACATTTAACCCCTAAAAAGCTCTAAAACTCTAAGACTCTAAAAACTCAAAAAAAAAACCTCTAAAACTCTAAAAACTATATACGGAAGCTCCCTCATAGACTGCATTGCACTGCATTCAAAGCCAGAACCGCTTTTGGGTAGAAACTATTTCTCAAGCGGCTGGTCCTGGTCTTTATGACCCTATACTTTCTTCTAGAAGGCAGAAGCTGAAAGAGATCATTTTCAGGGTGCGTACTATCTTGCGCAATCTCTACAGCTTTCTTATAACACCTGGTGGCATAGATTTGATCTAGAGTGGGAAGAGTACACCCGATTATCCCCTCCGCAGTCTTTACGACCCTGGACAGCATTGTTCTTTCCCTAGCTGTACAACTCCCAAACCATACACACGGACCATAGGTTAACACACTCTCTATGGTACAGTGGTAGAATGCCAACAGCAGGTCCTTTGAAAGATTGTTCTTCCTGAGGATTCTCAAGAAGTATAACCTCTGCTGTGCTCTCTTCATCAGATCTTTGGTGTTTGCTCCCCATGTTAGATCATCCCTCAGCTCCATTCCCAGAAATCAAAACAGCGAGACCTGTTCCACACAATTCCCTTCAATAAAAAGTGGCTGGATGTTCAATTTGCATTTTCTAAAGTCCATAATGATCTCTTTTATCATTTTTACATTGAGGAATAAATTGTTTTCCCTACACCACTCCGTCAGCATCTCAACCTCCTTCCTGTAAACCAACTCCCCCTCCCCAGCAGTAATCAGACAAACCACTGTTGTGTCATCTGCAAACTTGATGATCTTATTGCTGGGGTAACTGGGAACACAATCATATGTGTAAAGTGTGTACAGAAGAGGACTCATCACACACCCCTGCGGCGTCCCCGTACTTATACTGAGATCTGCAGAGACGTGAGAGCCCATCCTGACCCGTTGGGAACAATCTGATAGAAAATCTAGTATCCACCTGCACAAGAATGGTGGAAACCCCAGATCTAATAATTTGGGCACCAGTCTATGCAGAAGAATAGTATTAAATGCAGAACTAATATCTACAAATAACAGTCTCGCATAAGTCCCTTGTTTCTCAAAATGGGTCAGAATAGCATGCAGGGCCGTAGCCACAGCATCCTGTGTGGATCTCTTTCTCTTATATGCAAATTGACAAGGGTCAGGTCCAACTGGTAAACAAGCCATAATACGGTTCTGCACCAACTTTTCAAAGCATTTCATTATGACGGGTGTAAGCACCACAGGGCGGAAGTCATTCAGACTATCTATGTTAGGTTTTTTAGGCAATGTTCCGTGCACTCTGGTGTTGAGGCATGCCTGCCACAAGTCCACGGAAATGTCTCCAGATGCAGACATGCTGGCTCTTTGGCTATAAACAGAGATGAGCACTAAACCCTAGAGTCAGATATGACTGGCTTTCAAGCAAGGGTGACCTTTACCTTACAGCAGTGAGAAAAGCTCTCATGAGCAGAGGTCTTTTTGCCACTTGAGGGAGCCTCTCTTCTAAATGTACACTTACCTTGTGTTGTTTGGCACACACATTTGAGATTCAAAAAAGTATTTCAAAATAAGATGATGTCAAAAAGCTATAGTGATCTGAATTGATTGGTTATGGTTATGGGTTCGGTATTGGTAATCATTTTTAAAGCAACTTTCTCTGCTGTTTCAAAAACATTGCTGCAACACATTTCTGCAACAGAAACAATCAACCGGGAATGTGTTTTCTCTATAGTTCTCTTATGCATCCAGGTAACACAATACACTTCCTATTATGAAGTGAAAGTGGATGTGTGCCTGCTTCAGGTTGCTGCAGGCAAACAATTGCCCTGTTCTAACCCTGGCTACAGCTGACATGGCAGGCAATTTATCACTATCATCTACCTTCACTCATTCTCTTGGCTGAATGACAGCTATCAAAAGGTTTCTGACCTGTTACTGGGTGGCAAAGCAATCAAGCCACCTAACAAGGTATTTAAAAAAGAAATATATACTTTCTGACTCTCCAAGCAGGAATGGCTGGCTGCCTTCAAAATAGGAAATTTCTTTGTACATACACGCATGAGGGGATTCTGCCTGATTTTTTTAAAATAAAGTTTATTAAGTTTTCATTAAAAGACAAATACAAGCTCTATTCAACATAAAAGAATCATTACAACATCAGCAACAACAACAAAAGAAAAAAATAGCATCTTAAGGTCTCTTGAACTCAGTGTTACATCATCAAATTAACCAAAATTCTGACTCTCAGTAACTGACTACTCATTATAACATTAATTTAAGTAAAAGATGATACATCCGTGCTGTACATAGGGTCTGTAAATGAATCATATTTATTACTACTTTATTTATTTTTCCCAGAATTTTCTTGTTAACGGGTCAGAGCCTACGTTATTTTCCTTAGGTAGGGCATATGAAATAAATGGGTTCCAAGTGCTACCTTAAACCAAATGTATCTTTCATCAGGACATTGAGTCTGCTATATACTGTTATCTACTTACAAAAGACTAGTATCTGTGTACATGAAATATATTATTTCCATCTCATAAAAAGCAAACATATCTCAAAAATTTGTTGCTGTCTTTTCGGGGTGGGGGGTGGGTTTCTATCTACCCTGAAATCTCACTGACTAAAGCACTGACTAAGGCCATAGAAAATCTTTCCTTGAACAGTTCATGCAATTTTGTCATGGATTTGATGCAGTCCCCAATGATCCAAGAAAAATGTACCTATATTAAGTTTGAAACCAAAACCCAATTAACAGTCTTAGCATCTCTTATAAGGCATAAGAATTCAGGGAGAGTTCAGATGGATAAATAGTCCAAAATTCATCTCAGATTAATCTGGAAATGATTTCTTCCAAAAACAATTTTAAAAGATCTTAGTTCATTTATCTGACACAATCTGAGCATTCAGAAATCCACACCCATCCTTGTGCTGCTCAAAATCCATCCCAGACTTGTCAAAATACACACTTATCTGTCTAAGGGAGTCTGCCAGGACAGAGAGGCAGCTGTTGCGATGGGCAACAGGACCCAACACCACTGCCGGCATCCTAAGCCCTGTCTGCCCTGGGACAGGTACAAGAGGCCGCAACGGCGGCAGGGCTCTGCTGCCACCCATGGACTCCCTGCGGCTGGGACAGAGAGGCAGCTGTGGTGACAGGAGATGAGACCCAACACCACCACCAGCATCCTGAGCCTCACCCACCCCGGGACAGGTGCAAGAGTTTGCAGCAGCAGCAGGACTCCGCTGGCGTCCACAGACTTCCTGCAGCCAGGACAGAGAGGCAGCTGTGGCTACGGGTGATGGGACCCAATACCACCACCAGCATCCTGAGCCCCATCCACCCCGGGACAGGTACAAGAAGCTGCAACGGCGGCAGGACTCTGCCATCGCCCACAGACACCCTGCAGCCGGAACAGAGAGGCAGCTGTGGCAACAGGCGACAGGACCCAACACCGCCACTGGTGTCCTGAGCCCCACCTGCCCTGGGACAGATACAAGAGGCCGTAACGGCAGCAGGACTCCACCGCCGCCCACGGACTCCCTGCGGCCAGGATGGAGAGGCAGCTGTGGTGATTGGCAATGGGACCCAACACCACCGCTGGCATCCTGAGCCCCACCCACCACGGGACAGGTACAAGAGGCCACAATGGCGGCAGGACTCTGCAGCCACCCACGGATTCCCTGCAGCCAGGATGGAGAGGCAGCTGTGGCGATGGGACACAACACCGCCAATGGCATCCTGATCCCCACCCGCCCCAGAACAGGTACAAGAGGCTGCTAGGGCAGTGCATGGCAGGACTTCACTGCCGCCGTCCTTGGATTTGCCTCCGGCCAGAGTGGGGAGGTCATTGTGTTTTTGCATTGGTGTACTGTTTTATATTAATGATATTATGTAATGTGCTTTTGGGAATTCCTTCTATTACTATATTGTATTGTTTTTGGTGGACTGAATTTTTGTACATTGTATTATTATTATTGTGTATTTATTTATTTTGTATACTGTTGATTTGTGCTGTGACTTTTGTGAGCCGCCCTGAGTCGGCGTATGCTAAGTGGGCGGCATACAAGTCGAATTAATCAAATCAAATCAAATAGTAGTAACAGTGGAAGAGATAGATGAGATTTTCCTTGAGTTTGCATTTTCATATAAAAATCCAATGTATCTAACATAGGGTTGCCATAATTATCTCCTGCCAAACCGGGACAACCATGTGACATCATTGCATTCTTCAAACTTCACATGCGTCAGACAGGGCTGTCAGGGAGACCACAGCTCTAAGACCCCACAGAATCCGCATCCCAGGTGGACAGCCTTTGTCAGTTTAAAATAAACTGTAGTCAAGAAGTTTTTCCCCCATGTGATTCTTCTTGCAAAAGACTATTCTTGATGATTCTATTTTTGTTTTTATTTTTTGAATAAAATTTCTTGGGCCACTCTTGAAGCCATCCTTCCTCCCCCTGAGGTCACCCTACCCTTGCCTTCACTCACACACCACTGCAGCAGACTCACCCTCAAACCCCACATGAGGATCTCTTGGAAGAAATTTCTAAAGAGGGGCCCAGAATGGCAATGCAGTCCATGGCACCTCCATTTACCTCTGGAAGGAAAGCAGGAGACAGGAAGGGGTTTATTTTGGAGGAGGACCTTTGTGATGGAGGACGCTTCACTTTCTGTCCATCCTGTTCCTTTCCTCTCTAGAAATACTGACCCTATGCAATTAAAAGGGTTGAAAGGGTTTTTGCAGAGGATGCCCAAATGAGGCTCCTTTCATGTCCCCCATCGTGCAGCTCTCAGGGAATCGAACCCTGTCCTTCCAGTCTCCAAGCACTGTACTTTTACCCACTGAGCCACCAGGGAGCTCAAGGTAAGAAAAGCATTTCCTTCTTTAAAGATGTGCTATATGTAACACAGTTTTGATTCCTGCTTAAAGCATTAGAATAGCTGATAGGATATGGAGCTTGCAATTTATGGAGGATGGAGAGAAAGAAAGGGAATCTGTTTACTTTTAATTTCTGGAGAAGTTCTGGAGCAGAGAAGTAAAAAGCTTCCTTACTTCTGAGAAATACATCATCTACTTCTGAGAATGTAACCATCATCTTGAAATGTAACACAAAAGTGGGTGAAAGAAAATGAGTGTATGAAGCCAAAGATAAAAGCATGAATTTCAGACAGTGTCAGGGTGGTATGGGTGTGTGCATGGTTCTTTTTTTTTAAAGCCAGAGGTGTCAACTATGCTGCTACTGAATATGTATAGCTATTGATATGCATAGCTTTTAAGGCAAAAAAGTATGAAACCCCTTTTATCAGCAGTCCTGGATAAACTCACATTTCTGTCACACTTTCTGTCAAGTTAGCATGCCTTGTTGAACTCTGTCAAGTATCTTAAAAGCTATACACTGCATCAAGACACTCCACTGTGATCATCCTGTCTGCAGTACAAACCACCCATCCAAAGCAAAGTCAGAAGTTGATTTATCGCAGTTTTTCTTGCCTTACTCCTGTTGATTCAACTGTTATAACAGGAGGTAATCAAAGTAGATGGTTCAAAACAGTGCAAAACAATATCACCTAAATACCTTAGTCATGTGGGGTATCATTCCTCATGGAAGCATTTTTTTTCACACCAACTATGACCATTTGAAAAGAGCTAGCTCCTATTCTTTCCTTGTATGTAGTCAATTTTGTGAGGATTAGAACCTGGTTCAATATGTCTGGCCGGACATCCTGCTATGGTAATGGAGTAGACCATACAGCCAGTGACTCAACACCGAGCATTGGGTGGTGGTAAATAATTTGACTCCCTAAAAGGACCAACTGCTACTGGCAGATGAGCCCTTTTAGGTGGGGTGATGGTCGCCCTCAGTGGAGGATATGTCACTGGAAACCATTACATTGGGGCACAATGGCAAAATGAGTGGAGAAGGAACTCAGATTCCCAACAATCATGGAGGTGGAAGAGGCCATGTCAGATGGACTGCCTCAAGGCTGCGGCAGTCTATTACAGTCCTGGCATTAAATCCTGCATGTCTCATTTCATGTGTGCCACAGGAGATGGCTCTGAGATCATATAGTGTGGGTCACTTCATGGTAAGCTGGGCTCCACCTTAAATAAATTCATGCCAGTGGCATTTTTCCTGATTGCCTTGGAGGGTGAATGCAGCCCAGAACCAGCTGGCCTCTAAGATCAGGCCTCCCGGCCCCCTGGGGCAGGGAGAAAAAAATATGCTCAGATCAAGTTGTTGCCAATGAGAGCCTGGTTCAACATGATCAGGACCCCAATATAAACTCCCACAGGGGCTTTGTTGGGAAGGATCAGCACTTTCAAGATATACTTATTTTTTGGAATAGTAGCTGTGTTAGTCTGTGTATCAAGCATATCGGAGAGTAAACAAAAAAATCAAAAACATTTGAAGACTAACTGCTGTATTTTAATGTTAGTTTTTTGTGGATCAAGTCCACTTGGTCAGCCATAGGAGTGAGACTTCATGGCATCAATTTATACATATCAGGTACAGATTTAACAGATAACTATACATACAGTGGAACCTCGAATAATAACAAAACTTGGTCCCCCAACTCGCGTCGTTATTCGGATTTCATCGTTATTTGGGCGAAATTTTTTGGCACCCATTTTGGGGTCTCCACCACCCCTGCCATCTCCAAGATGCTTGGGGAAGCCGATCGGAGATTTTTTCAACCCACCCCCTGTCTTCCCCCCGCACTGCTGCAAGCCAAAAACTGCAGCCAGCGAAGGAGTTTCCCCCACTGTTTTGCCTTCCAGCAGTCTGGGCAGGTGGGAAGGGGGTCGGAAAAAGCCCCGATTGGATCCCCCTTTCCTCAGAGAGGCACCCAGGGTGCCTCTGCCCACTCCCACACCCCAAAAAGGACGACGTGGTCTCCTACCTGTTCACGCTGGTTCTGGAGAAAAAAAATCTCTCCCTGCCCGCTCAACAGCTGATAAAAGTTGTGGTGGCCATCTTGATTTCTGGTTTTGTGGACTTCAATTCCCAGAAAGCCACAGCTTCCTGTAAAAATGCATACGGCGACAATTTTCTTGTACAGGTAGGAGACCACGTCATCCTTTTTGGGGTGGGAGTGGGCAGAGGCACCCCGAGTGCCTCTCTGAGGCTAGGGGGAGCCAATTGGGGCTTTTTCCAAACCCCCTCCCACCTGCCTGGACTGCTGGAAGGCAAAACAGTGGGGGAAACTCCTTTGTCGGTTGCAGTTTTTGGCTTGCAGCAGTGTCCAGGCAGGTGGGGGGGGGGATTTTGTAAAAAGCCCCGATCGGCTACCCTGAGCCTCCTGGAGGTGGCAGGGGTGGCGAAACCCCCAAATATGATCCATTTGTATAAAGACATTGTTGTATGGGGCATGATTTTTCAGAAAATCACACATTGTTATATGGATTAGTTGTTGTTTGGATGGATCGTTGTATGAGGTATTACTGTATCAATATGGCTTTTTCAACTGTTGAATTGCAAATGGTTAGTAGGAGGGTGCAAGACAAACGCCTGACATTAAATATTTGCTAGTGAGAGAGATCTTCTACTATTACCAGTTGATGCCATGAAGTCTCACTCATATGTTTGATGAAGTCGACTTGATCCGTGAAAGCTAACCTTAAGTGTGTGCAATTTAAGCCCTCTCACATACACAAAAGAACGACCAAGATGATGTTGTTGGAGTAGTCCACTTCTGGTTAAAAAAATTAGTCTAATTATTTTAATATTTGAATTTGATTTGAAATTTACCTATGTTTCATATGCAACCAGTTTAAAATTGTACAGTGTTCTGATACAAATGAAGAATCCAAATCTGGTAATCTTTCTTTGAGACATCACCCAATTGTCAGGATTTTCATCTTTGATGGCAATGTTCTTTTAGAAAAGATAATGAGACTTATCTCTGAAGTCAGATAAAGTGGCAAAATGAGGATTTTTGCTCTCTTTGAGATCTTATGTGAAGTAATATTCATTATTGCTTTCAATGAAGTGGGGGAGGGGTTTGAGTCCATTGAAATTACCCAAATTGCTCCATGACAACTTCCAGTAATATCCTAACATTTCCACCCTATTTCCCTGTGGTGGGAAGTCTGATAAAACTGAAACATTAGAAAGAACTTTCTGTTCTCCCACTTTGATTAGGATGTTTATAATTGACATGTTGACTGTAAGACAATTATTGCTATGGTTTTTTCTATGTTTCTGTCTGCCTGTCCATGTCTTTGTTATGTGTGATGCTTTGAGCATTCCCAGCTGGATTGTTCTGAAAAGACCTTTCTATCAATCTGCCTGCTGCTGAGACTACGGTACCATGGGAGAGCAAATTGGTCTGTCTATTTAGTCATATACTGTACATGTTAATTTGATGCATTGCCCAGCGATGAGTCTTGTAGATCATAACAAATGCAAATCTTAGATGCCTTGTTTCTGTAAATACTGTAATACTCTTCAGGCTCAGGAGTAGAGTTTATTTACTTCACCTCCGAATCTGCTCCTATCTTTAGTTCCTGTGTACTTTTTCTTGAAATTATCTGCACACTTTGCAACTTTAAATAAAATCATTGTTCCTGAGAAATTGCTGTGAATATTAACATAACTTATACATTAATGCTTGACATTAGCCTTGACCAAATATGTATTAAAATACATTCCAGAATGTTTGCATGTTAATATAAAAAAACACTGAAGTTCAATAAGACAATTGCTGCTATGTTATCTCAAGATCAAATTTCTCCACATTTACAGAACATTTGTCCTGTCTTGAATCAATTTCATCTACAGTAAGGTTTTTCTCCAGACCTACAGAGCTTTTCTTTAAATTTTGCTCTGGAAAGGGGTGGGGAAACTATGTTCTTAATAAATACAGTAGTTCATAGACAACCTCACTGCTCAACAAATATTAAACTGATGTTCATTTTTATATTATACTTTTATGAAATAACATCATCCAAATCACTGGAACAAACAAAGGCTATCTGCTGAGTCCATGACTGTGATCCTAAGCTTAAAAACTTATTTTGCAATGCATTCAAAAATCATTGAAATGTTTCAGAAGCAAGACAGCAGGGAAAGACCAAAGATATGAAAGGATTGTCACTAGTCAACAGAAGCTATTTCCTCTCCATTGTTTCAAGTAAGAGCAAAGATATCTGCAATATCTTTGCAAATGATCATGAATTTTAAGAGACAGCTTGTCAACACAGTGACAAGAAAAAATTTGTTCAGACAGAAGGAGAGAGAGATGAGTTCCCACTACACAGCTGGTCAATCTACTGTTCGAGAAATATCTGTCATGAGGGGAAAGTATCTTTCTCTCTCTTCTTCTGGTCGGAGACCATATCTGTTATGAGTACTATTGTGGAAGTCCATAGCCACTCTTTGAAACATCTCAGCAATCTCTTCTGACCTTCCATTTTGGCAAACTGTATGTAGGTTGCTATATCAAACTGTCCTGGCAGAACTTTGGTGGCTTTCAGATGTCAACAGTAGCGGCAAAGTTGTCTCCAAAACATAAACTATGTTGTTACGGACAAGGCCCTTACTCTTAGCATAAATGCTGGGGTACACAGAAAGCACTTCCTCAAATATTGTGGTATTTCTTAACCACAATCGGGTGTACCCTGGTCATAGCAACCTTGTGTTGCTGGCTAATATTTCTCACATTAGGTCAGGCAAAAGGAACTTCAGAATGGACTTGCCAAAAGATGCTTTCATTTTGGCAGTTTCCCTTTTTGGCCTAGACATGGAGGAGGAGGAGGAAGAAGAAGAAGAAAAAGAAATGCTGACTTGGGAATGAATATGTACAGTAGTCTGTTCAGAGGAAATGATTTTGAATGGCTAGAAGTGCTGACATTACATTGCAAACAAAAATTAGAATAGTCAAAGCAATGGTTTTCCCAGTAGTAATGTATGGATGTGAGAGCTGGACAATTAGGAAGGCTGAATGCAGAAGAATAGATGCCTTTGAAATGTGGTGTTGGATGAGGGTTTTGAGAGTCCCCTGGACAGAGAGGAGAACAAATAGGTCAATCTTAGAAGAAATTAACCCTGACTGCTCATTGGAAGGTCAAATAGTAAATATGAAGCTAAAATACTTTGGACATCAAATGAGAAGGGAGGATTCACTTGAGAAGGCATTGATGTTGGGAAAGGTGGAGGGCAAAAGAAGAAGGGGGAGGCCAAGGATGAGATGGCTAGATGGTATTATAGACACAATGGGCACAGAACTGGGAGGGCTGAGGGGGATGGTAGAGGACAGAGGCGCCTGGAGGAAAATGGTCCATGGGGTCGCAAAGGGTCGGAGTCGACTGTGCGACTGAACAACAACAAGAAGTGCTGTTCGCAGCACAGAAAGAGCACAGAAAGAGCCTCCTTGAAGATTGTGGTATGTTTGAACCCTGGTTTGGTGTTCTAGAAATAATAGGCAGCAGCCAGCAATATGGGCCAAACACACAACTTTATTCAGAATAAGAATAGGTGGCCAGAGCTAACAACACACCATCACATTCCTTATTTATCTCTGATCAGAACCTTCCTGAAGTCTTGCGAGACTTCGGACCATAGTAAAGCAAATACATATTAAACTCTGTCACAACAATGCAAGCGCGGCGCCAAAATGGCCGCCGCGCCCTTTGCGGGCCCCCCCCCACAGGACAGAGAATCCGGGTAGTTAGGGGCGTGGCCAGCTCCCTTATAAAAGGGGTGGCCACGAGGCAGCCGCGCTGCCATTTTGCCTCAGCGACGGAGCGGAGAAGTTTTTTCCCCTGCGCCTCCGTCGCTCGTTGGTATTGCCGGGAAGCCTTTTGGGTCGATTTTGCTTAGCTAGCTTCCCTTTTTTGGCTCGAGATGCCTTCCAAAAAGAAGGCTGCTGCGAATTCAGCCCGGGCTGTTAGGAGGCGCAACCCAGGTCGGAGGACCGTGGTGCCGCCTCCTCAACAGCCACCTTTGCCATCCCCGGCCGGGGCTAGTGGCTTGGGGTCTATCGCACCTTGGCCCGTTCAGAGTGCGGGCGCGGAGGGCGCTCCGGCCCGCGGCCCGCGAGCGGTGGACACCGCTCCTCCTTCCGCCCAACCCGTTGGGCCGACTACTTCTGGGCCGCAGCCCCTCCCGGGGCCCTCTAGCCTTGGGGGGTGGCCCGGTGCCCCGCCTTGGCAGGTTTCCTCACCAGCCCTACCGGGCTTCGGCCCTGGCCAATGGCCATATCTGGGCCATGGGGTGCAGGGAACTGTCCCCATGCAAGGGTCAGGTGGGCCGGCCGGCTCTTTACCCATGGTTACTGTAGACACCTTACTGGCCCGTATTGCGGCCTTAGAGGAGTCTTTGGCCCGGGCCAGTCAGGCAGGTGCCCCTTTCGGGGTACCTTTGGAGGCGCTATCGGCAGCAGGACAACGGCCGGCGGGGAGGGTTGAGCTGCTGCAGGCGGGTGGCGCGGCTCCGGCCACTGCCTCGCAGCTCCCCAGCCAGCAACCTGGCGCGGGTCAAGCCCCGGTGATGAGCTCTACATCGGTCGTGAGCTCCGACGCCCCCAGTGGGCCGGAACCCCCGTTGGGGGCGGCCCGCGGGGGTGCAGCATGTGAGTATATGGTGCAAACGAGTACATCCACACACATTCCCAATATAGGGGGGACCTTTCAGTGGCCTTGGCCTCGCGCGGGTGGTGCAGGGGCTACGCCGCTGGCGACCCACCCGGCGACAACTACTGCCACCATGCCCGCTGGGGTGGGCATTGGTTCTTACACTGCTGGGAACGTACTTGGGGTGGCAGGGTTAACTCATGCCCCTTTGGGTAGGCCAGCTATCCCCTTTTCGGCTTTGCCGACGGCAGGGTATTCCCTGCCATTGGGTGATCACTTGGCTCAGGCTACCAGAGAAAAGATATGGCGAGGGGAGTACGTGGATATCTTCTCACTCCTGAACAGAGAGCCCACTAAGGAAGAAAGGGAGGGTCAGGATGAGAAGGACAAGGAGCAGGCACGCCGCCGTAAGCCGCCGCGTACCTGGGCTAACTGGCTCCCCGCTTATTTGATATACATGGCGGTGTATTTGAGGGCGCGGCCGGATCTAGCTATTCCCATGGTCCAATATTTGGACAACATATACAGGGCGATGGTAGATTTCCCGGGCCCCTCATGGCTAGCATATGATGAGGAATTCCGTATGAGGATTCCCCTGCACCCCGAGATGAGATGGGATGAGCCGTGCCAGAGACTGTGGCTCTTGTATATGACACCCACACGTCCTGCCCCGGGGGATAGATACCATTGTGGACATGCGGTCCAGCGAGCAGCTCCAGCGCAGGTTACCCGCCAAATGGCGGGGCAGGGGGTTCCAGCCCGCCTGCTGTGCTGGACTTTCTCGTCCAATGGTTCCTGCAGTCGGAAGAACTGCAGGTATAAGCACGAGTGTCCCACATGTTCTGGTCCCCATGCAGCCTCTGCTTGTCCCAAGCCTGGGGGGGTGCGAGGCAGAGGGAGGGGTGGACAGTGGGCTGGCAAGCCTGCCACGGATGGAACTAGTTCTCCGAAAGGCCCCCTCCCCAATTAAGGTGGACATGCTGGAGCGCTGGCTCGCATCGTACCCAAGGGGAGAGGACAGGGAGTACCTCATCCAAGGTTTTAAGCAGGGATTTCGTATCCCTTTTATGGGTGATAGATCTCCTCAGGATGCTCCCAACCTTTTATCCCTCAGAGGAAGGGAGGAGGTAGCCGAGGCCAGCATTAAAAAGGAGTTAGACGCGGGCAGGGTCGCCGGACCTTTTCCCGCACCCCCTTTTCCCAACCTTAAGGTTTCACCATTGGGTTTGGTTCCTAAAAAGTCCCTAGGTGAGTTTCGCCTTATTCATCATTTGTCCTACCCAGCCGGCCGATCGGTCAACGATGCGATACCTGATGACCTTTGTTCGGTCAGGTATACATCGTTCGACCATGCGCTGCGCATGGTGCGCTCGTGTGGCCCGGGTGCCTTGCTGGCCAAGTGCGACATTAAGTCAGCTTTTCGCCTCTTGCCGGTGCACCCGGGCGACTTTGAATTGCTGGGTTTTAAATTTAAAGGGGAGTATTATTTTGATAAGGCCATGCCTTTTGGCTGCTCCATATCATGCTCGGCTTTCGAGCGTTTTAGTACCTTCCTAGAGTGGGCTTTCGTCCGCAGGTCAGGGTCCCGGTCTGTAGCCCATTACCTGGATGACTTTTTATTCGGGGGTGAACGGGGCTGGGACACGTGTGCACGTCTCCTCAATACATTTCAGACGCTAATGCAGGAACTGGGTGTCCCTTTAGCGCCCGAAAAGACCGAGGGCCCGTCGACCAAACTAGTATTCCTGGGGGTTGAGATTGATACAGTAGTACAGGCTTCTAGGTTACCGGGTGATAAGGTGTCCAGGATAGTGACCCTTATCTCGGAATTGCTGGCCAAGCGTAAGGCATCCCTGAGGGAACTGCAGGTGCTACATGGGCACCTCAATTTTGCCTGCAGGGTGGTCGCACCGGGCAGGGCTTTCGCCCGGCGCTTATGCGACGCCATGGCAGGGTTATCCAGGCCCCACCACAGAGTCAGGCTTACCCGGGGTATCAGGGCAGACTTGTTAGTCTGGTTGCAATTCCTGAGGGAGTTCAACGGGGTCTCATTTTGGAGGTCTGACCTCCTGGCATCCCCCAATTTCCAGATACAGTCTGATGCCTCAGGATCCCTGGGTTATGGGATGTACTTCAATGGGAAGTGGGCCTATGGTGGGTGGCCACCGGCATGGGCAGGCACAGGTCGCCTGCGGGATCTCACATACCTGGAATTTTTTCCCATTCTCGGGGCTTTGATGCTATGGGGCGAACAGTGGGCTAATTCGGTGGTGCATTTCTGGTGCGACAATGCTGCTGTTGTACACATTGTCAATGCACAGACTTCTAAATCGCCCAGAGTCATGGATCTAGTGCGCCATTTTGTGCTGCGCTGCCTGCGCCTCAACGTCTTGTTCAGGGCCAGGCATGTCCCAGGGGTTAATAACGATATTGCTGACGCTTTGTCCCGCCTGCAGATCTCCCGGTTCCGCGCCTTGGCCCCGGATGCGGAGGAATTTCCCTCGCCACTCCCGGACGAGATGTGGACTATTGGCAAGGAGAGGTGAACCGGGCGATTGGCCTGTCACTAGCGCCACGCACGCGTAAGGCGTATCAACAAGCATTCAATTTGTATAGGGCTTTTGCTACTCAATTTCAATTGCCAGAGACCTGGCCTATCCCGGTGGACCATGTTCTGCGGTTCATGGTTCACCTGCATGCACAGGGCCTTGCACCTCGCACCATAGCATCCAAGCTCTCGGCGTTGGCTTTTATGGCCAAAGTAGGGGGTCATGTGGATACCACCTCTGACTTCCGTGTGAGACACGTTTTGGAGGGGTGGGTGCGCGAGCGCGGGCGTTGCCCGGACGACCGGCACCCTATTTCCCCAGGGGTTCTTACCCAGTTGGCCCGGGGCTGGCCAGGCCTCTGTTTTGATCATTATGAGGCAGCCCAATTGCATGCAGCCACTACGGTGGCATTTTTTGGAGCGCTCCGCAACAGCGAACTCGTGATGCTGTCTAAGGCGGATGCAAGTGGTAGGGCACTGGAACGCGGAGATGTATATGTTGCCAAAGACTGGGCCCAGTTGAGGATTCGCTCCTCTAAAACAGATCAGCATGGCGTAGGCAGTGGAGTAAGACTGCTACGGTGTTCTTTGGCAGACATCTGTCCGGTTGGTGCCCTACAGGAATACCTGGCACTGCGTGGTATGCACCACGGCCCGTTTTTCTGTCACCAAGATGGGTCTCCCCTTACTAAATTTCAGTTTTGGAAGGTGACTGCCAGAGCCCTCACCAGGGTGGGACTACCGGGTGCCCGTTCTGGCACACATTCGTTCCGTATTGGCGCAGCCTCTACAGCGGCTGCTTTTGGGTACTCTGGGGCTGACATACGTAGCATGGGGAGGTGGGGCTCACAATGTTTTCAGTTTTATGTGCGCCCACTCCCGCCATGAGTACCAATCCAGTCATCTTACCTTCCTTTTTCTCAATTTCTTATAGACCCTGGGTGTCGTTTTACACCGGTGACAGTATGGCTGGTGGGCCACAGCTATGTGCTCAGGGCAGCGCGTTACGCTGCGGCGACAGAGTGGGGACCCCGACTGGGACTGGGTGACCACGCCAGTCTCTCATGGCACGGTAAGCCTGGGATGTTATGGCGGGAGCTGCGGCCTTTCCTTTTTTCTGGCCTGGGGGCTGACCCGCCTGACATTCTAATCATCCACTTGGGGGGCAATGATTTGGGCCAGGTCACCGGCTTATCGCTCAAGCATGCGATTTGCGAGGACCTCGCCTACTTGCATTATGTCTGGCCTGCCACAGCCCTGGTTTGGTCGGACATTGTTCCGCGCCACTCTTACAGAGGGGGCGTTAACCTCCTGGCCCTTGACCGAGCTAGGCGCGCGGTCAATAAGGCAGTGGCGCGGTTTCTCACCACCAGGGCTTGGGGACGGGTTAGTCATCACCCCGATATTAGTCTACAAAATTGTGACTTGTATGCAGGGGATGGGGTCCATCTGTCGCGAGGAGGTATGGACCTCCTGTTGGGTGACTGGCGAGCAGGCCTGTTGACCGAGCTGACGGTCTGGGGGGGGGGCGTCAGGTCTTCTGTGAAGCCCCTCCGTGTGGCGGGTAGCACTGGTAAGGTAAACAGTATGACCCACAAGTATCCGGCAGGTTCGCAATTGACTGGACAACACTAGACAGGAATAAAGTAGTTAAACGTTGTCCGGTCAACGACGAATCAGGCGATGGGGTGATGATGATTGCTAACCAGCATGCATCACCCCTGTGATTTCACGGATACGCGTCAGAGGGTGGGGTCATGAGTTAGTTATTGACTACGGTCAACAATTTGTTTGTTGTTAACAAACAAATTGATACAATTTGATACATTGTAACCAATTGCCGTTGGCAATTTTGGGGTGGTACCTTACCAGTGTTACTTCGGCCTGCTTGCCTTAGGAATTATGATTGGTCGTTTTACCAATACAAATTTATAATTCGGACTAGGGCATTGAATCAATAAATGTGGCCCTTTGCTGTTATCCACTTTCAATGTTGTCTGTGTCCGTTATTGGGGGGGTGCGCCTGCAATGCAAGCGCGGCGCCAAAATGGCCGCCGCGCCCTTTGCGGGCCCCCCCCCACAGGACAGAGAATCCGGGTAGTTAGGGGCGTGGCCAGCTCCCTTATAAAAGGGGTGGCCACGAGGCAGCCGCGCTGCCATTTTGCCTCAGCGACGGAGCGGAGAAGTTTTTCCCCTCCACCCCCTCCCTAGTTAACAGTGTGATTATGGTCGCTTCGGGGCCGGGTGGGAATTTTTGGTTGGGACCCACATTGGCTTCGGGTCCTGGCTTTTTTGCCCATCCCACACTGTTGCTATGGTTTGATATAGGGGTCTTTCTTCGTTCCTACTGTTGACTTTGGTCACATGGGCGGGTAGCACTGGTAAGGTAAACAGTATGACCCACAAGTATCCGGCAGGTTCGCAATTGACTGGACAACACTAGACAGGAATAAAGTAGTTAAACGTTGTCCGGTCAATGACGAATCAGGCGATGGGGTGATGATGATTGCTAACCAGCATGCATCACCCCTGTGATTTCACGGATACGCGTCAGAGGGTGGGGTCATGAGTTAGTTATTGACTACGGTCAACAATTTGTTTGTTGTTAACAAACAAATTGATACAATTTGATACATTGTAACCAATTGCCGTTGGCAATTTTGGGGTGGTACCTTACCAGTGTTACTTCGGCCTGCTTGCCTTAGGAATTATGATTGGTCGTTTTACCAATACAAATTTATAATTCGGACTAGGGCATTGAATCAATAAATGTGGCCCTTTGCTGTTATCCACTTTCAATGTTGTCTGTGTCCGTTATTGGGGGGGTGCGCCTGCAAAGAGAAAATGGCAAAACTTGTGTTGCCCAGGTAATCTTTCTCACACTAGGTCAGGTGATAAGAACTTCAGAATGAACTCACCAAAAGGTGCCTACATTTGGGCAGTTTCAAGTCTGGCCTAGACAGGGAAGAAGAAAAAGTGCTGTTCTCCAGCTCCATCTGGGGGCTCAGTTGCACCTCCTTCTGGTGGAAGCAGATGTGGCCACAGTTACACATTTTCCCCACATCCAGTTTTAGGTTACTGCAACATTCTGTACATGGGGCTTCCCTTGAAAAATGCTTAGAAATTATTGCAACAGCATAATGTTAGAATAACAATAATTTCTGCTGTCTGATCTTCTAACCACATTTCAATTATATTTAAACTGCACTGGCTTCCTATTTGTTTCAAAGCCCAAAACACAGTGTTGGTTGATGCCCTATATTGCTTGGGGCCAAAACATTTGAAACACTGCCACTTCCAATATAAGCTTGCCTTTTAACTGCAGTTATCTTTAAAAAGCAGCATCCTTCTCTAGGTTCCACTATTAAGAGAAGTGTGGATTGATGAAGTTATATGATGAGAACCTCATAGTGATGGCACCATCATTCAAGAACTCATTCCCAATGGTTAAAATTATCCCTTCTCTCCTATGTTTTATGCACTCTATGAAGACTTTTTAATCTGACAGGTTTTTAAACTTCCTAACTTCTCTTTTTGTTTTATCTGCATTACTCTGCCATGTTTTGAGACATATTTCTTATACTTTCACATGACCTAGTCATCAAACTACTCTATGCACACAAGTTGTATACAGGGGAGTGTGTGGTTTTTGGGCAAAGCTTGGATGTAACTGGGAACAAGTAGCATTACTTATACCTAGCTACGTTTTGAGTAATGAATAGTTACACAGACACATTAAAATTAATGTCATAAATAATTACTAAGTTACTTTTAAAATAATGAATAACTTTTTCTGGTAGTTCTAAAAAGCATTTTAAGGAGTACAGTAGAACCCTGCATTATGGAAAAACTCAGTTCCACGGAGCTCTTCGCTATGCGGTTTTTTTGTTATGCCGTTCCCCACATAACGAAAAAATGTTCGTTCACCGAGGTTCCCATTGAGCGGGTATACCCCGGTTACCAAAAACCCCGCATAACGAATGATTTTTTTTATTATGCGGGGTATTGCCCTTGCATAACCAACACTTCATTATACGAATTTTTTGCAATGTGATGTGTTCGTTATGCGAGGTACCACTGTATTTTAGATGTATTTTGTGAAGTCTTTTCAAGTTGCATGCAATTTCCCCACCAAACCTAAGTGATAATGGAGTATTCCTTTGTTTTGTCTTCTTGATTTTTTGTAAAGACTTACAAAGTACAATATCAGAATCAGTGACAACCAGACAGTTTTTTCCTGTATTCTACTTTTCTGCTGATAAGGAAAATGTAGTACTGTATGTTTGAACAATATGACAAGCTGGTGGCCAAGATGTAATGAGTAATTCCAATGTTTTTTGTTTTTTTTTTAGATACAATGGTTCCAAACTCTGATTTTTTGATGATTAAAACTGCACAAAGAAATGGAAGCACATTAAACCAGAGGTGAGAAACATGGGTCAGCTCCAGCCAATAGAGATGTTTCCTTCATCCTGCCTTATTCCCCAGCCTTAGTACAGAAAAAGCAATAAATATTGAAGAAAAGTTTCTCCTCTCTGTGATTCGATTCTGCAATCTAGTTACCCCCAGATTCTCCCATGGCTAGATGACTCTCTCTTCTTTGTAAACACAGAACGTGGGCTGCTCCACCTCTCACCCAACCATGAGCTATGGTCCTCAGTGAACAGAAATTATTTACTGGATTACTCTATGTCCAAAAATCTGAACCTTTTTTTTTCTTGACAGTAATTGATGAGCACTTAAGATTAAAATGTGTTAACTATAGTGAACAACGGGCTTCTACAGGATGCAGCATATACTTTTCCAATATTTGTATCATCTCATGCATGTACACACATGCATATATACCCACACACAGAGGGGGAGGGGGATAGCAGTTTTAACTGTATTTTAAGTATTTTATTTTAAAATGGGCATGAATAATTTATTTGGCCCTCTTGTATTCCCACTGCCCACTTCTAGCTTTGAATGCAGTCCCATAACCCCTTCTCAAAACAATTTGATGTCCTAACTTTAAAAGGTTTTCCCATTACCTCAGAAGTAGAGTGACATTATTTGAATAGTTGGTAAATACTGAAATCAACCATTGGTCATGATTTTCTTCAGAGTTATCTTTGTCATCCCTGTACAGAAACTCCTGCCCACTTTGTTTTGTATATTGTGGTAAAAAGCTCAGTTGTAGATCAGGATTGCCACCATGCCAGAACTTCCCTACTTTGTCACCTGGAACAAATTTTTACTCATCACAGGTAAGTAGGGAAATGGCAATTCAAAAGCCTAAAAAAAATTCTTAAAAGCTACACAGGGTTACAACAGAGATTGCAACTAGAATTTTATCAGCATTTCAGGAAAAGTCCATTCAATCATTTCTACACTGTCACAAATATAGACAAACTAGCATAGTTTGCCCGGCCTTGCTAGGCAGTTTTTATTTGTTTTTGTTTTTTTTGTTAGGGGTGGTTTTGGTGGGGGTGTTTTCATTTGTGGTTTGTGACTTTGTTTGATTTATTATTTTTATATTTGTCATTTTCATTTTGATTTTTTTCTTTTTTACTGTTTTTACTTTTCTGGCTTCTAGGTGGGGCTGTTATTAAGATTTTTGTGACTTTCCTTTCTCTTTGTTCAGTTTAGTTCCGGGCCCCACGGAGAGAGGACGTGTCTGGTAAGTACTCTTGATTGTTTATTATGGGTTGTTGTTGTTGTTGTTTTTTGATTTTGTGGTGTTGGGTTGGGTGGATTAAGTAGAGAGTTTCTACTTAAACCCAACCAAAGTGTTTTGGCTTGTTTGTTGGTTTTTATTTTGCATTTTAGATGTGTTTGTTTGTTTTCGGTATTTATGGTTGTTATTTTTTTTAATTTTTCCGTATTTATTTCTTTAATTTGTGAGATTATTGTTTGTTGAGTTAGGTGTTTTCGTGTTGTAGATAGGTGTTTTTAGTGTGCTTTTATGGTTTTTTATTAGCCTTTGGTATTTCGGGTGTTTTTTGTTGATTTTATTTGTTTATTTATTTGTGTTTTATTAATTTTGGTGGTTTGCATTTTGGTTTACTGTTTGGTTTTGTTGTTGTTGTGTTTTGTTGTGTGAAGAATGGCCTGTCTGTCATTTCTTCTTTTTCCCCATTGCTGCTTCAAAATTAGGTTTTGATGCAGTGAAGGGGAAAAGGAAGAGCCGTCAGTCAGCTCGCTCTTTGACCGGTAATGTTTGTTAGGTAGGACGGGTGAAAAGGAGACAGAGAAGAGCTATCTGCTTGATGATAGTTCTCTTCTCTGGGCCTCCTTTTTCCCCGGCTTACCTAACGGGGAGATCGGCAGGCAACAATCCGTAAGGGGTGGTGCTCTTCCTTATGGATTGCTGGCTGCTGCTTTTCTATTACCTCCACCACTGTTTTGTGCTAGTTCTCGAAATAGTGGTGTGGGTGGGTAGTAGAAAGGCAGAAGCCAAACAAAGGAAGTGAGCACTGGTAAGTTTTGCAGTTGGAGTAGAGCTGCTTTAGAGGCCCGCGCGCCTAACGGCGCGCAAGATTGCAAACTAGTAACAAAAGAAGAATATAATCTTACTAGCTAGAAAGGTAGTAAACGTGTACATTTTTGAGGCCCAGAATACTGCACTTGTTAAAATGGATTCTGAGGGAACTGTTGTAGTTACCTGCAATACTTGTGCCATGTTTGTGTTCTTGCCAAAGCTTATGGAGAACTACACTTGCAGCAAGTGCAAGCTGGTTGCACTACTAGAAGAGAAGGTCCAGCAGCTAGAGGCCCGCATATCTAACCATCAACAAATTAAAGAGCTTGAGCTGTTCTTGGACAGAGCGGAGCAGACTATGCTGGACAAATAAGAGACAGGGCACAGTTCTGAGGGAGAAGGCCCTTCACTAACTCAGGAGGGAGATGTTTGGAGGAATGTGACTCAAAGGAGGAGAAGAGTAGGGGATCACTCTGAGAGTCTGAAATTACAGAATAAATTTGAGGCTCTTTCCCTCATCACACCTGATGAGGAACACACAGAGGAACAACTGGTTCCACCTGATGATCTCTCCTTCATCACACTTGATGAGATCCAGGAAGATAAACAACAGGAACAAACTGAGGTTCTCTCCCTTAATATGGTTGATGAGGTGCATGTAGATGAACAGATTGCAGGAGAGAGGCTCCTTGTACTAGGCGATTCAATAATTAGAAATACAGAGAAATGGATTTGTGATGCACATGATAACCATATGGTGACTTGCCTGCCAGGTGCAAAAGTTGCAGACATCACAAGAAATCTAGATAGATTGTTAGAGAGAACTGGGAACGAGCCAGTTGTCATGGTACACGTTGGTACCAATGATGTTGGGAAGGCCAAGCGGTCTGTCCTGAAAGCCAAATTCAGGTTGTTAGGAAGAAGATTGAAGTCCCGGACTTCCAAGGTAGCATTTTCAGAAGTGCTGCCTGTCCCTCACGCAGGACCTACCAGGCAGGCAGAGCTCAGAAGCCTCAATGCGTGGATGAGGCGGTGGTGTCGAGAGGAGGGTTTCAGATTTGTCAGGAACTGGAGAACATTTTGGGACAAGCCAAATCTGTTCAGGAGGGATGGGTTGCATTTGAACCATGATGGGACCAAATTGCTGGCACTCAACATCAAAAAGGCTGCAGAGCAGCTTTTAAACTGATAACTGGGGGAAAGCCGACAGGAGCTGGGCAGCATCCGGTTCGGGAAAGTGTGTACTTGAGTAGTGAGGAGGATGCAAAAATTACTGAGCAGAGCGAGGAGCTAGTCACTAGCATTCTAGCAGAAGGATGCAAGAGGCAGTCTAACAATGCAACTGGATACAAAAGACTGTGTCAGAAAAGCATATATAAATGCTTGTATACAAATGCCAGAAGCCTCCGGAACAAAATAGGGGAGCTGGAATACTTAGCAATAGATAAGAATATTGATATTATTGGTATCACTGAAACCTGGTGGACGGATGATAACCAATGGGATACAGTTATCCCAGGCTACAAACTGTACAGGAAGGATAGGAAGGGGCAAACGGGAGGTGGTGTAGCCTTGTATGTCAAAGAAGTGATAAAATCGTATGAATTGGAATATCTAGGTGATTTGGAGTCACCATTAGAAGCTCTGTGGGTAAGAGTACCAGGCCACAAGGATGGTCTAACAGTAGGCATATACTATCGGCCTCTGACCCAAACTCTTGAGGGAGACTGGCAGTTGGAGAATGTTGTAAAAGAGGCATCCAAGAAGGGAAGCCTGGTTATAATGGGGGACTTCAATTACCCTCACATAGACTGGGTGAACTGTTGTTCAGCACATGATAAAGAGATAAAGTTCCTAGATATGCTAAATGATTGTTCCCTGGGACAGATGGTTGAAGACCCAACTAGAGGTACAAGAATCCTTGACTTGATCCTGAGTAATACTCAGGATCTGGTGCAAGATATTAATGTGACTGATCCAATAGGGAACAGTGACCACAACTCAATTATGTTTAACTTGATCGTAGACCGCAAGTCACTGATAAAATCTAACACAGAGACCTTAAATTTTCAAAAAGGAAATTTCCCAAAGTTGAGGAAACTAGTAAAAAAGAAGCTGAAAGGGAAAATTGAGAGAGTCCAAACACTCCAAGAGGCATGGAGGCTGTTTACAAAAACAATAACAGAGGCCCAATTGGAATGCATACCCAAAAGGAAAAAGGGCACTGCCAGGTCCAAGAGGACTCCGATGTGGCTTACAGGAGCTGTTCGGGAAGTGATCAAGAGCAAGAAAAGCTCATTTAGAAGATGGAAGGCTTGTCCGAATGAGGACAGCAGGCAGAAACATAAATTCTGGCAGAACAAATGCAAGGCAACAATCAGGAAAGCAAAGCAAGACTTTGAGGAGCGTATAGCTAAAAATACTCAGAGAAATAACAAAGACTTCTTTAAGTACATTAGAAGTAAGAACCCAACTAGGAAGGCCATTGGACCATTAGATGACAATGGAAGGCAAGGGGTTATTAAAGAGGAAACAGAGATTGCAGAGAGACTCAATGAATTCTTTGCTTCAGTATTCACTGAAGAAGACAGAGGCCACATGCCCAAAACAGAGCCTATCTTCGTAGGGAGGGAAACCGAAGAATTAAGCCAGATAGAAATAACCAGGGAGGAGGTCCTTGCATGTCTTGTTAAACTAAACACTAACAAATCACCAGGACCAGATGGAATCCATCCACGAGTTCTCAGGGAACTTAAAGATGAAATTGCTGATCTCCTAGCCAAAATATATAATCTTTCCCTCAAATCAGGCTTTGTGCCTGATGACTGGAAGGTAGTGAATGTAACACCAATTTTCAAAAAAGGATCCAGGGGTGATCCAGGAAATTACTGACCTGTCAGTTTGACATGTGTCCCAGGTAAAGTGATGGAAACCATCCTAAAAGATAGAATTAATAGGCACATAGAAGAGAAGGCGCTGCTAAAGGAGAGCCAACATGGCTTTTGCAAGGGCAAATCATGCCTCACTAATCTGTTGGAATTTTTTGAGAGTGTCAACAAGCATGTGGATAAGGGGGATCCAGTTGACATTGTTTATCTAGACTTTCAGAAGGCTTTTGACAAGGTCCCACACCAAAGGCTCTTGAATAAACTTACCAGTCATGGAATAAAGGGACAGGTCTTGTCCTGGATCAGCAACTGGCTAAGGGACAGGAAACAGAGGGTAGCACTAAATGGACACTTCTCCAAGTGGAGGGAAGTAAAGAGTGGGGTCCCCCAAGGTTCAGTACTGGGACCCCTGCTTTTCAACCTCTTCATAAATGATCTAGAGGTAGGAGTAAAAAGCAAGGTAGCCAAATTTGCTGACGACACTAAATTATACAGGGTAGTGAAAACTGTGAGAGATTGTGAGGAGCTCCAGAGGGATCTCTCGACACTGGGGGAGTGGGCAAAACAGTGGCAAATGAGTTTCAACATTAGTAAGTGCAGAGTGATGCATGTTGGGGCAAAGAACCCCAATTACATTTATAAACTGATGGGGTCTGAACTCTCTGAGACAAACCAGGAAAGGGACCTTGGTGTCCTGGTGGACAACTCAATGAAGGTGTCAACCCAGTGTGCCTTAGCAGTGAAAAAAAGCAAACTCAATGCTAGGGATCATTAGGAAGGGTATAGAAAATAAGTGAGCAAGTGTCATTTTGCCTCTTTATAAATCTATGGTGAGGCCCCATCTGGAATACTGTGTACAGTTCTGGTCGCCATACCTCCAGAAGGATATTATGGAGCTGGAAAAAGTGCAGAGGAGGGCAACCAGAATGATTAGGGGACTGGAACACCTTCCTTACCATCTGAGGCTGCAACGGTTGGGCCTCTTCACTCTTGAACGACGACGTCTAAGAGGTGACCTGATTGAAGTTTATAAAATCATGCACGGTGTGGACAAAGTAGATAAGGAAAAACTGTTTTCCCTATCGCATAACACTAGAACTAGGGGACACTCGATGAAACTTTTGGGTACTAGTTCTCAAACAAATAAGAGAAAGTACTTTTTCACCCAGAGGATTACTGGTCTATGGAACTCCCTGCCAGAAGAAGTGGTGACAGCTGTCAGTCTTGACAGCTTTAAGAAAGGATTAGACAAGTTCATGGAGGACAAGAGTATCAATGGCTATAATTATGGATACTTAAGGACAACCTCCGGGTTGGAGAGATAGGCAGGATATCTCTCAATATCATTTCCAGGGAATCCTAAGCAGGTGAAGGCATCTGCTTGGGAATACCCTGAAGGAAATGGTGAGCCACTGTGTGAGACAGAATGCTGGACTGGATGGGCTGTGGCCTGTTCCAGCAAGGCTGTTCTTATGTTCTTATGTAGTCATCTGCCAGGGAGGGTGCTTCCCCTGATGAATTGCTGCCTGCTGCTTTCCCCCCACTCCGGCTCAACTTACCTTGAGGCCAGCGGTGGTCTCGCCATGTCTTCAGCGGGGTAGTGGTAAGGGGAGGGAGTCCCTCTTCTCCCCGTTGCTCCAGGAAAGAAGGGCGGCATTTGTCTCGCCATGGTTTTTTGCGGGTCTTTTGTTTGCGAAGCCGTGAGGCGCTGCATCCGCCTGCGGTGGCCTTGCACTTCCGTTGCGTGAGGTGTTTTTTATTTTATTTTTCACACACCAGCTTTTTCAGTGTTCTGTATGCTCACGCCTTCAGCCTGATTGGCTGAAGTGGTCACGGCACAGTGGCCGCTGGGGCTTGGAGTTTAGTTTATATTGTTAGCGTTCATGTGCCAGCTTTTTTTCTGTGGCTCGGTTTCTATTGGGCATGCCGCATTTCCCAACGTTCTCTTTGCTCTCACCTGTCAGCCTGATTGGCTGAGGGGCGGTGCAGAGGACATTGGGAATTGAAGTTGTTTTGCTTTTTTTGCATTCATGGCTGTTTCCCCACTGCCGACTGCGGGACCATTGCAGCGCTCTACAGGCCAGGTTAAGGCGAGTGCAGGCGGCTCGGTATGGGATACTATAGACGGGTGCGGGCGTGTATGCCAGAGTCCAACGGTCAACATCCCTCCTTATAGGTAAAGATACATATGCTCACAGAGCACATTTTCCCCTTTGAAAACCAAGCCTATTGGTTCTCTGTTCAGGTGGTTTGTGCATCAGATATAATTATACTAGTAATCAAACAAGGGCTGAAGATGAATTGTTGGAAGAGTTTAATCCATCCAGAGGAAAGCAGCATCAGAGAGAAACTAAGGAGGATGTTACACTGTCTCTTTGAGAAGGAGCCCATTAAAAAAACAAAGACAAGCCAGGTAGACAGTCACACAATACTGATTCAAATGGCAAACCATAATGTTTAAACTGCGCCTCTGATTTTATATACAGTATACACCAAGAACTTAGTATTTCATTTGAATGGAGTGGATTTGGGGGCTTTGAAGTGGAGGCGGGAAAATGTTTCAGGATAGCTCTGCTAATGCCAACAAGTGTACGGTTCACATGAAATGTGGGCAAAAGAGGGAAGGCATGAGATGAGGTTTTTAACAAAGTCAACAGGATTACTTCTGTTGAGTACAAAGTTTAAGAGGTGTAGCCTACTTCTTCATTAAAGAAACAGAATACTTCTTAGTCTATATAAAATAAAATAAAAATTCATTATATATGAAGTGGTTTGGGGCTTGGCCATTGATATTGCAATGGAAGTGAAATTGCCTTTAGATGGTAATTAGGGGAATTCTTTTCTGAATTTTTTAAAGCATCATTTCCAGGTTTATTGTTTGAATACATTTCTAGCATTCTTTTCAGCTGATCTCACTCATATAAATACTCTGACTTAATAGCAGCTGAGTTTGGAGCACAGCAATTAAGTGAAATAATTGGACAAAGATCTGAATGCCATCCCAATAGATGTTTTCCACAGATCTCTCTCTGGGAGAATTTGACATGCTGTAATCCATTTTACTATTTTACTGGGTTTATTTCATTAGGTTGTCACTATCTGTCCTAAATATATAGATGCATGATAAACAAATCAATGGCTGTCACTTGTCAGTATGCTCCAATTACACTGTTGTGTAAAAGCCTCTAGGAGTAATTGCTCATATTGGAAAATGTTCATGGAGTGGCCACGTTTCCAAGTGTAAGTGTGGGGGGTGGGGGTGGTTGTCACCCAACATGAACAGTGCAGATAGTAAGCTAAGTCTCAAAAGTCCCTTATATAAACCTGGCCAAGAAGACCAGGTTATTCCACCTAAAAATGGTTAGAGTTGAGCTTAATTTTCATAGAACTAATTTTAGTCTGTAACAGCCGCATTAGGGAAACATCAAGCTTCTCAGAATCAACAATGCTTTTATTTATTTATTTATTTTATTCTACTTCAAAAGTAGGGTCTTTGCCCACTCTTAACATCTATCCCGCTGGATCTTATACTGTTGCATGGATATGATGTGGCAAATGGGAATATTCCTAAAACAGAAGAGTGGAATTAAAAATACTTAACGTACACATATGGGAAAGTTAGCTTACAAGACCTCATGGAGCTCCTTTGAAGCATTATAAAGGCAAGCTGAAACAAACTATGAAGGTGTCAGGTATAAACACACAAACCTGGGAGGCAGCAGCCATAGATCGCCCATCTCTGCTGCTACTGATCACATAAAAGGGGGATGCCGCAGAGATGAAGAGGCTAAGCGACAAGCACAGAAACTTCGTCAAACTCAACTACATCATCCACCATCTATGTTGTGTATGTGTGGTCTCATGTTTCATGCCAGAATTGGTTTATTGAGTCACCAGAGACACATCCATCAACTGTGAAAATGACTTCCAGGGTAAATGTGTGCTCGGATACGGGTAGCAGCCAACAACGACAACATACACACACTCGTGTGCTGAAATTAAAAAGCAGTAATTTACTTATAAATTGACATAAAATTACCTTACGTTAGACCAGAGATGAGATCTGAAGACTGAAATCAACTAGGAAGCAACATTAGCTCTGTTGGGAAGCTTACATGAGAAAGACGCTATCAGAATCCTTCATCAAATTCTGTGAATGAGGCATAGTAGCTGAATCATGATGAACACATCTGGAAGTAACCCTGTCATCCTCCAGATTTATTATGTACTAGCAGAGTACCCAGCATTGTCCGGGGTGTTGCTCACCAACGGCATTGTTTCCGCTGCTCCCCCCTGGCTGCCACTGCCCCTTCTCGCTGCTGCCTGACTAGCAAAGTGGCTCCCTTCCACAGTGGCTCCAGCACCACTTTTCCTACTGCTACCATGATCGCCTCCAGGGAGAAATGTCCCACCAGTCCTCCTCTGCTGCCCCCACCCCCACCGCCATTGGAACCCCCACCATGGTCATCTCGCAAGCTCAATGCAGGTATGTGGCCAGTTTGGGCGCAATTGGTCCAGGGGTGTGGGAGCCCATTGCGGACATACAAGACAACAGCTTTGTTTTATAGATATAGATGATTTATCTGATATGCAATTTATTATTTATTTTAACTGGAGAAGGCACAAGGATGGGGAATGCTACTCTAGAAATGACAAATCCTGATGATTTGTCAAAGAAATTCCAGTTTGTACAAAAGCCAATTACTTATATGCAATTCCTTTCTGTCCTTTTCCCTTGGCACTGCAAATTAATTACTACATACCTGTTATGTGGAGTATTTGAATTCACTCTTCTTCATCTTTTGCTTTAGAAACTGTGCTTCCCTTTCATAAACAGATCAGGGCTTTGGCTTTTCCCCGATTCCCAAATAAGGGTTATCAGTCAGGTATGACAAAATCTAATCTCACCCATAGTAAAAGAAGAAAGCAGACCAGAAAACGATCTGATTTTCTGATTTCATGCTCAAGGTTACAGTGGGAAGTTGTGGGGGGGGGGGCATTTAAAGCTGTAACGAAGGTGGCATACCAAACAAAGCACTAATAATTTAGTAACCAGATGGAAAGATTTTGTTTAACAATTTTACAGTTGCCAAGTGTGAAAATTGCAGTGTGGGACAGTACATGGAATCTGTGGCAATTATCTTAGAGAACTGGAACTGATGTTTAACAAGGGAATGTTCTTGGTCCCCATAATTCTTAAATTCTTAATTGACTATTGTGACATAAAGCAGATCAGCTTCATTTAAAGTCATAAATACCAACCACTACCACCTCTTCCTGCTGACCACCTCTTCCTGCTGATGAATTACAATACCCACAACAAGAAAATATATTTACTGAGTCCACTCAAACAGTCAGAACATATTGGAGAAATTTTCAAGCCTTCTTTATTAGGCTGGAGTGGGAGTGAGGGCTACCTTTTCTTGTTCTCATCAAATCTGTGTTGGTCACGATATCAAGATGGTACAGAAAGAGACAGAGGACTTAAGTTGTTTAGGTTTTCCTAAGTGTTATTCACTTTCCATAAATAAATAAATAAATAAAATCATTTGAGTTTGTTTAAGCCAAAGCCATAATAAGTTTACTCTGTAACAAAGGAAGCATACACATACACACATAAATGTGTAGACTAATTGTAAATACATAATTTACTTCTAATCAATATAAAAACAAGACCAAAGAGAATTATTCTTAAACTTTATTTCAGGTTTATTCTAGAGAATCTTGTTGTTGCAAAAGAATATTTGATTTGAACTTAATTGAAATAATGAATTTCAATTCAAACATACCACATTCTCTTTAATGAACCTCTTTGAAGTTTAGGAAAGCAAAATGTCTAGTTTGACTGATATGTGTGTCATTCAGCTAAATCTTTAGCTTGACCTACCAAACGCAATACTAATATGTCAGGTTGGTTGAGACTCACACTAAACCTTGTGGAGAGTTTGTATTAATTGAATAAGTGAAACATGCTGTATCCATAGAGGATTGTAGCTTGACAATTTTCTTTCTTAAATTACCTAAAGTTACTATCCACATTTGTCAATATAACAGCTCAATGTTTCTGTCAATTTATTTAATAACCAAGGTTTTGCCAGGGTGCAGATCTCACCCCTGCAGAGCCATCCATGTTGTTGTAGTAGTTTTGTACAAATGATATAAAGTCTCCAAAGCACCTCTCCCCATTCCTTCAGTAATAATAATACAGTAATATTATAGTAAATAATAAGAGTTTTATTCCCTTTTCATAGCATTCAAAATCTTCAGCCTCAGCTAGATTACAAAGCTAGCTGCAACAAGATCAGATCTTCTTTCAGTCCAGCCCAATATTGTCTATCCTGACTGGCAGGAGTCCTCTGTAGTCTCAGGCATTTAAAATGCCAAGAGCTAACAATGGCCACAGCCGTAGTGCTTATAGATATAAGCAGCTTTCAATGATCAGCCCTAGTTTCATAATATATGTATACTCAAATTTCACAGACCCTTGTCAATCAACAATATTGCCCCTTTCCTAAAAGCTAGTTCAAGTGTGCCATTGATCCTAGAACATTTGGAAATTGTTTCCCAAATACTCTACTGGGTCTAATCAATGCTCCATGCTGCCTAATCCCCCATGGTGGTCTAGCCTCCTACTTTTTTTATCAGCCCACAACATAGTTTCCTCATGTATGCTCCCTTGGAACTTGCTTTCAGAGACATACTCCCAGCTTTCAATGACTAGTGATGACAAATTATTGTTAATTGAGCAATCCTCCACAGATATATCTAAGCTTCAGTAAAAAAGCCTCTAAAATAAAGGCAATAAACATATCTTGTGGCAGCAACTTTCATGAGTTATATTATTAAGTCAGAGATAGGCAGAAGCTAGTTTAGAATCTATTACCTAATCATTTCATGATCTGTAGTAGAAAAGCAGATCAGTAGTTTCTACCTACCATTTTCCAGTTGCTTAATAGCAATTAGGTAAAGGTTACCCTTGCTCAAAAGCCAGTCATATCTGACTCTAGAGTTCAGTGCTCATCTCTGTTTTATAGCCGAAGAGCCAGCACTGTTGTCTTCTGCAGACATTTCCGTAGTCATGTGTCAGGCATGACTAGACAACGGAGCACATGGAATGCTGTTTACCTTCCCACCAAAGTGAACCCTATTTATCTACTTGCAATTTCTTGCTTTGACACTGCTAGGTTGGCTAGGCTTTGTGCAAGCACCATTTAATGTCCAATGCTCTAGCTACTTTTTGCATGATTTCTGCAACGAAGTAGGTGCCGTTATCAGAACTCAGACTTCCCCAGGGGACCCCATGGCTGGGCAGAATCTCATGTAAAAGTTTATTCACTACTTCCTTGGCTTGGTTTGTTCTGCATGGGAACACCTCCAGCCAGCCTGCCAGGGAATCGACAAAGATGAGGCAGTACAGTGGTAACTCATACAATGATTTTAATTCGTTCCACAGGGCTTGTTGTTGTACGAAACAATTGCTATACAATGCATGCATCGTATAACGATTTCCACTATGGGATGCATCATACAATGATTTTTTTCCACTAAGTGTTTTTTCCCATTGAAAATTGTTGTACGATTTTTTCCATAGGGAAAATTGTTATGCGGGAAACATCCCCCCAAAAACAACAACAACAACAACAACTAATTGTTATGCGATTTTGTTGCTATACGGGGCAATTGTTGTATGAGTTTTCACTGTTCATTTGACTCAAGGCATCCCCCAGAGTATTGTGAACACCCGCCAGGTGAATGACAATCAGAAATATTTGTCTCATGATGCACCAATCCCAGAGTCTCATGGCCAGGGTAAGGATTGCTTGAGAGTGAGTTACGCCCTGATTGTTTATATAGTGGAGTGGTCATACTGTCTGAAATGACTTGGACGGCCTTGCCAGATAGAGCGACGCGAAAGTGAAACTAATAATCAAACTATACATATCGCTAGAAAAATGAAATAATAGTTGATAAAATATAGCTACACAAGATAGGAATAATAAACACTAAACAAGGAGCTAACTCTTAACTATAGAAGTTAAAGAAAAAATGTCCCAACAGTTACGGCACATGGGAGCCTGGAAGAACATGACCAGACGAGCAGTGGAGAAATTGAACTGAAGGAACAGGGGCGGTCCCCCAATGCGAGGCATGCAGGGATGGCACTTTCTTTCGAAAGCTAAGCTTGGAAGAGCTGGCCACCATGCAGGCATGGATGGGAAACTCTGTAGTATGGCTGCTCATGGACCACAAAGGAAAATTAATTATTTTATATAATTAGTTGTTCAGTTGCATAAGCATAACATGACTTTCCTAGAATAGAAAGACAATGGTTAGATTTCTCATATAACTTGCTTTCAACGAAAAGGGAGGTTGGCATTTTTACCAACAATGTATATAGATCCCACACACACACACACACACCACCGAAAATGAACATACTGAAAGTCACTGGCCACAGAAGAGGAAACCTCAGAATCACCTCATCCATAAACTTATTCAGCAAATGAGAGATAACAAACCCAGTGATATTACTTTTGCTCTTTTAAAGGACAGGGGACTGTGGTGGCTCAACTGGTTACGACGCTGAAGACACTGGCTGGGAGGTCGGAGTTTGATTCCTGGGTACTGCAGGATGGAATGAGCTCCCGTCTCTGTACCAGCTCCTGCCAACCTAGTTCAAAAGCAAGGAATTACAAGTAGATAAATAGGAACCACTTCTGTGGGAAGGTAACCAACATCCCATGCAGTCCAGTGTTGAGGCATGCCTGCCACATGTTCATGGATACGTCTGCAGATGCAGGCAGCACCGGCTCTTCGGCTATAACCAGAGATGAGCACTGGACCCTAGAGTCGGAAACGATTGGCTTTCGAGCAAGGGCAACCTTTACCTCTACCTTTAAAGGACACAATAGCTGCACAAAGATGTTTGTCAAGAAACTGAATTTCAACAGCCAGAAATATTCTTTTTCACATTAGAAGATATCATATGCCCTAGGATCATGAAATTATTTTCTTCACATATCAACAGCATAGGTAATTTTAAAAGTAAAATTAAATCCTATAACACATCTAATAACAATTGCAGATAAAAGGAAATGAAGAAGTTACTCTACAGGAGGTGCATTTATATTCAACAGGAATAAAATAGTAAATGAAGCATTTGTGTCTTTCACAGGGGCAAAGGTCATACTAACACATGAGACAGGGAATAATCCAGTTTACATTAATCACCTCTCCCTAGAAAGTAGCTCTATCAGTTGATATCAGCTTTCACAGGGTTTAATGCTTGAATGTTCCCAATGATTTGTTAAGTATCAGTATAATTGGAGAAGGCCAGGAACAATTCTTGTCTGGGCATATCCAGCAATTCAATTTCAGGCCTAAGTTACAAGAGTCCAACTCCGTTCACAGATAAAAAGAACAGAAAAGAATGGTAAATACTGAGACTGAAATCAGATTATGCAACCAAGCCGAATTCAGAGACTCGCTGTTCAATATTTTTACCATTGGCAGGACTTCTGTTGGTAACCAACTCACGTAGAACTGAAACTGCATAAGTGGTGGTGACAAATTGATGCTAACTAATGAGGTTGTGGTTGCATTCCTGGTTCTACATTTACATAGTGCAAGAATCACAACTAATGTTTGATTAATTAGCACAGTGCCTCCACGAATTTTGTAATTTCAATTACAAATGTGTAAACAAATCACTAGTACACTTCCAACGACTACTACTTTTTGTCATAATATTTTTTTAAATGTGTTGGCAGGTGGATCACACTAAGAAACATCTGTCTAATTCAGACTCAAGAAGAAATCATAATTCCCTTTTTCTAAATGTCCGCCAGTAAGCTCAAATGTTAATATTCCCTTTCCCTGATTTGTACTGCTTCTGCTTTTGAACAGACTACATTTCATCCAATATGCAGAATTCCACTCTGTATTAACTTATTACTTAAAATAAAACCAAAGAGAAGGAAGGGCTTTACTTGTTCACACTGTACAGATCAGTGCAAACATAATTAACTCAACTTACTAAAACATGAGTTAAGAACAAACTTTGCACGTGCATGCTGACAGAGAAACCCCTACAGTGGCCACAACAGTTCAACCTTAGTCCTTTTAAATGAATTCCCATTGATATATGAGTAAGAATATTAAGGTTTCAAATTTCATCTTACCAAATGCAAATGAATTGGAAAAATTGAATTTTAAACTAGTCATGGTACTAATGTTCTGGTGCACTGTGCAAGAAGGGAGGGGTAGAATAGGGTAAGTAGAGAATCCCCACATTTATTCCCAATTTAAAATCTAGGGGTACAGAACAGTTGTCAATGGGCACACCATGGATTTTTAAAAGATGCTATCGCTATCATTTCAAAATGCCACCAATTTCATACAGAGATGAGCTGATACAGCTAAAATACAGTACAAAGAAATATTTGTAACATAATGAGGTCTGAGCCCATAAACAGAAATCCAGACTTCTCAGCCTTAGATTTGTCATCCAGCAGAAACCTATTTTTCAAAATGGCAAATTAGTGTGGATTTGCACACACCTTATATAAAAAAGGGAAATTATTCACTTTAGTTTTTCCTTCCATCTCTCAGATAATCTGATCTCTAATCACTACACTTTTCCACAGCAGTCCCAGTAATTCACATTTTCTTTGTACTCTGTTGGAACCCTCTAATCCAGTTCCAAATGCCCCTTTTCCTGATCCAAGGCACCCTTAGAAATAACATCCATTTTTTTCATTTGGGATATGGACGCTGCTTCATATTGGTTGGTTTAATATCAAAGTAATTTTCCTCTTTTTAATATGTGTGGGGGTTTTAGTGGGGTAATTTGTTTTAACGGGGTTGTTGTTTTAAGGGTTTTTAAGATTGTATGCCGCCCAGAGTCTTTGTGAGTTGGGCGGCTATATAAATATGAATATAAAATAAAAATAAAATAAAAATAAAAGAATTCGCCTCCAAATGAGAATTGCTAAAATGACGTGCTTTTGGCTACTGATGGATCGTATCATGGGCTCAAGCATCAGTAACTCAGGGACTGGAAAGATTCATACCCTGCAGTTGTGGAGTAAGGCATCCCTTGGTGAGATCATGAATTCAAGACAAATTGATAAGTATGCTGGTGCCCAGTTGGAGAATCTGCCGCCTACCATTAACACAACCTGGTCTCATGCAGCAGTTTCAGTTTATAAACACTAATTCCTCATGCTAGAAGCTTTTTCCTTTGCTCACTTTTTTGTTTTGCCTACTATCCTGGAAACCCACTGGTTTCTAGTTTTGCCTCTGGTCTTTATTACAGGGCTGAGTATCATTGTGGAGCAATGCCTCACAGTGAGAAGGACACTTGCAACAGTAAATGTGCTAGGAAGAGAACTTTCCTTTGTTGTACAGTAAAAACCCTACTTAAGAAAAAATTCCATTCTGTAGGCTTTTGCTTAAATCAATTTTTTTGTAACTCGAAGCAAACCCATAGGAAAATGATTATTTACGTAACTCGAAGCAAACCCATAGGAAAAAGAATCTTTATGTAACTCGAAGCAAACCCATAGGAAATTGTGTAAATCGGGACATGGTTTTACACAAAATCGTTATGTAAGTTGAATTTTGTGTAACTCGAGGCATTTGGAAGTCGGGGTTTTACAGTATCTTCTTCATATCCCTGGCTGAACAGATTAGATAGTGAAGAGGTTGAGAGGTTGATCTCTCTCTGAGCCTCCTAGGAGAACAGCCACCCTGAGTAGTCTTGGCCAGAATCCATAGACTCAGAGTACCTTGGGGTGGGGGTGGGGAGAGAGACTGAAAACCATGAGTTCTCAACCTTTTTTAAGCTGGGGGCCAGGTCACACTCCCCCAGACAGCTTTGGGTACCAGACAGATATTTTGCCCTTCCTCCACCACATGGCACTTCCTGGTGTGGTGGAGGCGGGGGGGGGGCACATGAAATGGCATCATGGGTAACATATGCCCCACGGGCCGCAGGTTGAGAATCCCAGCTGTAAACAACTTCTAAGTACTCTATTCCTAGAAAATCTTAGAGGCTTACCAGACGTTTGAATTGACTTAATAGCTCAGAAATATATCATAGCCTTACATCTTCTCCATTCATTAATCATCACTACATTTAACATTGTTTTCATTATAAGAATGGCCAGCATTCCAGAGACTTTGTGGCTCAAGACTCACATTAAGACAGCTGTTTGTGAGGACAGAAGAGAAGATATCACAGAAAGTTCACAACTTGGGCCCTTTACTACACCTGCTATTTATTAGAATAGAACCTGAAAGATCCATTTACCGATCATAAACATTAGTAACAGATCTACTCTCTATGAATCACTCCTGGAAATCCCCTTTTAAATATACCATTGCCACATTCTTGGAAACAAAGGCTAACTAAGGGCATATGCTTTGTTATAATAACTTCAGTCATATTAAACACAGATCTTAAATACATCCATCTTACCAAGTGAATACAGTGGTAGCCCATTAAGTGTTCTCTATATTATGTTTATCAAATATTTATGATAATTGCTTCATTATAATAGTAAAACAACATGAAAAACCATACACTGTGGTCAAGAGTCATGCAACATTAACTTCTTTTCTTGCAATAGTAGCCATGATAGTCTGTGTTTCAAGCATATCAGAGAGTAAACAAAACAGAACAAAAACATTGCAGCACTTTAAATGCTAACTAAGACACTGACTGGGAAGCGGAAGGTCAGCAGTTCAATTCCCGAGTACTGCAGGACTGAAATGAGCTCCCGTCTTCGTCCCAGCTCCTGCCAACCTAGCAGTTCGAAAAGCAAGAAATTGCAAGTAGAGAAATAGGGACCACTTCGGTGGGAAGGTAACAGCGTTCTGTGCGCTCCAGTGTCTAGTCATGCCTGCCACATGACCACGGAAACGTCTGCAGAAGCAGACAGTGCTGGCTCTTCGGCTTAGAAACAGAGATGAGCACTGCACCCTAGAGTCGGATACGACTGGCTTTCGAGCAAGGGAAACCTTTACCTTTACTGTATTTTAATGTTAGCTTTCGTGGATCAAGTCCACTTCATCAGACAAGTGGATCAAGTTCACTTTGTCATACTTTCTGATAAAGTGGATTTGATCCACAAAAGCTAACATTAAAATACAGCAGTTAGTACTTAAAGGGCCACAATGTTTTTGTTCTGTTTTGTTTATTCTGTGATATTCTTATTTTCTATTTGTCTGTTGCTTATTCAAACAAATGGAAACTGCCTATTGAGATACCAAGTGTATTTAGCAGGCTTGAGAGAACTGTAAGTTTCACAAAAGTATAACCAATTCTTCAAGCAGGATTAAGTGGGGCAGGAACCAAAACCAGTTCTATGAAGACTGAACATGCTCAGTGGCCTATTAGGGAAGAGCAAAAAAAATGAGAAAGGATAGAACAGAACATCCCATAAAGAATGGAACAATGAACAAGGGAACTCTACACTGTAAGATTTCATTTAAGGCTCCACTTTTCTTTCCATGTACCCAGAGAACTGTAGAGTAAAAGAAAGGCAGGCATTTGGGCATGCAATTGCGCTAATAGAGTGCCCTTTGCCACACCCTTCCTCTTTGGATGCAGTCAAACAACCGTGTGGGGGCAATCAAGTTTGGCATGGTGGCATGAGAGGGTTTTCTTCGTAGTTATTTATGTGTTTGCTTCCCCCCCCCCCCCCCAGTTTAGCCCTAGTTGTATCCAATTCACATGTCCGACTCTTCATTTGGGGTGGAGAGGCAAGGAAAGAATGGTGACTTGCTGAAGGAAGGTTACAATCACAGTTATTTCAGCTCTATGCTCAACTGCTGCCTGATGTCCAATACTGCTTTATGCTCAACTGCTGCCTGATAGACAAGACTATTTTGTGCTCAACTGCTGCTTGAAGTCGAAAGACTGCTTGGTGCTCAACTACTGCTTGGGGCTTGGCTACAGCTACAGCTGTAACTGACTGGCCTGACCTGGCAGTTTGCCTGGTAGAGAGAGAACTAGCTTTCTCAACCTAAGAAAAATCCTCTATATGGATCTTAAAGCTACATTAATCATATGTCAATCAAAATAAAGACATGGTAACATATGACTATCATGACAACAGATTTCATACAGCATCCTCAAGCTTTAGAGATCTGCATATACCTGTTACATTGCTCTTCCTGGCACTTTTCACTTGAATGGCTCTGATGGATCGACACAGCTGACAACGTGTACAGGATTTCTGTGCAATTGTAGTTAGATTAATGTTTCTTAAGGGCTTCTGCCAAGAAGGTGAATGGGGGGGGGGGGGGAACAGCTTCATGTTTTAAGATTAACATCCCTTCTTTGCCTGACCGGGTATCATTTTCTATGTTAAAAGTTACAATAACCAAAGTAATGTCTCTCTTCTCCCTTTCAAGAATCTAAACTCTCAGATTCAATCTGTGCAAAACACTGAAGTTGCTAACAAGCACATGCAACATGCAGCATTGCTACAAAAAGCAGTTACTCCAATTTCATTACACCAAGTTTATAGCTTTCGTGTTCTATCCAAAGTCTGATGTAATCCATCAAATGCTGGACTAGGGCTAGGGAGATTGTCAGGGTAACCAATGGTCTGAATTCAGCTTGCTGGCAACAGGGCAACAGATTTTTTTTTTAATTCCCCAAGCCAAAAAGGTCATTCTCAGGCAAAAGTACTGTATTTTCTGGCGTATAAGACTACTTTTTTAAAAAAAAATCTTAAAGAAAAATCTGTGCCAAAGTCGGGGGTCGTTTTATAGGACAGGTACTTAACTGCAGCTGACAAGTATATTCCAAACTCTATATTTTAACTGGAAAAGTTGGGGGTCGTCTTATACGCCCAGTCGTCTTATACGCCGGAAAATACGGTAACTACTATGTAGCTGTTTGTTCTTCCAATATTCCCTCCAAACAACAGTCAGAGAAAAGGGGCGCATTAGCCCCATTAAACCTTCTTCTGTGAATATAATGCTATGGCCTTTCATCTGCCTTCTGCATCGCAGCGTGACACCCGTACCACTAACCCAGCTCCACAAGTTACCTTAAACCACTGATCCGATTTCTCACTGCTAAACCACATATTACTTTTATTATGACACATGCAGCTGTGTAAGTTTTTTATTTTCTTTCCACTCTCACAAGGTAATGAAAGGAATGAATTTACAACCCTTATGAAGAGCTGAAGTGTGAGTGATTAGAGTTCTTCCTTATATTCTTTGGTCTGGCCTCTATCTACATGCAGTTGGTGGGGGAGGACCTCACAAAGCAAATACAGTATTGTTTTTGTTACAAGCCATCAATTCACCTCTGATTTATGGCAACTCTACAAATGGGTGACCTCCAAATTGACTTGTCATTAATAGAATTGCTCAGCATTTCAAACCATCTCATATTTGGTTGTCCTCTTTTCCTGCTGCTTTTCCAGTAGGTTTTGTGTTTTCATGATGTGGCTAAAGTAGAACAGCCTCAGTTTTGTCATTTTGCTTCAGGTTCTGGTTTGACTTGATCCAGGATTGAGCTGTTTGTCCTTCTAGCAGTCTCGAATATCAGCAATGTTCTCCCCTGACTTCTGGCGAAAGTGAGCCATATTTGAAAGGAACTTTTTTTTCCTTTTGACTTCCTTTTCATGTGTGAATGTAAAAACTGATTTGAATGTCAAGCTTGTATGCAGACAAGCAAATGTTTTGAAGCAAATCCAACCTGCCACTCACTAGCCACACTGTCTAGTCATGCCCTTGGTTGTCTTCTCATTTCTTGGCTGCAATCTCCATTTGACAGATGACTGAAGTAAGGTATACAAAATTGTTAACAATTTCAGCTTTGTCATTACCAACTTTAACATCTAGCTTTTTGTGTATTAATTATTATTATTATTATTTTAATGTCCACCTGTAGTCCTGCTTTGGACCTTTCATTTTTCATTTTCATCGGAAGTAATTTCAAGCCATTGCTGCTTTGTACCTGTAATATTGTGTCATCTGCATTTCTTACATTGTTGATGTTTGTTCCTCCTTTCTCCTCTTTCATCTGAATCTAATCCACTCTATATCTATGTTCTGTACTCAGACTGAACAGATGGAGAGATAAAATACCCCTTGTGCTCATGTTTGATGTTGTAATAAAACTCCAAAATGCAATACTTCCTGCCACTACCATGAATTGGTATCAGAATGAGGGACAACCTGGCTAACCATTAAATGCCTGTCATAGCAGAGACAGAAAATATCCACCTTCAAATTTGATTTTCGGGCACCAAAAGGAGATTATCATCACACTAAAAAGTGTGGCAGAAACCCCCCCCCCCTATGTCTTCAACATGGTCCCCCCTTCAAAAGAAAGTTAAATGACTAATTTGGGAATAAGATTAATAATAGATTTTAAAGAAATGAATTAAAATTAAATGTCATCTGTCTGAACTATTCAATACAATGAGAAGCAGGAAAATAAAGTATACTGCGGGTAAATGCATGCTCTTCTCAAACTCTTACTTTTACTTGTGTCTTTACCAATATTATTAGATTAGACAGCACTTAAAATTTGGCAAAATATCACAGATCAATTTATTTGGATAAGAAAATGACCAAAGATTAAGGGCACTTCTATGCAAACTCCAATTGAATTAGGGATGCAGAATTTAATATTTTGAAGCGGTACAAGACATGTGGCTAGAAATATTGATCGGCAATAACAGAGATAAAATTTCCAAGATTAGAGCAATTTAATTTCTTTGCTCTTTATGATGCTCTGGGATTTAAAACTTCAATTCCCTTTCTCCTCAGTTGAAAGAAAACTGCCTGAACTTAAGTCGGGTTGACCCTAAATGAACTTGGAAAAGATTACAGAGGAAAGAATCTATATGCTGGGGAAAGAGAAAATTTACATTATCCACTGGTATAGTATAGGAAACGGAATGCATGAGGGAAAAGAGCTCAGAAAAACATGTAGACAATATCATTCCTAGCACTGATAGCCTGAAATAAAAGCCTTTTATGGGGGGGGGGGTTAAATACCCAAATTCTAGCTTTTAATTGATTTGAGGAGAATTGAGAGCATGGAAGAATTGACAGTATGTGAAGAAAACCACCAGATACTTAGGAGAAATACACTGGTTTCCAATCTACCATAATTCTGATTAACATAGACCTAGATCCTCCCATGTTATGTAAGCATATTGGGCAGCAAGGGATCTTCAACAGTTTAGGTCTTGGGCAAGTAATTCGTCCCTCTCCCATGCCATTTCCAGGGTCTTTAAATCTGTCATGTAAGTTCTTTGCCATGTTTTCCAAGGGTGTCCCCTCATTGTTTGGCATTAGGAGGGGTCCAATTTATGGTCACCTTAAGGATCCTGTTTTACTCTATACGAAAAATATGGCCTGTCAGTTGGAATCTTCTTCCTGCAACAATGTTATGTAATTTGCATAAGCCACTCCTTTGAAGCACTTCCTCATTGGCAATATGATCAAAATATCGAATCTTTAAAATTTGTTGGGTGTGCATGTCTGTTTGACTAAGTCTGGCCAGGTTATCCTGCTATGGTAATAGAGTAGACCATACTGCCAGAGACTCAATGTCGTGTGTCAGGTGGCGGTTAACTAACCTGACAACTCTGAGGACTAACAGCCTTGGGTGCCCAAGTCCACAGGGAAGGGTGATGGTCCCCAAGTGGATTAAATCCCACTAGACTCCATCTTGATGGAGGGCAGCAGCTTCATCAATACTGGCCTGGGGTTGATGAGGAATTTGTGTGCCAAAAGGATCAGTGGTACAGGTGTAATGCTGCAATGTGGAAGGCAGATAAAAGGCCACTGCATTATATTTTCAGGATATTCTTCATGGCTGATCGCCATGAGGATCACTAATATTTGGATTTGGATATGGCAGAACAAGAAGAAAATTTGGTAGAAGCACCTCTGCTGGAAGACGTAAAGTCTCCTGCTGATACTTGCCAATACCTTCCAAGTCTTGCAGGCATAGATGGCTATTGTGATCACTATGGAGGTGAACAAATGGAGTTTAATTTTCAGCAATATAGATTGCAAGGACCAGATCTTATTCATTATCTGGAAGGCAGTAGTTGCTGTTCTAACATAGGCATTTGATGTCTACCTCTGCATCTCCATTTTTGTGCGATCACGCTGCCCAAGTAAGTAAACATCCTGACTTAATCTAGCTGCTGTGACCCAAGTATGATTCCCTGTATCCCAGTCGTGGAGTTCACGTGCATGACCTTCAATTTCTTTGCCTCTCTATCTAGAGTGGTTTTTGCCTGCTGTAATTTCAGGTCATCTTCCTTGAGCAAAGTGACATCATCAGCAAAATCTAGGTCTGTTCCAGTGCTTGCTGCTCATCACATAACGTAGTCAAGGGTCATGAGGAAAAGGAATGGAGATAGAACACAGCCTTGCCTAACCCTAGTAGTAATCTCGAAGAGGTCCGTATGGCTCTTCTCAGTCTTAATACAGCAGCTTGATCATAGCTCTGTAAAAATGGTAATGAAGATTTCTGGTATTCCATATAAATATAGGATCTTCCAGAGAGACACTCAGTGGACACTATCAAATGCTTTCTTGAAATCAATAAAATTAATGGCCAACAGATGACGATACTCAATACACTATTCTATGATGTTTCATAAGGTGAAGATTTGTTCAATGCAGGACCTTTCACTATGGAATCCAGCTTGTTCCTCTCTCAGTCATTCGTTTAGAACATTTTGCAGCCACCTCAGAAGGACTAAACAAAAAGCTTTCCAGGTACTAAGAGGATGGCAATGCCCCACCAGTTCAGTGCATTCAGAGATGTTACCTTTCTTAGAGACTTTGGCAATTTCCCCTTTTTGCCAGTCTTCTGATACTATGCCATTTTTTCAACATTTGTTGAATATCTTTGTCAACTCCTTCACTAAAACCTGACCACTGTTTTAAAATTGCTGCAGGTAGCTCATCTAAGCCAGCTGCCTTCATGCTTTTAAGACTTTTATTAGCAATATCTACTTCTTCCATGGTGATCTTTCCAGTATTTACCTGGAGGGCACTCTCATAATTAAAACTATATGTAGTGGTTGGATTAGCATAGTCCAGTTTGAAATCTGGACACTTACTTCTTGGGAGCCATTTTGGCGCCGCGCTTGCATTGCAGGCGCACCCCCCCCCCCAATAAAGGACTCAGACACCAATGAAAGTGGATAATGGCATTGGGCCACATTTATTGATTCATGCCCTAGTCCGAATTATAAATTTCTATTGGTAATTGACCAATTATAATTCTTAAGGCAAGCAGGCCGAAGTAACACTGGTAAGGTACCACCCAAAATTGCCAACGGCAATTGTTACAATGTATCTATTTGTATCAATTTGTTTGTTGACAACAAACAAATTGTTGACCGTAGTCAATATCTAACTAATGACCCCACCCTCTGACGCATATCCGTAAAATCACGGGGTGATGCATGCTGTCTAGCTGTAGCCATCACCCCGTCGCCTGGTTCGTCGTTGACCGGACAACGTTTAACCAACTTATACCTGTCTAGTGTTGTCCAGTCAATTGCGAACCTGCCGGATACCTGTGGGTCATAAATGTTTACCTTACCAGTGCTACCCGCCACACGGAGGGGCTTCAAAGAAGGCTCGACGCCCCCCCCAGACCGTCAGCTCGGTCAACAGGCCTGCTCGCCAATCACCCAACAGGAGGTCCATACCTCCTCGCGACAGATGGACCCCATCCCCTGCATACAGGCCATAATTTTGCAGACTAATGGCGGGGTGACGACTGACCCGCCCTCAACCCCTGCTGACAATAAACCAGGCAACAGCCCTGTTTACCATGTGTCTTGCCCGGTCCAGGGCCTGGAGGTCGAACCCTCCCCTATACGCGTGCCGGGGCACCATGTCAGACCAAACGAGGATTGTGGCGGGCCACACGTAATGCAGGTAGGTGAGGTCGCCGCAAATCGCATGCTTCAGCGATAGGCCGGTGACCTGACCTAAATCATTGCCCCCAAGGTGTATGATCAGAATGTCAGGCGGGTCAGCACTCCGGCCCGAGAAAAGGAATGGCAACAGCTCCCCCCACAACATCCCGGGCTTACCATACCATGTGAGACTTGCGTATGCACCCAGTCCCAGTCGGGGTCCCCACTCTGTCGCCGCAGCGTAACGCGCTGCCCTGTGCACGTAGCTGTGGCCCACCAGCCATACTGTCACCGGCGTAATACGACACCCAGGGTCTGTCAAGGAAAAAACGAGTAAGAGAAAAGGTGCGGTGACTCGACTGGTACTGACAGTGAAAGAGGGCGGACATAAAATTGAAAACATTGCGATCCCCACCTCCCCATACGGCGTATCTCAGCCCCGGAGTACCCAAAAGCAGCCGCCGTGGAAGCCGCCCCTATTCTGAATGAATGGGTGCCGTAACGGGCCCCTGGAAGGCCAACACCGGCCAGCGCTTTGCCGGTCACCTTCCAAAATTGAAATTTAGTAAGGGGAGACCCATCATGGTGACAGAAAAACGGGCCATGGTGCGTGCCACGCAGTGCAAGGAACTCCTGTAGGGCACCAACCGGACAGATGTCTGCCAAATAAAACCGTAGCAGTCTTACTCCACTGCCTACGCCATGCTGATCCGTCTTAGAGGAGCGTATCCTCAACTGAGCCCAGTCTTTGGCCACATAGACATCTTCGAGTTCCAGTGCCCTACGACTTGCATCCGCCTTAGACAGCATCACAAGCTCGCTGATGCGGAGCGCTCCAAAAAAGGCCACCGTTGTAGCCGCATGAAACAGGGCTGCCTCATACCTATCAAAACATAGGTCCTGCCAGCCCCGTGCCAGTTGGGTAAGAACCCCTGGGGAAATTGGGTGGCGGTCGTCCGGGCTACGCCCACGCTCCCGCACCCACCCCTCCAAAACGTGTCTCACACGGAAGTCAGCGGTACTGTCCGCATGTCCGCCTACTTTGGCCATAAAAGCCAGCGCTGACAGCCTGGATGCTATGGTTCGAGGTGCAAGGCCCTGGGAATGCAGGTCAACCATGAATTGAAGTATATGGGCCACCGGGATCGGCCAGGTATCTGGCAGCCGGAATTGGGCACAGAATGCCCTGAAAGAATTGAATGCGTGTTGATACGCCTTACGCGTGCGTGGCGCTAGCGACATGCCGATCGCCCGGTTCACCTCTCCTTGCCAAAGGTCCATATCTCGTCCGGGAGTGGCGAGGGAAATTCCTCTGCATCTGGGGCCAAGGCGCAGAACCGGGAGATCTGCAGGCAGGACAAAGTGTCAGCGATATCATTATTGACCCCCGGGACATGCCTGGCCCGGAACAGTACATTAAGGCGCAGGCTGCGCAATACAAACTGGCGCACCAGGTCCATCACCCTGGGTGATTTGGAAGTCTGTGAGTTGGCAATGTGGACAACGGCCGCATTGTCACACCAGAAATGAACGACCGAGTTGGCCCACTCCTCACCCCATAGCATCAAGGCCCCAAGGATGGGAAAAAATTCCAGTTGCGTAAGATCCCGCAGGTGCCCCGTACCTGACCAGGCTGGTGGCCACCCACCATAGGCCCACTTCCCATTGAAGTACATGCCATAACCCAGGGACCCAGAGGCATCGGACTGTATCTGAAAACGAGGGGAAGCCAGAAGGTCAGACCTCCAAAATGACACCCCATTGAACTCCCTCATGAACTGGAGCCAGATAAGCATATCTGCCTTAATGCCCTGGGTTAGTCTGACCCTATGGTGGGGCCTGGACAAGCCTGTCATGGCGTCGCACAAGCGCCGAGCAAATGCCCTGCCCGGTGCGACCACCCTGCAAGCGAAATTGAGATGACCATGCAACACCTGCAGTTCCTGCAGTGATGCCTTGCGTTTAGCAAGCAAATCCGAGATAAGGGCCACTATCCTTGACACCTTATCCCCTGGTAACCTAGAAGCCTGCGCTACCGTGTCAATCTCCACCCCCAGGAAGACTAGCTGTGTAGATGGGACCTCGGTCTTTTCAGGCGCTAAAGGGACACCCAGTTCCTCCATTAGCGTCTGAAATGTGTTGAGGAGACGTGTGCACGTGTCCCAGCCCCGTTCACCCCCGAATAAAAAATCATCCAGGTAATGGGCTACAGACCGGGACCCTGACCTGTGGACAAAAGCCCACTGTAGGAAGGTGCTAAAACGCTCGAAGGCCGAGCACGATATGGAACAGCCAAAAGGCATGGCCTTATCGAAATAATATTCCCCCTGGAACTTAAAACCCAGCAACTCAAAGTCACCCGGGTGAACCGGCAGGAGGTGAAAGGCAGACTTAATGTCGCACTTAGCCAACAGCGCACCCGGGCCACATGAGCGCACCATGCGCAGCGCTTGGTCAAAAGATATATACCTGACCGAGCAAAGGTCATCAGGGATAGCATCATTGACTGATCGGCCGGCTGGGTAGGACAAGTGATGGATCAGGCGGAACTTGCCCGGTGACTTCTTGGGCACCAAGCCCAAGGGTGACACTTTAAGGTTGGGGAACGGGGGTGCAGGGAAAGGGCCAGCGACCCTGCCCACATCAACCTCCTTAGAAATGCTGGCGGCAGCCACCTCCTCCCTCCCCTTAAGGGACAAAAGGTTGGGGGCATCTTGGGGGGACCTATCACCCTGGAAAGGAATACGGAACCCCAATCGAAAACCTTGAAGCAGGTAAACCGCATCTGCCCCCTTCGGGTACGATGCGAGCCAACGCTCCAACATGTCCACATTAATTGGGGAGGGGGCCTTTCGGTGGACCAGCTCCCTCTGCGGCAGTCTTGCCAGCCCCTTGTCCACCCCTCCCTTTGCCCCGCACCCCTCCAGGCCTGGGGCAGGCGGAGGCCGCATGGGGGCCAGCACAAGAGGGACACTCATGCCTGTACCGGCAATTCTTCCTACTGCAGGAACCATTGGACGAGAAAGTCCAGCACAGCAGGCGGGCTGGAACCCCCTGCCCCGCCACCTGGCGGGGTGTCTGTGCTGGGGCCGCTCGCTGGACCGCATGTCCACAATGGTATCTGTCCCCAGGCGCCGGGCACGTGGGAGTCATGTACAGAAGCCACAGCTTCTGGCAGGGCTCATCCCACCTCATCTCAGGGTGCAGGGGAATCCGCATACGGAATTCCTCGTCGTAAGCCAACCATGACGGGCCCGGGAAGGCGACCATCGCCCGGTAAATGTTGTCCAAATACTGGACCATCGGAATTGCCAAATCCGGCCGGGCCCTGAGGTAGACCGCCATGTATATAAGGTACGCCGGCAACCAATTGGCCCACGTACGTGGCGGCTTACGACGACGTGCCTGTTCCTTATCCTTCTCATCCTGCCCCTCCCTCTCCTCTTTGGTGGGCTCTCTATTAAGAAGGGAGAAGATGTCCACATACTCCCCACACCAGATCTTCTCTTTGGTGGCCTGAGCCAAATGGTCCCCCAGGGGCAAGGAATACCCCGCTGTCGGCAATGCTGACACCGGCACAGTGGGAACCACGGGGATCTGGAAAGGAGCCTGGACCAACCCGGCCACCCCTAACACATTCCCAACTGAATAAGAGGTACCACCCAAAACTGGGCCCTGGTTGAGCGGTGAAGTCGCCGGGTGGGACGTCGGCGGCTGAACCGTCGCGCCACCCATGCGAGGCCACGGCCACTGGAATGCCCCCCCCCAACGTGGGTAGGTGTGTGGGTGCACTAGATTGAACCGCATACTCACATGCAGCACCCCCGCGGGCTGCCCCCACCGGGGGTTCCGGCCCGCTGGGGGCGTCGGAGCTCACGACTGCAATTGAGCTCGTCGACGGGGCCTGACCAGCATCAGCCTGTTGAGTGGGGAGCTGCGAGGCAGTGGCCGAAGCCGGCCCACGCGCCTCGGGCAGCTCGACCCGTCCTGCCGCCTGCCGCTGACCGGCAGACAATGGATCAACCTGCACCCCAAAAGGCACCCCCGGGTGGTTAACCCTCGCGAGGGATGCCTCGAGGGCCACAACGCGGGCCAGAAGGGCCTCAACACTAACGTAGCCCCCTAAGCCAAGTGGGGGCAAAGGGCCAGCCGGCCCACTGGCTGCAGGCGCCGGTCCAGGTCCCTGGACCCCGGGGCCCATATACGGCCACGACCCCAGGCCCGGCCCCTGCAGGGCCGGGGGGTACCCTGCCAGGGGAGGGAACCCAGCCACCCCCCATGGCTGAAACCCCCCGCAGGAAGCTGCGGACCCATGGAAGAAGGCCCCGCAGAATGGGCCATGCCAGAGGCAGTGGCCACTGCTTGCGGGCCGGGGGCCGCGGCCCCAGCTGGGCTGGTACGCGGACCCCCCCCCCTCGGGCCAAGGGGCGATTAACCCCATCCCACTGGTCCCGGTGGGCTCAGGCAAAGGAGGCTGCTGGGGAGGCGCAGCCGCGGTCCTCCGACCCGGCTGGCGCCTCCTTGCAGAACGAGCCGCGTTCGCAGTCGCCTTCTTCTTCGAGGGCATAGCAGCTGCACGATGGGAAGCCGAAAAAGTCAAGAAAATCAGCAGCCGGAGGCTTCCCTAAGCAAGGCAAGAGCGACGGAGGTAAGAGGGAAAAACTTCTCCGCTCCGTCGCTTCGCAAAATGGCAGCTCAGCTGCCTCGTGGCCGCCCCTTATATAAGGGTGCTGGCCACGGCCCCTAACTACCCGGATGTCTTCGTCCGGTGGGGGGGGGCCGCAAAGAGCGCGGCGGCCATTTTGGCGCCGCGCTTGCATTATGCAAACCTTTTGTTCTCTACAAAAAAATGTCCCCTATTTGGACAATCTTTGCAAATGGGGCAAAAAAAAATGGTCTCAATTGAAATGGCAATTGCTCTTTAAAGGAGACAATAATTCAGGGAGACAAATGTAAACCGTTTTCTTTTATAGAGCTATGAATCAAGATGCTTTTTCCATACCTTTCAATTGTTTTTTCTGTCCTTTTTGTCTTCCTTCCTCCAGATTTCCTAGCCAGCAAAATGTTCTCCATTTCTTCATGAAAAATGGTATGCACAATTCCTTAGATATTATGGAGGAACTGATACTATTCTCTGTGGGATTTTGTATCAGCCTCTACCTACAGTTATTCAAACAAACCATGAATGTTCATCAGATTGCCTCTGTTCATTAGTCATTACTGGTCATGACTTGGCCATTAAGAACAAAATAGCAAGACCAAAACACAGATCTGAAATTGGTGTTTGTTTTTTAAACCCTGATTTCAGGTCATGTGGTATCTGATCCCAGATGGGTTTTCCTAGTGGTTTTCCTGGGTCAACTGAAGCCTTTCCCCACTGTTTAGAGCAGTGGTTCCCAACTCTCTTTTTTTTGGGGGGGGGGGTTCTGTCTCAGAGGGGGTTAATTTAAGATCTTAGAAGTTTTGTTTTCTGGAGAAGCCAGAGAGCTGGAATTCGGCCTTGAAAGCATGCTGAGTTGCAAATTCTTGTCCTCTGGAGATATTCAAAGACCATCTGGGAAGGGGAGAACAGAAAGCAAGAAGATGGACATTAAAAGTTGAAAACATATTGGTGAAACTAGAGAAAAGGTGGGACAAAGAGTGGAAGTTGAGAGTTCTTAATCTTAGGGTAGAGAAGAGAAACACTATACTTATGCAGGAGGAAGATGACTACGGGAGCGGATCCCACATTTGTGAGTAGAAAGTAGATAAATGTAGTTCTTATTTGTATTAGCTGGTTAGGCTAATAAATAAGTAGAGATAGAGCACAGAAGAATAGACACCTTTGAACTGTAGTGCTGGAGGAGGCTTTTGAGAGTACCCTGGACTGCAAGGAAATCAAATCAGTCAATCCTGAAGGAAATCAACCCTGAATATATATGAGAGCTCATTGGAGGGACACATACTGAAGGTGAACCTCAAGTACTTTGGTCATCAAATGAGAAGAGAGGACTCACTTGAGAAGGCCTTGATGCTGGGAAAGATCAAGGGCAAAAGGAGAAGGGGGCACGAGAGGATGAGGTGGCTAGATGACATTGTTGATGCAATGGGCATAGATCTGTGTGGGCTATGGACGATGGTGGAGGACAGAGGAGCTTGGCATATGGTGGTCTGTGAGGTCACAAAGGGTTGGACTTGACTGGTTGACTGAACAACAAAAATTATACCCTTCTTGTATTAACAAAGGGAAAGGGTGGATGTTCCTCTTTATTTTCCTTATTTTTAATCTATCTTTTTTTATATATCATAAAGCTTTTGACTTTTTTCAGAAGACCTTTTGGATTTTATTTGAAGCCCAGGCTGGTGGCAGTAATTTCAGTTCCTTTGAAACTTTTTGGTAATCACTACCTAATTTTAAACATCCTACCTGATCTGGTTGGTTTACAAGCAGAAACGGCCAGGAATTGAAACCTATAGAATCATACTCTGAAGTAGCAAAGGTCTTATGCTGGCTTCCTAAATGGGTGGAGATCTCTATCAGAGTGCACTGGGTTCTGTGGATAGGAGACTAAATTACACTATCACACTATCTGGAGATCATTTTCAGTACCCTGCAAACATAAAGAGTGGTGATTCTGAACAATTTCAATGAGGATGCTTTAGTAATCTCTTACTGCATATATAAGGAGAACAGAAAGCGAAAACGGAAAAGAGAAAAGAGGGGATGTGGCACTTTAAGGATTAGCAAATTTTGAAACCTTCCATGGATTGAAATCCTATTCTTTAGTGAGTAACAAAAAAACAAAAAGACAAAAACGTTGTGGTACCATGAAGACTAACTACTTCATTTTCTTTATTCTTTAGGTACTTTTCCAGGATAGCATGCACAATTTGTGGTAGCTCTCCACATAAATTAGACATGAAAAGTCCCAGCAGATTTTTAAAAGGTTGCCTTGTTCAATTTTGTTGCTTGACATACATTACAGAAAGTAATGGCTGCAGGTGGTGTATCTACCTGAATATTGACTCTGACTAGCACATGAGGTATCAGGTGATGAGAAAGAAAGGAGAAAGAGGTCATACAGTTTAATCTATACTGTTACATATAATCCCAAAGTCTACAGTTCTGACAAGCTTCTTCCCACTCCCCACAAAAAGAAAAAAAACAACTTCATAATATACCACTGAATGTCATAAATTAGTTTTTAAAAGGAACAGATATTTTAAAAGATTCACAAGAGAATCAACAAACTAAAGGAGATACTAAACATGAAATACAAACACACAAGCCATCTGTACAAGGGAAAAGAAGTGTCAGATGTTTAGAACAGATTTAGACTTATTTTCTCATGAGATACTAGGCGGCTTTTCCATATTGCTAGCATTTCCAGCATAAAAATAAAACTTTGTCAAATAACATGAAAAGGTTTTGTGATGAGTGAATTATTCCAATAATGCAAACGCGTCACACATACTCTTTTACACCATGTTTCTAACAGATTGTTTCAATTTTCTGTCCTTTCACAAATAGGAATATAGCAATGCTAGTATTAAAAAGATGAGACCTTTTATATTGAAAGTTCTAGGTTTTCAATACTCTTTTTTTAACTCACACATATCTCCAATTGCACTGCAGACAAAATGGGACCACAACTAAACAAGACTTTCAGAGAACTTTCCACCTTTCACTTTAACATTCAGTTATATATAACCATGTAATATAAATCAGCTTAGAAGATTTCTTGAGCAGGGTTTCCTCAGGTTTCATGAGAGATGGATAACAATTTTGTTCCTGCTAAAATGGAGAACAAGTCAGAAATAGTAAAACAAAAATTACGTCTTATTTCCCTATGCATTCAAATCCCAAATACAGTAAAACCATGACTTACGGAATTGATCAATTCTGGGACTTTTTCCTTAAGTTGGAGCACATTTTCCCATAGGAATGCATTAAAAATGAAAAAAAATGTTCCCAAACTTCCCACCCCCCACCCCCAAAAATACAGAACACACAGTAATCAGGAATGGAAAAAATGCAGCTAATCCCTACTTTTTCCACTTCTTGAGAAATGTTCCACCAGCACCATGTTCTGGTCCTCCGGAGCTTCTTCCTGAGGGTCGGTGTTGGGCACGCCTTCCTCGCCGATGTCTGCCGGGCAGGGCTGCCCACGACCTGGGCTCTCTTGCTGAAGAAGCTGCCGGCAGGTGAGGGGAGCTCCTCCTCCTTCCACCAGCTCAACATCAGAGCACAGGGCTGGATGGAAGTCCAGCCACAATGCTGCTGGTCCGTCTGCACCGAAGGCTACCCGAGGATTCACCCCTCCTTCCACCAAGTCATCACCACAAGGCTGTTGACCCTGTCCATGTTGACCCGGCGATGATGACTCAGCAGAAAGAGGGGTGAGTCCTTGGGCAGCCTTCAGTGAGGATGCACAGCAGCATTGCGGCCAGACTTCCATCCAGCCTGGTGGCAAAGTTCACCTGGAGAAAGGAGGAGTGGCTCCCCTCACCAGTGGCTTCCTCACCAAAAAAAAAAAAAAAAAACCCCCACTCAAATCTTCAAGAGACAACTCTTTGCGCCACCCACAGACTCTAAAACGGCACAGGACCCTCCAAGATGCAATCCACTCTGGGGAAACCCATTCTGTAACTCAATTTTTTTCTGTAACTCGAAACATCATTTCCTCAGGATTTCCTTCTGTAAATTGAGTTTTCCTTTACTCGAGACTTCTGTAACTCGGGATTTTATTGTAGAGTGTGGAATTGCTACATACTGAAACACACATCACTGTTTTTTCCAGTATCTTCTTTACTTCCTCTTTTGCCCCTTTGCAGGTTGAGGCAAATATAAGATTCTCCATATGAGCTTCGTTCAGAGGATCTGAACATAAGTTTCATTAATCCTAATTTATTTTTCTATCTACTAAAGCAAAACAAAGCAATCACACTTCTATACCGCCCCCTAGCACTTAGTGCACTCTTTGGGCAGTTCACAAGTTAATTAGCACTTTGTCCCCAACATGCTGGGTACTCATTTTACCGACCTCAGAAGGATGTAAGGCTGAGTCAATCTTGATCCCTGGCCAGGATTGAACTCACAACCTTTTGGTTGCAGTACAGCAATTTAACCACTGTACCACCAGGTCTACCACACTGTTATGTTGATGGTAGATCAGTGGATGAAAAAAGCATAGGAGGAAGAGAATCATGGTGGAGAAAAGATAATTTTATTTCATTTTGCCCAAATGCCCACAGAGGAAACATATATAAAAAGCTTATCTAAAATCTGAGCACTTTTATCATGATGTTAGTAATTACAAACTATAGTTAATTGAAATCTGAAGGTGAAAGATGCATCCCAATCCAAAACCAGATGTAGTTTAGATGAGAAACACAATATAGCCCAGAGCAGGAACAATGAACCAAGCTCAAGCCATCAGGAAGATTTATTCATTCCTTCAAAGCAAATGGCTGTGAAGTACTGAAGAAATCTAAACTTTAGCATAACAGGATTATCAAGCAAAATAGCCTAGAGCAGTGATGGCAAACCTTTTAGAGACCCGAGGAGGAGGTGGTGGCACTTGGGCAGACACCAAGATTGCCCACACACTCATGTGATGTTGCCGACATGCCTCCGGCGAAGTCACATGGCTGTGTGTGCATGTGCAGTGCTCGAAGTGTGCCGGCAAGACCACGTGTGAGTCTCCCCACATGGATGCTCCCCATCACCCTGTGGGTGCTCCCCAAAGCCCCCACAAGTGTTCCACATACCCCTGTGGGCCTCCCCACCCCCGTGAGTGCACCCCACCTCTCACGAGTGTTTCCCACCCCACACGGGGCCTCCCCACCCCCTATGACTGCTCCCCACCCTGTGAGTACTCCCCACGCCATGGGGCTTCCCCACCCCCCACGAGTGCTCCTCACCCCCTCATGAGTGTTCCCCACCCCCATGAGTCCTTCCCACCCCCACATGAGGGCTACCCCCACAGTGCCTCCCTACCTCCCTGTGATTGCTCCCCCCGCAGGGCCTCCCCACCACCCATAAGTGCTCCTCACCTGTTGTGAGTGCTCCACTCAACCCTATGGAGCCTCCCCACTCACAAGTGCTTCCTACCCCTACCCACCCCACAGGGCCTCCACACACTCCACAATTACTCCTACCTTACCTCTCCCAGCCGCAGCCACCTGGCCATTTCAGCCTCCCTTCTCACCTCCCCTTTGGCAGAGGGAGAAGGGTGGTGGGGAAGCGGTGCTGGCCAGGCTGTGCAGGGTGGGGCTTCCTCTCAATTGCCCACATGCCAGAAGAAAGGCCTCTGCATGCCACTTCTCGCACGCATGCCATAGGTTTGCCACCAGGAGTCTAGAGGATTGAGTTTTGGGGGTGAACTTTCTAAGTATGCTTTGCAAGATGCCTAAGATAGTTTGCCCCTATATTTATTATGCATTCAAAATCTATTTCTGTCAATATCACATTGTCATACTTTGTACTCAATATTTTCAAAACACTAATTTCAATAAAAATTTGCAGATTACAATAGCATCCTTCATCTATTCTAGATCATCCTTCCTAAGCCTATTTCTCTTTTGGATCTCAACTACATCTAAGCTCGGTGAAAACAGTTGACTGGTTAGTTCAGTGAGCTGGAACACCTGACTGCATTGCCAGGGGTCAGTAATTTAATTCTCCTCTGTGCTTTGCAAAAAAAGAAGTGGCATTCGGTAAGCAACAATATAACAGGACACTCCCAGAAGAAGACTAATACTCTCTACCTAGAAAACCCTGATCACAATAAGCCAGAATTAACCTAACAGTATGTTGTCATAATTCTTAGTGAAAATTTGTTCCAAAATTTCTACCCAATTTTCCCTATGAAATTCTTGGCAGCATACATTTCTATAAACTTCCTCATTATATCCAAAGGTCTGAGTGTTTTGATGCTGATTTATTTTGTTTCAATACTTGATCTATGAAAACAAATGTATTCAGACTTCTGGATACATAACTAGAAACCTGTTAGTTACATCAGTCCATTGGTGGGATTCAGCAGGTTCGCACCAGTTCGCCAGAACGGGTAGCAGAAATTCTGGCTGGCCCCACCCATCCAAGTTTTGAAATAAAGTAGTCCTAATTCGGGTGCAACACTGGGCTTTCCCCCTGGCCACGCCCACCATACTACACCCATAGAGTAGGTAGTAAAAAAAATGAATCTCACCACTGCATTCATCAATATAATTCCACTGGGATAACATTCAGCACCAGTTAAGAAGTCAATGTTTGCTTGATTTGGTGCAAGAAAAAAACAGCAAGCACTGATCTTATCTGGCAAAAATTCACTACTGAAATTTATGCCATTAAGAAGCACAGCAGTATGTGATAGGATTCTGGCCACTGGTTTTATCATTTTCTGCTAATGTGCAGAATCAACTGGTTAGAGAGACATGTCCCGGTATAATCTTACGTAACTGGCTAGGGGGCTCTCAGTGAGTTGGTTGTCTGACTGCAAAATGAGTGGTCAGGAATTCCATCTGCATGGCTCCCAGAAGAATCAGTCCATATAGCCTTGGGCAAGTTGCACATTCCTAGAGCATTCCAAGAAGAGGGGAATGGTAAAACACTTCTGGGTATCCTATACCTGTAAAACTCTGGAAAGAGTAACCACATGTCAGACTGTACTGGATTGCACATTATTGTTACTATTATTAAAGTAGCCAATGGTAAAGGACTATGGAAGATAAAATCCAAAACACCTGGAGGGTCATGAGGTTGAAAAAAGTTGCCACAGAAGTATTCAGCTGCACTTATACACATTTACCAGGCAGCTGTTTATTAAATGAAGCTTCCTTCCAAGTACAAATAGGATTTCATTGCCATTTCCCTTCATAGAGCAAAATGAAAGAAACAAAACGCTGTATAAGTAAGATTTATTCTAAGCAACTCTACTAACAACACATATTATAAACCATTTTAACTTATTTGCATAATTATACTTTAGGGACACTTTTCTTAGTTCTCCAACTATAATCAACATTTGTGGAAATGCCAATTAAGTACAATTGTTTCTCCAATCTGGTACTGCTTCTGTGCCATCTCCCCCTATAATTACTTCATTGTCATCTTTCTGAAAACTTGATCAACGAAAACTCACATTGAAAATATAGCAGTTAGTCTTTAAAGTGCTGCAGTGTTTTTTGTATTTTTTTATGTTTTCTGATATGCTCAAAACACAGACTAACATGGCTACAATTCCCCCCAAAAAAATCTGAAAACTTTCACACAGATGATCCCAACCAATCAGCTATCACAGTAGATGAGATTACAAGACTCCGCTACATTAGCTATCTAATGGGTCTTCAGAAAGACACCACCAAAAGCAAATAAAACCAAGGAAGAATGCTTCCATACAATAATCGCTAGCAAATACCTTTGAGTCTTTTTCCTAACAAGGCCGAATGAACATGCTGAAAAGACATATAAGGTAAAGGTAAAGGTTTCCCTTGCTCGAAAGCCAGTCGTATCCGACTCTAGGGTGCAGTGCTCATCTCTGTTTCTAAGCCGAAGAGCCAGCGTTGTCTGCTTCTGCAGACGTTTCCGTGGTCATGTGGCAGGCATGACTAGACACCGGAGCGCACGGAACGCTGTTTCCTTCCCACCGAAGTGGTCCCTATTTATCTACTTGCAATTTCTTGCTTTCGAACTGCTAGGTTGGCAGGAGCTGGGACGAAGACGGGAGCTCATTTCCGTCCTGCAGTACTCGGGAATCAAACTGCTGACCTTCCGCTTCCCAGTCAGCGTCTTAGCAACTTGAGCCACTGCAGTCCTTGAAAAGACATATACAGTACCTTAAAAATAATGAGTTACTTGAGGATCTTTGGAGGGAGATGCATGCAATGATAATCAAAAAAGTTACTCTCCTCTTTGTAAGGATGTACTATGGCATGACCAGTTTAACAACCAGTCTATGGCTGGTAAAATGATGGATAATATAGAAAGAGGAAGAAAGCACTTGTAACTCCCCCCCCCCTCCCAAGAGGATTTTGACTTTGTAATTAATATTTTGTCTAGTAACAAAGAAATACACTCTGTTCCAGCAGCAACTGCACATTTTTAATTACTTTTAAGTTAAGGCAACAACAAGATAGACAGAAGGGGGCTGTGTTTTGTATCACAAGCTGAACTGCAATAGACCATAGCATTTCACACTGCAGGTAAATTTGTAAGCTTTCTGTGCTCCTCCATTTGAAACATAACTTCACACACAGAGAAGAACAGTATCCCAGGGAGAAAATGAGCCCAAATCTTTCTCCTCAAACATGATAGCTATGTATCTAAAAAGATTTTGGCATTCAGACAAGCAGATCTCCACCTGCAATGTGAAGAAACACAACTCAGAACAATTGTGGATGAAATATGATTTACTTCCACATAATGTGCGGTGGCTCAAGTGGCTAAGATGCTGACTGGAAGGCGGGAGGTCAGCAGTTCGATTCCAGAGTACTGCAGGACGGAATGAGCTCCCATCTTTGTCCCAGCTCCTGACAACCTAGCAGTTCAAAAGCAAGAAATTGCAAGTAGATAAATAGGGACCACTTCGGTGGGAAGGTAAAAAGTGTTCCATGTGCTCTGGTGTCTAGTCATTCCTACCTATATAACAATGGAAAAGTCTGCAGAAGAAGACAGTGCTGGCTCTTCGGCTTTGGAACAGAGATGAGCACTGAACCCTAGAGTTGGATACGGCTGGCTTTCAAGCAAGGGAAACCTTTACCTTAACTAATGTGCATTTGAATAGATTTGAATTTTACTCCCTTTAAACATTAAAAGTGCACAGATTATGCATAGTCATGCAGTGAAATAAGGCAATGTGCATCTCTGACAACACATGTTGATTCTTTGCCACTAGTTTTGTCAGAGAAACATCTGAATTATTACCAGTGACAAAAACCACAATGTTTCATTTGTATAGGAAACAGACTCCTTACTTTTAGAGTCAGCTCATAAAGCAATCAAACACAGATAAGTATACAAATTTTGACATAAGAAATTAGTCTTGATCTGACTAATAAAGAGGGAGTAAGGAGAGCTTGCTTTAAAAAACCTTTGAGGAGGAGAAAATAAATAAGTAATGTAGGAAAGCCTTGAGCTGAATGTGGAGAAATTTTTACCCAAAGCAAAAGTGATGGAGAGTTTAAGGATATGGCTTCTTCATGGTTATCTGCGTTAGTCTTTTGCAAAACAAGCAAAAAACAAACAAATAAACCTCTTCTGACATCCTAAAGACTAACAAATTTTATTTAACATAAGTTTTTGTGCAATGTAGCCGATTTCATAAAATGCAAGCAATATTGTTTAATATGCCAGAAGAATCTTTCATGTGTTAAAAGAAATGGGATGACTACTCAGGAAGCTAAGCACACTTTAATCCTCACATAATTGCCAGCCATGTCCTACCACATTCAATGTAGAAAAGCAGGTAGGTCTATGTGCAGAAGAATAAATGAATATAAACCTGTAATTTCAAATTATTAGATTCTAAATATGGTCTCTTACCTGTGGGAGGCTTTTCTTAAACAAAGGGTTATCAGAGACAGGTTCTATGAAAAAAGAGAGCTAAAAACAATCATAAAAATGTTTAACATCACCTTCTGCAGCATCAATAGAGACAAACGCTTTTTTTTATCACTGAGCAATTGTTAATCAGTTCAACATGTCTCTGTTTCCACCCTGCAAAAAATCTGTGGTACCTTTACTGATGCCTTTTATTATGGTATGTACTTTCATGGAGTACAGCGCACTTGAATAGGTCATTGTCTTTAGTTGCTACTAGTATCATAATCTCAAACCTGAGTGAGTAGGGGGGAGATAATAAATTAGTGGAGTCAGAGGGCAATGCAGAACAATACACTAATTTATTATCTCCCCCCTACTCACTCAGGTTTGAGATTATGATACCAGTAGCAACCAAGGACAATGACCTATTCAAGTGGGCTGTAGTCCATGAAAGTGCATACCATAATAAAAGGCATCAGTAAAGGTACCACAGATTTTTCTGATAACAGTTTTATAGATGACTGAAAAACCATTTTAAAAATATACACACGGAAGCTAATATGCCACAGGTACTTCAATTGTGATTCCTCACATAAAAGAAAAGTAATGAAAGGTTCTCCATGGTTGCTAAAGAGTTGATTAATATAAATATACCCTAAATATACATATTGGCATCACATAATCAATTAGCTATATTTGGTGTGTTGCACATATGTTTACTGACAAGAAAATTTAGTTTACGTACAAAATAAAATGCTATTGTACAGAAAAGACACTCAATTCAAGTTTCTTGAATGTTCCAACAATTGCATGCTGAACCTTGGTCACCCTTGCTTGAAAGCCAGTTGTACCCAATTCTAGAGTTCAGTGCTCATTTCTGTTTATAGACAAAGAGCCAGTGCCTTCTGCATCTGCAGACGTTTCCATGGACATGTGGCAGGCATGACTAGATACCAGAGTGCATGGAACACTGTTTACCTTCCCACCAAAGTGGTACTTATTTATCTACTTGCAATTTCTTGCTTTCAAACTGCTAGGTTGGCAGGAGCTGGGACAGAGACGGGAGCTCACCCACATGCAGCACTTGGTTCTTGAATTGCTGACCTGCCGAACTTCTAGTCATCAAGTTCAGCATCTTAACTACTAACCCCTGCTGACCTTGAACTGCTACCTTCTTCCTCCTCCTCCTCCTCTGCTGTATCTGAATCTGAATATTGGCAATCCTCATGGCAATCAGCCAGAAGACTAGCCTGAGAATATAATGCAGTGGCCTTTCATCTGCCTTCCCCATCGCAGCATGACACCCCTACCACTGATCCTGTTCCATGAGTCACTTTTTGGTCCTGAGCCTTTTTGGCACATAAAGTCCTCATCGACCCTAGGCCAGTATTGATGAAGCTGCTGCCCTTCATCAAGATGAATTCAAGTGGGGTTTAATCCACTTGGGGACCATCGCCCTTCTCTGTGGACTTCATCATCCAAGTTTTTAGTTCTCAGGGTTGTCAGGTTAGTTAACCATTACCTGACACTTGGCATTGAGTCGCTGGCAGTATGGTCTACTCTATTACCATTTATTTATGTATTCATTTATTTATTTATTCGTTAATTTATACCCCACCCTCATGGTGCAAGTACCACCCAGGGCGGCAACAACAAGAAGAAAAAGTACAGTACAAAAAACACTTAAAACAAACAGCAATAAAAATATTTCCTAAGCACCAGCTAAAAGCAAAATTAAAAACACATAAAAACCAGTATTCATCATAAAAACTACCATAGCAGGATAACCTGGCCAGAAAGAGGAACTGCTACTTACTACTGTGCAATTAATACTTATGTATTTGTCACATTTGTATCTTACCTTTCTTTCTATGAACTTCTATCCATTTTCCTCACAACCCTTTCAGAAGAAACTGAAAGATACTGCTACCAAGAGGTCTTGATGGCTAAATGGGACTTGAAATCATGTCTCCTGTGTAGTGTTTCTACATTCACACTACTATGCCATACCAACTGTCTTAACAGAAACTGTTCTCAGGATTAGGAAACCTTCACATCAGGTTATTTTGGCTAATAATGCATTTTGCTAACTTTTGCTAAGAGATCTAGACTAATATATTCTCACCACAGCCAACAATTCAGTGGAAAAAAGTGCTATGGAAAGTGTTTAATTAAAGCTATTTGGAACATTAGGTCATGATATTTATAAATAGCTCCTCCTAGGTATGCTTCTTTTAATTGGGGAAAATGCAACCAAGGTATTCATGATGGGCAATATTCCCTTTGACATTGCTGTTTCCAAAGGCAGTACTTTCCATGCAGAATGCATTTCCATCCGTCCTTTTTTCCATACTACAGTCACCTCCCTGTAGAATAATTAATACAAGCCTTTTTTATCCCTTAAATTTGACCTGTTCTTGCACTATACCTTAGGGTGTAATCTTCCTTCTGTTACTCACATGAATAGTCTGTGGCCTCTTCAGAGCAGCACAATTTCATCATAGATACACACACAGAATTAGATTTGAAATTGCTCCTAGACTCCAAACTCACCCATTTCAAGTACGTATCAAGCAGCAATAAAAAGCACACTAATAAGGTTTTGACCAAAACTTTTCTAGCTAATAATTTCCCTCTGTTATATTAGCAACTAGCAGAGGTTGCCCGGCATTGCCGGGCTGTTTTAAATGGTGTTGGAAAGTTTTTGTTGTTGTTAATGTTTGTAAAGAAGAGGTTAGTCTATAATTGAATTTTTTTTTTAAATTTTATTTATACAAAAAAAAATTGGTGGCCTGTTATAAACTGTGATGAGTTTTGTTTGGTGTTTTGGTTTTGTGGATGAAAAAAAGAATAAAGGATGATATACTTTTCCCAAAAAAAATTATTTAACCCAATATTTTTTAGTATGTATTTTTTTAAATTGTTGTACCGTAGGTAATAGTTTAAAAAATGTGGAAGTACATGTTTTTCACAATAAATGTTTTTAAACTGTGTATTGATGTTTTTGTTTTTTATTTGAGTAAAAATTCAGCACAGGATTTTTGAATAGTTTTTATTTTATTTTATTGACATCTGTTTTTGATTTATGTAAAATTGTGATTTTGTGTTATTTGTTTTTACTTGTTTTTTCTCTTGGGGCCTTTTGTGTGGGGCTGTTGTGTCTTTTTGAATTTTTTTTTTACTATTGTGGGCAGCAAGTGGTGCTGGTAGGGGTTATCTTGTATTTTGACTGTTTTTTCTCTCATGACCTCTGGGTGGAGCTTCTTCCAGTAAGTAGTCTCTTTCTTTATTCATTTATTGTGAGGTCGTGTGGTGATGAGTTGGTTGTTTTTCTTTATTTGGGGTGGTGGTGGTGGTTGGATTTTGTGGAGTTTGGCTGGGTGCTGGGTGTATTTTGAAATTTTGGTTTTTGTTTACTTTGTCTTGTTTGTTGGTGTTATTTTTGTTTGTTTTTGTGTATTTTTGGATGTTTTTGATTGTTTGTTTTTGTGTTTTTTGGTGTCCTAAGGGGGGGATCCCCTCTCTGCCATCTCCCCTGGCTCTGGAAGGCTTGGGGGGACAGACCCCTTTTGTCTCTCCAAACCTTCCAGACTCATGGGACCCAGGAGAGGGGATCGAATCCAGGACACCCTCTGATATTAAAAGGGAAATCGCAATTGTGGTTTCCCCTTTAATATCAGTGGGGGGGTTGTGATCCCCCTCTCCGCTGGCTTCCTTGGGTTTGGGAGGGTTGGGTGGAGAAAAGGGGTCTGTCTCCCAAACCCTTCCGGACCCAGGAGAGCCATCGGAGAGGGGGATTTCCCCCCCCCAACTCCGTTTTTAAAGAGAAGTAACCACTTGGTTTCTTCTCTTTAATATGGGGCTTGTGTGTGTGTGGGGAGGGGAATCCCCTCTCTGCCAGGTCCCCTGGGGTCAGGAGGGTTGGGGAGACAGGCTCCTTTTGTCCCCCCAAACCTTCCAGACTCATGGGACCCAGGAGAGGGGATCGAATCCAGGCTACCCTCTGATATTAAAAGGGAAATCTCAATTGTGGTTTCCCCTTTAATATCAGTGGGGGGGAGGGTTGTGATCCCACTCTCTGATGGCTTCCTTGGGTTTGGGAGGGTTGGGTGGAGAAAAGGGGTTTGTCTCCCCAACCCTTCCAGACCCAGGAGAGCCATCGGAGAGGGGGATTCCCCCCCAAACTCCGTTTTTAAAGAGAAGTAACTGCTTGGTTTCTTCTCTTTAATATGGGGCGTGTGTGTGTGTGGGGAGGGGAATCCCCTCTCTGCCAGGTCCCCTGGGGTCAGGAAGGTTGGGGAGACAGACTCCTTTGGTCCCCCCAACCCTCCTAACTCCATGGGAGCCAGTAGAGAGGAGGAGCACAACACCCCCCACCCACCCAGTGATATTAAAGGGGAAACTCCGATTAGGAGCTTCAGGCGCCGTTGGGGAGGGGGGCTTTGGTTCCCGTGACTTGGAGGACTTGCTCTCCCGGTGTTTTTGTTTTTGTTTGTTTTAATTTTTGCACGCCGGCTTCCTAAGCGTCCTGCGCGCTCATGGCGCGCAGGACCCCGGGGCTTGTAGTTATGGGTTTGTGCTTTGTGTTTGTCCTGCTTTTTTAAAATGGTTTTCTTTTGATTGGCTGTGGCGTGTTTCCGAACGTTCCTTGTGCAGCGCCGTGCGAGAGCCTCTCAGCCTGATTGGCTCTGGCGCGGCACGGCGCAAGGAATGTTGGGAAATGAAGTTGTTTCCCTTTTTTCGCATTTGTGGGGCTGTTGCCCCACTCCCTGTTTTCTCAATCCTTTGTTGACCTGCAGACCCAGATCGGCCGTGTGCACGAAGGGTGAGTGCAAGCAAGTAGGGCGAGGCATAGCAACCTATAGCAAGTTCCAACGGTTAACCCTTGGTTTTATAGGTTAAGATTTTAACTTTAAAGCAGCATCCTAGCTATAATGTTTCAAATATTTGTCTGCTTTCAGGATATTAAATTTATTTTTATACATATTCAAAACCAGTCTATCAAAAGCAGTATGTCAAATCAAAAAATAGCTGCTTCTGGCAACATTGTAGTCCAATATTATGAGTCTGTTCCTAGTTATGAAAACAGATTAATGAACGTATTTTAATAAATCAATTTACTCATCAAACCTGGACAAATATCCATACAAACAAGGAGTGCAACTGAAGCTGAATTTTACAATGTGTTTGGATATCTTTTTCATTTTTCTACTAAATTTATGAACAGGTAGAGATACAAATATTCCTATATGTATCTGTTTGGGCACTGTATGAACAGATTGTTAACCAGAGGAGCCATTAGTCTTATCTATTCAGCTCATGGGTTGACTTGAGGGTTGGGTTCCAAGGGAATCAGGTGCATTAGTTATCTTGGTAACCAGATGTTTATTGATGTAGTTGACAACAAACAACAACAAGTGACTTCTTCTCTTCCACCTCAAGTTCACATTTCCTGAACAAATGTCTTTATATCTATCAGCTCTAGAACTAAACTATGAGGAACAAACCATCCACAATGCATACATCAATTTTGGTCCTGAGTGTGTCTGTGGCAAAGTATACTCCTCCTGCATGGAGCTCATCCACACATGCAAAACAAGTTGACATTGCTGTTAATGAAACAATGCGTATTGCAACAGGATGCCTCAAACCTACACCAGTTGAGAAAACATATCCTCTTGTTAGCATCTCTCCAGCTATGATAAGGAGAAAAATAGACATTGAGAGAACTAAAGAAGAGAATTACCCTTGAAATCGTCTGAGTGAGTGATGTGCCTCAAGTCTGCCAGTCCAGAGCCAGGAAAAGCTTTATGGCAAGAACAAACATTCTTGAGGGTACACAAGAGCAAAACCAAACTATAAGATGGAGGGAGGACTTCATTGAACATTATAGGAGGATATGGCTGAGGAACTTGTCCTCTCCTATGTCACTTGGAGGACCCTGAAAGGGCTCAGGGTTGGAGTCCCTAAATGCAAGACCAACATACTCAAATGGGGGCTGCTGATGGATATCAACACACTGTGTAAATGGTGAGAGATACAGAATCCAGCTCACTTAATGGTCTGCTGATTACTACCAGAAACATTTACCGACAAATATTTAATTATGGCCAATGACAAAGCCAATAAGGTCACTTCATTTTGGCAGTGCAAAGTTTGATCTGGACATAAAAGAAGAAGCTGCACTAAAAGAAAAAAAACCCAATTTTCTAATTTGATGTTATTTGTTCTAGATCCGGAATTCTCAACCTGCAGCCCACAGGGTGGATGCAGCCCACGGCACCATTTCACGTGCCCCTCCCACTGCCTCCACCACACCAGGAAGTGCTATGTGGTGGAATGGAGGAAGGACAAAATCTGGCCCCCAAAGCTGTCTGAGGGACCATAACGCGGCCTCTGAGTTTAAAAGGTTGAGAACTTCTGTTCTAGATTGAAAACCAGAAGAATAGAGCTTCATTTTGAAGGAATATTACCAAGCACTACAAATATTACAAACACAGCAAATGTGACAACAATGTAGTACAAGGCTGAGTACACCTAGATCCAACTTATCCTTGAGCCACCCTTAAAAAGTTCTGTTTATGTTTTGAAGTAAACTAGGTTTATAAAAGAATTAAGGACATTCTATTGTGCAGCTAATTTCTACGTTTCCCACATAATGACATAAAAACCAAATTTCAGCACATCTCTACTGATGCGGTTGCTGCAGTGGCACTTCTCTCTTTAAAAAAAAAAATCTTTATACAGGTATTTTTGCCATGATGCCTAGGAAAAGAAACAAACATGGATCTACTAATGAATTGCCAATTACATCTGACCCAGATTTTTTTTCACAACAACAGAACAATCCCTCACTCAGAATTTCACTGGTATAAGAAAGAGTCAAAGCAAAAAATGCACACAGTATAATTTTTAGAACCAATGTTCCCTCAAATGGTAACAGTCATCTGTTTGTCATGGCAAGCTATTTTCCTCAACCCTCTTTCTTGCATAACAGGTTTTTTTAATGGATCACTATGAAGGAAGCACAAGCTTAGTTCTGATTGTCAAGCCATGCATTTCTAAGAGCATCCTGCTGTGGGATTGAAAAAAGTCAATCAAGAAAACGGGTTAACTGCTGGAAATACATATTCCTCTTAATGTCTTCTTTCACTCTATGAATGCCACCTGACAGATCTACACCCATAGACACCTAAATGTGGCTCATTGGAGAAAAGGCCTAGCTAGACAATTTCATGACCTATATTCTTGTTTTTATTACAGGAAGCTATTGAAGTGCTTGCTGGGAAAATAGGAATGATTTTTAAGCAGAGAAATCACAGATACAATATCTACAGGCAATTTAGATTCTATTGATCTCAACCCAGGCTTTTTTGCCATTAAACTTCTCATTAACAGTAAGTTGTTTCTAGAAGAGGCAATCTGCTTTCCTAGCCTAGTCCCCTTCTAGTTCATTTCCCTCATCCTGAGAAGGTCCTGAGATCATCCATGCCTGTTTAATCCCATTTAAACCTCTTCCACAACTGGATCTTCTCTGGCAGTTAAACTGATATGCTCTGACACTCTCCCTCCTACTGGACTTCATTGCTAAAATGTGATGCAGGGACACCTTTAGAAAGCTATTCAATCAAAATATCCATCATACAGATGTGCTCCACTCTAGGGCTATAAATCAGCAAGCCCCCTCAATCAGATCAGGTGTTATCTCTGAACAAATCTGGATAGTGCATTAATATTACTTGACAAAACCATTTTATATAAGTTGTGTATACATTGCCAACTAAATGTGGCAATGTATTTTTAGAGCTCAAAAATTACCCCAAAATGGTAATGACACCCAGTCCTTTAAAAAGCATATACTGTACTTCAGACACAGAAAGAGCCTCCTCAAAGACTGTGGTATTTTTGAACCACTGTCGGGCATACCCTGGTAATGGAAACCTTGTGTTGTTGGCTAATCTCTCTTGCATTAGGTCTGGTGAAAGAAACTGCATAATGAATTCACCAAAAGATGCCTTCATCTTGGTAGTTTCACGTCTGGCCTAGACACAGAGGAAGGAAGAAGACATTATTTGGATGGATTTCAATCAATTCTTAAGCTTTTTCTGGACAGGCCCTGAGTAACATTGCCCCTTGCTGTCACACCCAGAAGAATAAATGTCTTATCTATCTATCTATTCCATTTCTATAGCATTCATTAGTGTAATCACACAATTTAGCAAGAAAGGACTCAAACAACATTCTGCTGATCCATTTGCTGAAACCTTTTAATGTTATTCAATGATAACCACTTAGTTTAAAGATACAGTAATTGTCTTCAATATCCAGTTTGGAGCTACATACTATTAAATTCAATAGTAAAGATTCTGCCAGTTTGTCAGGCAATAACTCCTTCCATGCAACATTCAAGATTTCCTCTAAGAGTGCTAGAAATGTTTAGCCTCAAACATTGGTCAAATCTCTTTCTTTAATATAAGCAAGGGTGAAAAACAATCAACACAATTTAGTAGAATATAACTTAAAGAGCAGGAATGAGGAATGCTGTGATCACATTCCATATTCAAAGAGAAACCTACTATAGGAAAATCTCTGTGTGTGTGTGTGTGTGTGTGTGTGTGTGTGTGTGTGTGTGTGTGTGTGTGTGTGTGTGTTCTTTCAGTGGTGGTGTACTTTTTAAAAAGAACAAGTGCCCAAACTGCAACCCAAAACCACTTATTCATCGCAAAATGCCAACACAGCAACAGAGGAGAAAGTAAACACTCCCATTGGGCTGCTGGGCAGAGGAGTATGGCAAACCGGTGTGGGGGGAGGGAGGGAGTGCTCCCATTGGGCTGCTGGACAGAGGGGTGGAGTGAACTCTGTGCTGTGGAAAGGGAGGAAGTGCTCCCATTGGGCTGCTGGGCAGAGGGGCGGGGTGAACTCTGTGCTGGGGGAGGGAGGAAGTGCTCCCATTGGGCTGCTGCACAGAAAGGCGGGCCAAACTCTGTGCTGGGGTGACTGCATGGGTGTCCACAGAGAGGGCTCAAAGGGTCACCTCTGGCACATATATTATATAGCTATTACAAAGGCCGTTGATCAAGAGGTATATATCAAAAACATCTGAAACATTTCTCACTCTCATCTGAAAAACTCTACACATTTATTTATACTTCCCAATAAAACCAATGGTTTGTGCTCAAATGCTTGAAAACAAGAGGACCGTCAATTCCAACATTTATGCATATTACTTTTGCCAACCTACCATCCAGTGAAACAGTTCTATTATACAAAATCTAGAAAACATCTAAGCTCAAGGTAACCTATTAGTCCCTCATGTTGGTGATAAGACCTGCATTGTCCTTATATAATAGCATGGCAGTATGCCATTGACAATCAGGACCACTATTTGCATGTTTCTTTGTACAGTGTCTTTGTTAAGTATAAATTAGGGATAGAGATCAGAGCCAGGTATAAGATGTGAATGTCACAAAGTGTGCCCCACCCCCACCCCCACCCACCCCCTCTCTCTCTCTGAGGAAGAAAATGGGGGAGTCATCTATCTTTTCTTTGCAGCAAAATTTCTTTTTCCTGAGAAGTCTCATGGAAGGGCTTGTGGAATTTCTCAGACGTTTCATGATCATGTTATCTGAAAGAAATTCCCAGCCATGCTGGATTGTTATAGTTCCTATGGAGAATGGACATCTTCCCTGCACAGGAGCACCAAAAGGGCACTAAGCTAGGCAGAATTGCAGCAGATCAATAACCCCAAAATAGGGGCAAAAGAAATAGAAAATTTCCAGTAGGTAGTCTCAACAAAGCAAGACTCAGAAAATAGCTGTAAAGAAGAGGTTTTGTGAAAACTGACACACCTATAGATAAATGTGCTGCATCTAATGTGATCTCTCCGCACAGGAATTGGAAAAAACATTCCTGTCTTAAGTGATGCAAAACCTAACCTGTGCCATCATCAGCTACTCCCTTTAGTAACACATATCAATATCATTGATCAAGTCCCCTATATAATTAAACAGGGGTTCCCAAACTTTTCATGAGGTGGGCCAGTCACGTGGTTGAGCTGGCCAGTCACGTGGTTCCTCCCACTAGAAGTGGAAGTAAAACATGCTTGCACATGCTCAAAACACTGCCATAAATGCAGCCTCAGCTGTCACAAATGTGTTTACACAGTATTTTGTGCATGCATGGACACATTTTACTTCTGCTTCCAGGAGTGGTGAGGGCAGCATGGGCCAGATGTTTTGGCACCACAGGCTGGATCCGGCCCATGGACCGTAGTTTGGCCACCCCTGAATTAAAGCATCCAAATCATCATCACAGTCAAAAGTGCATTATATCCAACAAACATTCTGAATGACTCCCCACAATGGTTGATTCTTATTCATTAAAACAAAAACAAATATAAAACAAGTTTATATTGCAGACCAAGTTTATATTGGTCTGCAATCATATTCCAAGGGCAATTTACTTTTTTAGGATTGGCCCTGAGTCCAATTGCTGGTCTTTGATCCATTCATTCAGTGGGGTCTATCCAAGTATTGAATGTAACATGCATCAATTGATTGAAGTGTGTCTACATTTAGTTGGACTAACAATAGGATGTAGGTTATTATGAATGGTGTACATCAAGAACAATATATACGCTACTGGCATGCACATCCTCTAACAGTAAAGACGGCAAAAGGCAAGCTATGATAGGTATTCCTACTAGTCCCATAAATTCACATTTATGATGGGTTAACTAATGTATTATTATCAGCAACTTACAGAATCCTGGATATTTCAGCTAACAGTAATTCAGCTGCAACTATAAAAGATTATAGGCTGTTGCTGGCAAACAATAGTTTCTACATCATGCTATAATGGTCATTTTAAAACAGGAGTTCTCAACCTTTTAAAGCCAGGGGCCGGGTTACACTGCCTCAGACATCTTCCGGGGCTGGATGACCATTTTGCCCTTCCTCTGCTACATGGCACTTCCTGGTGTGGTGGACGTGGTGGTGGGCCACATGAAATGGTGCTGTGGACTGCATCTGGACCATGGGCTGCAGGTTGAGAATCCCTGCCTTAAAAGCTAAGTACATAATTGTATCTTCTCATATCTAGAAGATCTCAATACTGAAAAACCAATAATTTACAAAGCATGAAGTGCAACTTGTCTCTCAGGCAATACTTGGGATGACAACTATTCTCTACTGCCTTCCTCTGCTTCTGTACATTTCCCCCGTTGGTAAAAAAAAAAAAAACAATATCTGTCAGTGAACTATTTCCACAAACACGAAAGACCTACAAGCCCATAAAGTAACATCAAGCTCTCTAGAGTTCCTTTTTGCATCAAAAAAAGGGCTGTGTATGAGATTTAACAGTAAGAGAAATGTGATACTCATCTTAAATATCATTTAGCAGTATTGTGTAAACAAGCAGCAACATGAAAAACAAATGCAGAATTTAAGATGTTATCCAAACTAAAATTGCTAAAATATCAAATTGCTAAAATATCAAATCAACTGCAGAATTGCCTCAGCAACTATAGGCCAAGTTTATTGAAATCCCATTGATTCAGCAAATTTACTCTATTTGGGACTACAAACTGGATTCATGACTGCTTCAGACATGTGAATACCTTTCTTGATGAGGCATCACATCATGATACATAATGCTGCAAATGTGTGTGTGAGAAAGAGAAGTTGGAAGGGGGAGGGAAGAGGACTATTGTGCCCACATGATGATATGAGAAAACACGTATTAATGTATAATATGATTCACTTTTCATTTCCCTAGTATAGTTACAACTGACATTAAATCCTTACCCTGGCAGGTGTTGTTCTTTTCTTCATATCCCGCCTTGCACATGCACTTTCCAATTGGCACCAACCACTCCCCTTCTGCACTGCAATGCATCCTTGGTGGTTCATCAGTCACTGAATGGTTGACACATGACCCCAGGACTTCCAGCAGTTGTGAAGAATCTGCTCCAGTGATGGTGTCAGGAAAAATGGCTAAGTTTCGAACAACCTCAGGACACTTCTTGTAATACACCCGCACAGATACCAGTGCAATGCAGGCACCCACATCTTGGAAAGCCAGATAAAATCCCTTTTTGGTCAGAGGCCCAACATCTCTCACCTCTGTGTTCAACTTCATAACTCTATCTCCCAGGTCTAATTCTGTAAAACTCTCATCAGCAGCAATAGTATCAATCTTGATATACTGGTTTTCTTTTACATTCCTCCCATCTTCATCATCAGTTTCAAAATAATACATATTAAATGTCTCTTTGCAAGTCCCGAGACCTCCAGGAAGGCTGTTACAGTCTCTAAGAGTAAATTTCAGTTCAACGAAGATTCGAGAAGCCCCACGGTTAGATATCCAGCTTGTCAGAAGCCAGTTGTTCTGACTCTGTTCCATCACTCTGCACACTTGGTAAGTGTGGATTGGTGCATAATTTTCATCCACCTCACCAATTTCTTCCCACTAAACAATGGAGAAAAAAGAGATAAAAAGAAAACACAACTTTAGAAAAACATTTTTATAAGTCAAATTGTAGGTCTGACAGTCTGTTAATTCCTGCTAAGCAAAAGCTGTGCTGATTCTGCCACAGCATTCTCTATTAATAACAGGGAAATAATAAAATCTGTTTATTATTATTGCTTCCTTCATTCCACAGCTGAGTCACAGCACTGAGAAATTCTCTTATCTCCTTATGAAAATTCTTGCACACAAGTATTCTTAAATTAAAGGGGTAGTAATTAGATAAAATAAGTGTCCACATATTATTGATTTATTCCAGGTTATTTATCTGCCATATTTATTGCAGGTAGAAACTCACACAAAAGGAATCAAATTTTGTTCAATAAAGGAACATCTAGATACCTGGCATAGTTTTTCAAGCTGTCCACAGTCAGCTGGATTTATGCAGTTTTGCCATTAACTTGTTTTTTCTCACAATTGAAGTGATAAGCTTAGAACAAAGGCAAATCCCCTCAAATGTATATTAAAATATCACTCTCTGGTTGGAAATTCTCTGCACAGTGCTGAACAAACTGTGTACCACAGAGTGGCTCACAGTAAGTAAACTGCATGTGTTTTGAAGTTACACTCTCATACAACTGATATTTTTCCTTGCAGTTTCTTACTTTGTATTACAGTGATACCTCATACAACGTCCAAACTTGGTTCCACAAGTTTGGACTTTATACGGATTTGGACTTTGTATGAGGCATGCAAAATCCTAGCTGTGATGCCTCATTCAACGACCAAATCCTTGCCACGATGCCACATACAAAGTGGTTTCCATAGAGATACATTGTACTGTAACAGCACAGACTTCAGGGCAAAGCCAAGGAAACAGACAGGAAACTGACAGAACTTTAAGAAATCATTCTCTAAAGGCTAAAAACATTACAAAAACATGTCAAACAACCCTGATTGTCCAAGAACCTGAAGAATGCTGCAAAAATCCCAGGAATGCTTCTAAAAAGTCTGACGAAAAAACTAAAAAAAAATCCAAAATCGTGCTCAAAACCACTCCTAAACATTCTTCGCCTCATGCAAACCCCACAAAAGCAATGCACGCATGTGTCCTGCCTTTTATACTGCGCAGGCACAATGCAACCTGGGAAAAACCCAATGGCTCATACAAAGTCGCACGACTTTGTATGAGGCAACTTTTTTCAAGGAATTAGGCGATGTTGTATGAATCTGATGTTGTATGAAGCAGACTTTGCATGAGGTATTACTGTATTATCATATTACGGTCCACTTAGCTGCAATGATTTCTTCCATTCCAATGTAGTTCATCCTTATAATGGGCAGTTCTCACCAAAAGAGAGCACAAGCATTTTTAAGAAGCCTCCAGGTGGCTGTCGGCACCTACACGTTCCCACAGCCACTGCAGCCACTTAAGGAAAGCATTCTTCTACATGAGGGCCTATCCAAACTGCCCTCATGGAACAGCCATAAATCGTAATTACTGTGCATGGGGAGGAGCGCAATGCCCTTTGGCATGCTTTTCCTGTGCAAATGGGAAGGACTCTTTGAATCTTAACTGAATATTTCGATCAGCAAATGCATGCAAACATGCCAAGATTCTATTATCTAAAATAAGTGATGCATCACTTCAGCAATGACCAGCAGGTGTTTAAAACAATACTTCACTTTTTCTGACCATTCGGCAGATGATATGGGGAAATGGTCAATATCTGATATGCTGAAAGACTCACTAGTCCCATCAGCATACTAAATGTTTCTACCAGAAACAGGCTTTGACAACTGCATGGCTCCATAAATGCTGTTTCAAGTATCCACAGGCACTGGGAACAGCATTTGTAGGAGTGTGCTGAAAAGGCTGTACCCCCAAATTGTGGCTCAAAAGGTGTCCATTCTCAGTTCACCTAAAAGAGCAAGTTTAATGTCTGTCTAGTCAGGCTCTCACTACCAAAGATCTATTGACCTGAACACTCTTCACCAAGAGTGGCCAACCTTGGTGCCAAAGGTGTTCTTGAACTTCAATTCCCAGATGCCCTGATCAGCAGATGTGCTTACTTGGGCTTCTGGTAATTGAAGTCAAAGAACACCTGGAGCACCAAGGCTGGCCACCCATGTTGTACACCATCTTCTGTCAAGAACATCGGCTATCTCCTGGAAATAGCACAAAGTACAGATAACACAGTTACTTGCATATGGAGGTATCATTTTTGGTGGTGTCTGGGCTACACAAGTGAAAATTGGCCAACCTGAGTCAAGGTTCATCACCATAACTACCTTGGCCGCCTAGCATTCATATAACATTTTAGAATGTTCAAATCACTTCTCATGTCTTATCAAATCTTTAGAAATTATGTAGCCCAGTATAATTATCTCTTTATCAGATATGAAAGAGATACTGAATGTAAAGTGTTTTGCTGGGGAGGTGTGATAATTGCATGTACAAAGTGATAATGGCAGACTGCAGGGTATTTGTAGATTTTTAAGCTTACATTAAAAATAATCAGTACATCCCTAAGAAGACAACACTGAAATGACTGTTCTACAGGGTGCTGTGGTGGCTCAGTGGTTAAGAAGCTCACCTTGTTAGCTGGAAGGCCGGCAAGTCGGCAGTTTGAGACCTGGGTACTGAATGACAGATTGAACACCCGTCTCTGTGCCAGCTCTTGGAGACATGAAAGGAGCCACATTCGGGAATCCCCTGAGCGGAGTTTATCCCGCAAAAAATCCTTTCAACCCAGAACAATTTCTGACACAACAACAACAACAACAACAACAACAACAACAACAACAATAATAATAATAATAATAATAACAACAACAACAACAACAACAACAACAACAACAACAATAATAATAATAATAATAATAATAATAATAATAATAATAATAATAATAATAATAATAATAATAATAATAATAATAATAATAATAATAATAATAACAACAACAACAACAACAACAACAACAACATCCCAAACCCTAATTGACAGAAATCCACAGAAGAGGGCAGCTAGCGGATATGTCACTCAATGGAAGGTGCTGAAAAGAAAAATATAGAAAATGTGCCAACTTGGTGTCCTGTTCATAGGCTTCCAGGGTACAAGATGCCAGGTGAGATATCTAGCCCAATGGTGTTGGTTTCTCTCCAGCAAACTCCTGCTCTCAGCAAATATGCAACACCACAACTACCACTACCTCTGAAGCAAAAGTTAAGATGGCTACCAAGTATTGGTACTCTGTTGTGTCACTATATTACAGTATAACCAGCCTAATTACCATTACAAAACATATAGGAGGCCTAAAACCAGGAAGGGAAACTGGTGATTCTTTATTATTATTATTTTTAAAAGTGAGTTGTTCATTCAGGCCATGAGACCTTGCAATCCATCAGTCTGTTCGCATTTTCAATGTTGCCTGCCAGATGTTTCTGCAATCCAGATTCCCAGTCAGGTGCTTGTCCCAAAACTGACAGCCCCCAGTACTGTGTTGTTTGTTTTCATCAGCTGGTATTAGAGATATGCCACATTTGAATGTACATGTTAGACATAAGGGCTAACACTCAGTAATAGACCAGTCTTTCAAGAATGTAAGGAAAAATATTAAGAAGGAAAAATAAATAAACAAACAAATAGCTAGGCTATGATTGCATAAAAAGAAACTATGTTACACCTGAACTCTATTACAAATCACAAGTTTATTCAGCATCACATGTACTTGTGATAATATAACTGAGCTATCTTTGGAATTATCACGTAAACACATAACATTGATGCTCTATTTTCACCCAAGCTTCTAATAGCTTTAGAGAGAAAACATACAAGTGTTTCAATTACATGGCATTAAATCATTTATAACGGAGCTATTTCCGTACCTGAAATGTTTTTGAACAGCTAGGAAGCAAACATGGCCAAGTCGTACAGGAATATATATATATTGTATGTAGCATAAAAAACAAAGTTATCACAGAGAGAAGGGGTGGAATAATGCACACAGCTTATGCCAGACCAGGCTCAGATTCAAGGGCTGATTTGTACAAAGCAAATGCTTGTCTGAATAACTATCTCTGATTGAAACCAGAAGACAAGAGGTTTCCCAGTGACCATAGCCAAAGCAAGTTATTAAAAACCAAATTTAGGAATCAAAGTACTGTATTTAATCTTCCTCTATTTTCAGCTGTGACTTTTTTTAAGTACTAATTTTAGAGGATGGTGATAAGCAAGAAGTCCATCCAAATAAGCATATAAATCCTTTTCTGGGGCAGGCGGGCTGACAGTGTATCAAATATGCATGAGCTATGGAATGGTTTCTTTTCCATCTATATTTTGTTTAATAACAATATCAAATAATTGAGATCAAATATTGCTGTTGTCTTTGTCTTGGTTTATTTTGTGTACCTGGAATAATGCATGACTTTCTAACATACCAAATACGAATGTGATAGTTCCACACACCATGCTTTATGCATTAATAGGAAGTTATTTTCCCCAACTTCTGTTCTAATTTTGTTGTGTGCTGTTACATCACTTCTAACTTACTGTGACCCTAATAAATATGCCAGTTATTGAAGAATGTTTTTACCACTGTCAGACTGGCCATGAGCATCAGCAGAGATTTGAATTCAGGTCCCCTGAGTACTATTCCATCAGTCTATCCACCATACTACACTGGTTTTCTTCCAAATTCTGGAGCTGATGCCAAACAGTTTTGTCAATTAGTCCTTTGTCCAATGAATATGGTTACCACTTCAGTCGTTTCTCATTCCCTAAGAATTAAAAATTTGAAATCTGAAGCTGGTGGCATGCCCTTCTGATGTCACAGGGGGCAAGCCTTTGTCACTATAAGCAACCCCTTATCAGCCTTACAAAACCATGTGTATGCTTGTGCACACCTGAGCAAGTGAGACAGACATGATTTTATTCAATCATCTAAATATATACTATGTGTATAATAATTTCATTTTCATTTCATTTAATATTTCTATACCGCCTTTCTCAGACCAATGCCCGACTCAAGGCGGTTTACTAAAACATGAAATGACAAAGCACAAAATTGCATATACAAAGTTACATAATTCAATTAATCAATTATACACAATAGAAATTCAGTTACAATAGGAAACAAAATAACCCCATAAAACAGAGGCAACAGCAATACAAAGTGTGAGTAATACAGTGCATTTTAAAAACATTTCAAAAAAACAAAAGAGAAACCTCATCATGGTGTCCCAAACAAAGGCCGGTAAACAAGGCCAAGAGGAGTGGATGTCGCATCGTGGCGACGGCATCTTCGGACCTCCCCATGGCCACAGGGGCTCCCTTTATCCTCCCCCCACTGGTGGAGGGGGCGAGGGGTGCTGCAAGGTGGCGGCGGCATAATTATTACGATTGCATGCTGTCAAGTCAGTTCTGGTTTATACTGACACTTTCCTGGGTTGTCTAGATAGAAAATACTTAGAAGTGGTTTTCCATTACTTTCTTATATGGTGCTCTGGAACTGTACAGCTTGCCCAAGACTACATATGCTGGCTCTTTTCCTTAGAAGCATGGGGGAAATCAAACTTTCAACATCTAGCCAGCATGTATATATATAAATAAGTAAAGGTAAAGGTTGTCATTGCTCGAAAGCTGGTTGCATCCGACTCTAGGGTTCAATGTTCATCTCTGTTCATCTGCAAACACTGTCTGTGTTTGCAGATGTTTCCATGGACATTAACAGACATACAAATATCTCTATCTTGTGCTCTAACAACAGCTGTAAAAAGGAGAAGACTGGTTCCCAGACAGCACACACAGATTTTCTCCCATTTCAGCATTACTCATCCTGAAATTTGGCTTTCTAACTTGGAGACTCAACACAGCACAGCAATTCCCAGAGAATTCTGCCATCATCCTAAAACCCAGCAGGCAATTGACATGTTGAGTTCAGGAACCTCATTTTCAGACTTCAAAGTTTGGCCATTCTGAAGGACACTCAGGTAAATTCATGTGTTAGTCCCAGCTGCAACAGAGGCACTGAATCAATGGGACTTACTAAAGTCCCACAGTTTCCGTGGGTCTAATCTAGCTGGGACTAACAAGAAGATTTAGTCCTTACTGTCAAAAATTAGTTTTGACACTCCGTTGGAGTAGATGTTTATCTTGTCCTAGCTCTACTAATACAGTACTTAAAAATCTACTCCACTTTGCACCCCACTCTGACCCAATATAAGTTTATTTATTATTTATTTATTTGGGTTATTTATATCCCACCCTTCTGCCGCGAACACCACCCAGAGTGGCTATACAACAAAAGAGAAAGCTCTCTACAAGGAAAGAGCGATCTCAGAATACAACAATGTATAAAAACACAACAAATGCAAAAATACTAAAATAAAAACACATTCTTAAAAACCACTAAAACTCTCCAGCACCCTCCCTAACCCCTTAAGAAGATAAAAACAAGAATTTAAAAAGATAAAATCCATACAAAAGCATAAAAAGCAAATGGCAGATACAAAAAATTCACAGCAGTGAGACAACAAAACCAGCCAGTGGGCCTAGGGCGTTCAACCCATCGGGTCCCAAACCCGCTAGCATAGCCAGGTCTTAAGTTCCTTTTTAAAGGGGAGCAGCTCATTCTGGAGGCGCAGATCTGGTGGTAAGAGGTTCCACAGGGCCGGGGCAGACACAAAGAAGGCTCTCCTCCTGGTCCCCGAACCTGAAAATGCCACTCAAATTAAATAGGCATTTATCTGCAAAAATACAGTGAGCAGGGCTGATTCTATGAAAGCAGATATTAGGTAGAAGCATGCTCCACTGGTTAAGTATTAATAACATATATTATTAAACAAAAATAACAGATGGAATGTAGGACTATAAAAATAAGAGATATTGTAACACTGCAGTCCATAAATAATTAAAATATGCATTATATTTTCCCAGTTTTAAAAAACAAAATATAGCTCATAAGACTAGATCATGCTATCTTACAGAACTTGCTCATTTATGCCATGGAACACCAACTACATAAGGGGCGGGAGGGGGGGATCAACAGACAAGTCCCACATTTAATTTGCAAGTGCCTCAAAATACAGAGTCCAATTATTCTCCAATAGCACCTGTACCCGTGCCTCAGTATTTTATTTTATTTTAAATCACTTTGCAACACTGACAAAACACATAATCCACTTCTGGGGAAACCCACCCTTAAACATGGGAAAGTGATATTTCTGGACCATGGCTCCTGGACATATCTGTCAAGCGCAGCTCCGGAGATTACGGGACCTGTGTAGAATGTTTCTGCGCAGGTCTATTCTATGCATGCATAAAAGCCTTCTACGCATGCATAGAATGGACCTGTGCCGTTCTGCGCAGGTCAGTTCTACGCATGTGTAGAAGGCTTCTACGCATCCCCTTCTGCACAGAAGCCTTCTATGCCTGCGTAGAAGGGTTTTACGCATACGTAGAAAGGACCTGCGCAGAAGGGATGCACAGTAACTCCTTTCCCCCACTGTCAAATTACGGGGTAGTGGCAGCTCCGGGCGGGAAATGGAGAAAATCGGCGTGGAAATATGGGAAATCCCGGCCAATCTGGGATACTTGACAGGTATACTCCTGGAACTGGTGGTTCTAAACATTTCAGCAGCTATTTCAAGAGCAGGGACATTCTTCACTACAAACCTATTGTACACCAACTCTTTTAAAAGACAAGGGCCATGATTAACCCAAACAAAATTTACTCCTTTCATGTATGCCAGGGGAGGGAAGGAAGATTCCTTGATTTGGAGGCTGAGCATGTGAGTAGGCAGACAGTTTGACCACAGGAGAAATGTTACCACTACAAAGAAAGCAGCTATTGATGCCGCTCTGACATGGCACTGCATTTTTAGCTTTCCTTCAGATTCAGTTTGTCTTAATCAAAGCAGGCATCTATATTAAGCCCCAGTAAATATTCACCCTTTTTGCCTTTGTTGCTTGTATGAAGGTTAGGTTTTTCCCCCTCCCCAAAGTGGAATACCTTGGATGCTAGAGAGCAGTCAGATAAAAGAGGAACACATCATTCACATGCTTAGAAGAAAAGCATCCTTGTGGCTGCATGAAATCACCTTACACTGTGCATTTAAAACACTTTTAAAATGGCAGAGTGGCTGACAGAATTTATGGAGACAGATTCTTCTTCTTCTTCTTCCATGTCTAGGCTAGATATGAAACTGCCAAAATGAAGCCACCTTTTGGTGAATTCATTCCATAGTTCTTTTCGCCTGACATAGATTATGAGACACAGACCCATTCAGGCTATTTAAAAATGGCAGAGAACATCTTAAATTAATTCTGAAATGGACAGCATGAAGAAGCCATTGGCCACATTCAGATGTAATCCTGAATCCTAGCTCATTTTAATCTTGATTTCTTCAACAAATAAGGATTTGGCTCTACTCAAGAAGAGGAAACGTATAGTTGTGAGAGCTGGACCATAAGGAAGGCTGAGCACAGAAGAATGGGCATCTTTGAAATGTTGTGCTGGAGGAGAGTTTTGAGAGTCCCCTGGACAGCAAAGAGAACAAATAGGTAAATCTTAGAAGAAATCAACCCTGACTGCTCCTTAGAAGGTCAAATATTGAAGATGAAGCTAAAGCACTTTGAAAATCAAATGAGAAGAGAGGATTCACTTGAGAAAGCCTTGATGCTGGGAAAGGTGGAGGGTTGAGGAGGATTGTGGAGGATAGAGGTGCCTGGCGTGCGATGGTCCATGGGGTCACAAAGTGTCGGACTTGACTATGCGACTGAACAACAACAAAAGAAGACGAACTATGTTTCATTTCACCTAATTTTTAATAGGCTTTAAGTTGGTCACAAAGCATCACTCTCTCCTTCCCACGTTTTTCAAATACCTGCCCATTGGCATTTGCTGCTGAGTACAAACCCATCTACCCCCAAGCTGTATACTTCCTTCAGCTGTTCCTTCCCAGGCAAAAGAAAACAGGCAGGCTCAATGAGAACCAATGCAGATGTTGCATGTTCAAGATGCAAGTGTTCTTCTCCATTTCTCTGTCCTGTCACTGTAAATGCCAATCTCACATTACCCACACTTAACCATTAGGGCAGTGAAGCCCTGGGTACCAGCATTGCTAGTTACAGCTCTGGTTTTATTGTAATTCTGATTAAAATATTAGCAAATCAATGCATGCGTGCATGTAAATTTTGCCCTGCCTGCATGATGGAGGTGGCCATTTTGTCCCAACAGCTTCAAAGGGGTGAACTATGGAATGAAGTATTTCCTCCGGGTTGGAGAGATAGGCAGGATATCTCTCAATGCCATTTCCAGGGAATCCTAAGCAGGTGAAGGCATCTGCTTGGGAATACCCTGAAGGAAATGGTGAGCCACTGTGTGAGACAGAATGCTGGACTGGATGGGCTGTGGCCTGTTCCAGCAAGGCTGTTCTTATGTTCTTATGTTCTTATGTAATATACTCTTATGTTTTATTGTATGTGTTTGTAGATTGTTGGTAAGCCGCCCTGAGTCGGGCTCGGCTGAGTGGGCGGCATAAAAGTTGAAAAATTAAATTAAATTAAAAAAGGAAGGAACATGCATACTTTTGTGTATGGTGTTGCATGCACACTAAGGGAAAACAATGACTAAAATTCAGTAATAAGTTGCAACTAGAGTAAGCCTAATAGAATTAATGGAATTTACAAGTGAGTTGCCTCACCAAACTATAACAGATTCAATGGGTCTATTCTAGTTACAACTTACTATTGGATTTCAGCCAATGATTACATCACTTTAATCTCCCTTGACTGCAGAAAAAAAGGTTTCTCTGTGTCCTGCAATCCTCTGGTGAACAAATACAAAAAGACTCAGCCAGGCAACAATCAACAGCAGGGAACAGCAGGGAACCCAATGCACCAGAGTCTGACCAGTATCAGCTATTTCCTCCTGTCTCTCTCAGCTCTAAGTTGCCAAGAGCATTTCATAGAGCTAGCATTACAATTGTGGCTAAGGCCTTGACAATTGCACCCATAAATCAAGATCAAAATCTTTCATTAATCATCTTTCTGTAATCAGTGGCTATTCACTGCAAATTTACATCTCATTTCTGTTGGCCAAACAGCCGCATTAGGGCTTTGAAGCTTAGTCAGGCTTAAATGATTATATATCCCTTAATAAACACTGAAGTCTTTCCTGTTTGGATGCTGTGAGATGCATTAATAAACAGGGTGGGAGAAACATTGTCCGCCCTGCATATTTTATGGGAGGCAAGAGCCGTCTACTCCACACACTTGGGAGATGGTGTCTCCCAAGGCTTGTTTGTACTTTCATCCTTAGAATTAGTGGTAAAGGTAAAGGTTTCCCTTGCTCGAAAGCCAGTCGTATCCGACTCTAGGGTGCCGTGCTCATCTCTGTTTCTAAGCCGAAGAGCCAGCGCTGTCTGCTTCTGCAGACATTTCCATGGTCATGTGGCAGGCATGACTAGACACCAGAGCACACGGAACGCTGTTACCTTCCCACCAAAGTGGTCCCTATTTATCTACTTGCAATTTCTTGCTTTCGAACTGCTAGGTTGGCAGGAGCTGGGATGAAGACGGGAGCTCATTTCCGTCCTGCAGTACTCGGGAATCGAACTGCTGACCTTCCGCTTCCCAGTCAGCGTCTTAGCGACTTGAGCCACTGGTAGAGTTACCAAAATGCAGAGCAACAGCTGAAATCTCAGGAAGTCCCTCTGCTTCCCAATGTGTCACCGGTGGGAGATGAATTTCAGAGGAAGGGGAGCTAAGGAAGGAAGAAATCTGGTTTTTGTTTGCCAGGTCATTTACTACCTCATCACATTTAATTTAATTTAATTTAATTGTCACATTTATATACCGCTCACTCGGCCAAAGCCAACTCAGGGCTGTTCACAATAAAAATTAAAAAACACATGTTAAAAACAGTTAAAACTACCCACCCCCTAAAAACAAGGGCTGCAGGATCCAAAGGCACCATGGGGAGGAGTTCTTCTACACCAACCACCCAATGGAGGTTACCCTTCCACCTGCACCCCATACTTGACCCGCCAGCCAGGTTTTAAGTTCTTTTCTGTAAGGCAGCAATTCTGTCCGGAGATGTAGCTCTGTTGGCAGGAGGTTCCAGAGGGCCGGTGCAGACACGGAGAAGGCTCTCCTCCTTGTGCCAGAGAGGCGAGCCCCTCTGGCTGATGGCACAATTAGAGAGCCCCTCCGGTCCGCTCTGGTTGGACAGACAGACGTCCTCAGGGCGATGCAGTCTCTTAGGTAACCCAGCCCACTACCATATAGGGCTTTAAAGGTCAAAACCAGCACCTTGAATTGCACCCGGAGATAAACTGGCAACCAGTGCAGCTCCCGGAGGAGTGGCAAAGCACGGGCATAACGCCCACACCCCATCACCACCCGGGCTGCCGCATTCTGGACCAACTGTAGCCTCCGAATGGTCGTCAAGGGCAGCCCCATGTAGAGCGCATTGCAATAATCTAGTATGGAGGTGACCAGAGCGTGAGTGACCATGAGCAAGGAGTCCCGGTCCAAGAGTGGGTGCAACTGGCGAATCACCCGAAGTTGGGCGAAAGCCCTCCTGGTCACAGCCGCCACCTGTTCTTCTAGCAATAGCCGCGAATCCAGGAGGACCCCCAAGTTGCGCAAAATAGCCCCATCCAGAACCAAAGATGGTAGCTCCCGGGTTAACGCAGGACCCCTTATCCATAGCCACTCAGTCTTGCTGGGATTCAGTTGTAGCCCGTTAGCCCCCATCCAGACCCCAACAGCTTCCAGGCACCTGGAAAGGACTTTGACATTCATCTTGTACAGCCACCAGAATAGGCACCAAGTTCAGTATGATACAGTTTGGGTACTGGTTGGGCTTGTGTAATGTGAGCACACTATAAAAATTAAAGCCAGGAGTGCTTTATCAAAGATAAAGGAAGGAAGTACAGACACTTTGTACATCAAGCAAAGTAGGGAAGCAACAGCATCATAAATTACAGCAGCAATGTAGGGCCTGGCAAAATCTCTTTAGTGTAAGGGACCAAAGACAATGAAACAGCCGAAGGGTTGGCTTAACACAGGTTTATTGCATGATGATCCGGAGGAACATGTGGTAATGGCGGATGGGTAGCTCAATATATACAGCTGGCTATGCATTTGAATGTGGCTCGTCGACAGACTATTGGTTGCTGCCTGCGTGACGTCGTAGGAGGTCATGCCCTTCTTGACCAGGTGAAGAGGTGGCGGGGAATCTTCCCGCGCTGCTGAACCCGGTGAATATGAGCCATGAGAGCTGGACGCTCGCTACTGCCCTCTGGTGGTCACTAGCTCGCGTCCCCTTATCAGGTTTACATTGATACAGCTGATGGTTATAATGTTGCACACAGAAAGGTTACATTAATAACACATGGCAAAGGTACATAGTTAAAGGCACAGCTTTACAGAACATAACATCCCTCCCCCCTAGGATGAGACGAAGTCTCTCAGCCAAGATGGCTTGTTGCATGTGCGTTTGGGCCGTGACGAGGGCTGCCCCCCCGGGGGCGTTATTGCTTCTTTGTTCCCTGGACCCTTGTCCTGAAATGGGAGAGGGAGACTCGTTAGTGGTTTGCCGCTGCCTGGCAGCCTTAGGGGAGGGGAAAAACTCCATTGTGGGCAGACCGGGGGCCGTCGGGGCTAACGAAAAACCCCTCTTCTCGCTTGGACGGGTGGGGGACCACTCCGAAAAACCCCCCCGATTCTGGAAATCAAAATCTAACTTGGTGGGGGCACCCGCATTTGTGGGGACCTTCCGCGAGATATGTATGGGGTCGGGTTCCTCCTCCTCGGAAAGATCCCCCAGGGTATCTACGAGGATATCCTCCTCCCCCCATGGTGGGGGCCCGCGGTCCCCCTTCCCTCCCCCTTGGGCTAAACGGGTGGGGGAGAACCCTAACGCTGACTTTGTTTGTGCCCGGTCTGCGCCCTGCTCATCGGGGACCCTGCGTCGGAGCTGGTCCGCGTGCCGCCTCCACAAGAGTCCCGTATTGGTTTCCACGCGGTACGACACGGGGCCGGTTTGTTCCACGACTACGCCCGGCACCCAGGCTGGGCCCGAGCTGGCGTAATTCCTGCAATGCACGGGGGCGCCTACACTGAAACTCTTTGTGGCCTCCAGTCCGATGTTCCTTCCTTTGTCCTCTACCCTCGTGGGGTCTAGCCTAGTAAGGATGGTGGTCAGTTTCCTGTGCATTAGGAGCTCTGCGGGGAGTATCCTGACGCCAACGGGGTCACCCTGTACCCTAGCAGAAACTGACATACTTGTAGGTTCAGATCCCCTGGGCCCATGCGCCGCAACGCGTCCTTCGTGGTGCGGACAAGGCGCTCTACTTGGCCGTTGGTGGCCGAGTGGAACGGGGCGGAGGTGATATGCCAAACGGCGTTAATCTCCATGAATGCCCTAAACTCGGAGGACGTGAAACAACTAGCGTTGTCGCTAATTAAGGTGTCGGGTATGCCGAACGTGGAAAAGAGCCTCCGCAAATGCCTAATGGTCTGGGCTGAGGAGGTGCTCGTGACTGGGATAACCTCCAACCATTTGGAGAAAGCGTCCACTACAAGGAGGAACAGGGTGCCTCTGAACGGGCCCGCGAAATCAATGTGTACCCGGGACCACGGCCCCTTAGCCGCGTCCCATTCCCTGTGGGGAAGGCGGGCCTCCTCTGGTCTGGAGCATTGGCAACTTTCACAAATGCCGACCATGTGCTCGATGTCGGCGTCCAGCTGGGGCCACCAGAAGTAACTCCGGGCCAGCGCCTTAGATCGCACGATGCCGGGGTGGCTGACGTGCAGCAGTTTGAGCACCCGCGGCCGAAGGGAAGTGGGAATCACCACCCGCTGCCCCCACAAGAGACACCCCCTCTCTAGGGACAGTTCTAGCTTTTTTCTGAAAAATGGAGCGAACTCCTCCGCTGGGGAGGACGCGGGCCACCCTTTCTGCAGCCAGGAGCTGACTGTCGCTAACGTTTTGTCTTTCTCTGTCGCTTTGGCAATGTCGGCGGGCACTACGGGGGGCGAATCCAGCACCTCTATCATGAGAACCTGATGGTCCCGGTCCCCCTTGCTCACCTGGCTGGGCGTTAGGGGGAGGGGAGACCTAGATAGAGCGTCCGCATGGCTGATCTCTTTTCCGGGCCGGTAGAGATACGCGTTGAGAAAAATGGCCCACCTGAGCATCCTCGGAGACAAGATCTGTGGGGTGGGCTTATCAGCGGTAAAGATGCCTAGCAGGGGCTTGTGGTCTGTTACAATGGTGAAGGGGCGGCCGTACAGAAAATCGTGAAATTTTTTCGTCCCCGCGACGATCGCTAGTGCCTCCCTGTCCGTCTGTGCGTAGTTTCTCTCTGCTTGGGACAGGGACCTGGAGTAAAATGCTATCGGGGCCTCCCTTCCGTTTTCCAACACGTGGCACAGCACCGCCCCCACCCCCACTGGAGATGCATCACAGGTCAGAACTACTGGGCGTTTGGGGCTGAAATGGGTCAGTATGGCGTCGGACGCCAGGAGGCTTTTTAGCTCGCTAAATGCCCTTTCTTGGTCATCGCCCCACTTCCATGCCTGGTCTTTCTTTAGCAGTTTGTGTAGCGGCTCAGCCACCGCTGCCTTTCGGGGGAGGGAGGAGTGGTAAAAGTTGAGCAGCCCTAGGAACGACTGCAACTCGGGCTTGGAGGTGGGGCGGGGGGCTTTCTTAATGGCTGCCACTTTGGACTTGGATGGTTTTATTCCCTCAGGAGTCACACAAAACCCAAGGAACTCAACCTCGGTTGCGAAGAAGACGCATTTGTCCTTTCGCAACCTCAGCCCCGCCTTTTCGAATATCGTCAGGACCTTCCCCAACCTCTTGGCCAATTCAGCCCAACTCCCCCCCGTTATTAACACGTCATCAAAATAAGGCAACACCCCCTCCAATCCCTTCAGGAGGCGTTCCACGAGTGACTGGAAAATTCCAGGCGCCGAATTCACGCCGAACTGGAGGCGCGTCACCTGGAACGCCCCCTTATGGGTGACTATGGTCTGCGCAGCAGCTGCGGCAGGGGACACCGTGAGCTGCTGGTAGGCCTGTGCTAAGTCGAGCTTAGCGAAACACTTTCCCCCGTGTAACCTGGCCAGCAGATGGCTGACTACCGGCACCGGATATGCATTCGGGCGGATCGCCTTGTTGATGGTGCACTTGTAGTCGGCGCATATGTGGACCTCCCCATTGGCCTTTAGAGCGGTTACAATTGGAGTTTCCCACTCCGCAGAATCTACAGGCACAAGGATCCCCTGGCCCACCAACTTGTCCAGTTCCGCCTCTATCTTGTCCTTAAGTGCGAACGGCACCCTGCGTGGTTTAAGGCGAATTGGGCGGACCTCCGGGTCCAGGTCGAAAATCACTGGGGGCCCCTTGAATTTCCCCAGTCCTTTTTTGAAAACTTCGGGGTGCGCCTCGCACACCTCCTGAATTGGATCAGTCCCAACGGCGTGCATCCCAACGGCGTGCACCCCCCCAATAAACAACCCCAGGGGCTGGAACCATTGAGTCCCGAGGAGGCTGCAATCTCCTCCTTTGAGCATGACTAGGGGAAGGGACGCGGCGTGCTCCTTGAATTTGACCTGAAATTCTCCAACCCCAACACTGGAATACTGTTCCCTTGCACGTCCCGTAGTGTGGACCTCAATGCTTTGAGCTTGGGTCGCTTGTGGGGGCAATTCCCAAGAACTCCCTCTGGGAAATGATTGAATATGAGGACACCGAGTCAATTTCCATCCTAATGGGAACCCCTTGGACTAGTACCTCAACAAAGTAGCGGGGGTGTCTTGTAGACACGCTGAACACTGGGGCGTCGTCCTCGCTGCCGTCGGCGATGCGGCCCACGCCGTCCTGCTTCCGCATGGCCTGGGCGCCGTCCTTGGGTCTCGTTGGGCGGTCTTGTCCCGCGGAACGGTCTGCGGAGCTCCTCCGGGTCTCGCGCTTCTTCCTGCACACCTTGGCGATGTGCCCGCAGCGGCCGCAGTTGTGGCACTCGGCCTTCCGGAAGGGGCATTTCACGCGGTCGTGGGCCGCTCCACAGCCGTCGCATCGCCGGCCCTCCTTCCGGACCCTCCGGACGTCCTCGTCGTCACTGCTCTCTGTGGACGACCTCGAAGTTCGCCGGGCCGCCTGTACCGGAGCCTCTGCCTTGCTCGACTTCGGCTGCCAGTCCTGAAGTTCTTGGACCCCGGCCTTCGTAGCTTCTGCGGCCTGGGCCGCTCTGACGACCTCCTGCAACGTGGGAGGCGGCTCTTGGTTCATTAACGTGCGCTGGGTTTCGGCGTCGTTCAGGCCGCACAGCACACAGTCCCGGAGTGTGATTTCGGCATTCTCCCATTTGCACGGGCCGGCCGCCAGCCGCAGGGCCGCCACGAATGCGGCGACCATCTCCCCGGGCGCTTGGACTCGCCTCCAAAATGCACTCCGAGTGGGAAACATCGCCGTGGCGGGCCGGATGTGCTCACGCAGCATCTGCATGAGTTCCTTGGCCTTGAATTCGCTCACCCTCCTCGGTGCGATCAGGTCCACCAAGGTCCTTTTTGTTTCTTGTCCGAGCATCCTGGTGAAGATGGCTCTTTTCTTCGCCTCTTCCGTGACTTCGGACTCGATCAGTGCAGCCTGGAAGTCCATCTCGAAGATCTCCCAGTCGCCCGGTTTCCTGATTTCGAAACCGGCGCATGTCTTGGTCCCGTGGGCTGCCATATCCCACCTTCGTTGCCAATTTAGTGTAAGGGACCAAAGACAATGAAACAGCCGAAGGGTTGGCTTAACACAGGTTTATTGCATGATGATCCGGAGGAACATGTGGTAATGGCGGATGGGTAGCTCAATATATACAGCTGGCTATACATTTGAATGTGGCTCGTCGACAGACTATTGGTTGCTGCCTGCGTGACATCGTAGGAGGTCACGCCCTTCTTGACCAGGTGAAGAGGTGACGGGGAATCTTCCCGCGCTGCTGAACCTGGTGAATATGAGCCATGAGAGCTGGACGCTCGCTACTGCCCTCTGGTGGTCACTAGCTCGCGTCCCCTTATCAGGTTTACATTGATACAGCTGATGGTTATAATGTTGCACACAGAAAGGTTACATTAATAACACATGGCAAAGGTACATTGTTAAAGGCACAGCTTTACAGAACATAACAATCTCCCAGTGACAAGCCTTCCATAAGCCCAAAAACAGTGGGAAAGCTCCCCATGGGAATATTTAAACAAAATATTCAACAGATTCTGGAGCCATTCGCTTGAATTTATTTATTTCAATTTCCGCAATCAGCTAACCTGATAGCCCTGCTTGCTCCACTAATTGTGATGTCCCATAGACCCACCTGGATTCTTTGGCTGAAATTTTCCAGAACTTGGTGCTACTGACCTTGCAAAGGTGGGGAAAAGCTTCATTTGTAGCTTTGATGGCAAGCAATCATATGATCTTGTTTTTTTTAAACATAACTATATTCAAATTCCTTACTCCGTTGTGTTTGCTCAGGACATGCAGTATTTTGATCCTTCTTCTTAAATTAAGGCAAAACAGAGCCCTCAACTATTTAGATCAGGGGTGGCCAAACTATGGCTTGTGGTGCCAAATCATCCAGCCTGTGCCACCCATGATGCTCCCAGAAGCGGAAGTACAATGTGCCCATGCATGTGCAAAACACTGCCGTAAATGACCTGTGGCTGTCGTAATTGCAGTTACAGCAGCTGTGGATACATTTACGGCAGCGTTTTGCACATGCACAGATGCATTTTACTTCTGCTTCCAGTAGGAGGAACCACATGACTGGCCCGCTCAACCACGTGACCGGCCCACAGCCCGAAAAGTTTGGGCACCCCTAATTTAGATAGTAACCCACTTCTGAAATGCATATAAATTAACGTGTGAATTTGACCTGTCATGCAGAGGTGGCCACACACATTGCTCATCCTGGAAGCCATGGTCCAAAACAGTAATTTGACAAAGTTACATTATTCTTTTCTCTGGACCGAAATTTCATGTATTGAAGGTTTTTTCCCCAAATACTTGATCATATGACCTTATATTTGTGGTAGAGGGAAGTGGTATATAGCTGATTTACTACCTTACAAAAAAGGTCAGACAGCCAGGCTGTGGCTACAAACCAGAGCATGGCTATAAATCACATTTGTTCATATTGCTACAAAACTGTACTTACACTTTAAAAAATATAGTGAATGCACAGAATGGAGTGATTACTTCAACATATAGAAGCATGACACAGAATGTTAAGCACTGCATTGAAAAGGGAACATCACACTCTCAAGCTGCAATAAAGGCAAAGAACTGCAGACATTGGAAAGTATGACTGCACACATCCTAAGGCTTCATTTAAATATTGACTCACACCACCCTATATATTGATCAGAATGCTAATACAGTACTGTATTTGGTTTTCTTAAACTTTCACATCCATCCCCCTTGCAATGTCAAAGTCAGAACACAACCCTTCTAACATACTGAAAACCATGCAATTCTTAATACAGTACTTCTTTTTATTTTCTCATCCCCACTGTGTTCTGCATGGATACCAAAACACATGCAGAAAGATGGGGAAACAAAAACAGGGTTTAACTCCAGGTTTATCTTTAAGTAAGAAAGGCAGTAAAGCAGATACTAACAGCAATCATCCCATCCAAGGGAGAAGGTCCACTGTCCAAATGAAGGTTAAACTATCATTTTTTGCTGTTTGCCAAGAGTACCATAAATTTTGCTTCGAGAATTAACAGCTAAAGAAAATGACAGCTACTAGACACCGAAGTAGCTTGACTGCTAAATCTGGTCTGGTCTTCTGCAGATCTTCTACTCCAAATTTCTGGCTTTCTTTCCTAGCTCAATTCTTTTCCGCTTCAGATAAGGAAGTTTCACAATGCTAGAAGCCAATATTTTTCATATCATCCCCTCTCTTCTGTCACTTTTGGCAAGGACTTAGAACATTCTAAATGGTACAAAAGTTCCTAATTATTTATTACTAGAATCTTTTTCATCCCTAATATTGTCTTCAGATTCACCCATTTTATAAGTGGAGCAGTATTTGACTACGTAGTTGAGCTCTTACTAATATGCAAGTTTTAATTCTACTCTTTATATAACTTTATCTATTGGCTTACACCAGGGGTCCCGAAACTTTTCAGGTTGCAAGACAGTCATATGGTTCCTCCCATCAGAAGCAGAAGTAAAATGCACATGTGCAGAATGCTGTCGTAAATGTACCCATGGCTATCATAGACACATTTATGACAGCCGCAGGTGCATTTACGGTAATGTTCGGCACATGTGCAGGCACATTTTACTTCCATTTCCAGGAGCAGTGAGGGTGGTATGGGCCAGATGAATTGGCATTAGGGGCTGGATCTGGCCCACAGGCTGTAGTTTGGCACCCCTGGCCTACACAATGACATTTTTGAGGACCAGCTTCTACATTTATAGGTTTCCCTTATTTGAGAAACTGCAAGAACTGTGTCAATGGGGTAGACATGTGATTTCAGGGGTGGAGTTATTAGCAGGGCCTTCCTTCCTCTTATCCACAGGAAAGGAACTACAATACGCATCTTAAATAGAAAGCTAGCTCATTAATTAAAAGATCCTTTAGAATCATATTTTATTCATAATATTATAAAAGCTTCTCATTAATTATGTATTCACGTTTAGCAAACTATGAATCCACCATCACACTAAATGAGAAATGAAATATGTTTGACAATTGCTACATTAAGAATAAGTCACTGCATATATATAGAAGAATGTGTAAGTAAAGAGTTCTTAAATTTTATACAGTATTGGGAAGTCAAAATTCATTATATGAATACTCACTTTTGAGAATACAATCAATGAAATTTTTTCCCAATCATGCACTTGATCCCAGGGGAATTTAACCATGGTTAGGAAGCACTGAAAACAAGTTGTCATATTGATTTTAATATACCTTTCATATGGTGCTATCTTACAGTTACTGATCATTGATTTCATTGGGACTAAATTGTAGAACCAAATCATGTTATTTTGTACAAGTTACATCAACTTGCACAACCTTAATTTTTTTCCTTCATTTAATTTTTATAGATGTGCATACAAAATAGATTCATATACTGCTTCGATGTATTTTCAAACTATGTTTTAAGGATTAATTTTTCTGCTTTAATCAGGTAATGATACAAAATTATGATTCATTAAGAAAATGACTTGTCAAGCTTTTAACAAGGTTTAATTAACATTTTTAACACAGCAGGGAATGCTGACTTATAATTAATATTAATATTATTGTTCAGAATCCAGTAATCCTAGACAAGAAAAAATCTTAATACATTTAATTTTTAGCTCTCTTTGCATAACAAAAAATGGCTACAGCACTCCAGAACAAGCCATTTCTTCAAAGAGAGCACTGATAGGAGATTTCTATGGTGCTATTAGAGCATCCATCTCCACCTCACCCCACCACCTTCATTCAAAATTGTAGAGAACAACTTATCATCCTTCACTAACATTTTCCTCACGCCTAGACCTGCCCCAAGAAAAAAAAAATAAGGGCTGAAGTGGCAGATCCCAACTTTGTCTGAAGAAATTTTGAATAGTTACACCAACAGCAACAAAAATCAATCCATGAGGTTTACTAAGTTCTGTACTTAAGTCTAAAGAGAGATATCAAGGGGTTCATGTGCTACTGTTGGTCTCAGAAGTGGCAAAATGGCACACACAGAGACAGGTCCCTGATTTTAATACATAAAGAATATCTAATTACAGTGGAACCTTGGTTAACATAATTAATGCGTTCTCTGGGATGTTTCTTACAGCAAAAATTACTTTAACTGAATTTCCCATAGGAATGCACTGAAAAACAAAATACTTAACCAAAATGTGCTTTCCCATAGGAATGCACTGAAAACCAATTAATCTGTTTGAGAAAAAATTCTGTAAACCGAGTCACTATTTTCTATAGATTTCCTAGTGTATGCAATTTTCATGTTAATCAAGCCATTTGTTAACCAAGGTTCCACTGTATTAATTTTCCACCATTGTAAGGAAGGTAAGATTCATTTATTTAGTGCAGGGGTTCCCAACCTTTTCCTGCCAGGGACCTGACCAGGCCCCTTCAATCAGCTGAGGGTCAGGTCACATAGTTCTTCCACATGGTGGCAGTGGTGGCATGTGCATTTGCACCACATTTCAGGGTGTTTTCCCCACCTCTGCCACTTCCCTTGGAGAAGGAAGTGAGGGAGGAACATTTCCGCGCCATTTTTGAATTTTTTTCACCATGTTTTTGCAGTGTTTTGGTGCAAAAATGTGGCAATTTCGGCACTTCCAGTGATGTTGGGGCACTTCTGGCATCGGTGGCAATTCGGCCTGGGGGCCAGATCTGGCTCACAGACCATAGGTTGGGAATCCTTTATTTAGCGTATGGCACTTGTACACATTAAGTCAACTTATAACAAAAAGAAAAACATATATAAATTATATAAAACTAAACTTTAATTTGTAATCAAACATCTAAACAATTTATATCTTTGATTACATTAGAAGTCGCCTTTAGAAAATCTTCACTATTGCCCTCATATGCTTAAAGGCTACATTGTTCCATGATATGTTGCACAGTCTGTCACGGTGCCCTGCACTCACATGCTGGTGATGGTAGAAAAAATTGGAGAGGGGAGACTGCCCCATTTTTAGAATTGTCTTGTAGAATGTTGATTTGCTCTGCTGCACAATAACATCACTCAACTCTTGTGCGTTAATAATGGAAGCAATGAGAAAGCTTTTAAAGTGGCACACACCTTGGTTACCCTTCTCCCCACCCCACAATGCATTCTCTTCCCTGAATTTTGAGCATCTCAATGTCATCTTAAGCCCAAATCACGAGAGAACAACATGGCTGGAGTTTTAAATTTTCAACAATAAGACCCCAGTAACTTTAGACTTAATTCTTCATAGGAGAGTAGGCAGTGGTGGGATTCAGCAGGTTCACACTAGTTCACCAGCACCAGAATCAGAAATTCTAGCTGGCCCTGCCCATCCAAGTTTTGATATAAAATAGTCCTAATTCAGATGCAATGCAGGGCTTTCCCTCTGGCCACACCCACCATACCATGCCCAGAGTAGGTAGTAAAAAAAATTGAATCCCACCCGTGAGAGTAGGTTCTCTAGCAACCACTACTAAATCTTCCCACTTCCACAGCAATCTATATGACAATCAGTTTTGTGACAGGGCAAAGGATAAAGCAACAGTGAGCCCAAACCCACAGCAGATATTAAATCTTTTATACGCACAGGGCAACCTCTGGGAAATTTACAGTAAATCTGAGCAGCATCTTAATGTGTAATCTTGCAAGCTTACAGTAAAATATGACTGACAAGAGCAGTTCAAAATATGCTCTCTAACATTTAATGACTAAACCAGGGTGATGAGGCAACTGCCTGGGTCATTCTCTGACTATGAGTGTCAGATGGATAAGAGTCAGGTAGCATGGATTTCTTTTAAATGATTTTTTCCCATGTTAATAATTCAGCATCATTTTGAAATCAGTTGGTAAAGAGGTGTTGTTATGTGCCTTCAAGTTAGAAATGACTTATAACAACCCTAGCAGGGCTTTCAAGGTGAGATTTTGAAGGCGTTATTTTACCAGTTCCACACCTCCAATGAGTTTTCATGATTAACTGTGGATGCAAACCTTTTAACTAGAACTGCTGATGCAAAGTTAATTCTCAAACTGTGGGCTAAGGACTACCTGCAGGATTCAGTCTTACTATGTTCAAGGGGGTGCTTTAATGCTGAAATACATACAGTACTTGCAGCAACAACATGGAGAAAATGAAAATAGCAGTTCGGTTATGGGAAAATAATTAAAACCTAAAAGGTAGAGGGAGAAAAGGCATAAGGATACTTTGATTGCTATGTGGTAGGGGAAGAAGGAAATTAATATAATTTTTTTCAAAGCTCCTCTACAAATCTCCAATGAGTGGTAGCTGAGTTGCAGAAGTCATGGTGACTAATTCATGAGGTGCAAACAGGTATGTGTTACTGTGTGCAGAAAAACCAATAGAATTTTCATTTAAGGCTCTTTACGTAGAAGAATGAGAGGTGAAGCCCTTACATAATAGTCCTTAGTTAGCAGTATGACAAATCTTAGTACAACTCCAGTTGTCTTCAGAGCATGTGCTCCCTGGGAGCTGTCCTGAGTGCTGTACCTTCTGGTTGCTTCAGAGAATAGTTATGAAGCAGTCATCTTCCTTTCTTCCAAGTAAGAAGTCTTAGGCAAAACTATCAGGTTCCCTGCACACAATGGCACCAATCTGGTTGCATGATCAGCACATCATTAATTGGTCACTGTGACTTCTGCAACTGTGCTACTACTCGGAGGAAGGGGGGTGATGACTTTGGCCTTAAAGGTCACTCCCTAACCTCCAACCTGACAACCAAGCTACTGCCATTGGTACAGCAACTCTCAGGATTGTAGAAAATTTGAGAACACTTGGTTTAGAGTTTAGTTATGCTGGTAAAGGAACACAACAGGCCCACAGTTGACATCTCTTTAGCAACTTCAGCTGGCGTTCCCCATTAGCCCAAGTTTTTTCTCTTTGGTCAGGGGTGATTATTGACCTTATTTACTTGCAGTGCAGAGTGGTGGAAATGACATACCATTGTGTCTTCTGTACAACAAACACATGACATAATTCTAGTCTTTTCACACTGATGTTTTCTAGTCAGGTTTGCAGGTTTATTTTAAAATAATTCACACCACATAGCACATAATTGTAGAATGGGTCACAATACACCACTAAAATTCAGAAGACAAACAAGAATGCTTCATGACAAATGCTACAGGTAATCCAGAGAAATCACTAGAGGAAAGAAGCAACCAGTTACACAGATAGAAAGCAGGTACATTTTATCCTGCCAGGAGGTGGGAGGATTATTATTCATAGGCAAGACCAGAAAAGGGACTGAAGGGAAGCTACATCCTGACAAGGAGGAGCATAAAGCTTTTAAAATCAGATGTAATCGCTACAAAAAAAGGCAGGCAAAAATAGATTTTAAGTGGACAGAATGGAGCAAAGCCAAAGCCTAAATATCCTTTGTGAAACACAAACAAACCAGAGCTCTTTTGTAGTATTTATAAACGGTAAAAAGCATATTGTTTGTCTTGCACGCTTAATTCTTCTTCCTTAATAGCAACAGTTGGGGTAGCAATTTTCATCAGGTTTGAAGCAAGAGAGAAAAGGGGTTGAAGATATTGTTCTGCTTGACACAATACCAATTCTAATCCCTCCCACCCACCTGCTGCAGCTTCTTTGAGAGTCAAAGAATACAGCACACAAGACCAAACTATGCCTTTAATTTAGCATGAAAAACAATACATATATTCCACAGTAAAGCTCAGGAGGAGATATAGCCTAAAAGCACTTTTTACAAATTTCTACACACCTTAGCTATGGGATGAAGATCCCAGCAACCTGTCAGAAAAGAGCACTGTTATAGAAAGTAATTAACACCCCACATCACTTTGTACTTCAAAGGGTACAAATTGGGACTTCGATTAGGATCAGCCCAAATATGTGCAATCCTTAAAATTCTCCAGAGCCTAATATAGTAAATAAAATAAAATTTAGGGAATAGGGAGTAATGATAAAATCCCCAAAATGAGGCTACTTGGATGGAAGCATGTGACAATTATCTGTGAGGTTTAATCTTAATATCTGAGAGATTTTATGCAGAGTTAGAAGGAATGTGGGGGCAGCCCCAGGGTGGTGTGGAAGCTGCAGTCTGTTCCCTGGAATCGGATGCAGACTCTTCTGTCTGCTTATCAGGATAGATTTGACTTCACCATGGGATGATCCTATAACAGGGGTTCCCCCCCTTCCAAGCTGGGGGCCGGGTCATGCTCTCTCAGTCAGCTTTGAGGGCAGGATGGCCATTTTGCCCTGCCTGTACTATGGGGTGGCCATTTTGTCCCAACAGCTTCAAAGGGCTGCCTCCAGCCCCACTGGTGGAAAAGCCCACCCAGCGATGGATGCTGGGGGCATCCCATCTCCCCCAGCATCCCCAGAACTCACCCTCACCTAGGAGGCTGTAGAGGCAGCAGGACTCCCGTCGCTGCCTCGGGCCCCACTGGCAGAGAAGCCCGCCCAATGACAAATGCCAGGGGCATTCCATCTCCCCCAGAATCCCAGGACCCCACCCTTGCCTGGGAGGACTTAAGGGCCATAGAGGCAGTAGGACACCCGTCATTGGCTCCAGCCCCACCGGTGGAGTAGCCTGCCTAGCAACGGACACCAGGGGCATTCCATCTCCCCCAGCATCCCCTCACCTGTATTGAATATTTTTTTGTTGTGGACTGAGATTTTGTAATTGTAATTGTACTTTTGGAGATTGATATTTTGTAACTGTGTTATATTTTTGCTGTAAATCACCTTGAGTCACACTTGTGCTGAGTAAGGCGGTATATAAATTTAATAAATAAATAAATAACAATAATAATAAGATATGGCCATTTTGTTTCTTGAATGCCTTTGGAAGGGGGGGCACATGAAATGGTACCATGGGCCAGATCCAGCCCATGGGCCTTAGGTTGGGAACCCCTGTCCTATAATGAAGCCCACCAACTGGCATTCCAAAACACTTACCCCATTCTTTGGATATGCAATCCATCCAAGATCCCCCATTACAGAGCGCGAGTCCAATAAATTCACTGGAAGAGAAAAGAGAAAGATTATTTTATTGAGTGCATAAGAAAGGGTCTGAATGAATCTTTTGGCAATGAGCGCTGCATGTTCACTGTTAGCACAAACAACAAATGACTTCAATAAGCCTATGTAACCTAGGGCAAGCTGCCCTGTCCAAGACTTCCACCAAAAGAAGAGACTGGTAAATCTATTCTGAATATGGTATACATATAAAACCTTGGCAATGGTCAGCACAAGTCAGAATCAACTTGATAGCACATAATTATTTAATACAGCCAAGTACTTATGGCATAGTGAAGCACATAAACCTTTTGACATGTGCTAGGCTATAGATGTCTTGTCAGATAAAAATGTATCCCGAGACCATCTTATGTTGGCACTGTGATTAAACAGAAGAGGTATAAACCTGCTATCATATGTATCACACCCTCCACACCGGACTTTGCACATATGTAGCAAATTTGCACTTAACAACCCACGTGCTCCGGCTAGGCCAAAAGGCAAAATGGGTAGCAGTTCAGGGATATAGACAGCAATGGCATTTCTGTTCCTAGGAATAGTTTGCTTGTGAAGCAGGGCCATAGCCAGAGGGGGGCTGGGGGGTTGGGGGGGTGAGCTGTTAGCTCAGGAGAGTCCCCCACCTTCACCCTGGGATGGCAATGTTATATATATGTGTGTGTGTGTGTGTGTGTGTGACACTGTTGCCCCTCCTGATTTTTTTTTTTTGCTCACCCAAAATCTAGAATGCTGGCTATGGCTCTGTTGTGAAGCTATTTCAGACTTAAGTCTGCTGCGCTAATAATCCAAGCGGGAAGAAGTGCTTAGAAAGCAAAATAATAAAGGGCCCATCATGCATTTTAAGATTCCAGCCACTTCCAAGGTATTTGTGGAGCTGCAGTCATTGGCAGATTGGGCCTTCTGTTCCAGACAGAATTGCAGCCTTGTCTGAGCTTAAATCCACAGCATTTTGTTCTGCCAAGCTATAGAGCCAATTAACAGACAGTTTTATATTAAACAGCTATAAACTATTCCCAAGTTTACAACATATTTCTTGCATTACCTCAAATCCATAGTCCAAATAGGGTGTGTAATTAAAAAATAAATCTACACACACTTAAACAAGCTGACGAAAATTATATCAGCTTCCTGGTTTTGGTTTGTAGCTAAGTCTGTTCAGGGTATTTTTTCCACTCCAATGCGCCAAATTGTATCAGTTTTGTCCTTAAAGGTAACACAAATTATGAAAGTCAGCAAAGCACACAAGTTAAGAAGTCAGTCCTATCTGCTGAGCACATAATGGATAACATCTATGCTGCAAGCATTAGTCACAATTTACACCATTTGTGTTATGTAAAATGACAAAAATAACACATCACTATGAGAAATTTAGTATTTTTGTCTTCAGGTTTTGCAACTCATACAAAGGCAACACAACAACAACATGAGAACGATGTTGAGCAGACAAAGTGAACAAACGAGGTGCAGATGGAAGTTTTTTAAGAGGCTGAGAGCTTATTTGTGGGTTATGACCCAAATTTGAGAGTTGTTTTCCCTCCTTGGTTTTGCTCTCAATCTACTTACTCAGACAGCAGAGTCATACAACTCAGTCTTCTACTGAGGTTGGTGTGAGAGGAATCTCTATATCTCATGCTGTCATCAGCAATGTGGTATCATGGCTTTTTTTTTCTTTTCAAACTGTTTCCTACTTGGCCTAGGTCAGGGGTGCCCAAACTATGGCCCCAAGCGCCAAAATATCTGGCCTGTGATACCCTAATTTATGGCAGCATTTTGTGCATGTGTGAGCGTGTTTTACTTCTGCTTCCAGTGGGAGGAACCATGTGGCCAGCCTGCCCAACCACGTGACCAGCTCATGGCCTGAAAAGTTTGGGCACCCCTGACCTAGGCTCAAATAGAACTTTAAATAGATAAGACATATGACTCAATCATATCTTAAAACGGGTATTCTTAACCTGTGGCCTATGGGCCAGATGTGGCCCACAGCACCATTTTCATTTGGTCCCCTACAGCCTCTACCATACCAGGAAGTGCCATGTAGTGGAAGAAGGGCAAAATGGACATCAGGCCCCTGGCTTTAAAAGGTTGAGAACTCTGGTCTTAAAACAATTAGCAGGGTCACAGCCTCTCAGCTGATGCTATCCAGTGAACTGAGCTTTTTAAGCAATGCTCTGTTTCTTCAGAGTGAGTGAACACAGAAATGTTCTTTGGAAATTAGTTAAAGTGCCAAAGCAGTCCAGAAAACAGACTCTGTAATGCCTTGTAACACTAACACTAAGCAGTTGTTTTTCTGATCATGTGGAAAACTAGGGTAAGATTTTTAACTGACTCCCCCCCCCTTTTTTTTTGCTTTCATTTGCTTGCTTTTCATTGGCTTTGCTTTCATTTGCTTGCTTTTTGCGATTTTTAGTAAAGAACAAGGTGTGTGTTTTTTATTTTAATTTTTCTCCATTTGTATATGAGGAAGTGTGCTTTCCCTGCATACCTGTCAAGTTTCGGGAAATTTCTGTCAAGTTTCGGGAAATTTCCTGCCCAAAACGGGAAACTGGACAGCTATGCTTATCCTGTGCTGGACTCCAGTCTAACTCCAGTCTAATTGTAGTCTAACTAATACAGGATGATGGCGGGAAAGAGTGTAAAATACGGGGGTTGGACAGAAATTTCCGGAAACGTGACAGGTATGTTTCCCTGTTTGACTGATTTTTAAAAATTGTTATTTCATTAATTTACTGTACAGTATATTTATTCTGTTAGAAGTGCGCATTTTAGTTTCTGAGGATGGACCTTGTGACCATGCCAATTTGCCACAGGGTTATTAGTGTGGCTGTTGCTTTTGGCTAGGCACAGTCTGGGCATTTCACTCATGCTGTTCTTTTTGTTGTGTTGTTGGTTGCTTTTACAGACAGTGTTTGCCTGTATGCCTGCTAACCAGTTTTTCTATTATGCTGTTCAGGCCAAAAACATCTGTAGTGCTTGGTGGATTAGTACTGAACTCATTCTGTTGTTTTGAACTAACTAATATAAACTAATGCCTACAGAGGTCTGATTCTTTCTCATGCACTATTGCCCTTTCAAACTTCTTCATATACGTTGAGAGAGCTTTCAGAAGTACATAAATGTATTTAAGAATTCTTATGTAACAGTCTTATTTTAAAAAAGGGAAATGAAGGTGAAAAGAATCCAATGTCATCAGAAAACTTGCTGCTATATTTACTACAGTTAGGTTGTTCAGAAGAATACATGCTTATTTCAAATTGCAATGGTGTGCGATGAGTATTGATCTACATTGTTGTATAACTAATTAAAATGTATCCTACAGAAGCAAGTAATGAATATAATTAGATGGAATGTTTGATAGCACAAAGTTGCTTTGCATACATTAATTAAAACATCAAAAATTGAAACCCACTAGCCTCAGTTCTGCAACATAACCAAATGATGTACAATTCTAAAAAAATTAGTAAACAAAAGAGACATAGTTTTGCATTTATAATGAACTGGAGGCTTGTTTCTCTCATTTGGTCCAAAGGATTAATGATGAAGACTACTTGCTAAGAATAATAAACTACTCGTCACACACATGCATTTGGTTCTGTAGGATAATACATTCATGAAGACCTACAGCACCTTCTTAAACTGACACCAAAAAACGATGTCATTATCATCATAGATCAGGAGATTGAAATGCCAAAGTAGGAAGTCAAAAGGTAACTAGAATAACAGGCAAGTTTGGGCTTATGTATTTATTTATTTTTCTGATTTATATTGCCACCCAACTCCGGACTCTGGGTGGCTCACAGAAAATAAAACCAATCACATTTTAAAACCAATAAAAACCCCACTAAAACTGCCACCAAATATTACTCTGATCCCTACAGATTAAAAGAGATTAAAAGAAGGAGAAAGTGTTCTTACTAAATCAGCGAACAGGCAGGGGTCACCACATCGCTGGTGCCCCACACCTGCTTTGCCAGCCAGGTTTTTAGCCCTTTCCTGAAGGGAAGGACCGTAACTCTGTCTGGAGATGCAGCTCAATTGGCAGGAGGTTCCATAGGGCTGGAGCAGGCACAGAGAAGGCCCTCCTGGTGCTGGAGAGATGACCCTCCATAGCAGATGGCACAATAAGAGAGCCTCTCTGGTCTGTTGTGGTGGGATGGACAGATGTTCTCAGGGTTCAGCAAAGACGAGACCTGGAGCAGACTGTGGCTCAGATCATGAGCTACTGATTGCCAAATTCAGACTTAGGTTGAAGAAAACAGAAAAAAACAATTAGGCCACTCAGGTTTGACCTAGATAACATCCCTAAGCAATATACGGTGGAGGTAAAGAATAGATTTAAGGGATTAGACTTGATAGACAGAATATCTGAAGAATTTATGGACAGAGGTTCATAACATCATATAGGGGGCAGAAATTAGAACCATACCAAAGGAAAAGAAAAGTAAAGAAGCAAAGGCACTGTCTAATGAGGCCCTTCAAATAGCTGAAGAAGGAAAGCAAAAAGCAAAGGTGAAAGAGAAAGATTCACTCAACTGAATACAAAATTCCAAAGAAAAGCAAGGGGAGATAGGGAGGCCTTCTTAAATGAACAGTGCAAAGTAATAGAGGGAAACAACAGAAAGAGAAGGACTAGAGTTCTTGAGACAAAATGATAGGGATCTAACAGATGCAGAAAAGATAAGGAAAAGATGGCAAGAATACACAGAAGAACTCTATAAAAGACTTTAATGTCCCTGACAACCATAGTGATGAGATCAATGACCTTGAGCCAGACATTCTTAAGTGCGAAGTCCAGAAGGCCCTAGAGAGCATTACTAACAACAAAGCTAGTGAAAATTATGGTATTCCAGTTGAATTGTTCAAAGCCCTAAAAGAAGATGCAATTAAAGTGCTACATTCAAAATATCAGCAGATCTGAAAAACGCAGCAATGGCTACAAGATTGGAAAAGGTCAGTATGTTCCAATTCCAAAGAAGAACAATGCCAAAGAATACTCAAATTATCGCACAATTATGCTCATCTCACATGCTAGCAAAGTCATGCTCAAGATCCTACAAGCTAGCTTTCAGCAGTATGTGGAGCAAGAACTTCCAGAAGTACATGCTGGGTTTTGAAGAGTCAGGGTAACTAAAGACCAAATTTCAAACACTCACTGGATCATGGAAAAAGCAGGAGAGTACGAGAAAAAAGTCTACTTCTGTTTCATTGACTAGACCAAAGCCTTTGACTGAATTGACCACAATAATCTGTGGCAAATACTTAAAGAGATGGAAATACCAGATCACCTCAACTGTCTTCTGAGAAATCTGTGCATGAGACAAGAAGTAACAATTAGGACAGGATACGGAAATGCTGATTAGTTTAGAATAGGATAAGGAGTACGACAAGGCTGCACATTGTTACCCTGCTTATTTAACTTGTATGCAGAATACATTATGCATAGTGCAGGGCTAGATGAAGCACAAGCTGGAATTAAGACTACTGGGAGGAATATAAACAACCTGATATATGCAGATGATACTACCCTAATGGTGGAAAGTGAAGAAGACCTAAAGAGCTTTTTGATGAGGCTGACGATGCCCACTTGACACGGCTCAGGCTCTGGTGACACTTTGGCGATGGACGTTTTATGGTGATGACTCTTCTTGGACTCAGGTGCTGGAGTTCTTTGCTTTCGCTGTTGGCATACTTTAGCAATGTGCCCTCGTCACCTGCAGTTGTGATGTGGAAGGGGCACTTCCTGCGGTCATGCCAGGCTCCGCAGCCATCACACTTGCAAAGGAATTTCTTCTCCCGATCGTCATGGTGCTCTCGTGCTTTCGTCAGACTACTCAGACTTCTCCCTCTGCATCGCTGGACACCGATGAAGAGGTGGAACCAGGCGATGCTGAGGAGGATGAAGATGAATTTTGCTGAGCTTGCACAGCTGAGTCGGTGGCATTGGTGGTGGAGTGGCGATGCCGGAAAAGCTTGATGCCAAACCATGCAGCTCAGACACTACCGCCTCTTCTAGGACAACCTTGAAAGTTAGCGTCTTCCTGATCATGAGGCAAACATTGAGCATCTTCATCCTTCTTGCCGGCCGGCAGATGGTCCCGGAGTGCTTCTTCAATGTTGTCCCACTTGCATGGGGCGGCAGCAATGCGCAGAATGGCGGCGTAGTCTGCAATGGACTCCCCAGGTCGCTGCTCCCTTCTGTGGAAGCCCAGGAACAGAAAACCGTTTGTGGCGCAATATCAAGGTAATGCAGATAGTCAATGTTCAAAAGCGTACTTTAATGCGCAAGTAGATCCGAAGCACTTTCCAGATAAATTGGCTTTTCCAAGCTTCCTCAGGAATCTATGCACATAAAAACATATACATATCATAACAATGCAATATCTACATCAATATACAATATTACATATATATACATAATATATACAACAGGGAAATGCATTTAAAGAAAATTACCTGCTTGCAATGTAGTTTCTCAAGGTATTATAATTTTAATGAAAATTAAACTTTATTCGCGTCTGAGCCTCAGTGAAAATTCTTCAGTGCTCCTTGACGTCAAAGAACCATCTCACTAACACCTTATTTTATAATCAATACTAACCCACAGCAGCTATATCTCATAAAGAACTACATATTGTAACCTAGAGATATCTTAAAGGAAACACGACAAGTCCAAATCCAAGGGCTTCGGATCTACTTGCGCATTAAAGTACGCTTTTGAACATTGACTATCTGCATTACCTTGATATTGCGCCACAAAAGTTTTTCTGTTCCTGGGATTCTCACTGTTTGGCCCTCTTTTTCCTGACCCTTCTGTGGAAGGGCACCCTGGCCGGGAAGATTGAGACCTCTGGCTGCAGGTGTTTCCTCAGTGCGGACATGATTTCTGCGAGTGGCACCACATCCACATCCCTTGGGAGAATGAAGTGGGTTGCCAGCTAAAGCGTCTCAGAACTGCACTGAGCGAGGAAACAGGAGCGCTTCTGGTCTTCATCGGTGATCTTCTGCGAGGCCATTGCATGGCGGAATCATCGTTCATATGTTGCCCATTTCTCTGGATGCGCTGGGTCAAATGGGCTGATGTTGCTGCCATGTGGGGACGCCAACCCACCTTTGTTGCCAGTTTCATATTCAGGGAATGAAGAAGCAGACGAGTGAAGTAGTGAAATTCAGCTCTTTAATAGTGGGGTTTGGACACACTTTGGATGGGGCAAAACTCGGACTTATGTACACTATAAACAGTAACAATAACAATAATACAACAAGCCCATTGGCTAACAGAGTGTGCACATTTTCGATCCACTTATTTGCATAAGAATAGATACATGAGAAAAGATACATTCCGCTCCTGTCAGAAAACACAGTAAACATACATAACAAGTAGTGACAGACTTTACTTTCCTGGGATCCAAGATCACTGCAGACAGTGATTGGTGTCATGAAATAAAGAGATGCTTACTTCTTGGGAGGCAAGCATTGAGAAACCTAGGTAGCATAATAAAGAGTAGAGACATCACCCTGCCTACAAAGGTCCGCATAGTCAAAGCAATGGTATTCCCAGTAGTAATGTATGGCTGATTGGCTGTGAAAGCTGGATCATAAGGAAGGCTGAGCAAAGAAGAATAGACGTCTTTGAATTGTGGTGCTGGAAGAGACTCTTGAGAGTCCCCCGGATTGTGAGGAGAACAAATCAGTCGATCCTGAAGGAAATCAACCCTGACTGCTAAATGTATGGACAAATATTGAAGATGAAGCTCAAGCACTTTGGCCACCAAATGAGAAGAGACTCACTAGAGAAGGCCTTGATGCTGGGAAAGATAGAAGGCAAAAGGAGAAGGGGACTCCAGAGTATGAGGTGGCCAGATGGTATTATCGATACAATGGGTGTAGATCTGTGTGGGCTGAGGAGGATGGTGGAAGACAGAGGAGCCAGGTGTGCGATGGTCCATGGGATCACAAAGAGTTGGACTTGACTGTGTGACTGAAGAACAACAACATTTCTCTTGCACAGAATGCAAGCGCAGCGCCAAAATGGCCGCCACGCTCTTTGCGCCCCCCCCACCGGACTTGGGCATCCGGGTAGTTAGGGGGCGTGGCCAGCACCCTTTAAAAGGGGTGGCCACGAGGCAGCCGAGCTGCCATTTTGTGAAAGCAACGGAGAGGAGGGAAGCCTCAGTCCGGCAGCAAGCGGTTTCTTGCCTGCTTATCAGGCTTCCCACCAGGATCGATGCCTTCCAAAAGGAAGGCGATGGCGAACTCAGCTCGCCCGACGAGGAGGCGGCAGCCGGGTCGGAGGACCGCGACTGCACCCACTCAGCTGGCCCCCTTTGCGGGAGCAACCGCCGGGACCGGTGGAATGGGGCAGATCAACCCGTGGCCTGAGGCTGGACAGCCCCAGGCCGGCCCAGTGGGGGCTGCGGCCCCCGGCCCGCATTCCCCGGCCATGGGCCTGGGACAGGGGGGTGGGCATAGCACCGCTGGGCCTCCGGCCCCTGGCCTGCATTCCCCGGCCATTGTTTTTTCCCAGGAGGGTGGGCTGGGACCTCTTCCCTGGCAGGGTATGCCCCAGGTACCTCAGGGGCCGGAGCTTCGGCCATGGCCATACTCGGGCCCAAGTACTTCTGCACCGGCCCCTGGCATGGCGGTCAGTGGGTCGCACGCCCCCCTTGGCCCCCTTTGCGTTGGGGGCTCTGTGAATGTGGATGCCCTTCTGGCTCACGTGGCGGCCTTGGAGGCATCCATGGGGGTATCCACCCAATCGGGGGCACCTTTTGGCCTACAGTTCTCCGCGGCGCCGGCCAATCTTCAGCAGGTGGCCGGCCAGGTTGAGCTGCTTGAGGCCCGCGGGCCAGTGCCTGGCGCGGCCTCGCAGCTACCCGCGCAACAGATACCTCCAGCTGGTAGGGGTCAGGTGTGTCCGCCGAGCTCGGTTCCGGTCGCGAGCTCCGATGCCCGCCGTGGGCCGGAACCCCCAGTGGGGGCGGCCCTCGGGGGTGCAACTTGTGAGTATCCGGTTCAAATTAATGCACCCACACCACCATCCACAACTGGGGAGGGCCTACAGTGGCCATGGCCACGTCAAGTGGGAAGTGGGGGACAGCAACCCCCAGCGTACCCAGGTGCGGCTTTGCCGATGGCAGGCCCCACATGGGGTGGGGGTCCTCCTGTTACAGGGAGTGCTGCGGGGGTTTCAGGGCAGGTTGCAGCCCCATTTTCGATGCCCCGCACTGTTACCGTGCCGGTGTCAGCACTCCCAACGGCTGGTTACTCTTTGCCCCTTGGGGATCACTTGGCACAAGCCACTAAAGAAAAAATTTGGCGGGGGGAGTACGTGGACATTTTCTCCCTGCTAAACAGGGAACCCACCAAGGAAGAGAGGGAGGGGCAAGACGAAAAGGACAAGGAGCAGTCCCGCCGTCGTAAGCCACCATGCACGTGGGCCAATTGGTTGCCCGCATATCTTATATACATGGCGGTGTACCTCAGGGCCCGGCCTGATCTGGCCATTCCGATGGTCCAGTATTTGGACAACATTTACAGGGCAATGGTTGATTTCCCTGGCCCGTCGTGGTTGGCTTACGACGAGGAATTTCGAATGAGAGTGCCCCTACACCCGGAGATGAGGTGGGATGAGCCCTGCCAGAAGTTGTGGCTTCTGTATATGAGCCCCACGCGCCCTGCGCCTGGGGAGAGGTACCATTGTGGACATGCGGTCCAGCGAGCCGCTCCAGCCCAGGCACCCCGCCAGGTGGCGGGGCAGGGGGTTCCAGCCCGCCTGCTGTGCTGGAGCTTCTCGGCCAATGGTGCGTGTAATAGAAAGCAGTGCCAGTACAAGCACGAGTGTCCCTCTTGCGCTGGCCCCCACGCCGCTGCGGCGTGCCCGCGAGCTGGCGGGTTTCGGGGCAGGAGTAGAGGTGGACAAGGAACGGGCAGACCTGCCGCTGAGGGCGCTGGTCAATCAAAAGGCCCCCTCCCCAATTAATGTGGTCATGCTGGAGCGCTGGCTCGCAGCATACCCAAGGAGGGGAGACGCTGATTACTTGCTGGAAGGTTTCCAGCGGGGGTTCCGCATTCCGTTTGAAGGGGAGAGGTCCCCCCAAGATGCGCCCAACTTAATTTCCCTTAGGGGCAGGGAGGAGGTGGCCGCCCTCAGTATCGCCAAGGAGGTCAATGCAGGTAGGGTGGCTGGTCCCTTTCACGCCCCGCCATTTCCCAATCTGAAGGTTTCCCCTTTGGGGTTGGTGCCCAAAAAGACGCCGGGGGAGTTTCGTCTGATTCACCACCTGTCGTACCCGGCTGGCCGTTCGGTCAATGATGCTATCCCTGATGACCTTTGTTCGGTCAGGTATACATCATTCGACCAGGCCTTGCGCATGGTGCGCTCTTGTGGCCCGGGTGCACTATTAGCCAAGTGTGACATCAAGTCGGCGTTCCGTTTGCTGCCTGTGCACCAGGGCGACTTTGAGTTGTTGGGCTTCAAATTCCAAGGCAAGTTTTATTTTGATAAAGCCATGCCTTTTGGCTGCTCCATATCTTGCTCGGCATTTGAACGCTTTAGCACCTTTCTCCAGTGGGCCTTTGTTCGCAGGTCTGGTTCTCGGTCTGTAGCCCATTACCTCGATGATTTTTTGTTCGGGGGTGAACGGGGCTGGGACACGTGTACGCGTCTCCTCAACACATTTCAGACGCTAATGCAGGAACTTGGTGTCCCTTTAGCGCCCGAAAAGACCGAAGGCCCATCCACAAAGCTCACTTTCCTGGGTGTCGAAATTGACACGGTTGCGCAGGCGTCCAGGTTACCCATTGACAAGGTTTCCCGGATCACTTTGTTGATCTCGGCCTTGTTGGCCAAACGCAAGGTGTCCCTCCGTGAGCTACAGGTACTTCATGGTCACCTTAACTTCGCTTGCAGGGTGGTTGCACCTGGCAGAGCTTTTGCTCGATGCTTGTGTGACGCCATGGCCGGCTTGTCCAGGCCCTACCATAGGGTCCGACTGAACAGGGGTATGAGGGATGATCTGCTGATATGGCTACAATTCCTTAAAGAGTTCAATGGGGTTTCATTTTGGAGGTCTGACCTTCTGGTCTCCCCTCGTTTCCAGGTTCAGTCGGATGCATCTGGGTCCCTGGGTTATGGGATTTACTTTGAGGGGAAGTGGGCATATGGTCAATGGCCACTAGCTTGGAAGGGTACGGAGCATCTACGCGGTCTCACGTTCCTTGAGTTCTTTCCCATTCTGGGAGCTTTGACGCTATGGGGTGCGGAGTGGGCCAATTCGGTCGTCCATTTCTGGTGTGACAATGCTGTGGTTGTGCACATTGTCAACTCTCAGACGTTGAAATCACCCAGGGTTATGGTACAGGTGCGCCAGTTTGTTTTGCGCAGCCTACGCCTCAATGTGTTATTTCGGGCTAGGCATATACCAGGTATTAATAACGACATCGCTGATGCTTTGTCCCGCTTGCAGTTCCGTGCCTTGGCCCCGGATGCAGAGCAATTTCCCTCGCCGCTCCCGGACACCATATGGACGTTTGGCAAGGAGAGGTGAACCGGGCGATCGGCATGTCTCTGGCGCCCCGCACGCGTAAGGCGTATCTCCACGCATTAAGTACATTCCAGGCCTTTTGTGCCCAATTTCGATTGCCAGTCATCTGGCCTATACCAGTGGCCCAGGTCCTTCAATTCATGGTTTACCTGCACAGTCAGGGCCTAGCTCCCCGCACCATAGCATCTAGGCTGTCAGCACTGGCATTTATGGCCAAGGTGGGGGGTTATGCTGACAACACGAATGATTTCCGTATACGACATGTTTTGGAAGGGTGGGCACGGGAGCGTGGACGCTGCCTGGACAACCGCCACCCAATCTCTCCGGGGGTACTTACCCACCTTGCACGGGGCTGGCATGACCTGTGTTTTGACAGGTATGAGGCAGCCCTGTTTCATGCGGCTACCACGGTGGCCTTTTTTGGAGCGCTCCGCATCAGTGAGCTTGTGCTACTGTCTAAGGCGGATGCGACGCGTAGGGCACTGGAACTCGAAGATGTCTATGTTTCTGATGAGTGGGCTCAGTTGAGGATACGTTCCTCAAAAGTTGATCAGCACGGTGTAGGCAGTGGTGTAAGACTGCTACGATGTTCAATGGCAGACATCTGTCCAGTTGGTGCCCTACAAGAGTTTCTTGCACTGCGTGGTATGCGCCCTGGCCCGTTTTTCTGCCACCAAGATGGGTCTCCCCTTACTAAATTTCAATTTTGGAAGGTGACCGGTAAGGCATTATCCAGTGTTGGCCTCCCCGGGGCTCGTTACGGCACCCATTCTTTCAGAATAGGAGCTGCTTCTACTGCAGCTGCATTCGGGTACTCCGGGGCTGAGATACGCCAGATGGGAAGGTGGGGATCGCAGTGTTTTCAGTTATATGTATGCCCACTTCAATTGTGATACCAGTTAAATCACTGTTCTTCCCCTTTTTCTTCGACAGACCCTGGGTGTCGGATCACACCGGTGGCAGTATGGCTGGTGGGCCATAGCTATGTGCACAGGGCAGCGCAGTATGCTGCGGCGACAGAGTGGGGACCCCAGCTGGGACTATGTGCGTCCGCATGTCTAAGGTGGTACGGTAAGCGCGGGATGTTATGGCGGGAACTGTTGCCATTCCTTTTTTCCATCAGGGATGCTGACCCGCCTGATGTCCTGATTATTCACCTCGGGGGTAATGATTTGGGCCAGGTCACCGGCCTGTCGTTGAAACATGCGATCTGCGGTGACTTGGCTTACTTGCATTATGTGTGGCCTGCCACAACCCTGATTTGGTCGGACATGATACCGCGTCACACTTACAGGGGGGGCATTAACCTCCAGGCCCTTGACCGTGCTCGGCGCTCGGTGAACAGGGCAGTAGCCCGGTTCATGATAGACAAGAGCTGGGGGCGCGTCGTCCGACACCCCGACATTAGTCTTCAAAATTGTGAACTTTACGCAGGGGATGGGGTCCATCTGTCGCCAGGAGGTATGAACCTGTTTTTGGAAGATCTGCAAGCAGGCCTGTTGACCGAGCTGACGGTCTGGGGGGGGCGGTGAGCCTTTATTAAGCCTCCCCGTGTGGCGGGTAACACTGGTAAGGTAAATATTTATGACCCACAGGTATCCGGCAGGTTCGCAATTGACTGGACAACACTAGATAGGCACAAGTTGGTTAACGTTGTCCGGTCAACGATGAACCAGGCAATGGGGTGATGGCACGAGCTAGGCAGCATGCATCACCCCGTGATTTTACGGATACGCGTCAGAGGGTGGGGTCAGTAGTTAGTTTATTGACTAAGGTCAACAATTTGTTTGTTGCCAACAAACAAATTGATACAAATGGATACATTGTAACCAATTGCCGTTGGCAATTTTGGGAGGTACCTTACCAGTGTTACTGCGACCTGCTTGCCTTAAGAATTATAATTGGTTGATTACCAATCGAAATTTATAATTCGGACTAGGGCATGAATCAATAAATGTGGCCCAATGCCGTTATCCACTTTCACCAGTGTCTGAGTCCTTTTTTGGGGGGTGGGCCTGCAATGCAAGCGCGGTGCCAAAATGGCCACCGCGCTCTTTGCGCCCCCCCCCCACCGGACTTGAGCATCTGGGTAGTTAGGGGGCGTGGCCAGCACCCTTTAAAAGGGGTGGCCACGAGGCAGCTGAGCTGCCATTTTGTGAAAGCGACGGAGAGGAGAAGTTTTTCCCCTCCACCCCCTCCCTAGTTAACAGTGTGATATTTTGGTCGCTTCGGGGCCGGGTGGGAATTTTTGGCTGGAACCTACAATTGGCTCCTGGGTTCTGGCTTTTTTGCCCATCCCACACTGTTGCTATGGTTTGATACAGGGGTTTATGACTGTTGACTTTGGTCACATGGGCGGGTAGCCTTAAGAATTATAATTGGTTGAGTACCAATCGAAATTTATAATTCGGACTAGGGCATGAATCAATAAATGTGGCCCAATACCGTTATCCACTTTCACCAGTGTCTGAGTCCTTTTTTGGGGGTGGGCCTGCAATGAGAGTCATGAACTTATATAAGAAATCATTCTACTAATATAAAATAGTCATCTGCAACTCTCAATGAAAGAAAAACACAGAAAATAAACTCCTTTACAGTTCTTTGTTGATTTTTAGAACACTCCAGTAAACAGAAAAAATATGACATGTCAAAAGGCCTACTTCGTCTCTTTACACAGTGATAATCTATAAACTATATGCAATCCTTTGAACCACTGGCTGGAAGTATCCTTTCTAAACTCCAAATCTCACATGATTTAACTTGCACATCTAAACAAAGAAACAAAACTAATCCACATGAGAATAACAACACAATATGCTTGCAGAATATCAATCATTTCTATCGAAGGAGCAAAATATTAAAACCAATCTTCTGTACCTCTTGAAACTCAAAGATCAGATGAAAATCATCTCAAGATTTCAGATACCTGCAAAAACAGGATCTTTGCAGGAGGGAATGAAAATGTTCAAAATTTATTCACCCTCACAGCACAACAAAACAATATAAAAAACAACAAATAATTTTTTTAGTAAATAACCAAATGGCAGCAGCTAATATCTAAAATTATCAACTAAATTATGAGTTGAAGAACACTACCTGAGTAAAAGTATATTTCTGAAGGTTTCCTTAAGCAGCATACCAATTTTAAAAGATCACCAGGTGATCTTTTAAAATGCCAATCTATAGCTTTGGGGCGGGGGGTGGGGGGATATAAAAATTATCTCCCTTCTGTCTTATCTTCTCTCTCTTGTGTCTTTATTTCCTCTTCCATGTCTCCTCTGTTTAGCTTGTAAACCTGAGAAGAAACCCCATTTCATACAAGCTACTATGGGGGGAAATACTTCTCTCAAAAGCAAGAGGTGTGTGTGCGTACATGCGTGCGTGTGCATGTGCATGTTGTGCGTGCGTGTGGTTATACGTAAAGAGGTGAAATATCTATGCAAAAATACATTTGTTCATATGACTGAGATGATACACTGTGATAAAGCTGCCATTGACCTACGTATACTCCCATCTCCACAATAATGACGTGCAACATCACACGCCTGCATTCAGTTTTCCTATTCTCCAAAGTGTATAACTAGTGAAACAGGGTATTCCTTCAGTTCTGACATGTCTGCACAATCAGCTTCCGACTGGGGCAGAGGAAGGGTAGTTTATATTGATGGGTTTGAAGGAATAAGTACTCAGGAGTGGTTTATCAGCCCCACCTTATGATGGAATTCTGGGATGGCATATCTTCACAGGATGTCTCTTGCTGCTGGGAGGCATAGTGAAGAATCAAACTCTGAACACCTGGCTCCATGGTCAGACCGTATAACCCAGAGAATTCAACCCAGCTATGAAGATCCTATAAAAAGGCCTACAGACAGATAATGTTCACACCACATCACACTCTGCATCTCTTTACCCATAGACAATCTGTTAAATCTTTTATTTCCCAATCTTATCCTTGCCTGCTTTGTACATACTCTTACTGCTAAAAATTTACACTTTCCTCCTCCTCCACCACCACCACCTTCATCTCATTCTGAATATTGATGATCATCACAGTGATCAGCCATGAAGAATATATTGCAATGGCCTTTCATCTAGCTTCCACATCACAGAAAGACACCCGTACCACTGACCCAGTTCCACTTTCTGGTCCTGAGCCCTTTTGGCATGCAAAAGGGCCCCAGGCCAGTATTGATGAAGCTGCTGCCTTCCATCAAGATGGATTGGATTCAAGTGGGATTTAATTCACTTGGGGACCATCACCATTTCCTGTGGACTTTGGCACCCAAGGCCATTAGTCCTTAGGGTTGTCAGGTTAGTTAACTGTCGGCTGGCACTTTGCGTTGAGTCACTGGCAGTACGGTCTGCTCTATTACCACAGCAGGATAACCTGGCCTGACTGGCACACCTTTCTCCAAACTAATCTATAACTACTGCTCCATCCACACTATTTCTCCTTTCCACTATACAACTTGATTATACAATCCAATTGGGAAACATCTAAGCTGCTTGTGAGTTCAGGTGCTCCCCTAGCTAAAAATTTTCCCTGCACATACAGAATCAGTAGGGAGAATTCTTTCAGAGTGAAAAGAGTGGATCTCTAGGACAGGAAGGAAACAAAGCATTATTCAAATCTAGAGTTGTGAACCTGCCACCTATATTGAAACACCCTGGAAACAGTTTTACACAGTTGACCCTGTTCAAACAGGGTCAATGTTCTGGACAAGGAAGACCAAGAATTTCATGCACCCAGTCCCTAAACTATTATAAATCAGAGTGAAGCAATATATAACAGTAATATGAGCAAAAAGAAGTGGCTCCTTTGTTGTTTTATCCTCAGCGGTGGCTAAGGCCTAGGAATAAAAAACAAAGCAGGCAAAATATTATCAACCTCAACATACTCCCTGTTTCAAGAGTCATCAATTATCCTCTCCATGCCATGGTAAAAAATGAGAAATTTTGGATCAGACTGTATAAAATAAGATCTTCCTAATTGGAAGTGGAGCTGTAGGTAAAGAACTTGTTTATCCTACTACAAGGTTTCTACAAGCCTCTGAGTTCCAAATTGGGTTTCTTTTATTTTCTGACTATCACTAGGAGGTACAGTGATACCTCATACAATGTCCAAACTTGGTTCCACAAGTTTGGACTTTATACGGATTTGGACTTTGTTTGAGGCATGCAAAATCCTAGCCACGATGCCTCATACAACGTCCAAATCCTTGCCGCGATGCCTCATACAATGTCGTTTCCATAGAGATACATTGTACTGTAACAGCACAGACTTTAGGGCAAAGTCAAGGAAACAAACAGGAAACTGACAGAACATTAAGAAATCATTCTCTAAAGGCTAAATACATTACAAAAACATGTCAAACAACCCTGATTGTCCAAGAACCTGAAGAATGCTGCAAAAATCCCAGGAATGCTTCTAAAAATTCTGATGAAAAAATTCAAAAAAAATCCAAAATCGCACTCAAAACCACTCCTAAACACTCTTTGCCTTGTGCAAAACCCACAAGAGCAATACACACATGTGTCCTGCCTTTTATACTGCGCAGGCACAATGCAACCTGGGAAAAACCTAATGCCTCATACAAAGTCGAGCGACTTTGTATGAGTTAACTTTTTTCAAGAAATTAGGCGATGTTGTATGAATTCGATGTTGTACGAAGTGGACTTTGTATGAGGTATTACTGTACTCACAGGCTTCAGTTGGAAGCTGATTGTGCAGACATGAAAGACATGAAGGAACACACCTCTGGAGGATTAATATTTTACCACTGTCATAATATTCACAAGGGCCAATTCCTTTTCATGAAGGGGTCACTTCATGTTTCAGTATTCCATCACATTTTTCAATAAGCAAGCTTCACATAAAAGCTTGTCTACACTATTAACATCACATATTCAGAAAAGCAGGCCTCTGATAAAGGCTTTGGTTTGTCTGCTGGGCCTTGTGTCGCAGCTACAATTCACTTGCTAACCGAGAATAACCTCCACTTCCAAAAGGTAGGGGTATGGAGCAGTACATCTCGTGCCTGTTCAGAGGAAGGCATGTGAATTACAAAACGTGCTTGAACTTGTGCACCAGCCTTTGTGGCACTGTCTGGGATGTGACTGGGAAAAAGTACATTCCCTGGGTCATTCCTTTGAAATAGTCTGAGCACCTGTACCTTTCCCAAGGGAAGCAACAAACACCTGTTCATCTGATGCCATACGTGATACCAGTTCCCAGACTACTTTCTCATCAAAGCATTATAAAAGCCCCAGGTTTTGGTAGTTCAAAATCCTTCTTGGGAAGAAGGGCAAATCCCACGATGGTCTGAACCAGCATAGGGGGGCTCAGGCCCCACACTTTGAAACTTAGGGTTTTATTTGCTTAGAGTTTTATTTATTTGAAAATATCTGTTTTACTTTGTTTTATACTTAAGATATTTTTCTAAATAAACCTTTAAAAGATTCTATGAGTTGCGTCTTTCAAAGCTAATTCCAGCTGCCTCTTTTCCTGAGACAGAACTTTGTAGATAAGATTGCTTAGATACTCAGTGATTAGTCTGCAAACATACTTCATCTCTGACTCATAGGCAGAGAAGCTATTTTCCCTGAGAAGAAGAATATTCATGCCAGGGGAAGCTCTCTCAGGGCTACATGGAAACAGACCAGAGCTGGTCAGACAAGGGGGTTTCCTCAAAGTCTCTGGGTCCCTGCTTGTTCCCTGAAGGGGGGCGGGCAGTAGTGGATGCTACAATCACTTTCTAACTGGAAAGCTGGAATCTCACACAGTGCAATGAAGACAGAATTCCTGCAACAACAGACCCACAAAAACATGTGTTACCAGAAGCAAAGCTCAAAGATAAGGAGCAGAAATGCAGTGCTATCTGAGAAGAACACCTTGCTCCTTTTGGGTCTCAAAGTTCTATCAAGACATCTAAATTCTTTCTTTTTTTATAAGTAAACCCCCTCCCCCCTATATATATCTTTATTGATTTTATTTCTCCATGACTGTTCTTCATTTCTAGGCTGTTCTCCCTGTTGTGTAAAGTAATTATGCAAAGCTGTAAATTCAAACCACTCCTGAAACCAAGAGACAGACTCAGTGATCAAGGAAATAAAAAGAAAGAAGATTGAATAAAGTCCTGTATGCAGCAAGACACTTCATTACCTATTTGGACAGAAGAGGGGAAAATAGGAAAAATCTGCTTGGTATCTAAGGAAGAGACAGATTATTAAAAGCTCATATCCTTGACAACCCACTAGAGCAGGGGTTCTCACATTTTCACACTGCGGGCCAGACCACACAGTCCAGACAGCTGAGCAGGCCGGTCACATGGTTCCTCCCCATACCTGTAAAGTTCCGGCTGCAAAAATAAGGGAAATTTTCTGGGCGTGGGCACTGCACACATGCACGCTGCCTCCGACGGGCACACATGCACAGTAACCCCTTTGCGCATGCGCAGTAACCCCTTCATGCATATGCAGTAACCCCTTCACACATGTGCACCGCTGCCTCCGATGGGTGCACATGCACAGTAACCCCTCGTGCATGTGCACTGCCACCTCTGATGGGTGTGCATGCACAGTAAACCCTTCATGCATGCGCAGCCACCCCTCGTACATGTGCACCATCACCTCTGACAAGTGCACATGCGCAGTAATCCCTTCACACTTACACAGCAACCTCTCATGCATGTGCACTACCACCTCTGATGGGCGTGCATGTGCAGTAAACCTCTCTCTGGTCACTCCAAATTCGGGATGATGGCGGGAAAGAGGCGGAAAGAGGGGTAAAATACGGGATTTCCCTGCCAAAATGGGATACTTGACAGGTATCTTCCTCCAACCATAAATGCTGCTGTAAAATGCATCTGCAACTGTTGTAAATGTTTTTATGATAGCCACAGGTGCATTGACGGCAGCATTTATGGCAGGCACAGACACATTTATGCATGTATGGACACATTTTGCAGCTGTTGTAAATGCATCTGCTTCTGCTTCCAGTAGTGGTAAGGGCAGCAGTGGGCCACATGAAATGGTGTCGTGGGCCTTGTCTGGCCCATGGGCCATAGGTTGACCACCCCTGCATTAGAGGATAAAAATTATATAAATTGGAGGAATCTCTCTTTTCTCAAATATACATACTGTACATACATGCACACAAGACACAGTTTGCTGCTGGATAGCAATGGTGGCTAAGTATCTAGTTTTTACAAACTGTCCTTAACTGCCTTATCATAATGCTAAGGACATTTTTATCAGTCTAAAAAAGCCGGGAAACTCCAATCTGGAATGGTGCCTGAAGATACTGCTCAGCCTCTAGACTCTTCAGCTTATAGTTTCAAAAGGCTTGTGCTTATCTTCTGTGCTATATGACATCAGCATGATATCAATGGCTGAGGTAATTTGGAGAACTGCAGTGCACTATCCTCGGTGTGCTGGAGACACAAGAGTTCTATTTTTAATTTTAATTTTTAGAAAATATGATGATGGATGTGCAGAATCAGTGCTTTGAGGTGATGGTGGTCCAGATAGGAGCTAATCAGTGGAAGCTCCATCCACACAAATCTGATGTGCTGTTCATACACTTATCTAACAACCAAAGCAGCAGCATCCAATTTTTTCTGGAGATTAGAACATTTCTGAAGAAGCACGTAAGCACTTAGGAGTTCTCTCAGAACCACTGCTATCACTTGAAGTGTTTTCTATTATTTGTTGATTGAGGCACCTACATCCAGAGAGGTAGTTTCAATGATCTATCTTTGGTAAAGTCCAAATTAGATTACAACAATGAACTTTATATAGAGACATTTTTGACTATGATTTGGGAAATGAAGCTAATGCAGAATATATGAATATATCTCTATTCTGGCTCAGCTGAACATCCCATCAATACATTTCAAAACTCAATTCGAAATATTCATTTGTACATCCTACAAAAAAATCTCAGAAGGAAATAATAAGAGACTAGGAATATTATTTGCAATATGTTGACTATGGGACAATCTCCCCATTGTAGCCTGCTCAGCAGTATCATGTTCATGAGTTTGTTGTCATGTTAAGTAGTTGCAGTATCCTTAAAGCTAATCTATACACTAATTTCACTACTCCTTAACTCTGAGCAGAAATGCTCCTTTTTAAGCATTTTTGTCTCTTGATATATTTCAGGTATCCCCATTTTAACTTCTCTTCCCTTTATTGTTCTATGCTGGTCTTGGACCGTAATAAAGATTTGATTGATTGGTATTCTAAGGACATAATGGGCTAATAATTAAATAGTTAAGCCAAATGATTATAAGAGAGGTAAGAGGAAGCATTATATTATATTATATAACAGTAATACCTCGCATAACAAAAAAAACTCCGTTCCATGGAGCTCTTCACAATGCAGTTGTTAGCGTTATGTGAAGCAAATGGGAGATGCCCTGGATAACTAACAAAAATGTTTGTTATCCAGGGTTCCAATTGACCGGGTATACCCTGGTTATCAAAAACCATGCATAACGAATTATTTTTTCGTTATGCGGGGTATCACCCTTGCATAACGAACGCTTCATTATACGATTTTTTGTTATGCGATGTGTTTGTTATGTGAGTTATTACTGTATATTATATTATATTATATTATATTATATTATATTATATTATATTATATTATATTATATTATATTATATTATATTATATTATATTATATTATATTATATTATATTATATTATATTATATTATATTATATTATATTATATTATATTACAGTAGACCCTCGCATAATGAGGTTTCTTGGTTCCCCAAGTAGCGTCATTATGCAGAAAATGTCGTTATGCAGGTTTCTATGGAATTTCCCCCATAACGACATTTTTAGCATCGTTATCCGGATAACGACGGTTATTTGTAGCATCGTTATCAGGATAATGACGCTAAAACATTGTTATGAGGGGAACACGTGGCGCATAATAATGCATCGTTAAGCGAAAATGACGCTATCCGAACATGTCGTTATGCGAGAATTCACTGTATATTATATTAGTGCAGTGCATATAGTAGTACAGTATATAGTATTAGTATATGGATTTTCTTATATAGTATTTCAATTCTGAGACATCTTAAAAAGTCATTTGAGAAATATAATATTATTACTACTAGAAATGCAGAGAGTTAGAGAGAGAGTAACAGTAGAAAAGGATCTACCTACTTTCCAGCTTCACCTCTTCCCTTGTAGTAATATATAATAACTAGCATATTTGTGTTTGTTTGTTTTTTGGTTAAGGGTGGTTTGGGTGGGGGGTTTTTGCATTTGTGGTTTGTGACTTTTTTTGATCTAATTTATTTGTCATTTTGATTTATTTCTTATTTTTTTACTTGTTTTTACTCTTCTGGCCTCTAGGTGGGGCTGTTAGTAACAGTGGTGTATTGCATATTTTTTTGACTTGTTTTTACTCTTCCGGCCTTTAGGTGGGGCTGTTAGTAACAGTGTTGTATTACTTTTTAAACTTTTTTTCTCTTCTGCCCTCTAGGTGGGGCTGTTATTTAGATTACTGCGATTTTCTTTCTCTGTCTTCAGTTTATTTACGGAACGCATGGAGGGAGGACATGCTTGGTGAGTTCTCTTGATTGTTTGCTCTTTTTATTTTTTTGTTTTGATTTTGTGGTATTATGTTGGGGGGTTTAAATAGAGAGTTTCTACTTAAACCCCCCCAAAGTGTTTCTTAATGGTTATTTGTTTGTTTTTTGGTTTTTAGATGTTTAATTGCTTTAATTATTTCTGGTTTTTTTATTTCTTCCATATTGTTGTTTATTTTGTGTTATTTTTGTTTGTTGATTTAGGTATTTTCGTATTTTAGATAGGTGTTTCTAGTGTGCTTTCATGGTTTTTTCATTAGACTTTGGTATTTCGGGTGTCTTTTGCTGTTTTTGTTGCTTATTTTTTGTTGTTTAATGGTTTTTTAATAATTTGTTTATTTATTTGTGCTTCATTAATGTTTGTGATTGGCGTTTTGGTTAACTCTTTGGTTTTCTTGTTGTTGTGTTTTTGTGTGTGTGTGAAAAAGGGCCTGTCTGTCAGTTCCTCTTTTCTCCATTGCTGCTTCAAAATTTGGTTTTGATGCAGTGATGGGGAAAAGAAAGAGCCAGCAGTCAGCTCGCTCTTTGTCCGGTAAGGTTCGTTAGGTCGGTCGGGTGAAAAGGAGGCATAGAAGGGCTATATGTTTGACGATCTGTCTCCTTTTTTTCCTGGCTTACCTAACCGGAGATCGGCAGGCAGCAATCCGTAAGAGGTGGTGCTCTTCCTTGCGGATTGCTTGCTGCTGCTTTTGCATTACCTCCACTGCTGTTCCGTGCTAGTTCTCGAAACAGTGGTGTCGGTAGTACAAAGGCAGCAGCCAGTCATTCACCAGGGAGTGTGCTTCCCCTGATGAACTGCTGCCTGCTGCTTGTTTTTTTCTTCACCCCGGCTCAACTTACCTTGAGGCCGGTGGTGGTCTCACCATGGGTTTTTGTGGAGGTTTTGTTGTGAGGACATGAGGTACTGCATCTGCCTGCGGCGGACTTGTGCTCCCATTGCGGGAGGCAGGTGTTTTTTCAGTTTATTTTTCATGCGCCAGCTTTTTCAGCGTTCTGCGTGCTCGCGCCCTTTAGCCTGATTGGCTGAAATGCTCACGGCGCATAGGATGCTGGGACTTGGAATTTTGTTTGTTTTGTTTGTATTCATGCAGCAGCTTTTTTTACTGCAGCTTGGTTTCTATTGGGCGTGACGTGTTTCCTAACGTTAAATTTGCTCACACCTGTCAGCCTGATTGGCTGAGGCACGGCGCAGAGGATGTTGGGAATTGAAGTTGTTTCCCTATGTTTGCATTCATGGGGCTGTTGCCCCACTGCCGACTTCGGGAATCTTGCGGCGCTCTGCGGTCCAGGTTAAGGCGAGTGCAGGCGGCTCGGTACAGGATACTATGGACAGGTGCGGGAGCATATGCCAGAGTCCAACGGTTAACGTCCCTCTTTGCAGGCGCACCCCCCAATAAAGGACTCAGACACTGGTAAAAGTGGATAACGGCATTGGGCCACATTTATTGATTCATGCCCTAGTCCGAATTATAAATTTCTATTGGTAATTGACCAATCATAATTCTTTAAGGCAAGCAGGCCGAAGAAACACTGGTAAGGTACCACCCAAAATTGCCAACGGCAATTGTTACAATGTATCTATTTGTATCAATTTGTTTGTTGACAACAAACAAATTGTTGACCGTAGTCAATATCTAACTAATGACCCCACCCTCTGACGCGTATCCATGAAATCACGGGGTGATGCATGCTGTCTAGCTGTAGCCATCACCCCGTCGCCTGGTTCGTCGTTGACCGGACAACGTTTAACCAACTTATGCCTGTTTAGTGTTGTCCAGTCAATTGCGAACCTGCCGGATACCTGTGGGTCATAAATGTTTACCTTACCAGTGATACCCGCCCATGTGACCAAAGTCAACAGCAGCAACAGAAACCCCTATATCAAACCATAGCAACAGTGTGGGATGGGCGAAAAAACCAGGACCCGAGAGCCAATTGTGGGTCCCAGCCAAAAATTCCCACCCGGCCCCGAAGCGACCAAAATATCACACTGTTAACTAGGGAGGGGGTGGAGGGGAAAAACTTCTCCGCTCCGTCGCTTCGCAAAATGGCAGCTCGGCTGCCTCATGGCCACCCCTTTTATAAGGGAGCTGGCCACGCCCCCTAACTACCCAGATGCCTTCGTCCGATGGGGGGGCCCGCAAAGAGCGCGGCTGCCATTTTGGCGCCGCGCTTGCATTGCAGGCGCACCCCCCAATAAAGGACTCAGACACTGGTAAAAGTGGATAACGGCATTGGGCCACATTTATTGATTCATGCCCTAGTCCGAATTATAAATTTCTATTGGTAATTGACCAATCATAATTCTTTAAGGCAAGCAGGCCGAAGTAACACTGGTAAGGTACCACCCAAAATTGCCAACGGCAATTGTTACAATGTATCTATTTGTATCAATTTGTTTGTTGACAACAAACAAATTGTTGACCGTAGTCAATATCTAACTAATGACCCCACCCTCTGACGCGTATCCGTGAAATCACGGGGTGATGCATGCTGTCTAGCTGTAGCCATCACCCCCGTCGCCTGGTTCGTCGTTGACCGGACAACATTTAACCAATTTATGCCTGTCTAGTGTTGTCCAGTCAATTGCGAACCTGCCGGATACCTGTGGGTCATAAATGTTTACCTTACCAGTGATACCCGCCACACGGGGAGGCTTCCCAAAAGGCTCACCGCCCCCCCCAAGACCGTCAGCTCGGTCGACAGGCCTGCTCGCCATTCCACTAACCAGAGGTCCATACCTCCCTGCGACAGATGGGCCCCATCCCCTGAGTAAAGCTCATAATTTTGTAGACTGACGCCGGGGAGGCTAATGACGCGTCCCCCGCCCTTGTCGAAAAGGAACCGGGCAATAGCCCCGTTCACGGAGCGTCGGCTCAGTCAAGAGCCTCGAGGCCGAACGCCCCCCTGTAAGCGTACCGCGGTATCGTGTCCAACCAATTGAGGGATGTGGCAGGCCACACATGATGTGAGTAGGGCTGGTCACCGCAAACCGCAAGCTTCTGCGATAGGCCAGTGACCTGCCCCAAGCCATCGCCCCCAAGGTACATAACCAGGACATCGGGCGAGTCAGCATCCCTGATGTAGAAAAGGAATGGCAACAGTTCCCGCCATAACATGCCGCGCTTACCATACTACCTGAGACGTGCGGCTGCACCCAGTCCCAGTCGGGGTCCCCAATCTGTCGCCGCAGCGTAACGCGCTGCCCTGTGCAGCGTAACACGCTGCCCTGTGCACGTGGCTACGGCCCACCAGCCATACTGTCACCGGTGTAAAACGACACCCAGGGTCTGTCAAGGAAAAAAGGGGGGGTGAGAAACAGTGCAGTGACTAAACTGGTACTCACGGTTGAAGAGGGCGAACACAAAACTGAAAACATTGTGATCCCCACCCTCCCGTGCAGCGTATTTCAGCCCCGGAGTACCCAAAAACAACTGCAGTAGAAGCCGCCCCTATCCTGAACGAATGGGTGCCGCAACGAGCCCCAGAGGGGCCAACACTGTCTAGTGCCTTCCCGGCACCCTCCAAATTGAAATTTAGTAAGAGAAGACCCACCTTGGTGACAGAAAAACGGGCCATGGTGCGTGCCACACAGTGCAAGGAAATCCTGTAGGGCACCAACCGGACAGATGTCTGCCGAGGAACATCGTAGCAGTCTACTCCACTGCCTACGCCGTGCTGATACGTTTTAGAGGAGCGTATCCCCCAACTGAGCCCAATATTGTTCACACATACATCTTCGAGTTCCAGTGCCCTACGACTTGCATCCGCCTTATACAGCATCTCAAGCTCGCCGATGCGGAGCACTCCAAAAAAGGCCACCGTTGTAGCCGCTTGAAATGGGCTGCCTCATCTTATCAAAACAGAGGCCAGGCCAGCCCCGGGCCAATTGGGTAAAAACCCCTGGGGAAATCGGGTGGCGGTCGTCCGGGCAACGCCCACGCGCGCGCACCCACCCCTCCAAAACATGTCTCACACGGAAGTGAGTGGTGCTGTCCACGACTTGCATCCGCCTTATACAGCATCTCAAGCTCGCCGATGCGGAGCACTCCAAAAAAGGCCACCGTTGTAGCCGCATGAAATGGGCTGCCTCATCTTATCAAAACAGAGGCCAGGCCAGCCCCGGGCCAATTGGGTAAAAAACCCCTGGGGAAATCCGGTGGCGGTCGTCCGGGCAACGCCCGCGCGCGCGCACCCACCCCTCCAAAACATGTCTCACATGGAAGTCAGCGGTGCTGTCCACGTGACCTCCCACTTTGGCCATAAAAACCAACGCTGACAGCTTAGATGCTATGGTGCGAGGTGCAAGGCCCTGGGCATGCAGGTAAACCATGAACCGCAGAACATGGGTTACCGGGATCGGCCAGGTTCCTGGCATTTGAAATTGGGTACAGAATGCTCTGAAAGAATTAAATGCGTGGTGATACGCCTTACGCGTGCGTGGCGCTAGTGACAGGCCAATCGCCCGGTTCACCTCTCCTTGCCAATGTTCCATATCTCGTCTGGGGGTGGCGAGGGAAATTCCTCCGCATCCGGGGCCAAGGCACGGAACCGGGAGATCTGCAGGCGGGACAAAGCGTCAGCAATATCATTAGTAACCCCTGGGACATGCCTGGCCCTGAAAAGAACATTGAGGCGCAGGCTGCGCAACGCAAACTGGCGCACTAGGTCCATAACCCTGGGTGATTTAGAGGTCTGTGCATTGACAACGTGGACAACAGCCGCATTGTAACACCAAAATGGACAACCGAGTTGGCCCACTCCTCGCCCCATAGCATCCAAGCACCCAGGATAGGGAAAATTCCAGATACGGACCAGCACGTCTGCCCTGATACCCCGGGTAAGTCTGACCCTATGGTGGGGCCTGGATAATCCTGCCATGGCGTCACGCAAGCGCCGAGCAAATGCCCTGCCCGGTGCGACGACCCTGCCAGCGAAATTGAGGTGACCATGTAGCACCAGCAGTTCCCTCAGTGATGCCATGCGCTTGGCCAGCAAGTCCGAGATAAGGGCCACTAGCTTTGACACCTTATCCCGCTGCAACCTAGAAGCCTGCGCTACCGTGTCAATCTCCACCCCCAGGAATACTAGCTGTGTAGGAGGGCCCTCGGTCTTTTCGGGCGCTAAAGGGACACCAAGTTCCTCTATTAGCGTCTGAAATGTGTTGAGGAGACGTGTGGACGTGTCCCAGCCCCGTTCAGCCCCGAATAAAATCATCAAGGGAATGGGCTACAGACCGGGACCCTGATCTGCGAACAAAAGCCCAGTCTAGGAAGGTGGAGAAACGCTCGAATGCCGAGCCCGAATTGGAAGAGCCAAAAGGCATGGCATCATTGAAATAATATGCTCCCCGGAACGGGGGCGCAGGGACAGGGCCAGCGACCCTGCCCGCATAGACCTCCTTATCATTGCTGGCAGCAGCCACCTCCTCCCTCCCCCTGAGGGATAAAGATTGGGGGCATCCTGAGGGGACCTATCACCCATGCAAGGGATATGTAACCCCTGCCTAAAAACCTTGAAGGAGATATCCGCATCCTCTCCCTTCGGGTACAATGTGAGCCAGCGCTCCAACATGTCCACATTAATTGGGGAGGGAGCCCTTCGGTGAACTAGATCCATCTGCGGCAGTCTTGCCTGCCCCCTGTCCACCCCTCCCTCTGCCCCGCATCCCTCCAGGCCTGGGACAGGCAGAGGCCGCATGGGGGCCAGCACAGGGGGGACACTAATGTCTGTATTTGCCATTCTTCCTATTGCAGGAACCATTGGACGAGAAAGTCCAGCGCAGCAGGCGGGCTGGAACCCCCTGCCCCGCCCCCTGGCAGTGGACCTGTGCTGGGGCCGCCCGCTGGACCGCATGTCCACCATGGTATCTCTCCCCGGGCGCGGGGCGCGTGGGTGTCATGTACAAAAGCCACAGCCTCTGGCATGGCTCATCCCACCTAATCTCGGGGTGCCGGGGAATCCGCATATGGAATTACACGTCATAAGCCAACCACGATGGGCCCGTAAAGTCAACCATCGCCCGGTAGATGTTGTCCAAATACTGGACCATCGGAATTGCCAAAACCGGCCGGGGCCTAAGGTACACCGCCATGTATATGAGGTAGGCCGGCAACCAGTCGGCCCACGTACGTGGTGGCTCGCGACGACGTGCCTGCTCCTTATCCTTCTCATCCTGCCCCCCCCTACTCCTTGGTGGGCCCTCTGTTGAGGAGTGAGAAGATATCCACGTACTCCCCCCGCCAGATCTTCTCTTTGGTGGTCTGTGCCAAATGGTCACCCAGCGGTAAGGAATACCCCGCCGTCAGCAAGGCCGACACAGGCACAGCAGGAACTGCTGGCATCTGAAAGGGGGCCTGTACTAACCCAGCCACCCCCAAAACATTCACCACATGGTAGAAAACACCCCCCACCACGGGGCCCTGGGTGGTAGTTGTCGTCACCAGGTGGGGCGCCAGTGGCTGGACTGCCGCCCCACCCGCGCGAGGCCAAGGCCATTGGAAACCCCCCCAACGTGGCCACGTGTGTAGGTGCACTAGCTTGGACCGCATACTCACATGCTGCACCCCCATAGGCCGCCCCCACCGGGGGTTCCGGCCCACTGGGGGCGTCGGAGCTCACAACCGCCGTCGAGCTCGTCGATGGGGCCTGACCCGCACCGGTCTGTTGAATGGGGAGTTGCGAGGCAGTGGCCTAGGTTGTGCCACGCGCCTCAAGCAGCTCGACCCGTCCCGTCGCCTGCCGCTGCCCAGCAGACGACGCGTCGAAACGAACCCCAAAGGGAGCCCAAGAGTGGCTTGCACGGACCAGGGATGCCTCGAGGGCCGCAACGCGGGCCAATAAGGCTTCCACGCTGACATGGGGCAAAGGGCCAGCCGGCCCGCCTACTACAGGCATGGGTACAGGTCCCTGCACCCCGGGGCCCGAATAGGGCCACAACCCCACACCCGGGCCCGTTAGGGCCGATGTAGCACCTGCCAGGGAAGGGGACCGGACCACCCCCCAAGGCTGGAAGGCCTCGGAGCGAGCTGCGCTCCTATAAAGGAAGGCCCAGCAGAATGGGCAACACCAGGAGAGGTGTCCACCGCTTGCGGGCCGAGGGCCGCAGCCCCTACTGGCCCCGTGTGTGGGCCACCATCCTCTGGCCAGGGAATAGACCCCATTCCACCGGTCCCGGTGGGTGCAGGCAAAGGCGGCTGCTGGGGAGGCGCAGCCGCGGTCCTCCGACCCTGATTGCGCCTCCAAACCGCACGAGCCACACTCGCAGCCGCCTTCTTCTTCGCGGGCCTCTCAGCCAATCGATGGGAAGCTGAAAACGAGAGAATTCAGCGGCCAAAAGGCTTCCCGGTAAAAGTAAAAGCGACGGAGGTAAGAGGGGAAAAACTTCTCCGCTCCGTCGCTTCGCAAAATGGCAGCTCGGCTGCCTCATGGCCACCCCTTTTATAAGGGAGCTGGCCACGCCCCCTAACTACCCAGATGCCTTCGTCCGATGGGGGGGCCCCACAAAGAGCGCGGCTGCCATTTTGGCGCCACGCTTGCATTATAGGTATAGATGTCATGACCCTACTTGGTTTTCTGCAGAAGTGCTGAGTTGAGGGAGATAAATTAAAAGCAGATTCTCCATTACACCAGTGCTATCCTCTGAATGGTGACACTGAAATCCCATTTGCTGAAAAATCATCTTTCTTCTCCTCTTCCCCAAGGACTTTTCCATGAGAGAAGGACAGATTGCATTTTTGAACTATCTTTTTTAAATGCAGCCAACATTTTCATTTGTGCACTTCTTCAAAAACCTGTTATGTTGGGAAGGAGTTGTTTGTTTGTTTTTACAAAAAAACAAGTTCATGAAACTACTTCTTCCATTTTGCCTCAGCTACAATTCCTCTGTGTTCAAGTGTCCCTTCTAAGGCTACATGAAAGGAAAGGAAAACACAGTGCCACAAAATGCTAATGTGTTCTTCACAGTGGCAAGCCATTAGAGCAAATGCTGGGGCAACATGGAATAGGAAGAATGCCCTCCCTCTGCACAACAGGCATAAAATAGCAGTAGTATGTCTGGTGGCATAGGTATGTTGTGTAGAATTGGAATCAAAGCCTTACGAGTTAGACTGAGCAGGGTGGGAAGAGAAAAGACAGAAAGGAATACTTCTTTTCATAACAGAACATAGTCCCAGTGGAGGCACACTTAGCCAGACGTTCAGGTAATCAAATACTGCTGACATATTTTTTCCCCTGGAACACAGATATCAAATTATGCCAAGCAAACTATTAGCTTAGAAAAAAGGGAGGAAAGAACATGATACAGAGAATACTAAGTGGCTTGCAAATACTCTTCAATGGCAACCTCCCCCTGAAGTGTGCAACTGCAACTTGCTTTATACATGCATGGCTGCTGTTGTTCTGGCTCATACTAATGGGAGCTGCAGTCCAACACGCTGGGGAGAAAAGCAGTGTGGGAAAGAGTGGGTTAAGCCGAAAAGACTAGCCTAACCTTATCCAATCAAGAAGACTTCAAATGCACAACAAAATCAAGAGTATTCTCATTCTCTATCTCTTTTTAAGATTTCCCCAATTCTATATAATAAATGCACTTAACTGTCACACCCATCTTAAATTCATCAACAGGCCAAGCTTCAAGTTAAACCAGAGTAATGTTCAAATTTAGCCAGCTTTTCTCTTTCAAGAGCTAGTCCCTGAGTTTTCAGATCAAATGGCACAAATTCAAACACTCCATCACATCTTATTTTGAAGGTTTATTACAAGAGGGTAGACACTGGCCACAACCCAATTGCTAGTGTCAACTAGGGGTATAAATCTTCAGTTATTTCATTCTTGCAGATGAGAACTAAAATTTCAGTAATTCAGTCTCAGCTGGATGAGATTTTTGAATGTTGCGCATGTTTTTCATATTTTGCAAATAATTATTTTTTAAAATTATTTAAGCTTTTTCTGTGCTAAAATGCCTTGTATTTTCTGGACATCACTGTGTGTTTTATGTGGAAGGCACTGTATGTTTTGCAAAATATATTTTTAATTTAAAAATGCACAACATATAAGGTTTTAAATGCAAAAATACATGATTTCTGCTTTTTTGTTGTTGATTTGGGGAGGGTTTTGTTTTTGCTAATGCTGCTAAAAAGGTGTTGATCTTTTTACTCTTATTCAGCAGTAAAAAAATCTCACAGTGACTATTACTATTTTGACAAAGTTTCAAAACCTCCCTTTTTTGCTGAGGACTACAAAAACTACAAATATCTATTAATTAGAGCAAGCTCACTGAATGTGACTTTCTTAAGTGTTGGTTTACAATTCTACAACTGATTTAATGAGCCAACTCTAGTTATGATTAGAATTTGACATTAAATGTGTTCTGACATTACTAACATAACTGATTTATACCCTGATTTATGCCTGAAATAGATCAGGTCTTCATATATAACTAAATTCTCAGCCCAAGGAGACAAGTTCAAGTACATTATATGGAAATTTTGAAAGCTCCATCCACGTAATGGAAACAATTGTTCAACTTTCTACACTTTCCTTCATATTTATCTTGAGGAATCTCAAGCTAAGCTTTATCACACAGGAAAAATAAAAAAAAACACCTTTCTAAAATCTGGCTTGCAGTTACACTCTCCAAGTTCATCTATAGAAACCAGCTTCAACCCAAATCATTTTCATTAGTGAGGATTCTCTCTTACAGATACCGTATTTAACTAGAAATTTAATTCTACTATATTGCAGTTTACTGTCTCCCATATTAGGTTCATGTACTCCTATTTAAGTACCCTGTGGGTCAAAAGGTTATTGTTGTTGTTTTTACTACTTAATAAAAAAAATAGTTCCCAAACAATAAGAATTTCTACCAAGGTTTTACTCAAAATTCAACTTTATATAGTGCCAATGATGTCTGCAAAATTCATACTTCCTGGGTCAGAGGAACTTATGTTGATTCCATTGCATCCAGAGGTCACCAGTGCTACAGGTAAGAGGCTCCATTTCCTACAGCCACTGCACAGGTCAATATATCAATCTGGCTATGGAGCCAGAGGCTGATAGTTTGATTCCCCAAGAGAAGAACCAATGAATGTAACCTTGGGTAAGTTGCACAACACAAGAGTGTTCCCAGAAGCAGGAATGGTAAACCTCTGTACCTAGAAAACCTTAGAAAGGATAGCTATAAGTCAATGCATTACCATCGAGTAGTAGTAGTAGCACTAGCAGCAGAAGAAGAAGCAGTACATACAAAAATTGTCAAAAGAAATAATATAAAAACATTGACTAATATTATATAAAAGGTACAAATTTTAACCCAAAACCTAATTATCAATTAAATAGAGGTGTAATATATGTGCTTTCTGTAGCCCTGATGTTATTATTTCAGAGATCTGCTGTTGGCTATAACATTTTTAAAAATTCACAGCATTGTTCCCTACCCCAATGACTATAGTAACCACTGAAGTGCATTTAATCCATAACTAAATTATTTCATTGCCAGGTCTCTGTATTTTATCAATTTTTAAACTTTAATTCTGGCATATCCTGGAATTTCAATGTCAATTATCCAGACATTTCCTCCTTCTAATACTGTTATGTCTGGTGTAATATACTCAAAGTGTCTGTCAGTTTGGATACAAAAAAATGTGCAAGATCGTAACTCTACTTGATGTTTCCATGAATTCTTGGATGCTGGCAGATTATATTTTTATATAGTGACCAGCGTATTAATTTTGCAACTCTATCATGTCTTGCTTTGTAATCTGTCTGTGCAGTCTTTGGCAACTCACAGATGAGTTGTGACCCAGTTTCATCTTTTTGCTGTTGTTGTTGTTACTTGATGAATCAGCCGTTGCTAATATGTCCAATATTCAACAATTAGCATCACCAGGGCATGGTACTATATATTGTAGGTACTGTATGTCAATTGACATTAGCAAGTATCCTTTGCACACTGAATATAATGGCTAGACATTTGCAAAGAGAATATTGAAATTACATTTGATTCTCGCAGTGATACATAATGAATCTGATACAATTATTAAACCAACAATTTTGAACTATCGTTTGAAAATAGTTTTCCAACCCGTTGTGTAAGAAATTACAGGGATGTAGCTTCTCTGAGCATCATTGATGTACTAGCTTCTGCTAAACTGCAGTTACAAGTTGAAATTGCACTGAACTTTTTACTCAGCAGAGGAAGAGACAACATCAAACTGCATTAATTTCAGCAGTCCCACTGAATGTAGTTCCCCATTCTTTATGGTGGCATCAAATAATATTCAGCATAAACTTTCCTAAAAATAAACTCTGAGAACCAAATGAAACAGTAGCCAACATTTTCAAATTCCTTAGATCACCACAAACTCTTCTAAGCTTGTTATTTAATGTACCCCCACATTTGTGAACAACAAAATATTTTGCAGTATAGAATTTGATCTCCTCCATTTCTCTGCAATTAAAAAAAAACACAGCCTTGAAAAGTTAATTTTCTGATGTATCTCTCCCAGAATCCCTCAACTGGCATGGCCCCTGACCAGGAGTTTTCATTTTCAAGGGGCCTGGGAGGGAAGGAAGGAGCCCCAGAGATATAGGATTGAGCCTAGAGGTGGGAGGTTGAAGGAGCTTGGCTTGGCAAAGGTCCTCTGCTCTTCAGTACAGTAAAACCCCTACATACGAAAAAGTCCATTCTGTAGGCTTTTGCTTAAGTTGAATTTTTATGTAACTCGAAGCAAACCCATAGGAAAAATATTTTTACATAACTCAAAGCAAACCCATAGGAAAAATGAAATTTTTATGTAAATTGAAGCAAAGCCATAGGGAAATGAATTTTTATGTAACTTGAAGCAAACCCATAGGAAAAAGAATCTTTATGTAACCTGAAGCAAACCCATGGGAAATTGGGTAAATCAGGACATGGTTTTAGCACAAAATCATTATGTAAGTCAAATTTTATGTAACTCAAGATATATGTAAATCAGGATTTATTTTTAAAAATAAATTAATAAATCCTAGCAGATAATCAAACAGATATAAACATAGGTGCCTGTCTGGATGCCTATCAGCTCAGAATAAACAATACTAGCCCACAGTGAGGCACCAATGACTTGCAAAGAATAAGTCCTGACTTTGGCCAGAAGTAGAATGCAGGCCTTCAGAAATAATGCAAGGACTACTGAACTCTGCATTTCTCAAAAAAAAAAAAAAAAACTTTCCATAAATTTCTCCATTTAGCTGTATCAAATGTAGCAGCTTCTTCTAGCCAGTACTTTTTATTATGCTGCTCAGATTTCTCATAGCTGCCCAACCCCCGCCATGGACTGCCGGGACGCTGCCTTTCCTCCCAGCCACACCAGTGGGAGCGCCGCCCCCTACATCTCTAGGTCCTGAGCGTGCTTGTTGCCGGGGAGGGGGTAAGAGGAGCAGATGCCGAAGCTGCCACGCCACGTTGCCTGCTCCGGGACCTACTCCATCGGCCCCGGAGACGCGAGGCTGGTGCATGGCTCCCCCAAAAGAGGACAATGTTGTTTTCTTTGGAGTACATTTTGGACATGGAGCCCTGGCTGTGTTTGGGGTTGTGGGTTTAACTTTGTTTTTGGTATGAACTTTGCTTAATTGTATGTTACCTTTTCTGAATTGTGTTCTGTAATTTGTAATTTTGAAAATGTGTAAATTTTGTGATATGTTGTAAGGCCGCCCTGAGTCGGCCTTGTGCTGAGTAGGGCAGGGTACAAATTAAATTGATTGATTGATTGATTGATTGATTGATTGATTGATTGATTGATTGATTGAATCAAGTCCCATCACTAAAGCAAAAAGTTATTGTTGTTCAGTCGCACAGTCGAGTCCGACCCTTTGCAACCCCATGGACCACCATACACCAGGCTCCTCTGTCCGCCATCATCCACCACAGCCAACACAGATCTACATCCATTACAAAGACAATGACATCTACCCACCATATACTCTGGCGCCCCCTTCTCCTTTTGCCCTAAATATTTCCCAGCATCAAGGCCTTCTCAAGTGAGTCCTCTCATTTGGTGGCTAAAGTACTTGAGATTCATCTTCAGTATTTGTCCTTCCAATGAGCAGTCAGGATTGATTTCCGTCCGAATTGACTGATTTGATCTCCTCGCAGTCCAGGGTACTCTCAAAACCCTCCTCCAGCACCATAGTTCAAAAGCATCTATTCTTCTGTGCTCAGCCTTCCTTATGGTCCAGCTCTCACAATCATACATTACTAACATTGCTTTGACTATGCGGATTTTGTTGGTATGGTGATGTCTCTACTTTTTATTATGCTGATCAGGCTTCTCATAGCTTGTGTCCCAAGATGTAAGCTAAGACCCAAACTCTGGGTTCAGCAGTCCATCCTGTTATCTTAAACCCACCTGAGGTTTTTTTTTAAAAAAAAACAACAACGAATAAAGCAACTCCCACCACTCTCAAATATCACAGGTCAGTTATATCTAGTAGGGTTTGTAAAAGTTGCCCACATATTTAAAAAAGGAGGCAGGCAAAGATGAAGTTAAGACAACACAGTTTTCATGAAGCTGAACAAAAGAATTCCATGATTATAGTTTACACTCTTGGCTGCAGTCCTAAACACAATTGCAATTACAAGGTCACTGACCACAGTGGGATTTACTTTTGAGGAAAAATGCATAGAATCAGACAGGCAAAAAACTGAACAGTGTCACCTCTTATGGCAAAAAAAAATACAGATAAAATTTGACTATTGTTCTTTCTAAGCAGAGGACCTGGCGTGAACATTGATATGCAGTATATTCTTCAAGTCAGGAAAAATAGCTACACACTTTCATTTAAAACACATGCCTGAAGACACACAACCTCCTTCTGCTCAAGGGCCACTCCACCTATTGCAGCAAGGCTGTTTAAAGAACCTATCAAAGACCAAAACATTCCTGTACATTGCAAGTGTATTTATCAGACAAGAAAGGTTGTCACAAAATGAAAAATAGCTACATTGTCCTATCAAATGTGCAGCTGTAATCAGCAATTTTGGCAGCTGGTTCCTCGATATTCTATGAATTACATGAGACTGGTATACATGGAGAGGGAAGAAAGGATTTCCGGGGAACGCAGGATCTGAACACAAGACAGCTATGTTGGTTCCACACTGAGTCCACCTGTTTTGTGTCTTCTTCTACACAGTGACTGGAGACAATGTGTATGATGAGGATGAATGATTTTACACATTTCCAGCAGCAAATATGAGAAGGGCCACTGCACCCTTTGAGCAGAAGATTTCTGCTCTAAATTTCCAACACTTGTGTCAAAAGTGCAATTGCTCTGTCCTAGCCATGGCTCCAGTCAAGTGGTCATTTGGAAGTCAAGTCATAATTATCACATATAAGATATGGAGAGGCCTTAACTGATACTTAATACACACATACCACATAGCATACTTGTGGGATGTAAAGTTAAATCACGGTAGCACAGTTTCTACCCAAGACAGAAACTATAAGCAAGAACTCTCTGGGGTGTCTCATTTCATAATCTCTATCTGTCCTATTCTTCAAAGAGTACGGCTCATATAAATGTACATTTTAAGGAAGAGAGGAAATCAGATTTAGACATATAAGCCTTTGCTTTGTTTATGTCATTGAACCATTTAACAGCACATCTACTTTGATCTCCAAATTTACAGCGTGTCATTACGTCTGAGAACCATTTTCATCTCACACTATCAACTCCCCTCACATATCTTGTACTAAACACAGCCATTGAGAGGGCTCACTTCCTGGTTAGTAGGCTAGTACAGTAAAACCCCGACTTAAAAATGCCTCGGGTTACATAAAATTCGACTTACATAATGATTTTATGCTAAAACCATGTCCCGATTTGCACGATTCCCTATGGGTTTGCTTTGAGTTACATAAAGATTCATTTTCTTATGGATTTGCTTCAATTTACATAAGATTTTCATTTTTCCTATGGTTTGCTTCGAGTTATGTAAAAAAATAATTTTTCCTATGTATTTGTTTTGAGTTACAAAAAATCAATTTAAGCAAAAGCTACGGAACAGACTTTTTTCAGAAGAAGGGGTTTTACTTTACTACATTTCTCTACCTATATTCTAAATAATCCATAAACTACTACAAAATGTTTTTTTAGTTAAATCATTGATGCTCTAAACAGTTGGAAAATATGAAGTCTTATTAAATATAAGGGAAACCACATCAGTATAAATACATAACATAATTGATTGTTTTCTTAACTTTTATCTTCCTAACTTTACCCCAACCAGGAAATTTCACTATCCCCTGGTTAAAATTGTCCTGCAGGAATTCACAAAACAAGAAATAGATGAAATAACACCACATTCTAGAATTCTTTCTTTTGTCAGTGAGCAGACGAAAAGATAGTGCTAATTAAAAGAGAAAGTTAAAAAATACAAGAACTATAGTTACGCTATCTCCATGGTTTCTTTCTCCTGAAAGAGTTGGAGACAAAGAACAAGGATCACTGTGATTTCACAACTTCAACTAAAGGCTGAAGTATTCATGACATTAAAACCATGAATGCAATTAACGTGCAAGTTTTGTACAGCCATAGAGAAGCCTGAGCAACCCAGGGACTAAAGGGGATGGGCTGTCCCCTTAAAAAAATCATCTTTCTCAAGCTGTTTGTTTGCACTTTAAGAGAAACATTTCTTGTAAATGCAAAGACTACATGACAGCTGGAGTGTGGGGGTTCAGAACTATGACGAGAAAAAAAGATGTTCTCTACTGGTCCTGATTGGTAGTGTTTTGAGCTTCTCTTACCATTAAAAAATACTTTCATGTCAATTGTACTCCTGTAATACACATTCTCAAAAGTAATTCTACCTACCTGCTCCAAGTACACTTTCCTGTGGAAAATCATTAGTCATAGTCCTACGTGTACTCAGTTCAATGGAAATTACATTCAACAAGGGAAATATATTTTAAAAAACAATGTAGCATGGTAAACAGTGTTAACAAAATGAACCAGTTCTAATTGGACTTGAAATTTTCAGTGCGTCTGATGAGAAGGGAAAGTGATTGGAAGCTGGAAAATTGTATGAAGAAAGGCATTTAAGTGTTTAGCACTTTTCACTTCAGAAAAAAAGAGAAGGCTAAAATTATGAATACTGTACTGCAGAGTGACAGACACTGCCATGTGATATTAGTAGCATCAGTGAAAGGAGGCATATTTAGGATGGACAAAAGAAATGTCTTTATTCCACATTTAATTGACATAAGACATTCACTGACATACTAGTACGTGTGATAACTACTAGAAATTTATAAAGCTTCTAAAAAGAGATTGGACATTTTTTTTACTGACTATTATTGATAAAATTATTATACAAGGCTACTAAATGAAGCCTCTGAGACCAGAGTCAATGTAGCTGTGAATATTAATCACTGGAGGCAGCTGAAGGCTCAAACTATGCTCGAATACAAATTTCCCAACATCATCCTGGTGCAAACAGGATTCTAGAGGAGAAGTGGGCGACTGTGGCCTTCCAACAGTCTTAGTCTGCATAGCCAGTGTCCCAAGATTATGGGAACTGCTGTAAGGGGGGGGGTCTAGAAGTGAGCTACACATTCTAAGATGCACCTTTAGTTTAATCTAATGGTTCTCAACGTGGGGCCCATGTCCCACATGGGGACTTGAATTCCTAGAAGCCTAAGCTCACCCGGTGGCTTAGTGGTTAAGGTGCTGAGCTGGAGACTGGAAAGACAGGATTCAATACCTGAGAGCTGTACTTGGGGAGCCTCATTCAGGAATCCCCTGAGCAGAGTTTCTCCAGCAAAAATCCTTTCCACCCAGAGTAATCTATGACATGAAATTATTATTATTATTATTATTATTATTATTATTATTATTAGTATTATTATTATTATTATTATTAGTAGTAGTAGTAGTAGTAGTAGTAGTAGTAGTAGTAGTAGTAGTAGTAGTAGTAGTAGTAGTAGTAAATTGGCTGATCAGTGCTTTGGGGAATTAACTTAAGCTTCTGGGAATTGAAAGTCCAAAATCCAAAGGTTGGGAAACACTGGTTTATTCCATTAATGTCTTCAACTATGCCATTCATGGAGTATAAAAGCAAAAATGAATTAAATATATTTGTATACAGAATTAAAAGGCAATTTGATATGCAGAATTAAGAACACAAGAAGATGTTTTGTACTATGTTAGACCATTGGCTGTATGGTGGGCAGTATAGCTCCCCCACATGGTCTGAGAATCCAATACCCATAGACTAACTAAATAGCTCCCTGTGATGGGGAGTTTTGAGAGAGCAGATAGCTTCAGCTGTGAAGCTATCATTTGAAGCATGATACCATGGATGTGTCCTACCACCAATGATGCTGGATTGCAAAGCACCACATGGTACTCCCCTGGGTCAGGAGGACAGTGGGGAACTGGCTGCCCTTTGGAGTCATGATTCATGGATGTTTCTGGCAAACAGGAATTCTTCAGTCTGGAGTAAAACTGAAAGATGCAGAAGGAAGGCAGGGCTCCTAAGATTTTCCCTAGGTGAACTTCCTAGTTCTAAATGTTAATTTTGGAGCTCAAGTCAGGGAAGCTTTGCCAAATGTGTACATTTCAAGCTAAAATCATGGTGAGTTCTCACAACATATGCCCATCTCCCACCTCTGTTTCCTGAGCAGATGTTAATTAAAGAACCCCACATTACCTAATGAGTATAATTACATTAGTGCCTGCCCTCTAAACCAGAATTCTAAACCTCCTTCAAGCCATGCTTTTGGCTCAGATTTGCAGGGCAGGAACTAAACATAATTGTTTAGGCAAAGCCTGACTAATACAGAACAGAAAAGAAGCAGTTGGAGGGGGGGGGGGAATGTGGAGAAGAAATTGCACTTGCCCAAAATTGTTTCTGATCCTGTAAAACAGGGTGCCCAAACTACAACCCACAGGCTGGATCCAGCCCACACCAACCATGCCACTCCTGGAAGCAGAAGTAAAATGTGCCCGTGCATGCACAAAACACTGCCATAAATGCACCTACAGCTATCATAAATGCATTTAAAACAGCCATGGGTGCATTTATGACAGCATTTTGCACATGTGCAGGTGAGTTTTACCTCCACTTCTGGTGGGGTGAACCATCTGACCAGCCCGCTCAACTACGTCACTGGCCCATGGCATGAAAAGTTTGTCCACCCCTGCTGTAAACCATGAATAGGGCTATGACAAAGCAATGGTTCCTTGGGGCACTGAGATCACAGTGAAATCTGAAAGACATTTATAGCATTGTTTCCCATTTAAAATTCAAGCAATAACTTGACCCTTGCAACTGTTTGGGTACAAGCAGGATAAGGGTCAATACAGTATCTGAAACAGGAGCTCTCAAAACATACTTGCTTCATCTGTTTGAAAACTGTATAGATGCTTTATGCCCAAGGCTTTTGATACTACTTTACCTGTCACAGTATGATAACAGGCAAACCATATTAACTGTTCCATTCTACTTGCTAACCATTTTATTCACCTACGTATATACTCAAAATTCAAGTTCAGCTGACTTTAACAAGAAGTTCTTCCAGATAGCTGGATTTCAGGCTCACAGCACAAACAATAAAACTGCTATTAATGAACTGAAACCAACCAATCCGTAATATCCTTAGATACAAAACTTTACAAGAAATTCTGTCACTGACATCACCTAAAAAGCAAGTAAATTAAAGAGCAAGCATGGCTGCAGCATTCACCAATTTCTGAAAACTTTTACTAGTATTTTCTCTAATGTGTTTTCCATATTTCTAAACTGTTCTTGTGAAGAGTAGGCAGATAAACATATACTAAGTACAATCTTTCTGTCTGGAACATCCAATTCTTTATATTTCTGAAGATGCAACACACACAAGATATACCATTTTGTTACCTAATGTAAAATTCTGACTATACTTTCTGACTAAAAATAGCATTCTTACAAAGTCATGTAAATGTATTTACCAAATAACTAAACCATGAATAAAAGGACTGTTACAATGATAAGGTCTAACCTTCAGCACTTTCAAAATGAGAATTAATGTCAACTTTTTAAACACAGCAACAATGCTGTATATCTGGACTAAACTGAAGTCACCAAGCTTTTTAAATTGATCTTTGGAGAAAAAGATTTCATCAGTTTGTTTGTTGGTTGTTTTCTTTGTTTGTCCTCCAACTTGAAGAACCACTTCAAGTACTCCTCAGGTCCATGGCATACACTGGAAGGAATACTGCTACACTTTGGAAAATTGAGCTATTGGCAACCCTCAAGAGTCCACAGAAAAGGGACATTACTGACTGTTGTTCCAATGAATGGAAGCTGATTCTGTTTAGGGTGAATCACTTTCAAAGGCAGAGCTGTTCAGTCAGAATTGGTCAAACTATCCTGCTGTGTAAAGCTCTCATCAAATAATGCTTGTTTACAAATACATCTCTAAATGATACTGACAGGTCCACTTCCAACTCTCATTCAGCACTGGCCCAAACACCCTGTGCTTCCTGAAAGGACAAGAATAGAGTATGAAAAAAGTCAGCCAAGCAGAGAACAGACATCAACCCTCTCTGGGGTTGTCTAATTCATCAGGCATTTTCCAACTTTCTCCTGCCCTCTTCCAGATTTCACTGCACCATTTCAAGCCAATAATCTGCTCAATTTCTGTGGTGTCATTCATTCCTGTACTGCATATAAGAAGAATATATTGACTTTGTTTGATATGACCAAGATTTATATCATTTTTCCTTCAACAATTAAATATTTAAAAGGATTGACATAGCTATGAGTATGGCAATAAACACACTAGATTCCAATAACTGATTCAGCATTCATTATCTGTTAAAGCCCCTCTGAAAAAATAATAATCAAACTTTCAGTTAACACACAGTCTTATAATAATCACAGTCTTGTGTGTAGTAGGTTTCTACATATTTTCCCACACACTGTTTTTCTGTTTCTTCACATACCCCACTCTTTCTTTCTGGATAGTGCAAAAACTTGCATATACTTTTGTGGTATTTTGTGTGGTCTTAATAAAGGTATTTCCATTAAGTAGCAAACCAGCATTTCAATCACAAGCTAATAAAAATATTGGCAAAGTAGATTCTAAGTTATTGAGACACCTGTCCTGCAATGCTTACTGTGGTGTAAACTGTACTGAATTGTACAAGACTTTTTGTTGTTTATGTCAAGTGCCATTAAGTTGAGTCCAATTTATAGCAACCTTAAATTGGGCTTTCCAAGTGTGTGAGATTTTCAGATGAAATTAAGGTTTTTTAAAAAGGTTTGTCTAAAGTGAATAGATTATAAGAAATATGGGGAGAATTTATAGAGTACGTCCTATTGAAGGCGAAAGGTCAGATGACAGTGCATGAAGCAATGCCATTTTTGAGAGGAATGGGATGCAGTAACTAAAGATGAAGGAATAGAATAGTTAGTTTGAATTATAATTTTGTTTTATGTTTATATTTGTGCATGTGTGTGCGTATTGCACACCCGTCAAGCACAGCTCCAGAAAATACGGGACCTGCACAGAACCCTTCTGCACAGAACCCTTCTGTGCATGCACAGAAGGGTTCTGCACATACGCATATGCGCAGTAACTACTTTCCATGCCAGTCAAATTATGGGATGCGGCAAGCAAGTGGAGGAAGTGGTGCGGAAATACGTGAAATCCTGGCCAATCCGGAATACCTGACAGGTATGGTGTATTGGTTTATGTTTTGTCGTGGAAAATAAATAAATCTGTGGGATTTTAAAATCACTCCCAGAGAGTTTTCATGACCAATCTATTTGAACATAGATTTCCTGAGTTCTCGTCTGACATTCTGTCCACTACACCACACTGGCACTTACTTAGAAACTTACATATACCATAACTGCAACAAGCTCACTCTTCCTAACAACAGACTCAAGTGTTGCATACTGATAAGGCTATAATCAAAAGATGGCCACTGAGAGGCTGGTATCGACAAGCTCAGAAGAGTCTGAAATGTATAGAAGCACAAACGTACAAACAAAATAAAATATATAAAACATCAGAAAATGGCTCAGATAGGACTGGTGAATGCTCAGTAGCCAAGTGAAAACAAAGAAAAAAGGACAGGGAGTAAGCAGGATTGGTGGCAAAAGAGGGGAAATATCTTGCTTGGCTGGCAAGAAAATGGTTAGATGGAAGATATACTGTACTATAAACCTTTGCAAAGCAAAATTTAGACTTTGCTTTCTTAAAAAAAAAAACAACCCTGGAATCATTTACACACTTTCTTTTTCAAAAAATTGATACAAATTTTTCTTTTTCAGGGCAACAAAACTGAAACTTTTGAGTTCATGTTCTTCCCCTTTCTCACATCAGATACAAACTATGATACAAGCCTCAATATAATTAATGAATACAGTAGAACCTCGGATAAAGTCCAAACTCCATTCCACAAGTTTGGACTTTATCCGATTTTGGACTTTATCCAAATCAAATGGGCAATGCATCGGATAACGTCCAAAAATTGACTTTATCCGAGGTTCCTATACCAAATGCCTTAGATAACGTCCATTTTTTAGCGGTTTTGGACTTTATGCAATACATCGCGTGTGCATGAAAACCTCGACTTTATCTGTACCAGATTTTATCCAAATCGAGGTACCATTGTACTTATATCATTTCCTTTTAAAAGCATGGGAAACCTGTCAGCTACTGGAAACATCTTGTCTTTAAAGTAACCAAACTACTGATAACAATCATCAGCCAAAAACAACTAGTGTGGCAAAATCATGCAGTAACAGTTGTCTCATTCCTATCTTCTCCAGAAGTGCAGAGTTCAAAAGTAACACAGTACAAATAACTGTTAAGATGTTAACTTGGGAAGGAACCATGACAAATATATTTCTTTTGAATACAGCATAATGAGTGATAACATCATTGCATTTCTTCCATATAATGGATCCCTTTCATCCATTACTTTGGGGGACCTTTTGCAGCCAGTTTCAAAATTCATGCCATGAAAGAACAGAAAACACAATTATTACAAGGATTAACAGCAATGAGTTTCTTTCTTAAAATTGCAGTGAGTAAAGCTGATGATTTTTTAAAAGGTAATTTTCTCTTGTCTGGCTTTATCTACATTTTTTTTGGGTTTTTTTGGACAGAAAAAAACAAGGAACTGTCATCTTAGAACATACCTGTCAACCATCCCGATTTGGCCGGGAAAACCCGGTAATTCGACGTCGATTGACGTCATAACCCGGCTCGGGCTGCCAAAACCCTGTAATTTGGCAGCGGGGGAAACGCTTTCCGCGCATGCGTGGAAGGGTTTTACCCCTTCCACGCATGCGCAGAAGCGCTACGCCGCTTGCGTAGGGGCTGCGCAAGCGGCGTAGCACTTCCGCGCATGTGTGAAAGGGGTAAAACCCTTCCACACATGCGTGGAAAGTGACCTGCGTACAAGCGATGTGCGCAGGTCCTGTTTTTCTGGAGCCGCGGGTCGACAGGTATGTCTTAGAAAGAGGTGAGTAGGCTCAAAATAAGCTAGAAACAAACATCCCTTGGATGATGGGGGTAGACTGGTTTACCAAGACAAGGTTCAGGAGTTTTTGCAGTTCTTTTACTAGAGAAATGGCATTTGAGAACCATATGTGGAAGGTTCCATACCTTTCAGAGCTGTCTGTGCTACAATTTGGAAAAGCCAGTGAATACTTCTTCAGCACTTACACAGCACAGCTCAAGCAGAACAGATTGCCTTAGTCTTTCTTTCTTTCTTTCTTTCTTCCTTCATGTCAGATCACTAGACATTTCTTATTTATTTATTTATATTTTTAGCATTTTAATAAGCACCTGATTTAGTGAAGGCACTACTCGTGGCAGTGAACAAACATAAACACAGGCACAACAATAAACACCATCATAAAACAAAATTAAAATCAAAGGACATCCAAAAGGTTGCAACCAATAATATACAAAACAGTTAATTAAGATTATAGAGCAAAAATTACAAATCCAATCACAAAACCAAAAAAGCAAATAAGACCCCTCTTACTGAGAAAGCATGTCTGGGGGGAGAGAATGTTTATGAAATATAGATAAGAATCAAACAAATTAAAATGTTGACATTAATAGTTTTTTTACGACCTCAATTATGATACATTGACTGTTTACTAGATCTTCTTTTTACATACAGTAGATAATTAATTCCATGCACACAGATGCTACAGTGATTAAATTTCTCTACATTCACAGGAATTTTCCTGTATCGAAGTAGCCCCATTTTACTTGATTAATTTTTAGTCTTTTTACTTCACTTCAAAGTCTGTTAAGTGACTTCTAAATGGTCCAGGCAGAATCTTGTCCTGGTAGGAGAAACTCTTTGGTATTCATCCATTCAGCAAGGTTTGTGTTGTTTTTGCTCTCCATAGGTTTAGCCTAGACTTTTCTGGTTTAATATTAAGAATTTGAGATGGATGCAGAAAACTTTTTCCTCAATTTTAGCCATTGTGCAGGAGGTTGGTGTCCATGAAGTGGATGGCTTTGCTTTTATATTAGCTAATTTTGTACATTATTTGTTAGTACCTCTCAATGTTCTTCTGGAGGGGTAATGCCAGCCAAATATTCTTTTTCAGTAGAGGTAGTTTTCAGCAATAATCTTGCACTATTCATTAAGAGCTACATCCACTTGTTTAGCATATACTGATTTATATCATATGACAGTCACATATTCTGCTGTGTTGTAGAACAGGGACAGAGCATTTGTTCTTATTGTTTGTGGGTGGGCATCCTACTCTGAACCAGCCAGTCTCCTAAGCATGTTATTTCTGATAGCAACTTTATGTTTGGTCATGATCAAATTCTTTGGGAAAGAGCTATGTTCCAAAAACTTGGAGATTCCCAGTCAACTTGGAGATTCCTCTCTGCTTGTCTGTTCTTTTAGTGTAGGGCACAGACCTGTGTTTTTAAAGGGTTTAGTTCCAGCTGGTTGTTTTTATAATGTAAGCAAAAACACACACACACCAGCTGGATCAAAAGAAGAGGGGATACTACTGAAATGCATTACAGGGAGGCAGAAATAAGCTGGTACATAAAAGATTCAGAGGCTGCTTTCTGGACAAGATCAGCAGCATAGATGAAAGTCCGGGTAAATTGAGAGCCTTCATATACATTGACTCTCCAGTAAGTCACTTTCCACCCAGATCCAAAAGAATCACTGCATATCATTCCAGCCACTATCATTTCTTTTTCAAAATCAAGAGACAAAGGCACCTTCACATTTTGTCTATATATTTTCACCTCTGGAAATAAAGAAACATTCCAGCTGATCAGAGTTGGGAATACGGTCTGATTTTGTCATCCAATTTAAAAAAAATCAAAATCCAAGTATAGCCACTGATCCTGGTATACGCATTATGTTCAATCAAAACCAAGAGTTTGGAAGGGCATGTCAAATCTTCCCTAGAGCCCTCGCTCATCAAAACCTCATATCCTTTTTAGGGAAGTTGCTTCCTATACCAGAATAATCCTTCTGCAGTTCACAAGACCCAAATCTACAAATTCTCACTAAATCTCTCCCTTTTTACTATTACTTCCCCCCCCCAGTATGTGTCTGCCAAAAAAACAACAACAGATATTCTACAGACCAGAAAAGTAAAGGAAATTTCTTCAGGCAATCAACTATGGCCACTTTGATCACAGAAAGAAACTGAAGCCAGAGAAAAGGCATGTTAAATGGGATTCTGGAGCTCTTACAACTCGGCATAAAACTGCCAACTCAAGTCCTGCTTGAGAAACGTGCCTTCTCCTTACACCTTGCACTGCAAATACCACCCCCTAAGCAATACTCCGCAGTACAGAGAATAGATTTTTCTAAATCTATAAACCTATGCAAGATCAGGGAAATTAATACAACTCTTTGCCGACTTAATTTAGATAGCCCCGTGCCTGTGCTTTTATTTAAACAGCAGTGTGATGTAGCCACAGGATAAAGGGATGATGGAGGGTTTTCCAGGTAAATAGCTACCTGCCATGATGCAGCCAAAGCCAGGCAAGTAAATATAAGGAGAGAATGATGGGATGATCCTGTTCACCAGCCTAGCTCTCTGGAGAACAAGTTAAAAAGCCAACATCGGACAGGGACTGAAAAGCTGAAGGAGGGGGTTCCTGGCCCTCAAAGGGCAAAAGACACTTGCAGGGTAGTGTGATGTAGAGCACTGTGACAGTGGAATCGACTGTCTCGAGAGGTGGTGAATGCTCCAACGCTGGGAGCATTCAAGAGAGAATTGGAGTTGGGAGTTGATGGCCTAAAAGGCCTCTCCCAGCTCAGTTATTCAATGATTCTATGGAGGAGGATTGTAATGGGTTGACACCAGGATGCTAGATGCAGGGCAAGCTTGCATTCAAAGACCTGTGCTCTGTCTTCGGGGACAGAGCGCCTGCCAAGAAGGTGCTCATGTGGGTTCCTATGAAACCAACGCCCAGGGCTGAAGACCTTCTTTAACAAGAGGGGCACAAGAGCAATTAGCAATAGCACCAGGAACATAGTCAGGGGGTGGTCAAGGGGGGGGAATCATCCTCCCCTGAGCTAACAGCCCGGCCCACCCACCCAGGGCTGTGTGTGTGTGTGTGTGTGTGTGTGTGTGTGTGTGTGTGTGTGTGTGTGTGTGTGTGTGTGTGTGTGTGTGTGTGTGTGTGTGTGTGTGTGTGTGTGTGTGAGAGAGAGAGAGAGAGAGAGAGAAATATTGTTGCCCCTCTTGAAAAAATACACACACACACCCATCATCTAGAATCCTGGCTACGGCCCTGAATATCAGTTCTATATCGCCCCATAGCACTTAGCGCACTCTCTGGCGGACCCACAAGTTAATTCGCGTCTCTCCCCCCCCCCCCCCACAACATGCGGGGCGTGGGGGAGAGGAGGACTCATTTCACCCACCACCTCGGAAGGGTGAGAGGCTGAGCCGACCTTGGGTTTCCCGTCGGGATCGAATTCCCAACGTTGTGGCCGACACGCAGCGCAGCCCACGCAAGCCTCCCTGTTTCCTTCCTCCATTGCCACCCACCCGCCACGCAATGGCAAAGGAGGGTCCTGTGCCTCACGTCGAGGGAAGGGGGCTGCCCCCCGCGGCGAGGCCGTCGGAGGGCACCAGGGAGAGCCGAGGGGCGGCTCTGAAGCATATCCCCCCACCTCCCCCGGCTCCGATCTCTGGTCTCCCAAACGCGCCCGCACTGAGAGCCACCCCCCCGCACCAGTCCCGCTCCGACGGGGCGCGCTGCTCACCTTCGCTGCCGGCCGCGCCGCCCAGCCCGCTCCGGGGCGCCCCGCCGGGCAGCAGCAACAGCAGCAGGAGCGGCGGCGGCGGCGGCCAGAGCAGCCCCGGCGTCGGCGTTGGCAGCGGCAGGAGCAGCAGCGACGGGCGGCGGCGGCGGCCGAGCATCCTCAGTCTCTCTCTCTCTCTCTCGCAGGGCGCCGCGCACCGTCTGCCGTCGGCGAAGGAGGCAACACCGCTCGTCCTTGGGGGGGAAGGGAGGGAGTCCCTCGCACTCACACACACACACACACACAGCAGCCGCCACAAGCGCCCGCCACCTCCGCTGGGCAGCCGGCGGGGCGGGAGGACCAGCAGCGCGCGAAGCCGTCCCGCTGCGGCCAGCGACTGCCCGGCGAGCCCGCAGCCAACACACACTCCTCCCCGCCTCCGGTCCTCCTCCTCGACGCCGCACAGCCAGCAGCAGCGATGCGGGGAGGAGCCAAGGGCGGACAAGCCCCGCCTTCGTCGACGCCCCTTTTCCAAAATGAGAGGGTGGGGGTTGGGAGTTGGTTGGTTACCCATGGCATGACGGGCGGAGGGGCATCTTAGAAGGTCTGTACCGTCTGTTCCCTCTTTCTCTCCCCCTCCAGCCGAAAGGTACTGGACGGTTTTTTTGTTTGTTTGTCTGTTTTTACTACTTAGCAATAGCCATCGGAGGACTGCAGTGGCAAAAGGTGCTGACTGGAACGGAAGGTGGGCAAGTCAGCAGTTGGAGTGAGCGCCCGTCTCTGCCCCAGCTCCCCTGCCAACCTAGCACTTTCGGAAGCAAGTACAGTGACGCCTCATACAACGGATTTGGACTTTGTATGAGGCATGCAAAATCCTAGCCATGATGCCTCATACAACGTCCAAATCCTTGCTGCGATGCCTCATACAACGTCGTTTCCATAGAGATACATTGTACTGTAACAGCACAGACTTCAGGGCAAAGTCAAGGAAACAGGAAACTGACAGAACTTTAAGAAATCATGGTCTAAAGGCTAAAGACATTACAAAAACATGTCAAACAACCATGATTGTCCAAGAACCTGAAGAATGCTGCAAAAATCCCAGGAATGCTTCTAAAATTTTTGACGAAAAAATTCAAAACAATCCAAAACCGCGCCCAAAACCACTCCTAAACACTCTTTGCCTTGTGCAAAACCCACAAGAGCAATGCACACATGTCTCCTGCCTTTTATACTGCCCAGGCACTATGCAACCTGGGAATAACCCCAATGCCTCATACAAAGTCACAGCGACTTTGTATGAGGCAATTATTTTCAAGGAATTAGGTGATGTTGTATGAATTCGATGTTGTATGAAGAGGACTTTGTATGCGGTATTACTGTAGATCAATAGTGACCACTTCGGTGGGAAGGTAAACAGCGTTCCGTGCGCTCCGACAGGACCGTAGACAGGGAGGCTGCCCCCCCCAAAAAAAACCTCTCCTGCCTGCCCTCCAACCCACCCCATGGTGCGAATGTTATATATGTCAGTGTGACATTGTTGCCCCTCCTGAATTTTTTTTGCCCCTCTTGAACCCCCCCAATAATAATAATAATAATAATAATAATAATAATAATAATAATAATAATAATAATAATAATAATAATAATAATAATAATAATAATAATAATAATAATAATAATAATAATAATAATAATAATAATAATCTAGAATCCTGGCTATGGCCCTGCGCTCCTGTTTCTCATCATGCCTGTCACATGACCATGGAAATGCCTGCAAATGCAGTTAGCGCTGGTTCATTGGCTATAAACAGAGATGAGCAATGAACCCTAAAGTTGGATATGCCTGGCTTTCAAGAACCTTACCTTACCGCCCCATAGTGCTCTTGGCGGTTCGGAAGTTAATTGGCATTTTACCACACCACCACCCACCACCCCAGCATGCTGGGTACTCATTGTACCCATCTCGGAAGGGTAGAAGGCTGGGTCAGCCTTGAATCTCCCCATCAGGCTTGAACTCACAATGTTTTGGCTACAATACAGCCACTTTGGCTCAGAAACAGAGGCTTTCCACCACCTTCATCATCAGAAGTCTGAAAAAAGTTACTTTGGGGGGTGGGGACTCGAATCCCCCAATCAGCCTCCCAGAGGCGATGATGATGATGATGATGATGATGATGATGATGATGATGATGATGATGATGATGATGATGATGATGATGATGATGATGGGTGAGTTCACATAGCACTTGGGAGTATAGGTTTCACACACATTATCCGCCCATAAGCTTTTCAATGGTCCTTCAGCCCTATAAAGTAGGTCAGTATGTTCGTCTTCCCTCCCAGTGGAGGAGATGCCTAGATCAGCTTGCGAGGCAGGGCTGCGGTGGAAGCTGTACTGGGGAGGGGAGGTGCGGGGGGGGGGGGAGAATGTCCATCAGTCAATGCAGCCCTGATGTGCGGAAACGTCGATCCGAGGTGCTTGGAAGGTAACTGTGGGCTTATAGGTAAGACAAAGGTGTATTAACATCTCTCCACACTGCCTCCTATTTCCAAACATACTACATTATATTATTGCTTGAAGCCTAAACTCACCATTTCTGGGCTTTGTTGGTCATATAAGCAAGATAGACAACATTGTCAAATCCCTCCCAAAACAGCCCAGTGCTATTTGCATGGATTTATATCCCACCGCCTCCTAGTATTTGCCTTTCAAACCCTCTGGAGTATATCTATACCCAGAAATGAGGGCAGGGGACCATTAAAAACAAACGGATATAGTAATCTTCGTTCCATATTTATTCCAAACGTCATGTTAAGATAACCTGTCTGAGGGGGAGGTCCTGTTAAAGAGTAAAAAATCCCACATTTTGGCTTGCTCTCCAAACATTCGACAAACATTCTTAGGGTGTTGTTGTTGTTGTTTTGGGAGAGGTTTGGTGACTTCTTCAGTGCCCAAGATATTATCATAATGCTTGTATTGTAAGACTACTGAAAACACAATCAAGCAAGTTTAAAAACATTTTTTTATATACATATATTTTTCTGGACATACAATTGCATGATTACATAATATCTATGTTCTGTCTACTTCACCCATCTGCCACAAAAAGCTAATTATACTATAGTTGTAAAGGATCTAAACCTTACTGGAGCCCGGGAGGCTCCGGAGACGACAACGCCGTGAGCCGCCGCGTCCTCCCGGCCCGCCATTGCCAGGGGTTAAAAGGAGTACCCTTTGGCTGTGGGGGAGCTCAAGGACGGCACTGTTGTGAGCCGCTGAGCCCTCCTGGCCCCTTTATCAGCCAGGAGGATGACAAGGGCCGGTGACTTTGACTATTTTTGTGGCGGTTCTGCTGTTCCTGGACGTGTGGGACTTCTAAAAAGAGTTTTTTCCCTTTTGCCTTGATATGTTCTGATATTGTGTATTTGATACTTTGTACCATTGTGGAATATTGTTTTCTTTGTAACTGTATTGATTATTCATTGTGTATTTGTATCATTATATTGTTGTAACAGCATGTACATTAATTTGTTGTTAACCGCTCTGAGTCGGCCATGTGCCTGAGTAGAGCGGGATATAAATTCAATAAATAAATAAATAGGGTGTCCACACTATGCAGTTGTATCAGTATGATGCCACTTCAGCTGCCCCGGCTCTTATGGATTTCTGGGATCTGTGGTTTGGTGAATGACTGAGAATTTTCTATTGGGGAATTCTATAGCATTTTCCTTAAACCACAATATAGAACAGAGCCATAGCAATTATAGAGAAGACAGAGTACTGTACTCAAGTTCAAGGTCTCCCTTGCTCAGAAGCCAGTTGTATCTGACTCTAGGGGGCAGTGCTCATATCCATTTACAGCCAAAGAGCCAGCACTGTCTATGTCTGTTACCTTTCCCACCAAAGTGGTCCCTATTTATCTACTTGCAATTTCTTGCTTTTGAACTGCTAGGTTGGCAGGAGCCAGGACAGATGACAGGACTCACTCTGTCATGCAGCATTCAGGTGTCAAACTGCTGATCTGGTGATCTTCCAGCCATCAAACTCAGTGTCTTAACCCTAAGCCACCATGGCCCATGCTACACCTTATTTTTAACAAAATATTTATTTATACAGAAATACATATGTCTCAGTTCCTGCCAACCTAGCAGTTTGAAGGCAAGAAATTGAAAGTAGATAAATAGGGACCACTTCGGTGGAAAGGTAAACAGCATTCTGTGTGCTCCAGTGTCTACTCATGCCTGCCACATGACCACAGAAATGTCTGCAGAAGCACACAGTGTTGGCTCTTCGGCTATGAAACCGAGATGAGCACTGAACCCTAGAGTCGGATATGGCTGGCTTTCGAGCAAGGGTGACCTTTACCTTTACATACATACATACTGGAGCAGCAGTGGACCGTTCTTGTTCATAGTCATAGGTGCTCATTTCATTTCAATTTATTATTTGATTTTATTATTTGATTTCAAAATGTATTATCTTTTTTTAAACAGTAAAAGTTTGCTCATTCCATAGTAACACCAGGACAGCAAAAAGAAAACTTAGTTTTTATTCCTGGAGTCTTGTTAATGTCACGATTTCGTTGACATTTTAAATTGCAAAAGTGCACCTTATTTTGTCAGGGGAACTGTTACTTATTTCCCTGGTTTTCTTTCCCCTTGAAACCTATCTGGAATGTAGAAGGAGCAGTGAAGCCTGGAATAGCAATTGGATGGTGGGGAGAGGGAAATACCAGTCTTTAGTGATTTTCTTCACAACTAAAATATCACTGTCTAAAGTCCTGCAAGACTAGAAATCTAGTATCTAAAATTATTCAGCTGTGCCTCTGACTAAAAGCCAAATAAAATTATATTCTCTAACTATTCTGTGAGAGAGATCGTTTTTTTGTAGCATTTTGTCTAGTACTCCTGTAGAACCCAGTATCCTCAAAGGATGAGCCCTGTGGCTTGGGATCATTTGACAGCCTTTCAAAATCATGACACATTGCTTAATATGCTGCCAAGGTTTATCCGTGTTTGTGTGTTTGCCTTTGGTTTTTTTTTTTCCTGGCTATTTATACCTTCATACTACCCAAGCACTATGGGCCCCAGAGCGTCCCACTGGCCAGGGAAGATAATAGATGCTGTATTGTATCCCACTGAACAGAATGGATGCTGCACTAACTTAGAAGCAATAGTTAAAATAATGTTCATCCTTTAGTGTTTGCTTCCTGTAGGCATTTATAGAGTACTACAATGTCCTTAAAAATCATAGCGTAGCCTTGCTTAGTACTATTCTTATGTTTCAGCCTTCTTAATAAAAGACTCTGTGATACCTTGGTTTCTTGTTAGCAGAAAATCCACAGTGTCCTTCAGGGAATGGTTTGCTAAAACCAGTCATCATTTCAGGCCATTAAAAGAACAATCATCACCTTGGGGAATACAGATATAAGAGTTTGGCAATAGTTAAGAATGTAACCAACATTTTCCATCTTCTTATTTTATGGGCAAAGTTACAGGCAATCTTTCCAACACTATACTGAAAGGCGGGGGGGTTGGCTGGACGCTGGATGCTCCACGCTGCGGTATTCAGCCCCAGCTGGGGTGAAGAAGCCCTTTACTGGTCACTTCACCTGCCGGTTGCACCTGCCCCCCCTCGGAATTAAAAGGCGGGGGGCCGGATAGTTTTCTGTATTAGGGCTGGGGTAGGGATAGACAGTTGTTCTATTACTGTATTTTTGCTTCTTACTCTTGTATTGCTATTTCGATTGCATTAACTGTATTGCCTTTTGATATTTATTTTTGAATTTTTGGATTGTTGTATCTTTATTGTATTGTGATGCCAATTGTTGTTAGCTGCCCTGGGTCGGCGTAAGCCGAGCAGGGCGGGATATAAATCAAAATCAAAATAATGCCCCCCCCAAGTTAATAATTAAATCAATGTGGATTTAAAATTCAGAAAATATTTAAAAGGGCAATTATTTGTGATTATTTTACATGAAAGCTTTAGTTTACAGAGATACTCAATGTGGTTCTTAAAATCACTTCTTAAACATCTCACTTACCTTGAAAGCCCTGTTAGGATTGTTATAAGTCAATTCCAACTTGAAGGTGCATAACAACAAATATAGTTTATTAAACCTCTTGTCACCATACAAATAACACATGTAAGAAGAAAGAAATCAGAATGTTGCATTTTAAAAGGAATTCAAGCAAGGGAGATCTTTACCATTACTAAAGGCAAATTGCTATATTTTAATGTGAGTTTTTTGTATATCAAGTCCACTTCATTGGAAATAAGTGTGGGACATATGATAGTTCTATCTAGTGGACAATTTTGATATTTTGCATGACTAGTGTTTGTGTACATCCTGAAAATTGCAGCAAGAATACTGTACTTTGTTTACTGGAAAAGAAGTGGACTGACAGTTACAGTTTGGCTTATAATAAGTAATAATATTGAATATTACTCGTAAATATCTAGTTCGGTAGCTGTGCTAATTGTAACTTAGTTGCATGAAAGATTCAAGAAAATCATATGATCCCATATATCTTTCTTTTAAAACTCAGAAAGTTCACCTGGTGAGATATACAGTACATCGCTTAAAGAGCATAATGCGTTCCATGGGATTGCTCTTTAAGCGACTTTGCTCTTTAAGTGAAACACCATTGTAAGTGACCAATTGTGACCTCTGGTGGGGGGTGGGGAATTGCAAATCCTGATTTAATTGTTAAGCAAATTTTTGGTTGGTTTTAATTTAATTTAATTTATATACCACCCTAGCCAATGGACTCTGGGCAGTGTACACAAGTTAAAACCAATATAAAACAATTTTAAACCCTTAAAACATAGCAATATTGCAACCTTTCAGATAAAATTCTGCTCTTTAAGTGAGTTAGACTCTAAGCAAGGCACTCTTTATGCGAGGTTTTACTCTACGAACAATGGAAAAGGAGCATGTGTCATACAGGCAGATTTTAGAGAAAGGTATTCCTCTTTGCAGTGAATATTTTGTTATGTAGAACTTGATATTTTGAGAAAATGGGACTCTACTTGTTGCCAGGATACTTAAGTAATGAACCCACTGAATATTCATTGCCTGCTTCAAGAATGCCATTGTCACTTTGAATATATAAACCTAGTGACCAGATACTGTATCCTGCTAATCTGAAGAAGAGAACTATAATCCATGAAAACTCATACTACAGTACATTGAATTTGATAGGCTTTAAGGTGCCATTAGAGTTTTGTTTTTGTTCTGTGCTTTCACACAATTCCTTTATGAAAGTCTCCATTGTGGTAAACAAAATCCCCATCATTTACAAAGGACAAAAGAAACAAATTAATCCATTCAGCCACATGATTGAAAGCTTGTAAAAGTTTCTGTGGGGAGAGGGACTACAACTCCCAAGGATCATGATGGCTCACAGGGGATTCTGGGGATGGTAGTCCAAAGAAGTTACTTTTCTAAACTTTATAATAATTGAGTTGCTCCGTCAACTCAATGCTGACTTGTGGAGACCCATTTTTCAGTGTTTTCTAGGTAGAGTGTAGTCAGAAATGGCTTATGTGGGAACTCTGGGACATTACAGTTTGCCCAAAGCTATGTAGGTTGGTTCTTCTCCCCAGAGGCATGGTGGGGAATCAGACTCTTCTCAACTTCTGGCTCTATCTGAAAACTCCCAATCCCAGATACATCCACCAATAATTTGATAACAGTGCAGTTTTATTTTTATTTATTTATTTATTTATTTATTTTATTGTTAAATTTCTATACTGCCCACTCAGCCAAAGCTGTGGTTCACACAGTGGGTGAAAACAGATAAAAACAAATAAAAACAGATAAAAACCAGCAATAAGAACCCACCCCTAAAAAGAGAGGGGTGCAGGAACCGAAGAAACCATGGGGCAGGCATCCTCCCCTATATTAACCACCCAACGGAAGCCACCCCTCCACCTGCACCCCAAACTTGGCCCGCCAGCCAGATTTTTAGTTCTTTTCTAAAGGGCAACAACTCCGTCTGGAGACGCAGATCCATAGGCAGGAGGTTCCAAAGGGCCGGTGCAGACACAGAGAAGGCTCTCCTCCTTGTGCCAGAGAGGCGAGCCCCCCTGGCCGATGGCACTATTAGAGAGCCCCTCCGGTCCGCTCTGGTTGGACATACAGATGTCCTTAGGGCGATGCGGTCTCTATTAGCTAAGCCAGGGTACACAGAATGAGTCTTCTAAAAGATTGTAGTATTTTTTGACCCACAATTGAGCATACCGTGGACAACAGCAACCTTGGTGCCGGCTAATCTTTTTCACACTTGGTCAGGCAAAAGAAACTACGGAATGAATTCACCAAAAAGGTGGCTTCATTTTGGCAGTTTAAAGTCTGACATAGACACAAAAGAAGAATTAGTTAAATCTCTCCAAATTATGAGTTAGTAATACTCCTACACAAACCAGCCTTACATTAATGTTTAATCATGAAAAAAGACGTGTGGAGAAAATGACCAGAGCTAATCTTTAGAAATGGGGTCAGAGGGGGGGAAACTCTTTATCTTTTTTACTTAGTTTTCTTCCCTCCCTTCACCTTAAAGAGCAGCCTGTTGTAACGTTAATTCCCAATACCAGCTCTGTGATTTGTTTTTGTTTATCCTGTTTTTCTTCTGGATGTTCTTGTGAAGGTCTGTGTGTGAGAGAAAGAAGTTAGCAGGCACTGGGACAGATGATGGGCACTCACTCTGTCAAGGAGTACTCAGGTCTTGAACTGCTGACCTGCCAATTTTCTGGCCAAGCACAGTATTTTAACATCTAATCCACCAGGATCCTTTAAAACCTCAGGTTCTCTGCTCTCTGAATTTCAACTGTCTCTTTTCATTAATTTCAGGACCAAGGCTAGCGTCAAAATTAGCCACATTTGGACAGCTGCCAATGGTTTTATATGCTAGCAAGGGGCCACAGGCAGCAATACTTTGGACTTGCTCTTCATTTCCCCAATCACAACTAGCACAGCCAGGTTATTGATCAGATTGCCAGGAAATACTTCCCCAAGTCTTTAAACAGGGAAACAAATCTAATAATATATGATGCTGTAGGACAGAGAATAAATAATGTTCACACCTTAAATGTTTTTCACTCAATGTCCCAAAGAGCTTACATTGAAAAACCAAAAATCTGGGGGTGAATACAGACCCCCTACCACCTATTTTATTTTATCACTGGCTCAAAAAATATCTGCATCCACTGATACACTGTGATTTTTATTTTATTTTTTGAAAAAGCAAGCTCACTTCAACAGAAGACTATAAAACAAGTTCACATCTATTAAAGTGGAGGGAAATTGATCATCCTGTAAAAGAGAGTACAGTGGTACCTTGCATAACGAATGCATCGTATAGCAAAAAGTTCACACAACGAAGTGTTTGTTATGCAATGGTGGTACCCCGCACAACAAAAAAAATTATGCAGAGTTTTTGGCAACCGGGTATACCCCTTAATGGGAACCCCAGTTAACAAACATTTTTTCATTATGTGATGCATCTTCCATAGAGCTCTGTGGAATGGAGTTTTTTTTGTTATGCAGGGTTCTACTGTATTGCTTTCTGTTGCTTTTTAATGGCTCTCCACTTTAGTGGCAGCTTATACAGAGTGGCAAGGTTAGTAGCAGTTATTAACGTTATTAAGGTTGCCCTTGCTCAAAAGCAGTCATATCTGACTCTAGGGTTCAGCGCTCATCTCTGTTAATAGCCAAAGAGCAGCGCTGTCTGTATCTGCAGATGTTTCCATGGACATGTGGCAGGCATGACTAGACCCCAGAGTGCATGGAACTCTGTTTACCTTCCCACTGAAGTGATACCTATTTATCTACTTGCAATTTCTTGCTTTTGAAGTACTAGGTTGCAGGAGCTGGGACAGAGACAGGAGCTCACTCCATCGTGCAACTGTCAGGTCTCGAACTGCTGACCTTCCAGTCATCAAGTTCAGTATCTTAACCACTAAGCCACTGTGGTCTCAACAGTTATTAAAGTGAACTGTAAATTTGCCAAAGTTGCCCTTCTGGGTGGCAGTTTGTAGGGAAAACCAAATGATAAGTGCTCTAATTCTCTTCCTTCCCAAATGATTTTGCCTCGCTTACTGGTGGTCTATGGGCCAAAGATGGGGACAAGACTCTCACAAGAGTCTTCCCTCTAAAATGTGGAGTATTGACATACCTACCTCCCAAAACATAGTGAACAACAAGAAGGGCAAATTCTTGGAAAAACAGGCTTTGGCAGTTCTGCACAGAACCTTGTCCCTCCTCAAAATGTTCCAAATACTTCTTCTCCCCAAAGAAAGCCCCATGTTTTCCTTTGACTTCCAACCCTTACTATTATATACCTAGATTTCCTCCTCCCCTGAAGGTTATTACTTGGAAGGCCTCCAATTTAGCCTCATCCCTTAATTCATTGTCTATAGAGAAATAATAGCTTCCTAATTAACTGGAAGGTTACATAAAATTACTTACTCAAAGATTTCCTGCCATGTGTGCATTTTGTCCTTTATGATCCACTACCGAGTGGTTTGCCAGCCCTTTCCCTTGGAGCTCTGAAACTTATAAGTTTTGCAGGGGAACCTCAATAACTGAAGAAAGTGTGTTCCTTTCAGCACCCCCGCTCAGCTAAGAATCAGAAAGTTTGTGGTTCACATTCTTTCTTGCTGTAAACTCACTGCATGACCTGAAGTAAAGCATGTTAAATGAATTTAACCCTTGAACAAATGTTATGCATGTTGAATATTACTATATATGTACATATGATGCACCACTGATGCATTGATTCTTCCATCCAGACCAACCATTTGTTCTCCATCTTGTACCTGATTCAGCACTGATCTTAGTAATGTTTACCCAGCTTTTCTAAGTGACAGAAATCGGTGATTGGGCAGCGAACAAGTTGAAAAAGGAAATTAAATTTTACACACACACACACAACTGCTCATTTACTGGTCTGCCAATTACTGCCAGAAACATGCACTGATGAGGACTTAAGTTTGGTCAATGACAAAACCAAGCAAGTGCCTACATTTTGGCAGTCCCGGATTTGATCAGGACATGAAATAAGAAAAAGAACTAGACACTAAAAGTGGGGGGGGGGGGAGAATGATTCCAAAGGTGAAGCTCCACCAGGAAAGTGGATTTCTTTCATACTTTTTGGGAAAATTTCAAAGATTTCCTGAGAAGGAACATTTTTACTGTGGCTTTTCAAATAAAGATTCGGATGTGAATCCTGATTAACCCTCTAATAGTTCATGATGAACAAGGCTGAAGTAGGAGAAAGGGGAATGGATTTTTTCCCCAGTGGGAGGAACACTTCTGGGTCTTTACAGAATGGCACAAATTAAAAACATGGGTGGCTCTTTATCCAGGTGTGACTCCCCAATGTGGGAGGTGAAGCCACTTTCCTCTAATCCCAGGCCATCACATTGCTAAAAAGACACCTCTGCTCCAAGGAAGTTATTGTTTAAATTCAGACACCTCTAAAGGAGACAAAGAAGGGAACAGGCAAAGGTGATAGGGAATGAACAAAATATATACATGTACTTTCACTATTTAAACTGGAAATGAGGATTAAGGGATCCTCAACCAATGACCTTGTAGAAATCTGATTCATGTAAAGATCTCTTCTCAATCAGTCTCATGAAGCAGCAGTTTATATCATCAGATCTTTTAAGATAGAAACTTAAGAGTCCACGAAGTCCAGCTTCATTAGGCTCAGAGTAAGGAAAGAACAGAGAGAGACAGAAAACACGACTGCAGTCTTTGGCTTTACAAAGGATACTAATGGCTTCTCTTTATTCAAGCAGAGTATCTCAGAAATGAAACTTAACAGAAACAAAACTTAAGGCACACAGCCAATCAGAAGTGTCAGAGCCCAAATAAGGAGAAGAAAGGAGAATTCTTCTTCACTCTTCTACGCATGCCCAAAAGCAAGCGTTGTCTCTCAGTAAGCAAAGAGGTCTTTGTTTACACAATGTGTCAGAGACAGCCAGACAGAAAACAGATGCATTCCCACATGTCCTCCTTTTTCATTTAAATTTGAGAGAGGGACGGCTAATCATACCCCTGCATGTCATCATACTCCATAACTACTACTCCATATACATCATCACTGTCCTCCTGGACATCGTACCCCTCTTGACTCCTGGTACCTTGTTCCGGAGGATGATACCTCATTGAGTACAATTGCCGTCGTGCAAAACTCGATGTCTCCCTTCTACGCAGTGGACATGCGTTACACATAGAAATAAGGTTAGGAATACAATTAATGCAAAAACACAAAGATATAAGGCAGATAATAATAATGAACCCATAAAAGAAAACTAGTCTAAGGACAGATAAATCAGGCAACCAAGAAGTCACCCAATCAAAGAGATTAACATCAGTGCATACATTGTTAGTAATGCTCTCCTGTAAATTCTGAAGTTCTGTCTCAATAGTATTATTCAGATCCTGGAATTTTACCCGACATCCCTGGTTCCCGACCAGTTTACAAAATCCTCCGGATTTTGCTAACAGGTAATCTATGGCCAGTCTGTCCTGCATTTGGTCTTGATGAAGCTCAGTGATTTCGATTTGAAGATCCCGTATGACCCTCCCTGTGGCATTGATTGATTTCTCCAGCCTGCAGGTGAGTCCCAAAATGGACCTTCTATTCTCCTGGGAAATGACACCTGGGTATGATCCCAAGGTGAGTGCTCCAGTGATAGCACTCCCTATAGCTCTTCCCCAGGAGCTACCATCAGAAAGCTGAACATCGATTATCACTTCATCATTGCAACCAGAACCCATCGGGCCGGCAGCAGCTCTCCGGCGCCGTGCATCTGCCCGAAGCGGCATTTGCACTTGTACGGGTAAGGTAAAATAACCCAATGCTGCACATTGATATTGTCCTGGATGGAAATTCGTGGCAACTCCATTAAAAATGCAAGCGCGGCGCCAAAATGGCCGCCGCGCACTTTGCGGGCCCCCCCCACAGGACAGAGAATCCGGGTAGTTAGGGGCGTGGCCAGCTCCCTTATAAAAGGGGTGGCCACGAGGCAGCCGCGCTGCCATTTTGCCTCAGCGACGGAGCGGAGAAGTTTTTTCCCTGCGCCTCCGTCGCTCGTTGGTATTGCCGGGAAGCCTCTTGGGTCGATTTTGCCTAGCTAGCTTCCCTTTTTTGTTCGAGATGCCTTCCAAAAAGAAGGCTGCTGCGAATTCAGCTCGGGCTGTTAGGAGGCGCAACCCAGGTCGGAGGACCGTGGTGCCGCCTCCTCAGCAGCCACCTTTGCCATCCCCGGCCGGGGCTAGTGGCTTGGGGTCTATGGCTCCGTGGCCTCCGGGCACGGAGGGCGCTCCGGCCCGCGGCCCGCGAGCGGTGGACACCGCTCCTCCTTCCGCCCAACCTGTTGGGCCGACTACTTCTGGACCCCAGCCTCTCCCGGGGCCCTCTAGCCTCGGGGGGTGGCCTGGTGTCCCGCCTTGGCAGGTCTCCTCACCAGCCCTACCGGGCTTCGGCCCTGGCCAATGGCCATATCTGGGCCATGGGGTGCAGGGACCTGTACCCATGCAAGGGTCAAGTGGGCCGGCCGGCTCTTTGCCCATGGTTACTGTAGACACCTTGCTGGCCCGTATTGCGGCCTTGGAGGAGTCTTTGGCTCGTGCCAGTCAGGCAGGTGCCCCTTTTGGGGTACCTTTCGAGGCGCTATCGGCAGCAGGACAACGGCCGGCGGAGAGGGTCGAGCTGCTGCAGGCGGGTGGCGCGCCTCCGGCCACTGCCTCGCAGCTCCCCAGCCAGCAACCTGGCGCGGGTCAAGCCCCGGTGATGAGCTCTACATCGGTCGTGAGCTCCGACGCCCCCAGTGGGCCGGAACCCCCGTTGGGGGCGGCCCGCGGGGGTGCAGCGTGTGAGTATATGGTGCAAACGAGTACATCCACACACATTCCCAATATGGGGGGGACCTTTCAGTGGCCTTGGCCTCGCGCGGGTGGTGCAGGGGCTATGCCCCTGGCGACCCACCCGGTGACAACTACTGCCACCATGCCCGCTGGGGTGGGCATGGGTTCTTACACTGCTGGGAATGTCCTTGGGGTGGCAGGGTTAACTCATGCCCCTTTGGGTAGGCCAGCTATCCCCTTTTCGGCTTTGCCGACGGCAGGGTATTCCCTGCCATTGGGTGATCACTTGGCTCAGGCTACCAGAGAAAAGATATGGCGAGGGGAGTACGTGGATATCTTCTCACTCCTGAACAGAGAGCCCACTAAGGAAGAAAGGGAGGGTCAGGATGAGAAGGACAAGGAGCAGGCACGCCGCCGTAAGCCGCCGCGTACCTGGACTAACTGGCTCCCCGCTTATTTGATATACATGGCGGTGTATTTGAGGGCGCGGCCGGACCTAGCTATTCCCATGGTCCAATATTTGGACAACATATACAGGGCGATGGTAGATTTCCCGGGCCCCTCATGGCTAGCATATGATGAGGAATTCCGTATGAGGATTCCCCTGCACCCCGAGATGAGATGGGATGAGCCGTGCCAGAGACTGTGGCTCTTGTACATGACACCCACACGTCCTGCCCCGGGGGATAGATACCATTGTGGACATGCGGTCCAGCGAGCAGCTCCAGCGCAGGTTACCCGCCAAATGGCGGGGCAGGGGGTTCCAGCCCGCCTGCTGTGCTGGACTTTCTCGTCCAATGGTTCCTGCAGTCGGAAGAACTGCAGGTATAAGCACGAGTGTCCCACATGTTCCGGTCCCCATGCAGCCTCTGCTTGTCCCAAGCCTGGGGGGGTGCGAGGCAGAGGGAAGGGTGGACAGTGGGCTGGCAAGCCTGCCACGGATGGAACTAGTTCTCCGAAAGGCCCCCTCCCCAATTAATGTGGACATGCTGGAGCGCTGGCTCGCATCGTACCCAAGGGGGGAGGACAGGGAGTACCTTATCCAAGGTTTTAGGCAGGGATTTCGTATCCCTTTTATGGGTGATAGATCTCCTCAGGATGCTCCCAACCTTTTATCCCTCAGGGGAAGGGAGGAGGTAGCCGAGGCCAGCATTAAAAAGGAGTTAGACGCAGGCAGGGTCGCCGGACCTTTTCCCGTACCCCCTTTTCCCAGCCTAAAGGTTTCACCATTGGGTTTGGTGCCTAAAAAGTCCCTAGGTGAGTTTCGCCTTATTCATCATTTGTCCTACCCAGCCGGCCGATCGGTCAACGATGCGATACCTGATGACCTTTGTTCGGTCAGGTACACATCGTTCGACCATGCGCTGCGCATGGTGCGCTCGTGTGGCCCGGGTGCCTTGCTGGCCAAGTGCGACATTAAGTCAGCTTTTCGCCTCTTGCCGGTGCTCCCGGGCGACTTTGAATTGCTGGGTTTTAAATTTAAAGGGGAGTATTATTTTGATAAGGCCATGCCTTTTGGCTGCTCTATATCATGCTCGGCTTTCGAGCGTTTTAGTACCTTCCTAGAGTGGGCTTTCGTCCGCAGGTCAGGGTCCCGGTCTGTAGCCCATTACCTGGATGACTTTTTATTCGGGGGTGAACGGGGCTGGGACACGTGTGCACGTCTCCTCAATACATTTCAGACGCTAATGCAGGAACTGGGTGTCCCTTTAGCGCCCGAAAAGACCGAGGGCCCGTCGACCACATTAGTATTCCTGGGGGTTGAGATTGATACCGTAGTACAGGCTTCTAGGTTACCGGGTGATAAGGTGTCTAGGATAGTGACCCTTATCTCGGAATTGCTGGCCAAGCGTAAGGCATCCCTGAGGGAGCTGCAGGTGCTACACGGGCACCTCAATTTTGCCTGCAGGGTGGTCGCACCGGGCAGGGCTTTTGCCCGGCGCTTATGTGACGCCATGGCAGGGTTATCCAGGCCCCACCACAGAGTCAGGCTTACCCGGGGTATCAGGGCAGACATGTTTGTCTGGTTGCAATTCCTGAGGGAGTTTAATGGGGTCTCATTTTGGAGGTCTGACCTCCTGGCATCCCCCAATTTTCAGATCCAGTCTGATGCCTCAGGATCCCTGGGTTACGGGATGTACTTCAATGGGAAGTGGGCCTATGGTGGGTGGCCACCGGCATGGGCAGGCACAGGTCGCCTGCGGGATCTCACATACCTGGAATTTTTTCCCATTCTGGGGGCTTTGATGCTATGGGGCGAACAGTGGGCTAATTCGGTGGTGCATTTCTGGTGCGACAATGCTGCCGTGGTGCACATTGTCAATGCACAGACTTCCAAATCGCCCAGGGTCATGGACCTAGTGCGCCATTTTGTGCTGCGCTGCCTGCGCCTCAACGTCATGTTCAGGGCCAGGCATGTCCCAGGGGTTAATAACGATATTGCTGACGCTTTGTCCCGCCTGCAGATCTCCCGGTTCCGCGCCTTGGCCCCGGATGCGGAGGAATTTCCCTCGCCACTCCCGGACGAGATGTGGACTATTGGCAAGGAGAGGTGAACCGGGCGATTGGCCTGTCACTAGCGCCACGCACGCGTAAGGCGTATCAACAAGCTTTCAATTTGTATAAGGCTTTTGCTACTCGATTTCAATGGCCAGAGACCTGGCCCATCCCGGTGGACCATGTTCTGCGGTTCATGGTTCACCTGCATGCACAGGGCCTTGCACCTCGCACCATAGCATCCAAGCTCTCGGCGTTGGCTTTTATGGCCAAAGTACGGGGTCATGTGGATACCACCTCTGACTTCCGTGTGAGACACGTTTTGGAGGGGTGGGTGCGCGAGCGCGGGCGTTGCCCGGATGACCGGCACCCTATTTCCCCAGGGGTTCTTACCCAGTTGGCCCGGGGCTGGCCAGGCCTCTGTTTTGATCATTATGAGGCAGCCCTTTTTCATGCAGCCACGACGGTGGCATTTTTTGGAGCGCTCCGCATCAGCGAACTCGTGATGCTGTCTAAGGCGGGTGCAAGTGGTAGGGCACTGGAACTCGGAGATGTATATGTTGCCAAAGACTGGGCCCAGTTGAGGATTCGCTCCTCCAAAACAGATCAGCATGGCGTAGGCAGTGGAGTAAGACTGCTACGGTGTTCTTTGGCAGACATCTGTCCGGTTGGTGCCCTACAGGAATACCTGGCACTGCGTGGCTGGCACCATGGCCCGTTTTTCTGTCACCAAGATGGGTCTCCCCTTACTAAATTCCAGTTTTGGAAGGTGACAGCTAGAGCCCTCACCAGGGTGGGACTTCCAGGTGCCCGTTATGGCACACATTCGTTCCGTATTGGCGCAGCCTCTACTGCAGCTGCTTTTGGGTACTCTGGGGCTGATATACGCAGCATGGGGAGGTGGGGCTCACAATGTTTTCAGTTTTATGTGCGCCCACTCCCGCCATGAGTACCAATCCAGTCACCTTACCTTCCTTTTTCTCAATTTTCTTACAGACCCTGGGTGTCGTATTACACCGGTGACAGTATGGCTGGTGGGCCACAGCTATGTGCTCAGGGCAGCGCGTTACGCTGCGGCGACAGAGTGGGGACCCCGACTGGGACTGGGTGACCACGCCAGTCTCTCATGGCACGGTAAGCCTGGGATGTTATGGCGGGAGCTGCGGCCTTTCCTTTTTTCTGGCCTGGGGGCTGACCCGCCTGACATTCTAATCATCCACTTGGGGGGCAATGATTTGGGCCAGGTCACCGGCTTATCGCTCAAGCATGCGATTTGCGAGGACCTCGCCTACTTGCATTATGTCTGGCCTGCCACGGCCCTGGTTTGGTCAGACATTGTTCCGCGCCACTCTTATAGAGGGGGCGTTAACCTCCTGGCCCTTGACCGAGCTAGGCGCGCGGTCAATAAGGCAGTGGCGCGGTTTCTCACCACCAGGGCTTGGGGACGGGTTAGTCATCACCCCGATATTAGTCTGCAAAATTGTGACTTGTATGCAGGGGATGGGGTCCATCTGTCGCGAGGAGGTATGGACCTCCTGTTGGGTGACTGGCGAGCAGGCCTGTTGACCGAGCTGACGGTCTGGGGGGGGGCGTCAGGTCTTCTGTGAAGCCCCTCCGTGTGGCGGGTAGCACTGGTAAGGTAAACAGTATGACCCACAAGTATCCGGCAGGTTCGCAATTGACTGGACAACACTAGACAGGAATAAAGTAGTTAAACGTTGTCCGGTCAACGACGAACCAGGCGATGGGGTGATGATGATTGCTAACCAGCATGCATCACCCCTGTGATTTCTCGGATACGCGTCAGAGGGTGGGGTCATGAGTTAGTTATTGACTACGGTCAACAATTTGTTTGTTGTTAACAAACAAATTGATACAATTTGATACATTGTAACCAATTGCCGTTGGCAATTTTGGGGTGGTACCTTACCAGTGTTACTTCGGCCTGCTTGCCTTAGGAATTATGATTGGTCGTTTTACCAATACAAATTTATAATTCGGACTAGGGCATTGAATCAATAAATGTGGCCCTTTGCTGTTATCCACTTTCAATGTTGTCTGTGTCCGTTATTGGGGGGGTGCGCCTGCAATGCAAGCGCGGCGCCAAAATGGCCGCCGCGCACTTTGCGGGCCCCCCCCCCACAGGACAGAGAATCCGGGTAGTTAGGGGCGTGGCCAGCTCCCTTATAAAAGGGGTGGCCACGAGGCAGCCGCGCTGCCATTTTGCCTCAGCGACGGAGCGGAGAAGTTTTTCCCTCCACCCCCTCCCTAGTTAACAGTGTGATCATGGTCGCTTCGGGGCCGGGTGGGAATTTTTGGTTGGGACCCACATTGGCTTAGGGTCCTGGCTTTTTTGCCCATCCCACACTGTTGCTATGGTTTGATATAGGGGTCTTTCTTCTCTCCTACTGTTGACTTTGGTCACATGGGCGGGTAGCACTGGTAAGGTAAACAGTATGACCCACAAGTATCCGGCAGGTTCGCAATTGACTGGACAACACTAGACAGGAATAAAGTAGTTAAACGTTGTCCGGTCAACGACGAACCAGGCGATGGGGTGATGATGATTGCTAACCAGCATGCATCACCCCTGTGATTTCTCGGATACGCGTCAGAGGGTGGGGTCATGAGTTAGTTATTGACTACGGTCAACAATTTGTTTGTTGTTAACAAACAAATTGATACAATTTGATACATTGTAACCAATTGCCGTTGGCAATTTTGGGGTGGTACCTTACCAGTGTTACTTCGGCCTGCTTGCCTTAGGAATTATGATTGGTCGTTTTACCAATACAAATTTATAATTCGGACTAGGGCATTGAATCAATAAATGTGGCCCTTTGCTGTTATCCACTTTCAATGTTGTCTGTGTCCGTTATTGGGGGGGTGCGCCTGCAAAGAACCACATGTTAGGATCCTTGATTTGCCATCCATTGCAAATTGAACCACTATCTATAGCAGAATAATCAGGAGTAAACATAGGAAACACATCATATATATCTTCAATAGTAGTGTTAAACAAGGTATAATTAAGCTTATAAGAACTGTTATAACTACCCCATAACCAAAAATAATCATCACAACCCGTATAATTGCCTACATTCCTCAAAACCCTTTGTGCTTGAGTCCAGTACTTCCATTTACTATTCCAGACTCCAGAACTATGACAGCAGAAACAAAGTCCTTTAGTGTATTTCTTGAATGTCATGCTTCGCCAGCGGGTGTTGTTAAATTGTTCTGGGGGATTAGAGAAGAGTGTAGACCTATCAACATGTTGCAAATGTCCAATAACCAACTCAGGCGTGTTGAACAATGCCGGAAGAAAGGCCATTTGAGACACTGCCAGTGGATGCTCATAGTATAACGTTGCATTCTTACCATGAACCTCAAACATATAGTTAGCATGATGAAGCCAAAATTTGGGGTTGCCCCCATGAGGTATTGTTCTTACAGCTGGAAGCACAGTAAGAAAGAAAAGAACAAATGTCAGCACATTTAGTTTACTGGTGAACCACCATCCTGGAGCTGAGTAACCTTCTTCTCTCTCCATGGGCGGATCGCTCGAGCAGGAATCCTTCCACTCAGGATTCCCTTGTTGCCAATAAATGACCAATGGCTTAGGAAGACACTCCCCTAAGAAACAGGAGCATGCCCTGTTATTACTAGTACCATGTAACTAGATATGAAACATGAGTGACATATAACACAAATGCAATATCACAAACCCATTTACATGTGTATGGTACTGAAAACTCTTCCATGTACTTCTGGAGGTATCTTGAGATATGCAGAGGCAAAACATAACATAAGCAAAGACAGGTCTTTCTCCTGCAAGAGAATAAGCAAACATTTAAGCATGAACAAAACATGAACAGTTTTCTTCTTCCTTACATGAAGGACGTTTCTGTTGCATTCTAGAAAGCATTTATCACTCCCCAAGTACATGAGTAAGGCATTAAATTTTTTCTTCTCCCACTGGTGTAAATGAAAGAAGCATTCAATAACTTAAAATCAGCATAGCATGGTAACTCAAATACAGTACAAATCTCATTAGAGCATTTCACACTCATAGCATGAGCAGGTTGCTTAAAAAAGGTTTTCAGGTTTTAAAATGCAAACAAAGCCAATTCTTCTTTACAGTCCACACAAACTTTTTTCCTTTTAGTCCAATTAAAATGTCCAAATTAAAAGTCCAAATGTTGATTAAGCTTTCTTCTTAAACACTTAAACAAACACTATCTTCTCTCCAGCACAGTTCTTGGCATGGCAAGTTGAAATTAAGCCATAAATTAAGTCTCACTGACTTCACAAGACAATCCCACACAACCCCCCTTTTCAGCTTTTCTGGCAAACACACATTCCTTTATGCTCCAGCCACACCCATCTGCATTAAGGCAGGCCGATGAGGTGTGAAGGCACAAAGAACAAATTCTCCAGAAGTTGCAAGTAATTTCACACAGAAGAAAATCACAGGGAAGTCCAAGTTGCTTTCCCTGCAATCCTGATGCTTGAAATTTGGGACAGCTCACTCTGGATCTCTTTGTTTGAGGGTTGGGCAGTTCAAAATCAGCCAAAAACTGTATGTCTTCTCCCTCCTTGTATTTTTGCAACAGCCTGCTGTCCATACAGGCAGGATTCACCCCCCCCCCTCTTCCTCTGGATTTCTTTCATTTGCAGCATCTGATTCTCAACCTTATGACAAACTGCATCTGTTAGTTTGTACTTGCACCCCTTTCTGGTCTTGGGTTTTGTGCATTCCTCCTTTGGGCCATCCTTCCACTTCTGTAGGATCTTCCTGCCCAAACGTGAGGTATCAAGTTTACTACTCAGCTTCTCCTGCTTTTGTGATGAGGGTTGCTTCACGGGGGGGGGGGGCTGAGATCTCCTATGCTGCTCTTTGAAACACACTCCTTGCTTCCTGCCACTCTGCATGCATTAACAGCTTCAATCTGTGATGAGGTCCCCACCATTTGTTCCCCATCAGCTGGCACTAGTTGTTTTTTAGACTCGGCAGGCAGTATTGCAGCAGAGAACAGGTCTTTTGTAGGGCTAAAAGTGCTTGATTGCTGCAAGGCAGGATATAATGTCCCATCTCCATTTCCACCTCCATCAGGGGGCTTATGCTGTTGTTGCTCATATGATGGAGGGGCAGCTGCCATAGCCCCTCCCTTGTCTGGGGGCAAAAGCTTTGGGAGGGGGCCAGCAAGCCCCTGAGACAACAGAATATTCTTTGCAGTGAGTCTTTGAAGGCAGTCTCTGACTTCCTCCCATGTAAATAGCACTGATACAGAAATTCTCTCATGCTTTTGCAGTTCTTTTCCTATTTGATTCCACTGTTTTAAGTCCAAACATTCATCATATTGACAGTTTTTTTCTATAGCTTTGACCAGCTGTTGTATTTGCTTCTCATCAGCCTTTCGTCCATTCATATGCAAAAGATCTGAGATATCTTTACAAAGTTCATTCCCTTGCGAAGACAATATGCACCCCATAATTAAATTGTGTTTTCCACTTTTCCACTCACCTAGTTGTAATTCTCAAGCGCTTGATTTATGACCTTTCCTCTGGTCGAAGCGAGTGAAGACCTTGTCCCTGGTCGCCAATTATGAGGTGCTAATTGCTGAAGCAGAGTTCAAAGAATGCTCTCTCATTGTAGTTCAAAGCCTCCCACGGAGCACCACTTGTAGAAATCTGATTCATGTAAAGATCTCTTCTCAATCAGTCTCATGAAGCAGCAGTTTATATCATCAGATCTTTTAAGATAGAAACTTAAGAGTCCACGAAGTCCAGCTTCATTAGGCTCAGAGTAAGGAAAGAACAGAGAGAGACAGAAAACACGACTGCAGTCTTTGGCTTTACAAAGGATACTAATGGCTTCTCTTTATTCAAGCAGAGTATCTCAGAAACGAAACTTAACAGAAACAAAACTTAAGGCACACAGCCAATCAGAAGTGTCAGAGCCCAAATAAGGAGAAGAAAGGAGAATTCTTTTTCACTCTTCTACGCATGCCCAAAAGCAAGCGTTGTCTCTCAGTAAGCAAAGAGGTCTTTGTTTACACAATGTGTCAGAGACAGCCAGACAGAAAACAGATGCATTCCCACATGACCTCTAGTTAATTTCATGCTTTTGATTTACTGAGTCATGTCTTTCTGTCAGCCAAACCTTGACTGATAATTTTGGTATGTTTGCATTGCATTATACATTATTTGACCTCTTTATTTCTACACATGCTGTTGCAAATGTCAGGCAGTAGAATAGCACTGGCCATAATGAAATTTCAAGCATGTTTCAGATGTTGACAATCTAAATGGATTATGCCTCCTGATCTTCTGTCACCAGTGCGTCCTTTTGGGCTTTATTATTGTTGCTACCTAGACCTCATCACATCAGACCACGTAGCTCTTTCAAGAGCAAACTTTAAAGTCAATTTCCACTTTTATCACCCAGGAAAACATGCACTTCACACTGCCTGGTGGGTTTCTCAGGGGCTCTTCATGTGGATTAGTTACCCCTTGATAAGCTTTATTCTGCCACTACTAATGTTTAATAATAAAACTATTAGGATATCACAATCTCAGAGAGGCTTTGGTTCTGCCATCCTTTTCAGATCCCTTGGAATTAAAACTCAAATGTTGTTGTTATGACTGATATTTAAATCACTTGTTTACTGTTTTTCTGCACAGCAAGGGCTCCCAAAATGATTTAAAACAGATTAAAATTATTAAAAAGAGATATAAAGCTTTTTTAAACACACTATTAAAACATTCTTTAAAAGATGATTCAAAGATTCTCTAAACATTATCTGCCTGTTTGTTTGCTTAAAAATAGACCAAAGCACCTTCAGAACTGAACAGGTTTGGCTACCCTTAAGAACCTCAACAGATTTTAGTTCGTAAATAAAAATAAGCTGTGTGACCATGCATAAAATCAAACAAATGCAGGAGGAAGGGGATACCTTTTATAGGTCACTTTTAAAAATCAAACTTTGCAAGCTTTCATAACTCAAATGTTACTTCATCAGGCACTTTCATGGCATACTGTTCAAGCCAGGCTCCAATTCTTAGGTGTGCCATGGGAAAATAAGCAGCAGATTGTATCTTTTTACACTCCAAAAACAGGAAGCCAGGGATTTACATATTACTTTCCCCAAATAGTTAGTTGCTTTAGTTGTTTCCACAGAATGTGTTGCACTTACCTGTATGAGATTTGAAGCAAACCCAGAAATGACCATTTTTCCTTTCTTATTGTGGCAAGTTCTGAGTTTAAAAATTAAAAATGAAGGGGGTGAGATTGATGCCCAGCATCATCAAAGTGAAGTCAACAACCCTGTAAGTGTAGAGAACACTTACTAGCCACAGTTTGAAGAGTATCTCTAATAAAGTACTGAGGAAACCATCTTATTTTAAAGCTGATCATTATGGATTTTAAGGGGGCTTATTGGAGTTGGGTTGTAGGTTATCAGCTGTCAGTTAAGGGAAGAGCTACACAAGTGGGAAGTCATTGATTTCCTCTCACCAGTTTAGCTCTCCTGAATTTTCTGGGAATTGACCCAACTTCCACTGCTATCACCTGAAACTGAGCTGGCATTTCTGAACAGAGTATTTTAGTCCAACCCTCAAGTCCACGGTAATGTAGTTTTTATTTCCCTCTTAACTTTGAAAAGACCAGGCCCAGCTGCCCAGAAACCATCCAGAAGCCTTGGAGGGAGGTGAGTGAAGAATCGGCCCCTCCCTTCCACCCCATCCTAAAACCTGGGTGCAAGGAAGAAAGAGGCAGAGAAAGACCAGGCCCAGCTGCCCAGAAACCATCCAGAAGCCTTGGAGGGAGGTGAGTGAAGAATCGGCCCCTCCCTCCCACCCCATCCTAAAACCTGGGTGCAAGGAAGAAAGAGGCAGAGAAAGACCAGGCCCAACTGCCCAGAAACCATCCAGAAGCCTTGGAGGGAGGTGAGTGAAGAATCGGCCCCCCCTTCCACCCCATCCTAAAACCTGGGTGCAAGGAAGAAAGAGGCAGAGAAAGACCAGGCCCCAATTGCCCAGAAACCATCCAGAGGCCTGGGAGGGAGAAGGTCACCATCCACCACTGCAGCCAGAGGCAGAGGAAGAGGAACAGCTGAGACACAGGGAAAACATCCACTGCCCGCCACTGCGATGCCCCTGGAGCAAGGGACCCAGAGACAACAACCCCACTTGGGGAGTGAGGACACAAGGATAAGTAGCTGATGTGAAAAATGTAGCTGAATTAATATAGAGACTGACATAGAGACTTCATACTGACTTAATATAGCAAGTAACATAGAGACTGTGTTTTAGAGTGTGATAATTATGCATGACAATATGTAGTGTAAACTGTTCTAAACTTTTAAAACTGTGATATGATGTATGATGCGAGGAAAAAAATGGCGTAGAAACCGGCAAACCACGCCACAAAGCTTGCCAAGAGAACCCTATGGACCAAAACAAAAGGCAAAACAAAAGGGCAGGCTAGGTGATACAGGATGCCTAACACCTCAGAGGGGAGAAAGGGGATGGACAGGAAAGGGGGAGGGGAAATGCAATGTTGTAAGGAGCAATACTGTATAGGGACATGGAATGTGAGATCAATGAACCAAGGTAAACTGGAAGTGGTAAAAAATGAGATGGAAAGAATAAGCATTGACATCTTGGGAATCAGTGAGCTCAAATGGACAGGGATGGGCGAATTCAGCTCTGGAAACCATCACATCTACTACTGTGGACAAGAAAACTTTAGAAGACATGGAGTAGCCATAATTGTCAATAAAAGAGTGAGAAGAGCAGTAATGGGATACAACCTCAAAAATGACAGAATGATGTCAGTAAGAATTCAGGGCAAACCCTTCAATGTTACTGTGATCCAAATATACGCACCAACCACGGGTGCAGATGAAGCCACAGTGGACCAGTTCTATGAGGACTTACAACACCTCATAGAACAAACACCAAGAAATGATGTTCAAATTATTCTAGGAGACTGGAATGCCAAAGTAGGCAATCAAAAAGTGGAGGGAATAACAGGCAGGTTCGGTCTTGGAACACAGAATGAAGCAGGACAAAGATTGATAGAGTTCTGCCAAGAGAACGCACTGGTCATAGCAAACACCCTCTTCCAGCAACACAAGAGGCGACTTTACACATGGACATCACCAGATGGCCAACACCGAAACCAGATTGACTACATACTCTGCAGCCAAAGATGGAGAACCTCCATACAGTCAGCAAAAACAAGACCTGGAGCAGATTGTGGCTCAGATCACAACCTACTGATTGCAAAATTCAGGCTTAGACTAAAGAAAATAGGGAAAACAAAGAGACCAGACAGATATCACCTAGACAGCATCCCTAAAGAATACACGGTGGAGGTGATGAACAGATTCAATGGCTTAGACTCAATAGATAGAGTGCCAGAAGAATTATGGACAGAGATGAGGGACATCATGCAGGAAGCAGCAAAGAAAACCATACCAAAAGAAAAGAAGAGTAAGAAAGCAAAGTGGTTGTCTGATGAGGCTCTTAAAATAGCAGAGGAAAGAAGGAACGCAAAAGTCAAAGGAGAAAGGAAAAAATACAATCATCTGAACACAGAATTTCAAAGAAAAGCAAGGAGAGATAAGGAAAACTATCTAAAAGAACAGTGCAAAGAAATGGAAGAAAACAACAAAAAAGGCAGAACCAGAGATCTTTTCAAAAAAATCCGGGAAATCAAGGGAACATTTAAAGCAAAAATGACCATGATAAGGGACAAAGACGGAAAGGAGCTAGCTGATGCAGAAGAGATTAAGAAAAGATGGAAAGAGTACACAGAGGAACTCTACAAAAAGGAACTCAACACTCCTGATAGTCACAATGATGAAGAAATTGAACCTGAGCCAGACATCCTGGAGAGTGAAGTCAGAAAGGCCCTAAAGAGCACTGCAAACAACAAAGCTAGTGGAGATGATGGTATCCCAGTTGAATTTTTCAAAGCTCTAAAAGATGATGGCATCAAATTACTGCATTCAATATGCCAGCAGATTTGGAAAACAAAACAGTGGCCACAGGACTGGAAAAGATCAGTATATGTTCCAATCCCAAAAAAGGGCAATGCCAAAGAATGTTCAAACTATCGAACAATCGCGCTCATCCCACACGCCAGCAAGGTGATGCTCAAGATAATACAGGATAGACTTCAGCAGCATGTGGAAAGAGAATTACCAGAGGTGCAGGCTGGTTTCAGAAGAGGCAGGGGGACTAGAGACCACATTGCCAACATACGTTGGATCATGGAGAAAACAAAGGAATACCAGAAACAAGTTTATTTTTGCTTTATTGACTACACTAAGGCATTTGATTGTGTGGATCACAACAAGATGTGGCAAGTGATTAAAGAGATGGGAATACCAGAACACCTCATATGCCTCCTGAGAAATCTGTACATGAACCAAGAAGCAACAGTTAGGACAGAACACGGAATGACCGAGTGGTTTGGAATAGGAAAAGGAGTAAGACAAGGCTGCATTTTGTCACCCTGCTTATTCAACTTATACACAGAGCACATAATGCGCAATGCAGGGATGGAGGAATCACAATATGGGATCAAAATTGCTGGGAGAAACATCAACAATCTGAGATATGCAGACGACACCACCCTAATGGCAGAAAGTGAGGAAGACCTAAAGAATCTCTTGATCGGTTTGAAGGAAGAGAGTGCAAAAGCTGACTTGAGACTCAATATCAAGAAAACCAAGATAATGGCAACAGGTCCGATCAGTTCCTGGAAAATAGACGGGGAAGAAGTAGAAGCAGTGACAGATTTCACTTTCTTAGGATCTAAGATCACTGCAGATGGAGATTGCAGCCATGAAATAAAGAGGCGGCTGATTCTAGGGAGACAAGCCATGAGAAACCTGGGGAACATAGTGAAAAGCAGAGACATCACCTTGAAAACAAAAATTAGAATAGTCAAAGCAATGGTACTCCCAGTGGTAATGTACGGATGTGAGAGCTGGACAATTAGGAAAGCTGAACGCAGAAGAATAGATGCCTTTGAAATGTGGTGTTGGAGGAGAGTTTTGAGGGTACCTTGGACAGCGAGGAGAACAAATAGGTCAATCTTAGAAGAAATCAACACTGACTGCTCATTGGAAGGTCAAATAGTAAAGATGAGGCTAAAGTACTTTGGGCATCAAATGAGAAGGGAGGATTCACTTGAGAAGGCCGTGATGTTGGGAAAGGTGGAGGGCAAAAGAAGAAGGGGGAGGCCAAGGATGAGATGGATAGATGGTATTGTAGACACAATGGGCACAAAACTGGGAGGACTGAGGGGGATGGTGGAGGACAGAGGCGCCTGGAGAACGATGGTCCATAGGGTCGCAAAGGGTCGGAATCGACTGTGCGACTGAACAACAACAACTTTGAAAACAAATGTGAAACTTCATTCAAACTTGATGTGTAGAATGCTATCCAGAAAGGTTTGTCACTTTTCATTTTTTTCTGAAGCATTTTTCTTGCATCATCAAAGGCCTTGGCTAAAGCGACAGTTGAAATATTGCCAGATCCTTGTTGTGCTGAGGGCCCCAGGCCGTATACTGAATGGACTATGCACAGGGATCTAGGCATATCCAGACTGGACAGTCGATGCTATTCCAGATTTCACAGTTCCTTTCAGAGTCTGAGCAGGGAGGACAGAAGCTTTTGTATGATCTGTCAACTGTTTCCACAACTAACCCCAATAAGAAATCCAAATCTGGGCATATATCAACTCCTGATTGAGATTTTCTTTCATTATTAAATTCTTTAAATCCCATCAAACACAACCTATAGCCACATAGGGTTTTCACAAGTACAGTAATACCTCATACAAAGTCCACTTCAAACAACATCGAATTCATACAACATCACCTAATTTCTTGAAAAAAGTTACCTCATACAAAGTCGCTCGACTTTGTATGAGGCATTCAGTTTTTCCCAGGTGGCATTGTGCCTGGGCAGCATAAAAGACAGGACACATGTGTGGATTGCTCTTGTGGGTTTTGCACAAGGCAAAGAGTGTTTAGGAGTGGGTATGAGCATGATTTTGGATTTTTTTTGAATTTTCATCAGAATTTTTAGAAGCATTCCTTGGATTTTTGCAGCATTCTTCAGGTTCTTGGACAATCAGGGTTGTTTGACATGTTTTTGTAATGTTTTTAGCCTTTAGACAATGTTTTCTTAAAGTTCTGTCAGTTTCCTGTTTCCTTGACTTTGCCCTGAAGTCTGTGCTGTTACAGTACAATGTATCTCTATGGAAACGACGTTGTACGAGGATTGCGGCAAGGATTTGGACATTGTATGAGGCATCGAGGCTAGGATTTTGCATGCCTCATACAAACTCCAAATCCGTATAAAGTCCAAACTTGTGGAACCAAGTTTGGACATTGTATGAGGTATCACTTGCAACCTAGTCAATGTTGGGTGTTCTCTACTGTCATTGTAAAGGATTCTGATTCAATTGAGTCCTTGCATGGGAGTAGCTGCTCATGTATAATTCATAGATGTCCACGCTGAACACAGGCATTGATAGGGCAAAATAGCAATAGCAATTACACGTATATACTGCTCCACAGCACTTGTGCACTCTCTGAGTGGTTCACAATGTAATTAGCATTCCCCCCCCCATCATGTTGGGTACTCATTTTACTCACCTCGGAAGGATGGAAAGCTGTGTCAACCTTGATATCAGTCAGGATCGAACTCACAATGTTCTGGCTGCAGTATAACAGTTTTACCAATGTGTCACCAGGGCTATTTTTGATGAAGTGATACATGAGATCAAGGGAAGTGCTATCAGTGTATCCCTGCTTCACCCTCTCTTTATGAAAGTGTGTAAACGTATATTTATTTATTTATTTACTATTTGTATAGCCGCCCAATCACCAAAATGACTCTGGGTGGCTCGTCATCCAATTGCACATGACCCCTTATTTAAAAAACAAAACAAAAACCAACACATCATTAAAAACCCCACATGAAACACATTGTTAAAATCTTTGCAACAAACTAAACAAATAAACTAAAAACCCAGATGGTGATTAGCATATTCATATCAGCCAATAAGGGGTGGTGGTGGCTGTTCCTTTCTCAACTCCCCACACCTGCTGGGCCAGCCATGTCTTCAGCCCTTTCCTAAAAACTGGCAGTTCTGGCTGAAGACAAAGGTCCGTCAGCAGAAAGTTCCAATGGGCTCTAGTAGATACCAAAAAAGTCCTCTTTCTCATACTGGAGTGATGAGCCTCTCCGAAGGATGGTACTTTTAGAGAGCCCTTCCGGTCCGCTCTCGTGGGATGGGCAGATATTCTTGGGGTGACGCGGTCTCTCAGGTAACCTGGTCCACTACCATGTAGGGCTTTAAAGGTGATAACCAACACCTTGAATTGCACCCGGAGGCATGCAATTCCAGTGCAGCTCCCGCAACAAGGGTGAGGCACGGGCATACCATCCACACGCCATCACCGTACAAGCAATTGCGTTCTGGACCAGCTGCAGCCTCCGAATGGTCATAAAGGGCAGTCCCATGTAGAGTGCATTACAATAATCCAAATTAAATTTGTAGAACAAGACTTTGCATTTTAAAAACATTTGAAAAAGATTTATATCTCTTCTTAAGGATTTTAGCCTGTTTTAAATCACTTTCATTCAATTAATCCATCATTTTATTTGTAGCCACCCTTTTCCTTAATAAAAGGATTCAAAATGGCTTCTTCTTCAAGTGCCATATCTAATTCTGAGTATTGGCTATCATCATGGTGATCAGCCATAAAGATTGTCCTGGGTACATATAATGCAGTGGCCATCCATTTTTATCTGACATTGCAGTGTGACCCCATACCACTGATCTAGTTCTGAAAGTCACTTTCTGGTCCTGAGCTATTTTGGCACACAAAGTCCTCATCAGCCCCAGCCAGTAATGATGACGCTCCTGCCTTCCATCAAGATGGAATCAAGTGGGATTTAATCCACTTGGGGACCATCAACTTTCCCTGCAGACTTCACCGCCCAAGACCATTAGTCCTCAGGGTTGTCAGGTCAGTTAACTGCCACCTGAATCAGCATTGAGTCACTGTCAGTATGTTCTACTCTATTATCATAGCAGGATATCCTGGCTAGACTTGCAAAATCCCTTACAAAATAAAAATTTAGAAACAGGGGAAAATACAATGAATTACATCAAATAAAGAAGCATTTCATTGTATTAAACAATCATTGATTTTTTTAAAAAAATGCTTTAAATGGTCAAAAGCAAACTAAAGGTAGAGGTTTCCCTTGCTCGAAAGCCAGTCGTATCCAACTCTAGGGTTCAGTGCTCATCTCTGTTTCAAAGCCGAAGGGCCAGTGCTGTCTGCTTCTGCAGATGTTTCCATGGTCATGTGGCAGGCATGACTAGACACCAGAGCGCACGGAACGCTGTTTACCTTCCCACAGAAGTGGTCCCTATTTATCTACTTGCAATCTTTTGCTTTCGAACTGCTAGGTTGGCAGGAGCTGGGACGAAGATGGGAGCTCAATCCTTTCCTGCAGTACTTTGGAATTGAACTGCTGACCTGCCGCCTTCCAGTCAAGATCTTAGCCACTTGAGCCACTCCAGTCCCTTCTAGAAGAAGATTAAAATGTACAGCATTCCTTGCTAAAGCCAATTAATTGCCAAAAGTGTGTCTGAATAGAGAGGAGCTTGTCTGCTGGCAGAAGGATAAGAAGGAAAGGGGTCAATTGGGCTGCCCTTAAGAAGGAATCCCACAAATAGCCATAGAATGGGCCCTCTTTCCTGTCCTTACCAGATGTGCATGTGGGGGTAGCAGAACATGCAAAAGAGCCTCCTGCACACATATTAAAAGGTGGGGAGGGTCCTATGGGGAAAATGTGTTTCTTCAGGCAGTATACACAATATTTATCTAATCAATCAGTTAGTCAATTAATTAATTAATTAATTAATTAGATAAATATTGTGTATACTGCCTGAAGAAATTAATTAATTGTAATTAATTAATTAATTTGCTTTCTATCACCACCCCCTCGCCAAAGTGACTCTGGGCGGCTTACAAGCAACCATAAAAAACACTCAAGTGTAAAAACATCCCTATGGCAATTAAAATAATAAAAACATTTAACATTTAAAAGCCATTAAAATGCCCTCCCGACATTCACAATAGGTTAAAACTAAAACCCAAATGGCCTTTCATATAAGTTGGGGGGGGCCTGCCCCACCGGCAGCACCCCACACTTTGCTAGGCCAGCCTAGTTTTAAGGCCTTTCCTAAAGGTCAATAGCTCTGCCTGGAGACATAGTTCAGTCGGCAGGAGGTTCCACGGGCCTGGAGCAGATACCGAAAAGTTCCTCCTTCTAGTGCTAGAGAGGCAAGTCTCTCTAGCCGATGGAACCATTAGGGAGCCCCTCCGGTCTGCACTGGTGAGACAGGCAGATGTCCTTGGGGTAACACGTTCTCTTAAGTAACCTGGTAATATATGTGACATTGCTCATACGTTGAGGACTCTAGGTATAATTTATAGCATTCCTTTCCAAGTCGCTCTGGCCTGCTTCATCTTTATTTCAGACTGGAATAAATAGCTTATTTTCATAAATATGGGTTTCCTATCAGAGCGGTGTGAATAGATCTATAATTGTATAAGTTGCCTAAAGGCAATACCCAGTCTGAGTGTTGAACATGACAAAAGCATATTAATAGCCTAGGAGAATCAGATGATGTGTCGCCCTGGGAGCTGTTAGATGATTGCTTCTTGATAGAGGAATGTTCTGAATAGGAGCAACTGATCAGAGAGATGAGGATGGGCAGCACAGCTTCCCCTCTCTGCTGGAGATGACGTTGTGTAGTCCTGTGGAGATTAAAGAGAAGGAAGTGAAGAGGACAGATTGCATTTTTTGAAGAAGTCAGAGAGATGAGATTTTCAGAGCTTTTAAGGTTCAGAGAAAGAGTCTTCTCAAAGAGTTGCCTCCCTGAGGTCTTATGATTCTAAAATGGGTTTAAGGATCATTTGGAGTGTTTGTACTGTATCTTTAGCTATCTTCTGCCTATATATCTGAAAAAACTCAAATACAACATTTTTAAAAGGGGGAAAGGGTGTGTGTGTGAGAGAGAGAATTGTCTTGTAAATAGGCAAATTTATTTGGAATGTTGTTTCATGAGTCACAATTGCTTCAGATGTAAATAATAAAAATCAAATACTGCAAAACATCATAAGCATTCAGTTACCTCTTTCCCAGGAATCTGAACCTGGGCAGGCACTGTGGTTCTGGGATTGCTCACTGCTTTGATACATGTAGAAAGCATAACTGTATCATGCTCTGATGTGCGCTGAATCTGAGGCAGAGCAAGTTGTGAGATGTGTATTTCAAATTAGCAAGATAGCTTGATAGCAAGAAGGGAAGAGAAGGAAGGGAGGGAGGGAGGAAGGAAGGAAGAAAAAAGAAAGAAAGAAAGAAAATACTCCAGGTTATTGTAGATAACACTTGGGTGAAATTGTTAATTTTGAATTAATATGTGATATTAAAAAATGAACTGCATAAAGGAAAAAGGTAGATTCTATAGAGAATGTTGGTAATATATTGGAAAAAAAATGTTTTTAAGAAAATATTTGTAACAGATATAGGGGGCACAAAAATGAGCTATACCCATTATTATTGAAATTATATTGAGTACAGTAGTTTATATATTGTTTTGTTTTGTGCATTTTCTTATTTGATGTTTTTTTCTTGTTGTTCTGTATTTTTTTCTTTTTTGAAATTGTATTTTTTCTTTTTTGAAGAAATTGTTCAGTGAGGCTAACATTATTTTCAGCACAAGCACAGGAAGAGAACATTAAGCAGTGACCAGGAAAAGGTGTGAAAAATGTTGAGAGAAAGGCAAAGTGCCAAGATTGCTGCAAAATCTAAAAGAAAGAAAAAACTGGTTTTTATTCTCCTTATTGGAAAAGTGTGAAGACTTGCAGGTATTACAGTGAAATACACTCAGTTTGTGTTAGGCTGATGACTTTGCAGGTTAATTGCATGCTAAAGTCCATACCCGTCAAGCGCCGCTCTGGAAAATACGGGAACTGCTCCGGCCCAGGTTAGCATGCACAGCAAAAACTCCTTTGCACATGCGCAGAACCCCTTTGCACATGCCCAGGACCATTTGCACATGTGCAAAGCCCATTTGCGATGGGCACGCATGTGCAGTAACCGCTTTCCGCGTTGAAATACGGGGCGGTGGCGGGAAAGGGGTGGAATGGGCTCAGAAATACAGGATTTCCCGTCCAATCCATGATACTTGACAGGTATGGTAAAGTCCTGTAATGATTTGAAGTTAACAGCAAGATCTGGAAAGAATCGCTGGATTTTTGGTCCAAGGTTCCCATTCCAGGAAGGAAGCTGAAACCACTTTTCCCTTCTCTTCATCTGGTCATGTTCACCTCAGTGAGCTCTGGCTGCTTCTCCCTCCTAATTTTTATCTACCAACTTCTTTCTTCTTTATCCAGTCACAACCACTTAATGCTTCATACCATCTTTTTTTTGCTCAGGACTGCCAATATCAGATGAGATCAGAAAATGTGTCTCTATTGCTTGAAACAGGGCCAGTTTTATGCCGATCTTAACTCCTATGATGGATTCTTTCTGCACCTCACCATACTCATTTCCCTTATCCAGTCGTAAATCTCCACCACTCTATAGGCTGGGCATTTCAGAGACACATGAGCATTACATTATGGCAAGTTACCAAGCAAAAGTATGTTGCTTTCGATGTTGAAGTTTGTAACAACAGTAACAAAATGGAATGAAGATACTGTAGCTTATGTATTTGTTTTCTTGATTTAATTAATCGAGTTGTATAAACAAATCCAGAATTATAGCACAGATAATAAACAAATGTATCCAATATATGTCAAATATAACTTCTGGTTAGGTCAGTGGTTTAATTATCTGGCTGAGGAACCAGGGGTTGCGAATTCAGTTTCCCACTGTGCTTCCTTGACAGGAGCTGGACTCGATGATCCACAGGGTCCCTTCCAACTCTGCAGTTCTAAGATTGTTTTAAAACAACAAAGTAGCTGGTAAATGTGCATTAAATAAATATCTAACTTTTAGCATCAATATTGTATCTTGTCCCCATTAGCTACAAAAAAAGGCCAGTTGTACATTCTAGACAAGGTGGAGCTGATAATGTTGAAAAAGCCAACTGACTATTGAGCAGGTAGTTCACTAGAAGTTCACACTGTTCTCCTGGGAATATTTTAAAAGTGCCATGATTTGGCTGTATAGAAGCTGCAGCCAGTAAAAAAGTAGACACAAAGATTAAATAGCCAAGGTAATAGCTAATAGGAGCAAGACCTGTTCTTTGGAAGATACTTCATAGGAATATCCAAGAGACCCTTTAGGCACATGGCCAACACATATTAGCTGTGGCCTAGTTTGAGGCTACTTAATTAGCATTTTAATTATGCTTTTATTGTCTTCATTTTTTTAAATACTAGTGTAAAGCTATTTTGTTGGAAGGTAAATGGAGCTTATTGGTAGCAGAAAAGAACAGGCACCTGGTCCAGGTCCAACCCCTGAACAAAAGAGGTTTGAACCCCATAAACTGACCAGAGAATTTCTCCTCTGGATCCAGGAAGCCTAGAGCTAGAAAGCTTGACATCATTGAACTGGAAACCTCCGTGCCCATGCAATCTTGGTATCTCCTAAGCCTGGTTCACATACTTTGAATATTTGCTCTCCTCCAAGGGGAGATGCATCAATGCTAGCTGCATGCCTGAAAGGACTGTATGTATGTAAGTAAGTTAATCAAGACTGCCCCTTTATGGTTTTGCATTGGTTTGGAAAAAGATCAGTATATGTTCCAATCCCAAAAAAGGGTAATGCCAAAAAATGTTCAAATTATCCAACAATTGCACTCATCCCACATGCTAGCAAGGTTATGCTCAAGATAATACAGGATAGACTTCAGCAGCGCGTGGAGAAAGAATTACCAGAAGTGCAGGCTAGGTTCCAAAGAGGCAGGGGAACTAGAGAACACATTGCCAACATACATTGGATAATGGAGAAAACAAAAGAATATCAGAAACAAGTCTACTTCTGTTTCATTGACTACATCAAGGCCTTTGACTGTGTGGACCACAACAAAATGTGGTGAGTAATTAAAGAAATGGGAATACCAGAACACCTTATATGTCTCATGAGAAATCTGTACAGTTCGGACAGTATACGGAATGACAGAGTGGTTTGGAATAGGAAAAGGAGTAAGACAAGGCTGCATTTTATGACCTTTCTTATTCAACTTATACACAGAGCACATAATGCGCAATGCAGGGTTGGAGAAATCACAAGTTGGGATCAAAATTGCTGGGAGAAACATCAACAACTTGAAATATGCAGATAATACTACCCTAATGGCAAAAAGTGCGGAAGACCTAAAGAAGCTGCTGCTTAGTTGAAAGAAGAGAGTGCAAAAGCTGGCTTGAGACTCAACATCAAGAAAACCAAGATAGTGGCAACAGGCCCTATCAGTCCCTGGAAAATAAATGGGGAAGAAGTAGAAGCAGTGACAGATTTTACTTCCTTAGGATCCAAGATCATTGCAGATGGGAATTGCAGCCTTGAAACAAAAAGGCAACTTATGCTTGGGAGACAAGCTGTGAGAAACCTGGGGAACATAGTGAAAAGTAGAGACATCACCTTGCAAACAAAAATTTGCATAGTCAAAGCAATGGTATTCCTGGTGGTTGTGAGAGCTGGACCATTAGGAAAGCTGAGCACAGAAGAATAGATGCCTTTGAAATGTGGTGTTGGAGGAGAGTTTTGAGAGTACCCTGGACAGCGAGGAGAACAAATAGGTTGATCCTAGAAGAAATCAACCCTGACTGCTCATTAGAAAGTCAAATAGTAAAGATAAAGTACTTTGGACATCAAATGAGAAGAGAGGATTCACTTAAGAAAGCCTTGATGCTGGGAAAGGTGGAGGCTAAAAGAAGAAGTGGGTGGCCAAAAATGAGATGGCTAGATGGTGTTGTCGATGCAATGGGCACAAACCTGGTGGGCAGAGGAGAATGGTGGAGGATAGAGGTGCCTGGAGGAAAATGGTCCATGGGGTCGCAAAGGGTCGGCATCAACTGTGTGACAGAACAACCACAAAATTGGTTGGCATGAGATAGAATCAGAATGTGGTAGTCCTTGGACAGAATTATAACAAAGCTCTGTTCAGCTTAAACCATAGGGTGCACGGAAAGAGCCTCCTTGAAGAATGTGGCATTTTTGCACTACAACCAGGTATACCCCAGGCAATGGCAACCTTGTGCCAGCTAATCTTTCTCGCTCTAGGTCAGGCAAAAGGAACTACGGAATGAATTCACAAAAAGGTGGCTTTATTTTGGCAGTTTCACGTCTGGCCTAGACAGGGAAGAAGAAGAATATCTGTTCTATTTTCTTCAATACAGGAATGACATTAGAATGGTGGATTAAAGAAAAACAGGTGAGCAAGTGGACAGGGTTGGAGGACTGGAGAGCAGGATAAACCTTTTGAGGTGTAGGGAGAAGGTAGCTGCAGCCCTTAGACCCACAACATTTGCCTATGCCTGATAGGACAATGTTGAAGATTTATTTTTTCTTTGTTCTGCCCAATGCCCCAATACTTTGCTTTATGCCATCTATACACACACCATATATCACCTCCAAGGTTTTTTGAGCTTATAATCAATACCTTCAACCCTATCTGCATACCTTGAATATATTCCCTGCATATATTTAAAAAAACTTAAAACCTTTATCTTCAAGGAATCTTTCAAAGATCAATTGTTAGCAGCCAAATAGCTTAGTTTAGCTTAATTTGGGGGGTTATGATTGTTTTTAAGTTAATTTGGTTTCTATTTATATCAAGACTCTAGATGTGATATTTGGAATTAATTTATTCATAGTGACAAAGTTTAGTATGTTGTGATTAGGATATAGATTTTTGATATTATTATGTTTATATTTTCTCCTTTCTTCATGAGCACCTGCTCCAACAACTTTCTACTCCTTAGAAAAATGTCAGATGCATAAAACTAAAGCACTATCACTGTTAGAGTCCCAGGTTTTCCATGTGTGAGCTACATTGATTCCTTTTCAGAGAACAGAGCATGGGTTTCCACACTGTTAACAAAAACACCATACAATCCTCTCTGAGTTGGTGCTAATATAAACTGAAAGGATGAGTAATTGGTCCTGACAAAGTTGAAACTAGCATAAAGACCAAACCAGTATTAGCATTAATCCAGACAAAATTAGATGACTGAAGAAATCTTTAGAGGGAGACTGAAGTTAAAAGATATTTTTTGAAATATCAATATAAGATTAAATAGGGTTTTTTTTAAAAAAATGTACAAATATCTAATACTGAAACATTATCTCCTTGGGAATACCCTGAAGGAAATGGTGAGCCACTGTGTGAGACAGAATGCAGGACCGGATGGGCTGTGGCCTGTTCCAGCAAGGCTGTTCTTATGTTCTTATCTATGTTTTTTTAATTAAAAAAAATTCAAATTTTCATGCTTTAAACATTCACATTTTCAAAATGATCTCACATAACTTCTCCTGATTTTATTTTGTAAAGGTAATTTTTATTCAAGTGTCACTTACATCTCCTTGCCCATTTTCAAATGTTGAAGTTAGTGCTGGATAATCGTTCGAAATAATTCTCAATCTTCCAACCAATCATTTTCTATTATGTATAGATAAGAATAGCTGTATCAATTCAACCTTCTAAAAATTTCAGGATTTGCCAAAATGGCACTTGGAAGATGTTGCCAGACAATCTGTCCCTTTGGTAACCAAATGAGCAGAGCTTGCCAGCTGTTCTGTACCCATCCCAAAAGCTTCTCTTCTGCCTTGCCATTCAGCTGCACAATTCGTACAATATGCACAATCCAAAGGCAAAGATTTCCCTGTGTTGCTGTATTTCCAAGAAGCAGATACTAGTAAAATACATGTACCATGAATATACCTTGATTATTTGTAGTGTTATATTCTGTATTTTTAGTCTTTGTTCGTTCCATTGGGATGGTTGTTGGGGTTTTTAAAGTTTGTCCATAAACCACCCAAGGTAATGGCTTATAATTGAATAGTTAGGGGCCGCGGTGGCTCAGTGGTTAAGAAGCTCACCTTGTAAGCTAGAAGGCCAGCAAGTCAGCAGTTCGAGACTCAGGTACTGCATGACAGAATGAGTGCCCATCTTTGTCCCAGCTCCTGCCAACCTAGCAGCTTGAAAGCAAGAACTTGCAAGTAGATAAATAGGGACCACTTTGGTAGGAAAAGATCTTGGGGACATGATCTGCTGTTGGCATTCTACCACTGTACCATAGAGAGTGTGTTAACCTATGGTCTGTGTGTATGGTTTGGGAGTTGTACACGTAGGGAAAGAACAATGCTGTCCAGGGTCGTAAAGACTGCGGAGGGGATAATTGGGCGTACTCTTCCCACTCTAGATCAAATCTATGCCACCAGGTGTTATAAGAAAGCTGTAGAGATTGTGCAAGATAGTACACACCCTGGAAATGATCTCTTTCAGCTTCTGCCTTCTAGAAGAAGGTATAGGGTCATAAAGACCAGGACCAGCCGCTTGGGAAATAGTTTCTACCCAAAAGCGGTTCTGGCATTGAATGCAGTGCAATGCAGTCTATGAGGGAGTTTCTGTATATAGTTTTTAGAGTTTTTAGAGTTTTAGAGTTTTAGAGCTTTTTAGGGATTAAATGTGTATATGTGGTGTGGGAGTATGTTGATAATTTTGTATAGTTGTATTTTGTTTAGGTTTTGTTGGGTTGATAAGTGTTTTTTTCCACTAATCTCGTTGTTCTGTGCAGGTCAATGACAATAAAGATCTATCTATCTATCTATCTATCTATCTATCTATCTATCTATCTATCTATCTATCTATCTATCTATCTATCTATCTATCTATCTATCTATCTATCTATCTATCTATCTATCTATCTATGAGCCTCATTTGGATGTTCCCGGAGCAGAGTTTCTCCAGCAAAAATCTTTTCAACCAAGAATAATTTTTGACACATTTATTATTATTATTATTATTATTATTATTATTATTATTATTATTATTATTATTATTATTATTATTATTATTATTATTATTATTATTATTATTATTATTATTATTATTATTATTATTATTATTATTATTATTATTATTATTATTATTATTATTATTATTATTATTATTATTAGTATTAGTATTAGTATTAGTATTATTAGTATTAGTATTAGTATTAGTATTAGTATTAGTATTATTAGTATTAGTATTATTAGTATTAGTATTAGTATTAGTATTAGTATTAGTATTAGTATTAGTATTATTATATTGGGCCAGATGTAGCCATGTGGGCCGGATGCGGCCATGGTGCCATTTCATGTGGCCCTCCACTGCCTCCACCACACCAGGAAGTGTCATCTGGCCCCCGAAGCTGTCTGAGGGAACGTGACCTGGGCCCCGGCTTAAAAGGTTGAGAACTCCTGATGTAGAGGATAGGTGTCCATGAAGTGTTTATTATTTTGCTTTGTTGACTCGTTGCCAGCTTCTCTCAACACACTTTTGGAGGGACAATGTCAGCCAAATAATAGACTTTTTCAGTAGGGTAGGCCTCAGGTCACCAGTAATACAGTGATACCTCATGCAACATCCAAACTCGGTTCCACAAGTTTGGACTTTATACGGATTTGGACTTTGTATGAGGCATGCAAAATCCTAGCCGCGATGCCTCATACAACGTCCAAATCCTTGCCGCGATGCCTCGTACAACGTCATTTACATAGAGATACATTGTACTGTAACAGCACAGACTTCAGGGCAAAGTCAAGGAAACAGACAGGAAACTGACAGAACTTTAAGAAATCATTGTCTAAAGGCTAAAAACATTACAAAAACATGTCAAACAACCCTGATTGTCCAAGAACCTGAAGAATGCTGCAAAAATCCCAGGAATGCTTCTAAAAATTCTGATGAAAAAATTCAAAAAAATTCCAAAATCATGCTCAGAACCACTCCTAAACACTCTTCGCCTTGTGCAAAACCCACAAGAGCAATGCACGCATGCGTCCTGCCTTTTATTCTGCCCAGGCACAATGCAACCTGGGAAAAACCCCAATGCCTCATACAAAGTCGCAGTGTCTTTGTATGAGGCAACTTTTATCAAGGAATTAGGCAATGTTGTATGAATTCGATGTTGTATGAAGCGGACTTTGTATGAGGTATTACTGTATTCCTGAATGGTTTATTAAGAGCTACATGCAGTTGTTTGGCTTGTGCTGATTTATATCATACAGTACTACATGTTCTGCTGTGGAGTAGCACAGAGACTTTACTATTGTCCTCCCTTTTTTTTGGGTCTGAACCAGTAACTTGCCATATCTCAGGTAGTCACTGGGGATTAATCATCTACTGTTACCTCAATGGCAGAAAAAATGGGAATATGAATTAAACATGTTGTGAATTTTCTGGGATTTCTCCAAATCTTAGAAGGAAAACTGTTTCCAACAGGAAATAAAGAGGTTAATCTTATTCTTTATTTATTTTGACCTGTCCTTTAATCAATAAGTTGTTGTAAATAAAGTTAATGAAATCTGATCAATATATTAATTTTACTTTGGACTTATCTTTGGTGGCTATAGATTCTTCCTGGCTATAGTAATACAAATTCATTTTGAATCAGCTTGAGGAGCTATTGATACAAACTATTTGTGCTTTATTGGATAGCATATTTTTCATTATGGTTTTGAACAGAATATCTGATAAATAAGAAGCACTTAATTTTGCTTTAAAAGTATCCAGAGCACAACCAAGCATGTCTAATCCAAATAAACTATCACAGATGTTCTTTTTATTCTACTGCATAATGATGTTGCAGTAGTTTCTAGCCATTACAACAAAGGCTATGGTTTCAGTGCTGTTCAAGCAAATTGCAGCAAAGAGTCTGTGCCCTAATTGACATACTTTGGACAAACAAGAACCACCAAAATAGGAGAATTTGTGAAATCTTCATTTGATAATAATAATAATATGTAAGAATTTAATAACTGTTGGGCATGAGAGAAAGAAACTGGTGGCTTTTAATGCCAAGTCTTGGAAATAATACATTAGAGGAAATGTTGTTGTTTGCAAGGAGTTACATTTCAGTGGGGACTGCAGTGGCTTAGTGGTTAAGATGCTGAATTTGATGACTGCAAAGTCAGTAGGTTAACAACTTGATACCCGAGTGCTGCATGATAGAGTGAGCACCCTTTTTTTGTCCCAGCTCCTGCCAACCTATCAGTTTGAAAGCAAGAAATTGCTTGGTCTAGACTCTAACCCAGGGGTGTCCAAACTTTTCAGGCCACGGGCCTGACCATGCCTCCCAGACAGCTTATCGGCTGGTCACGTGGTTCCTCCCACTAGAAACGGAAGTAAAACACACCTGCGCATGTGCAGAATGGATTTACGTTAGTGTTCTTCACATGCACGGGTGTGTTTTACTTCTGCTTCCAGGAGGCGCACAGGCTGGATGAATTGGCATTGGGGGCTAGATCCAACCTGCAAGCTGTAGTTTGGGCACCCCTGCTCTAGCCACTTAAGGAAATGTGATGATGGATGCTTTTGAACACTTCAGATAAACTTGTGTAGACATCCATGGGCCATGTTGGATTTAGTTTATTTGTTTTATTTATTTTATAGGTCAACTTTCTCCCGATGCACACATTGATTAAGTTGCAGTATAGAACTTGAAAACACTACAATATCCTGTCCCAGCCCACTTTAGTTCATAGATACCAAGCACGGCAATGCTTATAAATTCCATTTCATTTTTAATGACTTGAAGACACACAATTATTAAATTATTAGTAGTGCAGGCAACAGATGATTTACACATCCTTCTTAACATCTGGCATGACCATCAGGGATGCAGCTAGAGAGCTTTAGATCCTATACTTAATCCTAGACATAATGGTTTATGTCATATTGCATTATTCAACTTCTACTTCCAGAAGCTCTGCTCTCTGGAGGTTGCAACATTCCTGCACCTGTATCTTGCCACCCAGCTGGGAAGACAATGTGCAGGGGATTATTTATTTCAGATCTGAGACTAAACAAAATTAGAAGAATCCCCATCCCACCTGCACTGACACTTTGTTATATATATACATTCCTCACACACAACCCCACCATTCTGTGCCTTTTTCTTTAACTGGGAGCAGCTGTAGAGTCTAAATGATTAAGCACAGGAGAGAAAGGGGCTGGTTATCACTTCCACCTATGGCTATATCCCAGCCCCCAAATGCCTAGGTAGAAATGCAGAAATGTGTCATAGGGAGCTGGCGGTGTGTATGTGTGTGTACAGTTATGTTATGGTGATGATGAACAGAGAAGCATGGGACAGAAAGGATTACTCTGTCCTTTTCTGACTAGTCTTGTTCCCCTACCCCACCAACAAATGTGTAGGCCAACTCTTAGTATATTTACTCCAAAGCCCCACTGGGTTCATGGGGTCTGACTCATAACATGATTAGAGATGAAACTGTGTCATAGGTACTTTGAGCCACAACAGATGCTTTAAAAAAAAAGTCTGAATGTTCACATTTCCAACCACTCCAGACAAGAAAAACAGAAGCTTTTATGTACACTGAATTCATAAAAAAACGTCTAGTTTATATGATAGCAAGTGTGTTTTGTTAGATGTGACATCCAAATGGTAATAAAACATAACACAAGGTCTGTATAACAAAAATGACATAAAATCAAATTCTTTGTTGAAAACAAAGCAATGTTTCTGTGATCTTTTTATTGTACTCCCATCTAATGGCATTGTAATATGAAGCTTTAAAAAAATCAGTTGAAATCCTCCAGTCTTCTGTTGTCTGTGCATCATTGACACAATAAATACTAATGGTTCCTTCAGACCATCACATCAATAATTGCATTAGGAATGGGATCTTTAATCTGTGATTTATCGACATGTCAGCCCGTAAATACATGGTCTGTGAATTACTGTTACTAGTGTAAACTGGGATGGCTAACTGGCGGCACAGAGGCCAGATCAAGCTCCCAAAAACTGTTTTATTGCCCTATGGCAACACTATCAAATTTTTGTCATGTAGAATAAACGTTCTGGTTTTCCAACAAGCAAGAATTGTTTCATAGACATAAGGTTCCCAACCTTTTCAAGCCAGGGGCCAGGTCTCGCTCTCTCAGTCAGCTTCAATGGCCGGACAGCCATTTTGCCCTGCCTGCATGATGCGGGTGGCCATTTTGTCCCAACAGCTGCAAAGGGGTGGCCATTTTGTTTTTCAAATGCCCTTGGAGAGGTGGGGGCACATAAAATGAAACCACGGGCCAGATCCGGCCCATGGGCCTTAGTTTGGGAACCCCTGTTCTAAAGTGTCAGGTTTTCTTCCCTTCCAACTGTTTCTTTCTATGTAGTTCCATATCTCAAAACTCTTAACCTTTCTTCACACCAAGTCAAAGCTATGAGAACTCTCCTTTTCAATCTCCACCAAGCAGACATACTGTGAAACACATTCTTTATCACTAACAATCAAATGGCACTAATCAGGATTCTATTTGTCCATTATGGAGTGTGGGGTATGCTTGTGTCCTCAGGTACCCCATGAGCATGGGAAGGTCAAGGGCCCTCTTGAGATTTTCATCACTGCACAAGAGAGCAGCTTATGCTGCAAACAACTACTTACAATCTGGCACCTTCATTTTCAGTCATTGCTCTGTAATAGTGCTCCACCACCACCACCACCACCACCACCACCACTGTTTGGTGTATGCAAACCAAGACACAGGACACAGCCTCGGGCTGGGTTAACTCAGGTTTATTGCATCGTGGACAGAGGGAACATGAGGTAATGGCGGATCGATAGCTCTTTATATACAGTGGTAATACATTTGAACGTGGTGCCATGGTAGCCCATTGGCTACTGTCTGCGTGACGTCATTGCGGGTCACGCCCTTCTTGTCCAGGTGTAGATGGTGGCGGGAAAACTTCCCGCGCTGTTGCCTTTGATGAGTTCGGACCAAGAGAGCTTGGACGCTCGCTGCTGCCAGCTGGTGGTCATTAGCTCGCGTCCTATTACAGGGTTTATATGATACAGCTGAAGGTTACATTGTTGCTATAGGCAAGGTTACATTGGCTCAGATACATTGTAATCCATGTGTAAGATAAAACCATCAGAACACAACACCCCTCCCCCCTAGGACGAGACAAAGTCTCGAGCCCACACTTGAACACACTCCCCCCCCTCAGGAGACAAAGTCTCTCAGCCAAGATGGCTTATTTCGAACACGCTGGGGTCTCGATGCGGGCTGTCTCTCCCCGGGTTTGCTACCTTCTCTTTGTCCCCTGGTTTCCTGTCCTGTAATTGGAGAGGGAGACTCGTTAGTGACTTGCCGCGGCTCCGCGGCGTTGTTGGGAGGTGTGCTCTTTCTTAGGGAGGAACCGGGGGCACTGGGGGCTAACGAAAAACCCCTCTTCTCGCTTGGATGGGTGGGGGAACACTCCTGAAACCCCCCCCGGCTCGCAAAATCAAAATCAAAATTACAATCGGGGGCAGCGGTCGCGAACTCCTCTCCCCCTTCCCCGGCCCTTGATAGGACTGGCGTATCAAAAGGATACGAGTCGGGGCCGCTGCTTCTGCCTTCCCCCCTTGCTTGGGACTGTTGTCCACTGCTGTCTCCCCCTTGGGTTGAGCGGGTGGGGGAGAACCCTAACGGTGAATCCTGTTGCTGATCTCCACTGACTGGCCCACTCACTCGGCGCCTCAGTTGGTCTGCGTGCCTCCTCCAGAGGAGGCCGGTGCTAGTCTCGACCCGGTACGACACTGGCCCCGTCTGTTCTACAACCGTCCCTGGCACCCAGGCTGGCCCTGCGCTGGAATAGTTCCTGCAGTGAACAGGGTCACCGGCGGCGAAACCTTTCGAGACTGCCAACCCTATGTTTTTCCCTTTATCCTCGACCCTCGTCGGGTCTAGCCTGGACAGGATCGTGGTCAGTTTTCGCCGCATCAAGAGCTCTGCCGGCGAGTAGCCTGACGCTAAGGGGGTTACCCTATACGCTAAGAGGAACTGGCAAACTTGGTGATTCAGGTCCCCCGGGCCCATGCGCCGCAGCGCCTCCTTTGTTGTACGCACCAGCCGTTCCACTTGGCCATTCGTGGCCGGGTGAAACGGTGCGGATGTGACATGCCGAATGGCGTTTGCCTCCATGAATGCTCCGAACTCAGCGGAGGTGAAACAACTAGCGTTATCACTGACTAAAGTGTCGGGTAAACCGAACGTGGAAAAGACTCTCCTTAGCTGGCTAATTGTCGTGGCGGAGGACGTGCTCTTTACTGGGATAACCTCCAGCCACTTGGAGAACGCATCCACCACCAGGAGAAACATGGTTCCTCGGAATGGGCCAGTGAAATCTACGTGCACTCTGGACCACGGCCCCCTTGCTGTGTCCCATTCCCTATGCGGAAGACGGGCCGCCTCAGGTCGGGATCCCTGGCATGCCTCGCAAGTGCCGACCATGTGCTCAATGTCCGCGTCCAGCTGTGGCCACCAGAAGTAACTCCGGGCCAGCGCCTTTGAACGAACTATGCCCGGGTGGCTGACGTGCAGCAGTTCGAGCACCCTCGTCCGCAGGGGCGTGGGGACCACCACCCGTTGGCCCCACAGAAGGCACCCCCTCTCTAGGGACAACTCTAGCTTTTTCCTGAAGAATGGGTCGAACTCTGTACTCGGGGACGAAGCCGGCCACCCCTTCTGTACCCATGAACTAACTTTCTCCAGCGTCCTGTCCTTGCCTGTCGCCCTAGCAATGTCGGCTGGAACTAGTGGGGGTGCGTCTAAAACCTCAATTAGCAACACCTGGCGGTCTCTTTCTGCTCTCGCCATTTGGTCGTCCGACAAGGGCAAAGGGGATCTCGAGAGCGCATCAGCATGGCTGATCTCCTTTCCGGGCCGGTACTCCAACTCATGTTGGTACGCGTTGAGGAAAATAGCCCATCGCAGCATTCTCGGGGACAGGATCTGCGGCGTGGGCTTGCTCGCCGTGAAAATCCCTAGCAGTGGCTTGTGATCGGTCACGATTTTGAACGGGCGGCCATACAAAAAATCGTGAAATTTTTTGGTCCCCGCTACTATTGCTAACGCCTCCCTGTCGGTTTGTGCGTAATTTCGCTCCGCTTGGGACAGGGACCTTGAGTAAAACGCTACCGGGGCCTCCCTTCCGTCCTCCAACACGTGGCAAAGCACCGCCCCCACCCCCACCGGGGATGCATCACAGACTAGGACCACTGGCCGTTTGGGGTCGAAGTGCGTCAGGATTGCCTCAGATGTTAGGAGTTGCTTTAGCTCTTTGAACGCCCTCTCGTGCTCGTCACCCCACATCCATGTCTCCTCCTTTTTAAGTAACCGATGGAGCGGTTCGGCCACGGACGCCTTCCGCGGGAGGAACGTATGATAAAAATTGAGAAGCCCCAGGAAGGACTGTAGCTCGGTCTTGGATGTGGGGCGAGGGGCCTTTTTAATGGCTGCTACTTTGGATTTAGACGGTTTAATCCCCTCGGGTGTGATCCGGAACCCTAAAAACTCGACCTCGGTTTCGAAAAAGACACATTTGTCCTTCCTCAATCTCAGCCCCGCTTTCTCGAACACGGTCAGTACTTTGTCCAACCTCTTTGCCAGTTCAGCCTCACTCCCCCCTGTTATCAACACGTCATCAAAATAAGGCAACACCCCCTCCAGTCCCTTCAGGAGGCGTTCCACAAGCGACTGAAACAGGCCGGGTGCCGAGTTCATGCCAAACTGTAACCGCGACACCTGGAACGCTCCTTTATGTGTAACTATCGTTTGCGCCGCGGCCGTGGCGGGGGTCACAGGAAGTTGCTGATAGGCTTGTGCCAAATCGAGTTTAGCGAAACACTTTCCCCCATTTAGCCTGGCCAAAAGGTGACTGATCACCGGCACCGGGTATGCATTAGGGCGGATCGCCTTGTTAATTGTACACTTATAATCAGCGCAAATGCGCACCTCCCCGTTAGCCTTTAGAGCCGTTACAATTGGAGTTTCCCACTCCGCGGAATCAACAGGAATAAGGATCCCCTGGCCCACCAGTTTGTCCAGTTCCGCTTCTATCTTGTCCTTGAGTGCGAACGGCACCCTGCGCGGTTTGAGTCTAATCGGGCGGACCTCCGGGTCTATGTCGAAAGCTACAGGGGGTCCCTTGAACTTTCCGAGTCCTTTCTTAAAAACGGCGGGATGCGCATCGCAAACCGCTTGTATTGGGTCCCCCCCCCACGGTATGCACCCCCCCTATGAACAATCCTAAGGGCTGAAACCACTGTGTCCCTAGGAGGCTACAGCTTCCCCCCTTGAGGACAACTAGGGGCAGTTCCGCAGAATGTCTCTTAAAATTGACCCGAAATTTCCCGACCCCCAACACCGGAATGCTGTTTCCCTGTACGTCTCGTAGCGTGGACCTCAACGCTTTAAGTTTGGGCCGCACGTGGGGGTCGATTTTCAGGAACTCTTTCTGGGGAATTATGGAATAGGAGGACCCCGAGTCAATTTCCATCTTAATAGGGGCCCCTTGTACTAATACCTCAACGAAGTAATGGGACTGTCCCGCGGACACGCTGAACACTGGGGCGTCGTCCTCGCTGTCGTCCGAGACGCGGCCCACGCCGTCCTGCTTCCTCGTGGTCTGGGCGCCATCTTTGGGCCTCGCTGGACGGTCCGGTCTGGCCACACGGTCTTGTGACTGCCTCCGGCCCTCTTTCCGTTTTCTGCATGCCTTGGCGATGTGCCCCCGACGGCCGCAGGTGTAACACTCGGCCTTCCTGAACGGGCATCTCGCGCGCTCGTGGGCCGCTCCGCAACCCTCGCAGCGGCGACCACCCTTTCGGACCTTCTGGACCTCCTCGCCGTCGCTGCCTTCCGTAGACGACTTTGAGGCCAGTCGAGTCGCGTGCACCGACTGTCCGGTCTTCCCGTGCACCGAATTTTCTGCCTTGCCGGCTCTAGGACGCCACTCACGCCACTGGTGCATCTCGTCCACTCCAGCATTCGTGGACTCTGCGGCTTCCGCGGCCTCTACGACCTCTGCCAGCGTGGGTGGCGGCTCCTTATTCATCAAGCTGCGCTGTACCTCCTTGTCTTTCAGGCCACACAACACGCCGTCCCTGAGGGCCATCTCCAGGATGTCGCCCCATTTACAGGGGGCGGCGGCTATCCTCATGGCGGCCACGAATGCCTCAACCGACTCATCCGGCGCTTGGACTCGCCTCCAAAACGCGCTCCGAGCGGGAAACATTGCCCTCGAGGGACAGAACCGCTCTCGCAGCAGCTTCATGATGTCGCTCGCCTTAAATTCGCTCACCTTCTTCGGAGCGATGATGCCCACCAGCGTCCGCTTGGTTTCCATCCCGAGCATTCTGGTGAGGATGGCCCTCTTCCTCTCCTCGTCGTCTCCTTTGACTCTGAGTTCCACCAGTGCCGCCTGGAAGTCCATCTCAAGCAGCTCCCAGTCTTGCGGTTTGGTGATGTTGAAACCGCTCTGTGCCCTGGCCGTTCCGTGGGGATCCATCATCCCACCTTCGTCGCCAATTTGGTGTATGCAAACCAAGACACAGGACACAGCCTCGGGCTGGGTTAACTCAGGTTTATTGCATCGTGGACAGAGGGAACATGAGGTAATGGCGGATCGATAGCTCTTTATATACAGTGGTAATACATTTGAACGTGGTGCCATGGTAGCCCATTGGCTACTGTCTGCGTGACGTCATTGCGGGTCACGCCCTTCTTGTCCAGGTGTAGATGGTGGCGGGAAAACTTCCCGCGCTGTTGCCTTTGATGAGTTCGGACCAAGAGAGCTTGGACGCTCGCTGCTGCCAGCTGGTGGTCATTAGCTCGCGTCCTATTACAGGGTTTATATGATACAGCTGAAGGTTACATTGTTGCTATAGGCAAGGTTACATTGGCTCAGATACATTGTAATCCATGTGTAAGATAAAACCATCAGAACACAACACACTGCCAGTCCTCAAAGTCTAGATAGGACAATTTCTCTTCATCCCCTAGCTTCCCCAAGTTCACATATGTTGGGGTATGGCAATTCAACATTGAAAGGGTTAACATGTAATTCTTGGAAAGAGGGAGGAGTTTCTTTACCGGGACTAACTTGTTTGCATGTTTTGTTTGCTAATCAATCAAAAAAAGGCTGATTTAAGGTAAAGGTTTCCCTTGCTCGAAAGCCAGTCATATCCGACTCTAGGGTTCAGTGCTCATCTCTGTTTCAAAGCCGAAAAGCCAGCGCTGTCTGTTTCTGCAGACATTTCCATGGTCATGTGGCAGGCATGACTAGACACCAGAGAGCACAGAATGCTGTTACCTTCCCTCCGAAGTGGTCCCTATTTATCTACTTGCAATTTCTTGCTTTCGAACTGCTAGGTTGGCAGGAGCTGGGACATAGATGGGAGCTCATTCCATTATGCAGTACTCGGGAATCAAACTGCTGACCTTCCAGTCAGCGTCTTAGGCACTTGAGTCACTGCAGTGTGATTGCCTAACCCTAATCCCTTGTCTCCTTTTTGTCGGGGACATATGGCCATTTGTTCTTGAGGGAGATGCAGCCATTTTGAACATTCTCTGTATTTCCCCCCTGTAATGGGGGGAACACCACTGTAATGGAGAAAAAAACTCATCATTTTTCCTTGTAACTAATCTAGGTCTTCACCCTCTTCTAACAAACATGAACCCAACATGTTAAAATATCTAAGCATATAGTGAGAAAATAACTTTTTCTCTTTTACCTCAATTTTTTGGTCTGAGTAATTATTTTTAGCTGAAAATGAGGGGAACTTCAGGAGGAACTTGTAAACAATCAAAACATTAATAATTGCTTCACTTTCACAATGCAACTACATAGTCAAGACAACATGTATTCCACTCATTGTGGTCGAGCTTAGAGTCTAAACTGGAGTATACTGCTACACAGTCTTGGCCAAGACCCCAGCCCTAGGAACATGACTGTTACTCTCTTCTGGCCTGTAGGTTCCTCTCTAGCTTCCAAAGTTGCTCAAATTGGAGGTGCCATTGCCAGCATCAATGCCAGATTTCTGAAAGAATGGTTGTGGTGACAGGATCTCAGTTTGCTTTAATGCTTTCTCCTGGCTAGTCTGACTTCTCAGGCACAGATTGGTCCAATATTTTGCAATCCTAGCCAAGGTGGGATTGCAGTTGGTAGTCACTGGAGCTTGTGCCAGATGGTCAAGGATATAGCCAATATAGGAGGGCATGGCCTGTGCATATGGGTCCCCTGGTGGTTCCATTACATCAGACACCTCCTCATGCTTTCTGTTTTGCTTTTCCTACTTCCCTGGACCTCCACCTCCCCCTCCTTTATACTCCAGGCTGTACCAAGTGTAACCACTTCTTCAATGGACTTCTCAAGTACAGCTTCTTGACTCTCAGCCACTCCCTGGAGTCTCTATCCACCATTGGTATAAGGATAATATAGCCCATTATCCCACTATCCATCTAGGAAGCCAGTATAAGGCCTTTGCTGCTTCAGAGTACATAAGGTTCTGCTCTAGGCTAGGGAAATCTATGATAGGTTTCAATTCCTGGTTGTTTCTGTTTAGTATATTTACTCCAAAGCCCCACTGGGAATATCTAACTATACAATGGTACCTCGGATAAAGTCCGATTTGGATAAAGTCATGGTTTTCATCCACACACGATGATCATATAAAGTCCAAAACTGCTAAAAAAATAGATGTTATCCGAGGTATTTGGTATAGGAACCTCGGATAAAGTCAATTTTGGACATTATCCGATGCATCGCCCATTTGATTCGGATAAAGTCCAAAATCGGATAAAGTCCAAACCAGCTAATTGAATAAAGATTACATTTCCCTAATTCCTACTCACAAGCATCCACACTCATCCTTCTCCATCTTAAGCATGGCATTTCTCTCTTTATTCTAAGATCAACAAAAAGCCATCATCCATCATTTGTCCCACCATCCTTTCTCTCTCCTATCAAATAAAATTGCAACTTTCAATGTTCAGCATCTCCCCTTCCATTTTCACATTCCCACATTATTTTGACTATTTCCAGAGGATGCAAATTTGCACCCCACGCACCCCTCTAGATTCTCCAGGAATTCACCCCTCTGAGGAAGGAAAGTGAACAAACAGAATCCATTTAAAAATCACAAAATCAAGACTCTATTTCCTTACAGTTGGTAAAGCCTCAAGTCTTAGTTCCACTAGTGGCAGACCTATTGGCCAACATCTGTGACACACACACCCCCAATCTAGCCCGTGCTTGTGGAGGCCATGCGGGACACTGTGGCCAGTCCTCACCCCAGGCACCCTCCTAACAAGCATAAGCAAAGCAGCATTTTTGGACAAAATGGTGTAATTCAGGGGTCCCCAAACTTTCCCATACCATGCACCAGCTTCATGCCAAACAACTTTTCCAAGGACCAGCAAGTGGGACTGGACGGTGCAAGTGCACAACAAAATACTACAAAGTGTACACTATGCTCAGGTGGACCCCCACCACAGTTAAGTAACATGGAGGAGGGGCCGGTTCACCCACCCATCTGCTGTGTCTGAAGCCCATGACCTCACCCTGCCCATCAGGCAGACCTGGCAGAGCGCACCAAGGGTAGAAGGCTGCCACTGGGACTTCCAGTACCACCCCATCCCCCACCTGAAAGAAAGAAAGAAAGAAAGAAAGAAAGAAAGAAAGAAAACCTGCCTCGAGGAGGAGGAGGGAATAAAGACAGCAGCCAGTTTCCCCAGTGCTCTACCTTTCTCACAATCACACTGACGGACCCGATAAGAATACATTTGATTCCAAAAGAATAGAAGCCCCAGAAGTGTGTGTGTGTGGAACGAAGGGGTGGGGTGGGGACACCAGGCTGATTTGCATTGACTTGTATGTCATATAACCAATGGAAAATAATTCAAATCATGGAGCATTTACTGCATTATTTGTCATTGTAGCTGCCCATGAGACAAGAAATTTCCTTGCATCATTTCTTTTTTTTTTCCAGTGGGGAAACAGTTTATTTATTTTTTTATTTTATTAATAATCATAAATTACAAACAAACATAAAAAATATAAATACTTAAAAACTAACAATAAATAAAGAAAAAAACACCAAGAAAAGAGAAAGGAATAACAACAATATATCAAAATCTTGTTCACTCTTTCATTCTTTCAACTTTTAATCCGTGCAAAACCCTATTCTGCAGCAATTTCAATTGGCACAGTATACTTAAATCTTCCAAAATTGAATCATGTCAGGGCCAGGCTTAATTCCTTCTTCACTTGTTAACGCGTGCTGTATGAAAGGTTTCCATATTTCCCAAAATTGTATTTTGATTTTAAAACCCTGTTTTAACCTAATTTGGCTAGTTAATTTTTCATTTAGTGCCAGTTGCCAAACCTCTTTATACCACCTATTCTTATTTAGATTTTCGTTACCCTTCCATTCTTGGGCTATCAGCTGTCTGGCAACCAGCAACAATGTCAAAATTAATTCTTTATTACCCTCACTTAATCTCATTTTTCCTATTTCTCCTAATATAGCTAGTTTGGGTTCTAAAATCATTGTTATGCCAAGAATCTCGTTTATCTCCTTCTCTACCACTTTCCAAAATTTATTTGTTTTCTTACAAAACCACCACAGATGCAAATATGTCCCCTTTTGTTCATTGCATCTCCAACACAAATCAGATTTATTAATATCCATTTGCTTGAGTCTGATTGGGGTAAGGTACCACCTCCAAAGTACCTTACAAACATGCTCCTTTTCCTTGATTGACATAGTTTTTGTTATTCTGTTTCCCCACTTTTTCCTCCACTCTTCTTCATCAATTTTAATATTTAAATCTTCCTCCCAAATTCGTTTAAGTGTATAGTGTGATTCTTCCCCTGGGATAAGCATTTGGTACAGTTTACCTACTAACCCCTGTAATCTTGTCTTCCCTTTCCTTATTTCCAAGACCAATTCTTCAAAGGGCGTCTTTGCCCTAGGTACTCCTATAATCCCCCTTATCGATTTGTCCCATTTCTCCATCCCCAATTCTTGTAGCCAATTTAATTTTAATTTATTATATACCTCCTTCCTTTTCTGATATGTATTACAATTTTTAATCCACTCTGTTATTAACAACACCTTTTCTTGCAATAGAATAGGTCTTATTTTTTGCGAGGATAATAATGGGCAACTCTGGAAATCTAAAATTTCTAAAATTGGGGAAATATCTGGTGCCAATTTCCTCTTAACCCCTTTCCATACGTTATAAATATTCTTTATAGGAAAGCAGTTAATCTCTGTTTTATTATTTACTTGAGCAAGAAACATTTCACCTTTTAATTTTTTAAATTCTTCTTGATCCCCTTCACCTATTACCTCATTTTGCTGAATTAATAATTTAATTAATTTCTTTATATGAAAGGCTTGAAAATACGCTTTAATGTTTGGAATGTTTAACCCTCCCTGTTTATTCTTCATGTACCATAATCCTTTACTAATTCTTGCTCTTTTATTATTATTGCAAATTCCGTTTATCAATTTTTGCCATTTATTTAGTTCTGACTCTTTGATTTTAATCGGTAAGTTTTCAAACAGAAAATTCAATTTGGGTATAACTTTCATTTTGCAAATATTAATCCTTCCAAACCATGAAGTCTTTGCTTGTTTTATCTGTTCTAGTAATGGTTTCAATTTATTTCTTAATTTATTGAAGTTAATATTATATAGGTCTTTTGGTTCCTTCGTCACGAATATTCCCAAATATTTCAATTCATCTTTTATTGTAATATTAAATCTATCTCCAATTTTTTCCTTTTCCACCTGGGTTAAATTGCATGTGATAGCCTCAGTTTTCGTCCAATTAAGTTTTAATCCTGTTACTTCTTCAAAGGCTCTTAAATGTTCTTGTATTTTGTTTAAATTATTTAAAGGATCTTTTACAACTAATAGAGTATCATCCGCAAATAGACTTATTTTTTTATTTTCTATTCCTACTAATTTCTCATTTTGCCTTATATCATTTGCTAGTAATTCCATTGCCAGTATAAATAGACATGGGGACAATGGACATCCTTGTCTTGTCCCCGCGTTTATATCAATTTCTTTCCCCAGACAATTATTCATTTTAATTTTAGATTTACTTTCTTTGTACAATTGTCCTATCACATGATTAAATTTAGGGCCGAATTGTAATTTCTCACATATTCCTTTTATTGTTTTCCATTGAATTGAATCAAATGCTTTATATATGTCTAATGCCACTATACATACTTTTTGTTTATTATTTTTTAATTTATCAATAATATTAATTAACTGATTTATTAATTTATCCATTTGTCTTCCTTTAACAAATCCTACTTGGTCTTCTCCAATATAAGTGTCTATGAATTTATTAAGCCGATTATTAATTATTGAAGTAAAAAATTTTGCATCCTGATTAAATAATGATATTGGTCTATATGTTTCTATATTCTCTTTATCCTTTCCAGGTTTAGGAATTAGAGCCATTATCGAATTACTCCAGGACTTGGGGATCTCCCCCCCTTCCAATATATAATTATATTTTTTTTTAACTTGGGAATTAATACCTCTCGGCATTCCTTATAAAATTCCGAAGGGATACCATCCTCTCCTGGTGTTTTATCCTTTTTTAAGTTGTTAATTACCTCTTCAATCTCCTTGTCTTTAATATCTTGTTCCATTATATTTACATGTTCTTCCTTTAATTGGTATGTCAAGTTCCTATCCAAATATGCTTGAAGCACATTATCATCAATTCTGTGTTCTGTATATAATTTTGTATAGAATTCTTCTGCTACTGATAATTTATTTTCCAGTTTATACTGCCTTATACCTTCTTTATTAATTAGAGCCTCTATATATCCCTTACTTTTTTTTGTCTTACTTTTTTTGCTAAATTTTTCATATCTTTATTATTGAATTCAAAATTATTTCTTTTTAAATATGCCAAATCTACCCTAACCTTTTCAACTTCTACTGCAATTGTTTCCTTTTTTAATGCCTGTAATTTATTCCAAATTGAGTTACTTCCTGTAGCTGCGTGCTTCCTTTCTAGTTCTTTTATATCTTTATCTCTTTTAATTACTTGACTTTTCATTTTTTTTCAAATATTGCCTTCTCTTGTATATAATCACCTCTAATAACCGCTTTCATTGCGTCCCAAAGAATATGTAATTTCACCTCGCCCGTGTCGTTATCTTCCCAGTTCTTTATCCATTTATTTATTAATCTTTTTTTATCTCTTCATTTTTTAATAGTTTAGTATCCATCCTCCATACCTTATTTCGATAGGTGCTGCTGTTCAGCCGCATCTCTATCGAAATAAATGTATGGTCTGAGATATTAAAATTGCCGTAGTTAAAGTTTTCTAAATTCTTAAGCATATTTTCTGACACAAAGAAATAATCCAAACGAGAGTAAGATCTATGTTTTAAGGAGCAAAAGGTAAATATTTTTTTTTACCTGTCAACATTCTCATCGCATCCCGCAATCCTAGTTTCCCTATCCATTTGTCAATCAATTTATCTTGAGTCTTTCTAAGATTATTTGTTGTATCTAATCCTGACCTGATTAAGTTAAAATCTCCCCCTATAATTAAATTTACTGATCTTTCTTTTTTTATAATGGGTAGAATTTTATCTAGAAAGATCCCTTGATTCTTGTTTGGTGAGTAGACGTTGACAAATGTATAATCTTCCTCCTCTATTTTACCTTTTATTAGCTGAAACCTTCCCTCCTTATCTTTAATGTTCTTGCTCAATGAAAAATCTAGTTTATTCGATATTAATACAGCAACCCCTCTTGAATTACTTGAACCTAGGCCTTTCTCATATATTTCCATCCCTTTTACATAAATATTATTCTTATTTTCATTTTTCTGATGTGTCTCCTGGAGAAAAATGATATCCGCTTTTTCCCTTCTCAGAACTCCTTCCACACGTTTCCTCTTAATTTGGTTCCCTAGGCCCCTGACATTCCATGAGATAATTTTTAACTTTTTAAGTATACATATTTAGTGCTTTCTCTACTGTTACTGCAGAATTCCCCATAATATGTGAACCAATACCTCAACCCACAACAAGTTATACTCTCCCTCCTCCAGTGCATCTTAAATTAAATAATATACAATTATCTTAAAGAGAAAAATATATACAAAAATAACAAAGCTTAAACAAACCAATAATCAAACAAATAAGAAAGAGGAAAAAAAGCAAAAGAAAAAAAGCTCTACCCTCCCCACTTTCTACTAAAAGTAACCTTTGAAAACCAAAGAGGGGAGGGGGGTTGCGGGTGGCGAGTGGACCTTAATACTTAACATCCGTTTCTTGTTCATTGTTTATTTCTTATTACAAATGATTATCTTAATTTGTCATATTTTATTCCACGCAGTAGATTCTCTGTTTTTATCCTTTAATGACCTAGTCTTTTCCTCCTTCTGCTCCTTCAACTTCCTCCTCTTCCCGTTCTAACATGGGCGCTACTCCCACATTTATTAAGGCATCCTTAAGTTGCTTCCATTCTGTAGACCCTTTTTCTATAATCTTAGCTTCCATCAAAATTTCTAAGCCATCAGATTCTTCCCTAATCCAATAATTCTTCCCCTTCACTGTAAAAATTAATTGTTTATGTGGTCTCCATTTATATTGTATGTTTTTCTCACACAATTTTTTTTGTGATTGGCTTAATTTGTAGTCTCCAAATGCATTATTCTAACAAAATATCTTTATATATTTCTAGCTGTGCCCCCATCATTTCAAGAACATTGGCTTAGTGAACAAAAAAAGCTAAATCCTATATGTCAGGACACTGGCAGGTATAGGTTGATTTTGTCCATCAAAATATTATTTTCAGTTAGTGTTCCGGAAGACATCTGAGTACTGCAGCATTCTTTTTCCCAAAAGAAGCCAGGGGTTCAAGGTTAATGGAGTTATCTAGTGATAGTACCATTTATAAAGCAGTGGTTATCATAGATTGTAGAGACCTAATAACATCATAGGGGACTGTAGTGACTTACTGGTTAAGATGCTGAAATTGATGACTGGAAGTTCAACAGGTCATCAGTTTGAGCTCCGAGTGCTGCATGATGGAATGAGCTCCTGTTTCTGTCCCAGTTCCTGCCAACCTAGTGTAACAGTTTGAAAGCAAGAAATTGCAAGGAAATAAATATGTACCACTTTAGTGGGGAGGTAAACAGCATTCTGTGCACTCCAGTGTCTAGTCATGCCTGCCACATGTCCACGGAAACATCTGCAGACACAGACAGTGCTCTTTGGCTGAAAACAGAGATGAGCACTACCCTAGAGTCAGATATGACTGGCTTTCTAGCAAAAGCAACCTTTACCTTCACCTTTAATAACATTATCCAGATGGTGAACATTCCTCCTGCTAAACTGCTCCATGACCAGAGCCTTGTAGCAACCTGCACCTCTCCAAGAACTCTTAAATCTGAATCATCCTATCTGAAGACACAGAAACCTCCGGCACATTGCCTCTGTTTATAATGGAATGGGAGAAGGCTCTTTGTTGTACTGGACCAAAAATAGTCTTCACTTAACAAACGATAGCTATCAGCCACCAGTTTCTCAATGGGGAACTCAAGAATAATGGTCATGGGTTATATGGGGTCGCAAAGGGTCGGAATCGGCGACTGAACAAAAAATAAATAAAAAGTGACTTGGAGAGCTGGAGCAGTGGCCTTTCTTCTGCCTTCTACATTGCAGCATGACACCCATATCACTGCTCCAGCTCTCCAAGTCACTTTCTGATCCCTTTTGGTATGCAAAGTCCTCATCAGCCCCAGGTCAGTATTGATGAAGCTGCTGCCCTCCATCAAGATGAATTCAAGTAGGATTTAATCCACTTGGGTACCAACACCCTTCCCTGTGGACTTCTCTACCCAAGGTTATTAGTCGTCAGGGTTGTCAGGTTAGTTAGCAGCCACATGATGATTGGTGTTGAGTTGCTGGCAATAGGGTCTACTCTATTACCATAGCAGGATGACCTGGCCAGACTGGACCTGTTTCTTACAGGTTGGAAGAGAAAAGCAGGTTGCATTGGAGGTATATTTTTCAAACAACACCTCAGGTAGCTGTTGTTGGATACCATCCCACAGCTCTTCAAATAAAGAATCACCAAATAATATACATATCTCCCCCCTTCCATATATTCATCCATTTGAAGCTATGTTTCTATTTAGTAAGTGAACAAGCCAACACAATGACCCAGAGCCCTCCAACAAAGAATTCCAAGGCAACAATTATTTTTGTGCAGAGGTTTTTCCCAGTATGCACCTTTCACATGAGGAAAGCTATTTCAGATATGGCCAAGTTAAATTAACTATGTTGTGGAAATTGACAGTGTGGTCCTGTGCATGTATATTCTGACGTTTCATTGAGCTTGCTGAAATATAGTCTCAGGAAAGCCTGCACAGAAATACAAATGTCCTTTCCAGGAAACGGAAACTCATAATTTGATATTTCAGTCCTAGAGAGTCTTATTACACTTTAGCTTTACAAAGTTTAGGGCTGGGCAAGGGAAACTCAAAATATAATTTATTCCAATTTATGTTTTGCACTGAACTGTAGTTCACCATACCAATGCTAAATCAGCAAGAAGATGAGCAATTAACTACCCTAACGTGGTTTTGGTATTTGGTTTCCTATGGTACAATGGCTGGAATCTTATTACATGTGGCAGATCAAAAATGTAATGCTGTGGAACATGGGTGTCGGAAGTGGGGAGCAGGGAGGGCCGACCGCCCCGCCCCCCCGAAATTGCCATGCAGCCACGGGCCCTTTTGGAGGAACTAGGAAGTTTCCTCCTCTCACCACCCATGATCTCAGTCTGGGCCTTTTGGAAGGCTCTGCCTCATCCCTCCTCCCCATCCAATCACAGTCTGGGCCTTTTGGAAGGCTCTGCCTCATCCCTCCTCCCCATCCCATCTCAGTCCGGACCTTTTGAAAGGCTCCGCCTCACCCCTCCTCCCCATCCAATCTCAGTCTGGGCCTTTTGGAAGGCTCCGCCTACCCCTCCTCACCACCGACCCACCCCAGACCGGATACTGGGCCTTGCACCAGCCCACCACGCCATTGTGTGAAGCTGCAGCACTCCAGGCCCAGGCAGCTAGCCTAGCCAGCACACGAGGAGGCCGTAGCAGAGAGAGGGGCGAGGCCCAAGCAAAGGGATCCAGCCTTTTGTCTGTGCAGGGGACACGAACACCGAGCAGGTAGACCTTCTCTCATGGGCAGGCTGCTGATGGGGAGGACGGTGTGTGTGTGTGTGTGTGGGGGGGGGGATATGGAGGACAGGTAAGAATGCAGGGGTGGGGTGAGGGGTGAGAGAGGGGGGTTGGGTGAGCCTTGGGGGGGGGGAAGCATGCCTGCCACATGTTTATCTGAAGGATTTTTATTTTATTTTTTTAAAAAGACATGCCTGCCACATAACTTGTTGGCTCTTTGGCTTTGAAACAGATGAGCACTGAATTGCAAGAGTCTGATATAAATGGCTTTGGTGCAAGGGAAATGTTTACCTGAAGGACTTTTTTTTTTAAAAGACGTGACTGCCACGTGACCTGTTGGCTCTTTGGCTTTGAAACAGATGAGCACTGAATTGCAAGAGTCTGATATAAATGGCTTTGATGCAAGGGAAATATTTACCTGAAGGAATTTTTTTTTTAAAGACATGCCTGCCACATGACCTGTTGGCTCTTTGGCTTTGAAACAGAATAGCACTAAATTGCAAGAGTCTGATATAAATGGCTTTGGTATATTTAAGATTAATGTGTAGTTTATTAATAATAGTTAGATTATTCATTGACATTTCAGTAGTGTATTTATTGTAATTGGTGTGTTATAAGTTTAATACAGTAAAAAAATAATAATTAAAAAAATTAGAAGGAATGAATAGTCTTCATTAATAGAAATTAAATTTCACTTGTTTCCAGCTTGCTTTTCCCCTTCTGATGCAATACTCACACCTTCATATGCTCTTTTAGCAAAATTCAAGTCTCTACCACCACCACCACCACCCCAATCTCCCCAACCTGCAAAAAAATGCAGGCCCTGTTCCTAGGAGCAGGGCCCTTTTCAAGGTTGCCCCCCCTCCCCGCCAAGCAAAAATAGTTCCTAAGCCCCTGCTGTGGAAGTTCACAGGGTGTTATGTCCAGGTAGTCTGCATTGTGTGTCTGATTGTACAGGGGTGGGCATCAGCAGGGGTGGGCATCAGCAGGTTCACACCAGTTCGCCAGAACCGGTAGCAGAAATTCTGGCTGGCCCTGCCCATCCAAGTTTTGAAATAAAGTAGTCCTAATTTGGGTGCAACGCAGGGCTTTCCCCTGACCACACCCAGCATACCATGCCTACATGGTATGTGGTATGGTGGCCATGGTCAGGGGGAAAGCCCTGCATTGCACCCGCATTAGGACTACTTTATTTCAAAACTTGGATGGTCACGGCCAGCCAGAATTTCTGCTACCGGTTCTGGCAAACTGTGGCGAACCTGCTGAATCCCACCACTGTGTGTATGCTGCATAACAACATGCGATTTCAGCAATGAGAAAAATCACATCCGTTCCCAAGTACACACTTCAGCTTCTGGACTCAGATATGTTTTATATATTTAATTCCCTGTATGCCTCCCCTCATGCTGTTCTAATGTGATAACATCATAGAAAAGGAACATATCATCCTTGTCATGAATTATCACAACCTCTCTCACTGCCCTCCTCCCATTAGCCAGCATCAACATAGAGAAAGCATGGGGACAAGGCAGCTTTGGTGGCTGTGGGTGTTTTCCTTACTCCCATTGCACTCTCTTCTTCAGATCATGCAGCAGGCATAGATGGTGCCTCCACATGGTGAAGACCCTAATTTTCTTTTCCCCTCCTTTTGTTTTTCTGTCTGTAACTATAGATCACAACTGTAAGTAGTTTTTTCTACTCTAGAATAATTTTTATCATGCAAAATGCTAGTAAGAGGGTGTAGTGCCGAGATGGGCTAATCTCTCGTATTTCTCTGTGCAACTGCTTTGTTGTTTTTTTTCATTAATTGGAAAGGAGCAAACAAAATTCCCCAACTGTCCACTTGCTTTCTCTCAGTGGGGTAGGAACAAACTCAACATCCAGAAATCTATTAAAGTTAAAACATAAGTAGTTCTTGTCCCTCCCTTTTTTACCCCCTGAAAGCCCAATAAGATGCATAGTATTTCCAATGTTAGTATAGCACTACTTGTGCTTACCCTGCTTTGTGTGGAGCCATAAATTTTTTCTTACACCTTTCCCTTTGCTAATACTTCATTGCTCTCTGTGCACTACTTACATGCAGCCTTATAAAACAGATTTCAGCAGTCTCTCAGCCTAGGCTTTCAAAAATGCAGCACTTAAATAGGAATTTGTAGAGTACTGGTCACCTCAAATCATAATTTTATGACCTTATTAATCAAATTATCAGTGACTTTAACCAGCAGCTATCCACACTGAAAGGTAGTGGTGAATTGGTTTCTAGGGTTGATAAGATCGGCCTCATTTCTGGTTTCAACTGGAACTGGAAACATACTTTTTTAAAATAGAAAGGTTTGGGAATTTGAGAATGTGAAGGAGCAAGGTGGAATTCAACTTCACTTCCCAGGAAAATCAGGATTTATCTTTAAGTTTTGCTGGGCATTTTTTCAAATCTACTATCCAAGTCAATGGAGAGATATCTGGGCAGAGTATTTGCTTATATCCAGATTTATAATTATTAATAATTTAAATTATTGCAGAATAGATTTTTTGCATCTCCTACAATCTCTTGCTTAGATTAAAAGAAAAGAGTGCAAAAGCTGGCTTGAGACTCAACATCAAGAAAACCAAGATAATGGCAACAGGCCCTATCAGTCCCTGGAAAACAGATGGGGAAGAAGTAGAAGCTGTGACAGACTTTACATTCTTATGATCCAAGATCCCTGCAGATGGAGATTGCAGCCATGAAATTAAAAGGTGACTAATTATTGGGAGACAAGCTGTGAGAAACTTGATTGATTGATTTGATTTATTGGACTTGTATGCCGCCCACTGTAGGATACATGACTCAGGGCGGCGAACAGCAATCACAATACAGTATATCACAATACATTTAAAATTAAATACAACGAAAAAACAGTATAATACAATGCAGCAAAAAAAAAAATAGCAATAAATACATCAACAGTATCAACAGTATCATCAGTTAATGTCATAAGACAATTACAATTACAAAACAGCTACAGTCACTTCCCTCCGAGCGGGCAACAGGAAAGTGGGGCCCAAAGTCAGATGGGCGGCAATGGCCGGCCACCCAGAGAGCCTGTGGCATTTCTCCTCTCCAGCCCCGGGAGGGTGAGGCCCAAAGTCAGCTGGGTGACGATGTCTGGCTGCCCAGAGAGCCTTGGGGAACATAGTTAAAAGTAGGGACATCACCTTGCAAAGAAAAATCCACATAGAAAAGTTTGCATAGTCGAAGCAATAGTATTTCCAGTGGTAATGTATGGTTGGGAGAGCTTGATCATAAGGAAAGCTGAGCGCAGAAGAATAGACACCTTTGAAATGTGGTATTGGAGGAGACTTTTGAGAGTACCCTGGACAGCAAAGAGAACAATCAGGTCAATCTTAAAAGAAATCAACCCGGACTGCTCCTTGGAAGATCAAATATTGAAGATGAAGCTAAAGTACTTTGGACATCAAATGAGAAGACCTTTGCACTTTAAATATTCAGCCTTGGCACACATGCAGTAGAGTTCAACAGTATTCTCTCCCCCCCCCCCTGTTATTTGCCACTACCTTTTTAATGTACTTAAACAGAATGCAAGCGCGGTGCCAAAATGGCCGCCGCGCTCTTTGCGCCCCCCCCCACCGGACTTGGACATCCGGGTAGTTAGGGGGCGTGGCCAGCACCCTTTAAAAGGGGTGGCCACGAGGCAGCCGCGCTGCCATTTTGCGAAGCGACGGAGAGGAGAAGTTTTTCTCCGTCGCTCTTCATTTCTCAGGGAAGCCTTTTCGGGGCTGCAGCCCCTTAGCGGGATCTGGGCTGCTTAATTTGCGGCTTCCCAGCCAGCGACAGTAGGCAGCGTTGGCTGATCCCTGGAAAGGGATCGCTCTTCGTTGTGCCTCCTAAAGAGAAGGCTCAGGGGGCGGCAGTCGGGTCGGCGGACCGCGACTGCACCCCCTCGACAGGACCTCTTACCAGAGGCTTCCCCCGCGGACCTACAGCGTCAGGCTGGCCTTACGGGGGCTTCGGCCCCCGGCCCGCACCTGCCGGCCATGGGTTTTGAGCAGCGGGGAGGGCCTGGTGCGGATGCACGGCAGGGCTTAACCCGGCCCCTCATGGGCCGGAGTTTTTGGGCATGGCCCTTTTTTGGGGCCTGGCTCTCAAGTAGGGGCCCCTGGACCATTGCCCGGTGGGCCGTACGGCCCACCTGGCACCTCTCATGTAGGGGGCTCGGCGGCGGTGGTGCTTTACTGGCCCGGTTACCGGCCCTAGAGGCATCCCTAGGGATCGGCCCTTCAGAGGATCTGGCCCTCGGCCCACGGCTGCTGGCCACGGGCCGGAACGATTGGGGGGAGGGCCTGGTGCTGGATCACAGCACGTTTTACCAATTAGGGGCCGGAGTTTTGGGCATGGCCCTATTCTGGCCCAGGCTCTCAAATTAGGGCCGCTGGCCCAATACCTTGTGGGCCATCCGGCCCACCTGGCCCACCTTTGTGTCTGCCGGCTACTTCGACTGCTGCCACTATGCAACAGGCGGCCAGCTGGGTCGAGCTTCTCGTGACAGTCCGGCCTGTGCCCGCCGCTGTCTCGCAGCTCCCCGTTTGTCTGGAACTGCAGCAGGAGTGCGTTGGAGGTCGCCCCAGAGCTCGATTTCGGTCACGAGCTCTGACGCCTACTGTGGGCCGGAACCCCCAGTGGGGGCGGCTCACGGGGGTGCAACTTGTAAGTATGAGGTTCAAGTTGAATGCACACACATCACAGTTCGTTACCACCAGTGGGGGTTCAGTGCTCTTTGCCTCGCCAATTTGAGGCTGGGGGGCTTTACTCGCCATCCTATCCCGGTGCCCCTTACTTGCATTCTGGCACGACATTGGGGGTGGGGGTTTACGCCCCTGGGGTGGTACGTGGCGTCACGGGGGCTGTTCGGGTCCCGCTGTGTACGTCCGGAGTACATCATGTACCGGCAATGGCATTGCCAATTCATGCCCCCCCCCAGTGATTATCTGCCCCAGCTCATGAGGGAAAAGATTTGGTGGGGGGGGAGCACGTGGATATATTCTCCCTATGAACTGAGACCCCAACAAGGATAGGAGGTACGGACATGAGGACAGAGACATGGTGTGGTCTCGCCGTAGTAAGCCACCACGCACTTGGGTGTCCGCCTCTGGAACAGTGTTGAGCATCGCAGGGGCTGTTTGGATCCTGCTGCGTAGGCACCTTTATACAGAACGTGCCGTCGAGGGCTTTCCCGATGGACGGCTATTACTGGCCCCGGTTGATTATTGGCCGCAGGCCATGAAGGGCAAGGGCTGGAGGGGGACATGTGGATATTCTCCCTATTGCACTGTGAGCCCACTGGGTGGAGAAAGGAGGACAGGACGGCTGAGACAAAGATATGTCCCATAGTCGTTAGCCACCGTGCACCTTGGGGTCAACTGGTTGTCGGCATACCTTGTACCTATTGGGGTACGCCGCAGAGCTGACCTGTTTGGGCCATCCTGATGCCGATCGGATGGGCCCATGACAGTTGGCTCATGGTGAGGCATGTGGACGAGGGTGGCTCGCTATCCCGAGGGGAGTTGGGATGAGTCCTGTCAGCAAGGGTGCTCGTGTACATCATTCCCACGGAACCGGTGCCGGGTGATGGGGTACCATGGTGGGCATGCTGAGCAGCGGCCTGTTTAGACACTGGCTCCATTCAAACTGGTCGGGCGGGGGGTTCCAGCCCGCCTACTGTTGTTCGGCCGGCTCAGCTGACGATGTCTGTACTAAGCACCACGGTTGTTACCGACTCAGTGCCCCCTTTTTGCGCCGGCCCTCTCGCCGCCTCCGCCAGCCTGCGGGTTGGTGGGCTACGAGGCAGAGGTGGGGGTGCACAGGGGCAATCAGAGCTCCGTCTGGAGCAGCTAACTTAGTCATAAGCCCCTCCCCGCCCCAAGTACAGTCGGCCTGGAGGGATGTCACTCAGTTCATCCGAGAAGGGATGGGGCGGGAGACCTGCCGTAGGGTTTTCCAATGTGGCTTTTGTATCCGTTCGGGGGTGCTGGGGGCCCCAGGATGCTACTAATCTGGTTCCCTTCCTGGGTAACGGAGAGGGGGCCCCACTGTCCACGGTTAGGAAGTTGGGGGCTATGTGAGTAACGGGGGGCCCTTCTTCGAACCACCTTTCCTTAGTCAAATGTATCCCCTGGAAGCTCATACCGACCTAGAAAAAGGGTGGATGTAATATACCCCTACATTCGGCTTACCCTGTGGGTGCTCCGTTCAGGGATGCCCTTCCTGACGACCTTGTCCAGTCAGGTACTCGTAGTTACCATGGCTACTGTGGGTGGTGCGCTCACGCAATTCTGGTGCTGTTTTGGCACAGTGGGCTATGCACTCGGCTTCCAGCCTTTTGCCAGTGCACTTCAGGATTTAGGCCCATCGGGTTTTTAGGTTTTGAGGGGAATTTTAATTAGATAAGGCCAAACCCCTTTATGATCGCGTTAATTCAGGTTCAGCACCCGACCGATGTGGGACTTTCATTCAGTGGGCATTCGCTCACAGGTTGGGGCCTCGGTCTCCAGGCCATTACCTCAACGACTTTTGGTCTGGGGTTAAACGGGGCTTGGACACGTGTGCGCGTCTCCTCATCATGATTCAGACACTCAGGTGGGAACTGGGTGTCCCCTTGGTGCCTGAATAGACCGGGGTCCCATTTTCTGGCATCGCATCTACGCCTCGATGCTGTCGCGTGGGCATCCGGGTTAACCACTGATACGGTGGCTTGGATGCCCATAGCGATTTTGGCATTGATTGCCAAACATAGAGGGACTTGTAGTTAATTCATTGCCCCCTTAATTTGTTTGCTCTGGCTCAAATTACTCCTGGGTTTAGAGGGGTCTCCTATGGGAGATCAGACCTAGTGGTCTGCCCTAGATTCTAGTACGGCCGGACACCTCCGGCTCCCGGACTTATGGGGTGTACTCCGGGGGTGGGCGCACGGATCACCCTGCGATCTTACCTGCCTTGCGTTTTCCCGTTTGGAGAGCACTGATGCTATGGTGAAAAGGGGTGGGCATACTCAGTGGCCCAAGTTCGGTGTGACAATGCGGCAGTGGTGCTCTTTGTGCAACCCAGATATGCAAATCCCCCAGGGTCATGACATCAGTCCGTCTATTATATTTAGAAGCCTACGCCTAAAGGTGCCGTTCTATGTCAGACATGTGATGGGTGTTTGTAATGACATTAATGCTGCTCTCCACCACTGCAGATCACCTGGTTCCGTGCTGTACTCTGGATGCAGAGGGACTCCACTCGCCTTTTTGGCTGATGGTTGGACGTTTGGTGAGGAGAGGGGAACCGGACATGTCATTGGCACCTCGCACGCGTAAGGCGTATCACTCTGCATTCAGGCGTCGTGTTTGGGAGGGGTGGACACGGGAACGTGTCCGCCACCATTACGCGCGTCACCCCTGTTCAGAATTTCTACCCACCTTGCACAAGGCTGGCATTGCTTATGTTCAGATAGGTGTGAGGTGGCTCTTGGCCACGCAGCTACCATGGTAGCCTTGTTGGAGCGCTCCGCATCAGTGAGTGGGTGCCAGAGTTGGTGCCACCTGTGTAAGGCGGATGTGTATCGTAGGGCACTGGAACTCGAAGATGTCCCTGTCATACATGAGTGGGCTCGAGTGGGGATGCGGTCCTCACGGGTTATTCAGCACGGTGTAGGCAGTGGTGTATACTGCTACGAAGTTTTTCAGACATCTCTCCGGTTGGTGCCCTACCTGAATGTCGACAGTGCCTGCTGCGCGCCCCAGCCTGTTTTCTGCCACCGGGACGGGTCTACCCTTGCCATAGTGCAGTCCCTGAGGGTGACCGGTGCCGCATTTCGCGGTGTGGGGCCCGTTTTGGCACTATTTACTTAAGATAGGCGTCGCGTTGATCGCGACTACGTTTGGGGTACTCGACGGAGGATATGCGTCTATGCACAATTTCAGATATGTACATCCCCTCACTGTACGAGTACCTAGTTATGTCCTTCACCTTTTTTCTCCTCTTTTACAGATCCTAGGGGTCTCAGCATACCGGTGGCAGGGGGCTGGTGGGCCGCAGCTATGTACACTGGGCAGCAGGTTATGCTGCAGCGACAGAGAGTGGACCCCGGCTGGGCTGTGTGCATCCGCATGTAGGCTATGGTATGGTATGCGCGGCACATGGGGCGGGAACTGTGGCCATTCCTGCTGTCTGATAGGGATGCTGGACCGCCCAATGTTTTACAGGCGCCTCGGCGGCAGCGATCTCATACGGCTCGCTGCTGTTGTTAAACGGTCGAGGGGCTGTGACCTAGCATCTTGTATCACGTATGGCTTACATACGGTCGCTATGGTCTAACATCGTGCCGAGACACCAATTTAGGGGAGATGCGGATCTCCCTAGTTAGGACTGTTCCGGCAGTCAGTGGACGGAGCTGTGGCTCCGTCCCGTTCAGAGCATGGCCGTGTAACGGCCATTGGAGACCGGATGATAGGTTTACACAAAAATTTTGCTGATAGGCAGGAGAAGGGGTCCACCTGTCGGCTGGAGGTATGTACCTCGTTCTGGGTGTGATGCAAGCAGGCCTGGCGACCGAGCTGACGGTCTGGGGGGGGGGGGCGGTGAGCCTTTATTGAAGCCTCCCCGTGTGGCGGGTAGCGCTGGTAAGGTAAACATTTATGACCCACAGGTATCTGGCAGGTTCACAATTGACTGGACAACACTAGACAGGCACAAGTTGGTTAACGTTGTCCGGTCAACGATGAACCAGGCAATGGGGTGATGGCACGAGCTAGGCAGCAGGCATCACCCCGTTATTTTACGGATACGTGTCAGAGGGTGGGGTCAGTAGTTAGATTATTGACTACGGTCAACAATTTGTTTGTTGTCAACAAACAAATTGATACAAATGGATACATTGTAACCAATTGCCGTTGGCAATTTTGGGTGGAACCTTACCAGTGTTACTTCGGCCTGCTTGCCTTAAGAATTATAATTGGTGGAATACCAATAGAAATTTATAATTTGGACTAGGGCATGAATCAATAAATGTGGCCCAATGCCGTTATCCACTTTTACCAGTGTCTGAGTCCTTTATTGGGGGGTGCGCCTGCAGTGGAAGCGCGGCGCCAAAATGGCCACCACGCTTTTTGCGGGGCCCCCCCACCGGACTTGGACATCCGGGTAGTTAGGGGGCGTGGCCAGCACCCTTTAAAAGGGGTGGCCACGAGGCAGCCGCGCTGCCATTTTGCGAAGCGACTGAGAGGAGAAGTTTTTCCCCTCCACCCCCTCCCTAGTTAACAGTGTGATATTTTGGTCGCTTCGGGGCCGGGTAGGAATTTTTGGCTGGGACCTACAATTGGCTTCTGGGTCCTGGCTTTTTTGCCCATCCCACACTGTTGCTATGGTTTGACATAGGGGTTTTCTTGCTGCTGCTGTTGACTTTGGTCACATGGGCGGGTAGCACTGGTAAGGTAAACATTTATGACCCACAGGTATCCGGAAGGTTCGCAATTGACTGGACAACACTAGACAGGCACAAGTTGGTTAACGTTGTCCGGTCAACGATGAACCAGGCAATGGGGTGATGGCACGAGCTAGGCAGCAGGCATCACCCCATTATTTTACGGATACGCGTCAGAGGGTGGGGTCAGTAGTTAGATTATTGACTACGGTCAACAATTTGTTTGTTGTCAACAAACAAATTGATACAAATGGATACATTGTAACCAATTGCCGTTGGCAATTTTGGGTGGAACCTTACCAGTGTTACTTCGGCCTGCTTGCCTTAAGAATTATAATTGGTGGAATACCAATAGAAATTTATAATTTGGACTAGGGCATGAATCAATAAATGTGGCCCAATGCCGTTATCCACTTTTACCAGTGTCTGAGTCCTTTATTGGGGGGTGCGCCTGCAATGAGGGGCTGCAGGCAATAGGGTTACCAGTGGCTGGAGAGGAGGCATGTCTAGCTCTGGTACCTTTCTCAGCAACTTGATTTCCAGGAATTAGAAGCTAATGTTTTTTTTTAAATGATGTGAAGCTACAGCACATGAAGTTGTGAACTGTTGTGAACTGAACAGCTATTCAATTTGGGGAGTGGGGAGGTTATTGAAAAGCTCTCAGCTCTAGTATATGCTGGAAGTGAGGTAGCAGGCAGATGAGTAGTTCAGCAATTTGAGGTGCAGTTTTGAATTGTCTATGAAGAAACAGAAACATCTGTGGTACAATCCCTTTTCTTATAATGGTAGTGGCTTTGGATCCAGGAAATGGCTCTACGTCAATGGTTCCCAAAGTGGGGCACATGCCCTACAGGAGGGCAATTTGAGAATGGGTTAGACCAAGTTAATGGGCTTTTAGGCTTCCTCCGCATGAATAGGAGTTCACTTTCTGAGAATTATATGTCACCGGAGGGGAAGCATGTTAAGATTTTAGAGATGCTTAGGTGGGGCATGGCCAAAACCAGGTTAGGAACCACTGCTCTACATGGAGATGTCTTTAAAACTGAAACACACAGCATCCCCACCACCACAATCTCATTGAACATGGAGCAATTGCTGACTTGATAGAAACATCAGTAATTGTCTACAGTTCCTTGCACAATCAACAACTCACCCAAAGTGAGTTGCACCCACCTGAGAAAAAGGAAGGGGGAAAACCAAAAACAAAGAAAGGCATCGTTGTAGCATCTCGAAATACAAAATCTTTGCCATTGTGGGTTTCCCCAACCATTTGGCTTCAATTTAAAGTTTTTCAGGAGCTGGTAAACTGCAATAAGTCATGAGTTCCTCCAGTCCAAAATAAATTCCTCATGGCTTTATACACATGGGTGAATGTGCAAGAGTTTCAACCATTATCCGGGAAAATGCACAGATTAAAAAAAAAGGGATTAGATGATGCCAACTTTTTGTTCTTTCAGACTGTTCAGTGTTCCTGGTTAGCAAAATCAATAGCAGTTGATGTGAGATTAACTGTGTTTTACAAGAAAAATCTACCCTAACATGACTGAAATGTTTATTTTGGTAGATTCAGTAATCTATCCATTAGTTTTATCCACTTTTGTTGAAGTTATTGGACTAGAGTTGCCATATGTAACGGAAAACCGTGAATTTCACGTTTTGTAACTGTCCTGCACGGTTCCATAAAAACATGGAAAATCCACGATTTTCAAACCACTTGATTTGGAAGGAAAAAAAATTCTTGCACTTCTATTGGAATGACCAGTAGGTGGCAGCAGCAGCAGCAGCTTGGTAAACAAGGGGGTGGGGAGAAAGAAATGCGCCTTGGCTTCTGTAGCAGGCAGCAGTTTGATACCCAATACTGCAGGACGGAATGAGCTCCCGTCTTTGTTCCAGCTCCTGCAAACCTAGCAGTTTGAAAGCAAGAAATGGTAAGTAGATAAATAGGGACCAATTTGGGGGGGGGGGGTGCAGCGTTTCCTGTGCTCCGGTGTCTAGTCATGCCTGCTGCATGACCACGGAAACATCTGCAGAAGCAGACAGCGCTGGCTCTTTAGCTTTGAAACAGAGATGAGCACTGAACCCTACAGTTGGATACGACTGGCTTTCGAGCAAGGGCAACCTTTACTTCCGTCCTGTTTTTGTGAGAGGGAATTATGGTAACCCCATATTGGACCAAACTAACTTGAGATAAATTGAAAGTGCATGGGAGTGCCTTTTTAACTGAAGTGAATTGTAAAAAAGTTTGACCTTTATAAGACTCAAATTTCTACTGTTCATGAAAATGATACCCAATGAGCCTATAGCCATGATTTTCTTGATGAAATCTACTAATTTGCCAAACTTCCCTGACCTAGTGAAAGCTGACAGAGTTACAGCATGTTAAAAAGTGCTGAAAGTTTGAGCTATTGATTTGCTTGTCTCCAATTTTCAGAAAGGTATGTCTTATATTTCTGACAAACTTTGGTGAAAACTGTTGATGCATTTTATTCAGAGTTTTCAATGAAGAAATCTTTCATTAGTTTGGTCCCTTGTCTGAGCAGTTTTTCAAACATTTTGGAGGTTTTAACCCCCAATCTTCTTCTTTTTCTTTCCTGTCCAGATCAAACTTTGGGTTGCCAAAATGAAGCCGCCTCCTTGGCTTTGTCGTTGGCCATTATTAAATGCTGATGTATGCAGCATGGATATTTCTGTTCCCCATTTACAGTTTGTGAGTTTCCTGATGATGTTGTTCCTTATACTATCTTTAGCTTTGGTATTCAGGCAGTGTTGCTTAAAAGAGTGTGTTCTGTCAAGCATCACACCAAGGTACTTTGGTTGTGAACAATGCTGTAATCAGTCCCCTTGCCACAGAACATCCACCTCAACCCTTGCCTCCTGGTTTTGAAGGTGGAAAGTGCACCTGTTAGACTTCAAATGGTTGATAGTGTGATACTGTCCTAATTCTTCCAGTGCTCCAGTAAGTTTTCCAGCTATCTCATCAAATCTTGACCCTCCAGTAAAACCTGTGGAAGGTACTATAAATATCTCATATACCTATGAAACATTCATAAGGTTACTATAAGACAGATAGAACTTGATAGCACATAACAAATGTTACTTGTAACATAATGACCAAAAGTCCTATTAAATGAGTTGGAAAAGCTATAGGAGTTGATCAATTCTTCTTCAACCCCAACATCAAGCAGAATAAAAAATGATAAACTAATCTTCTATACCCCAAGTTGTTTGTTCTTGTCCCTGACCTATGTTCTGATGCTCTCTGGAATTTTTTAAATTTTTTTGTATAATCTTTCTAGTATATTTACTGTACAGATATTTATCATTAACCAATTCAGCCATGCCAGCTTTTTCTGAAGGTTGGTTGTTAGGGGGCTCCATACTCCTCTTGACTTTCCTCACCCTGCAAACTGGGCCCAACTGGCCTGTGCACACCCACATGCACCACCTCCCTCTCATATCTTGATGATTTATTTCTCCAAAATGCTTTCAGAGCAGCTTTTACTTCACTTTCTAAAACCGCAGGTTTTTCATCATAAAATTCCTTTTCAAAGAACTCCTTCTGGGATTTCTTCTATTCTGTGTCTCTTTGTGAATGTTAATGAGCACAAGAGGTTATCCTGTACACCATCTTGATTGTAAACATTGGCATTGTCACCATTCAAGTTGCCCTTTGCTATGTTTGGCACCCTTTTTCCCACTGGCAATGTGGGCACAATATTGCGCAACTATGTCAGGCCACTTCCTGGCTGTTTTAAATCATAGATACCAAAGCACAATATCCCACATTCATAAATGTAGCGGTTTTTGAAGAACTGATTCATTTTTGTAGACAAAGGAGATTAATCCAAAACATGTTTTCTCAGAAGAAAATCCCACTGAAGTTATGGTATACTCTTCAAGGAAGTATGGATAGAACATATCTCCTAATTTTATTAGAAAATTTTCTTTGTTTTGTGTAATATCTTATTAGACAGGAAAAGAGAATTTTCCTATTAATAAAATCTTGTCAATATGGCCATGTGCTCTTTGATCTGTGGCAGCTTTGCATCAGAATTAACTTTTGCATAACAGATGGTAAAATGATTGGTTTGTCTGCAAATAAGAGTCTCCAGATGGGGCGGATGGGTGGGAGTTAACATCTGTGGATAATACTCTAGCACACCCTGAAGATCTGATGTTGTAACATATGAATCCATGCCTCCTTTAGACTACTATGATTATTTTGAATTCCTTGCTGTCTCTCAAGTGTCAGATTTATATCACTGCAAAAATGTACTATCTGTAATCATGTCCTTCTGCCATACAATGTTTTGACACTTCCACATTCCTGATATTACTACCAGCTCTGAGCCAAATCATTGCCACTCATTTTGAGCTGTTTGCCATGTCCTGCTGTGATTTTTTGAAACATTTTTGAAACATTTTGAAGCTGTGAGTTAACTTTATTTACAATTAAAAATGATAAATGAGTTTACTATGAGAAAATCTACAAAATCCATATGAGGAAAATACTTTTATGCCACCAACCACATTTTTAAAGAAAGTTTTAAAATTGTGCGGCCATATGTTGCAAAATATATATAAACTTTTGATTTATCCAATTCTAAAGCTTTTCAGTCCTTAAAAAAAGGAGATAGCATTGTCACCTGAACCTGTTCTTCAGCGACACAAAATACAGTACAGAAAACAGAAGTAGAGGAAAAACTAATCAGACTGTTTTGCTTTTAACAAAATTTAAGATTAATTGGTCTTCCACTGTTTTGATTTCCTGAACAAACCTAGGAATAGAAACATCCAGGTTTTATGTAGAATTCTGAGATGAAATCAGTCAACCCTAAAGAGAATCAACCCTAACTGCTTTAACTATCGTTGAAGCTCAACTACTTTGGCCATCAAATGAGACAAGAGGACTCACTGGGGAAGGCCTTGATGCTAGGAAAGATTGAAGGCAAAAGGAGAAGGGGGCGGCAGAGGATGAGATTGTTAGACAGCATTGTTGGTATGGTAGGCATGGATCTGGGCAGACTTTGGAGGATGGCGGATGACAAAGGAACCTGGCATGATGTGGTCCATGGGCTCATGAAGGATCAGACTCAACTGTGTGACTGAAAAACAATAATGAATATAGAATTGAGTGAACAATTCTGTGCTTCATCATACTCCAAGATAGTATCATAGTTCATCTAGAAACCATCATAAGTTTTATGAGAGACATAGAAAATGTCCAGACTGCCCCTTGTGACGCAGTCTGGGCTTGTTGTTTTTCAAGTTTGCTTTAGGACATTGGTGGGGCTAAATAACATTTACCCTGCTCTCCCTGCCCAAACACCCCAAGCCACATTTGAGCATATGATGAAATGGTTGATGACTTCACCATATGGGCAAATGAAACATAGTGTTGTGGTGGCAGCGTCAATAAAGGCAGCAGCTGGAGGCCTCACCAGTTGATCTGTGACGAGGATGCCTCTTTACCGAACAGGTTCAACTGGTGTAGCAAAAGGAGCTGCACACACGCTCAACTATTGAGTGCCAGCAGTTTCAACAGCAGGGAGCAGCTCCATCAGACTCCCCTTTCAGATTGGAAGCCCTCCACCAAAAAGCTGATAAGCTGTGGAAGCAGTTTGGACAAGTTTTTTAAAAGTTATAAGAGAGGGGGAATCAACAGCACTTTTCCCCCTTCCAGATTAGAAGCCATCCACCAAACAGCTGAATTATGGTGGCGGCGGCAGAGTTATGCTTTTTTAAAAAAAAAGCTGTACAGGGGAAGGAAGAGGAAATTACTTTGTTTGTTCCAATGCAGCTCAGTGGTAGGATTCAAATAATTTAACAACTGGTTCGGCTAAAGTAGTTAAGATGCTGAACTTGACAAGTGGAAGGGCGGAGTTTGATTCCCAAGTACTGCATGGCCGAGTGAGCTCCTGTCGTCTGTCTCTGCTTCTGCCAACCTAGCAGTCCAAAAGCAAGAAATTGCAAGTAGATAAATAGGGACCACTTTGGTGGGAAGGTAAACAGCATTCCGTGCATTCCGGTGTCTAGTCATGCCGGCCATACATCCCCAGAAACATCTGCAGACGCAGACAGCACTGGCTCTTTGGTTATAAACAGAGATGAGCACTGAACCCTAGAGTTGGATATGACTGGCTTTCAAGCAAGGCTGGCCTTTATCTTTACCTCACTGCCTTAATGAATATTGAAATGAATGTATTGAAGTCTCTCCTGCCTCCCTTCCCAGTGGAATGGGGGGTGGGGGAAAACCTTTCTATCAATCCACCTCTTACCTGACCTACCCACCTATCTGCCCTCCCATGTCCCAACAACCAGAGTCCTTCTCTCCTCTTCCTGTTGGTCACCAAACTCAACCAGCCCATCCACAGGATCTGAAATGGTTTTTTCTAGCTTGGACAAAGAACCCCCCACAATTTTGGCCAGAGGAAAAGAAAATGGAAAGACTTAGAAGGACAGGAAATGGCTGTGACACTTCCTCCTCATCTAGTCTCCTTCAGCTTGGTCTCTCTAGGGCACCCACCTTAGAGAGAACCCAATTACAAATGCCATTTTAACAACTGGTTTGCCAAACTCAAAAAAAAAATTAGGTATCAGTTCTGCGGAACCAGTGCAAGCCGGACAAATCCCACCACTGCTGCAACTCACACCAACTCTAGCCATCAAGGACTACTGGGAGTTTCAGTCCAAAAACAGTGGGAGGGCTGCACTTTGCCCTCCCAAATTTTGCCCAGTAAAGACTTCTGGGGGAGCGTGATTTTGTGACATTTTATTTGGCCTGATGAAGATATTGCCCTAATGTGACATTTGACCAAATTCTAAACTATGTCAAAGGCACTTTGACTTTGCAGCCAGCAGACAGGACTTAAATGATTTCAGGTTTTGGAGCCATCTGATCATCGCTTGGGCAGTCATGGATGTCATTGTACAAAAATGCACTAGACTGCTGATTTTAACAGCAGCAGCAGAGCCTCATCTTTTTCTGGTCAGTTGAAAGTCTGACACTGCTATACATAGACTTTAACAGACGCATTACTAAGGCAATATGGAATTTGCATGGCATCCTAGGCTATGAATTATTTCCATGTTTTAGCACTTTGGAGCTGGATGGCGGTCACAAGCAGAATGGAGAACAAAAGTCCTAATGTGTCTGTTCAAACCTGGGAAACGGAAGCTATCTTTACATACTCTAATTATCCAACAAGGAAACCAACATCAGCCATACAGAGTGACAGAGACTACTCCACTCAGAAGATACTTCTGGTACTTGGATCATAGAATCAGTGAGTTGGAAGGGGCCTTTTAAGTCATCAAGTTCATGCTCAGTTCCTTCAGTCTTTCCTCATATGACTTGGTTTCCTGTCCTCTGATCATCTGTGTTGCCCTTCTCTGCACCTGCTCTAATTTGTCTGCATCTTTCTTAAAGTTTGGTGTCCAGTTTGGTGTCCAGTGCTCTAGAAGTAGTCTAACTAGTGATGGATAGAGGGGGAGGGGGGGGACTAATACCTCATGAACTTTGGAGACTATACTTCTGCTAATTCAGCCTAAAACAGTGCTGGTTGTTTTTTGCAGCCACCACACGGTTGGCCCATATTTAACCTGTAATCTATAACAATTTCAATTCTGCCATGAATCTAAATATAAGACAAGGGTGAAGCACTGAGGCAAAGGAAGACAGTGATGAACCCCACAGGATGATTTGGTCACCTACATGAGTAATGTGAATCATAGGATACTGGGATACAAGTGAGGATTGGTCACTTGAGGCAGCCTCAAGTTATGACCAGCTTCAAATTGTCAAACTTGTTTGGGTAACAAACATGATGGATTCTCCCTGGGCAAGCAGCCAGTCAATGCTGGTTAGTTTCATCAGTGCACTGGCGCTAATGCATACCCGTCAAGCGCGGCTCCTGAAAATATGGGAATTGCTCCAGCCCAGGTGTTCATGCGCTGCAACAACTCATCTGCACATGCGCAGAACCCCTTTCCACACTGTTCAAATATGGGACGGCAGTGGGAAAGGGGAGGAACGTGCGGAGAAATATGGGAAATCCCGGCCAAGTATGCACTAATGGCTCATGCAGTCCTGTCCAGGAGGGTCCACCTACTCCTGTTCCAAGTTCATGCAGTACCTTATGCCCAAATGCCAGTCAAGATATTTAACTGACAATAGTTCAATAAAATTGTGACCCAGTTTGAAACCCATTACCTGTATTTCACCTCTTTATTTGCTGGTAGGGTGGCAATGAGTATACAATTGCCAATGATTTTGGATTCTGAAAAAATATGGAAAGCCCTGAAAGAAATTCATTGAGAAACATATTTTGAATTGTTGGGATCATAAGACTTAAGCCCAAACTAATGACACAATAGTAGGGGCGAAGCATGATGGCTACATTATATTAAAAAACCAGGATATATTTGATAACAGGTTCACTGACTCAATGTATCAGCATGAAGTCTTCACAACCAAACTGCTTACTGACAAATTATTCTGGGTTGAAAGGATTTTTTTCTGGAGAAACTCCACTCAGACGATGCCTGAATGAGGCTCCTTTCATGTCCCCAAGAGCTGGGACAGAGATGGGTGCTCAAACCATCATGCAGTACCCGAGTCGCAAACTGCCAATTCGCCAGCCTGCTTGCTGGCCAGCAAGCTGGTTATAATGGTAGAATGTGATTTCTAGTTATTATAATTATAATACTGTACATGAATTGGATGAGCCCTTAACGCAGGGTGAGAACTATAGTTATATAATAATAATACTAAAGGTAAAAGCAAGTAACACAAGCTTTGACCACTGAGAATTCTGGCATTCCCCCAGACATAGATACAAAAATCTGACAAAATTGCAAGTGAGGACATTGGGAAGCTGAAGTTCATATTCACCATTCTCCATGTATATTTTCTCTCCCCGTGTCTTCTTTTCTTACAGTAAAATTTCTCATTGGAATTAGGAGCCAGAAGCAAAATGTTAAGTGGCAAGGAAAGGCACATGAAAAATAAAAAAAGAGAAAAGGCACTTATCTTCTCAGTGGTAGCTGCTACTCGTATCCTAGTATACATTTTTTTTTCTGGTGACAGGAAAAGTGCCATTGGCGTGAATGTGTTTAAGGTGGATCCCAGCTTGCCATGAAGTGACCCACACACTGTGATTATGGAGCCATCTCCTGCAGCATGTATGAAATGAGACATGCAGGATTTAACACTGGGACTGCAAGGGACTGCCACAGCCTCAGGATATGAACAAGATGCACCTTCACAGCCAGTCCATCTGGCATGGTCTCTTCTGCCTCCATGACAGTTGGGAAGCAGAATAGTGAAGAGGTTCCTCCTCTGCTCATTTTGCCATTGGGCCCAGTATGATGGTTTCCAGTGGCATTTCCTCCACTGAGGGGGACCATCACCCCACCTAAATGGGCTCATCTGCCCATAGCCATTGGCCCCTTTGGGAATTCAGGTTATTTACCGCTGCCCAACACTCGGTATTGAGTCACTGGCTGTATGGTCTACTCCATTACCATAGCAGGGTATCTGCCCAGACATAGAGCACTTATCTATTTCCGTGAATATTTGCCAATGTTACCCTCCAACCTCTTCTGCCCCTTGTGATGGAATTATCCATAAGGATGAAGAAAAGTTGAAGTCTCATCATATTCTTCCCAACCTCACAGCTATTTGAAAGTTGGGGGGGGGGGCTGTAGAGAAAACAGACAGTCAGTCAGCAGTGACTTCAGAAAATGTATTTTGGTACAACCCAATAAATTATGCTATAGCAGGTTTGTTATGGCATATGAGTATAATAGACAGTATAGTGCATCATTACAGAATACTTGTGTGTTGTTTCCTAGAGCTATGTCCCATGACATTTAAAGGCCTGTGCCCAGGGCCAAACTAGACAAGGCACTAGCTATGCCACTATAGGAGTTACAAGCTGATTTTTCTTTCATATTTGTCTTTCAAATTTGCCCTGTCTGTGCAGTCAGCTTGCTAATGAAGCCCCTGCTTCTCTTCTGCTGACTGATTGCCAAATAAAAGCACACTGATACACAGCTTTTTGGGGACACCATGACTTGAGACACTGAGCTTGACAGGCCAGCAATTTGAGACCCAAGTACTGTGCAATGGAGTGAGCACCTATAATTTGTCCCTGCTCCTGGCAACTTAGCAGTTTGAAAGCAATAAATTGCAAGTAGAAAAATAGGCACTGCTTCATCAGGAAAGCTAACAGTGTTTTGTGCACTCTGGCATCTAGTCATGCCTGCCACATGACCAGAAAAATTTCTGCAAATGCAGACAGTGCTGGCTCTTTGGCTGTAAATTGTCAGACATGACTGGCTTTCGACCAAGGAAGACCTTTACCTTACCTTTACTAATACACAGCTTGGTGAGCTATGATATCTTGAGCTAGATAGAAAACAAATATAACTTTTTATATAGACTCTGCTCCTAACGATGGTCTCGCTGTAACATCTGTTTTGACCAGTGAGGCAGAAAGAATAGTGGAAATTTGACAGGATTAATGCAAAGAAGTACCAGCCTTACTCAAAAGGTATCATAAACAGACACACAAAATTCCTTCTCCGTCCTTCTTGTTATACAACACCCTGCAAAAGCTTTCAGTAAACATGGACTGATAAAAAGTACTTTCCCCAACTCATTTCCCTTTTGACAGAGCTCCTGGGTAAGATTTTCAATAAATATAGACTTTTATACAAGACTTTCCAGTGTGTTCCCTTTGCAGGCGCACCCCCCAATAAAGGACTCAGACACCAGTGAAAGTGGATAACGGCATTGGGCCACATTTATTGATTCATGCCCTAGTCCGAATTATAAATTTCTATTGGTAATAACCAATCATAATTCTTAAGGCAAGCAGGCCGAAGTAACACTGGTAAGGTACCACCCAAAATTGCCAACGGCAATTGCTACAATGTATCGATTTGTATCAATTTGTTTGTTGACAACAAACAAATTGTTGACCGTAGTCAATATCTCACTAATGACCCCACCCTCTGACGCGTATCCGTAAAATCACGGGGTGATGCATGCTGTCTAGCTATAGCCCTCACCCCGTCGCCTAATTCGTCGTTGACCGGACAACGTTTAACCAACTTATGCCTGTCTAGTGTTGTCCAGTCAATTGCGAACTTGCCGGATACCTGTGGGTCATAATGTTTACCTTACCAGTGCTACCCGCCACACGGAGGGGCTTCAAAGAAGGCTCGACGCCCCCCCCCCCAGACCGTCAGCTCGGTCAACAGGCCTGCTCGCCAATCACCCAACAGGAGGTCCATACCTCCTCGCGACAGATGGACCCCATCCCCTGCATACAGGTCATAACTTTGGAGGCTAATAGCGGGGTGATGACTGACCCTCCCCCAAGCCCTGTCGACAAGGAAACGCACCACTGCCCTATTCACCATGCGTCTAGCGCGGTCAAGGGCCAGGAGGTCAACGCCCCCCCTGTAGGCATGACGCGGGACCATGTCCGACCAAACAAGGGTTGTGGTGGGCCAGACGTAATGCAGGTAGGCGAGGTCCTCGCAAATCGCGTGCTTCAGCGACAAGACGGTGACCTGGCCCAAATCATTGCCCCCCAGGTGTATGATCAGAATGTCAGGTGGGTCAGCATTCAGGCCTGAAAAAAGGAAAGGCAGCAGCTCCCGCCATAACATCCCAGGCTTACCATGCCATGTGAGACTTGCGTATGCACCCAGTCCCAGTTGGGGTCCCCACTCTGTCGCCGCAGCATAACGCGCTGCCCTGTGCACGTAGCTATGGCCCACCAGCCATACTGTCACCGGTGTAATACGACACCCCGGGTCTGTAAAGGAAAAAATGAGGGAAATAGGTAAGGTGACCGGGTCGGTACTCACGGGGGGAGTGGGCGCACATAAAATTGAAAACATTGCGATCCCCACCGTCCCATGCTACGTATGTCAGCCCCTGAGTACCCAAAAGCTGCAGCGGTCGAGGCCGCCCCTATACGGAATGAATGAGTGCCATAGCGGGCGCCTGGGAGGCCCACACTGGCCAGTGCTTTGCCCGTCACCCTCCAAAATTGAAATTTAGTAAGGGGAGACCCATCTTGGTGACAGAAAAACGGGCCATGGTGCGTGCCACGCAGTGCCAGGAATTCCTGTAGGGCACCAACCGGACAGATGTCTGCCAAAGAACACCGTAGCAGTCGCACACCACTGCCGACGCCATGCTGATCGGTCTTAGAGGAACGTATCCTCAACTGAGCCCAGTCTTTGGCTACACAGACATCCTCGAGTTCCAGTGCCCTACGACTTGCATCCGCCTTAGACAGCATCACAAGCTCGCTGATGCGGAGCGCTCCAAAAAATGCCACCGTTGTGGCTGCATGGAACAGGGCTGCCTCATATGCATCAAAACAGAGGCAAGGCCAGCCCCGAGCCAACTGGGTAAGGACCCCTGGGGAAATCGGGTGGCGGTCGTCCGGGCAACGCCCGCGCTCGCGCACCCACCCCTCCAAAACATGTCTCACACGGAAGTCAGAGGTGCTGTCCACATGACCCCCCACCTTGGCCATAAAAGCCAACGCTGAAAGCTTGGAAGCTATGGTGCGAGGTGCAAGGCCCTGAGAATGCAGGTAAACCATGAACCGCAGAACATGGGTTACCGGGATTGGCCAGGTTACTGGCAATTGAAATTGAGTACAAAATGCCCTGAAAGAATTAATTGCGTGGTGATACGCCTTACGGGTGCGTGGGGCTAGTGACAGGCCAATCGCCCGGTTCACCTCTCCTTGCCAATGGTCCATATCTCCTCCGGGAGTGGCGAGGGAAATTCCTCCGCATCCGGGGCCAAGGCACGGAACTGGGAGATCTGTAGGCGGGACAAAGCGTCAGCAATATCATTATTAACCCCTGGGACGTGCCTGGCCCTGAACAGTACGTTGAGGCGCAGGCTGCGCAACACAAATTGGCGCACTAGATCCATAACCCTGGGCGATTTAGAAGTCTGTGCATTTACAATGTGGACCACGGCCGCATTGTCACACCAGAAATGCACGACCGAGTTGGACCACTCCTGGCCCCATAGCATCAAAGCACCCAGGATAGGGAAAAATTCCAGATACGTGAGATCACGCAGGCGACCCGTGCCTGCCCAGGCCGGTGGCCACCCACCATAGGCCCACTTCCCATTGAAGTACATCCCATAACCGAGGGATCCCGAGGCATCAGACTGAATCTGAAATTGAGGGGAAGCCAGGAGGTCATGCCTCCAAAATGAGACCCCATTGAAGTCCCTCAGGAACTGTAACCAGACAAGCATGTCTGCCCTGATACCCCGGGTAAGCCGAACCCTATGGTGAGGCCTGGATAATCCTGCCATAGCGTCACACAAGCGCCGGGCAAAAGCCCTGCCCGGTGCGACCACTCTGCAGGCAAAATTAAGGTGACCATGCAGCACCTGCAGTTCCCTCAGTGATGCCTTGCGCTTGGCCAACAAGTCCGAGATAAGGGCCACTATCCTCGACACCTTATCCCGCGGTAACCTAGATGCCTGCGCTATCGTGTCAATCTCCACCCCCAGGAAGACTAGCTGTGTAGATGGGCCCTCGGTCTTTTCGGGCGCTAAAGGGACACCGAGTTCCTCCATTAGCGTCTGAAATGTGTTGAGGAGACGTGTACACGTGTCCCAGCCCCGTTCACCCCCGAATAAAAAGTCATCCAGGTAATGGGCTACAGACCGGGACCCTGACCTGCGGACGAAAGCCCACTCTAGGAAGGTACTGAAACGCTCGAAAGCCGAGCATGATATGGAACAGCCAAAAGGCATGGCCTTATCAAAATAATATTCGCCCCGAAATTTGAAACCCAGCAATTCAAAGTCGCCCGGGTGCACTGGCAAGAGGCGAAAAGCCGACTTAATGTCGCACTTAGCCAGCAGCGCACCTGGGCCACATGAGCGCACCATGCGCAGCGCGTGGTCAAAGGATGTATACCTGACTGAGCAAAGGTCATCAGGGATAGCATCATTGACCGATCGGCCGGCTGGGTAGGACAAGTGATGGATTAGGCGAAACTCGCCTGGTGACTTCTTGGGAACCAAGCCCAGGGGCGATACCTTGAGGTTAGTGAACGGGGGTGCAGGGAAAGGGCCAGCGACCCTGCCCGCATTGACCTCCTTATTAATGCTGACGGCAGCCACTTCCTCCCTTCCCCTAAGGGACAAAAGATTGGGGGCATCCTGAGGGGACCTATCACCCATGAAAGGAATACGGAACCCCTGTCTAAAGCCCTGAAGTAGATAATCTGCATCCTCCCCCTTCGGGTACAATGCGAGCCAACGCTCCAGCATGTCCACATTAATTGGGGAGGGAGCCTTTCGGCGAACCAGCTCCATCAGTGGCAGTCTTGCCAGCCCACTGTCCGCCCCTCCCTCTGCCCCGCGTCCCTCCAGGCCTGGGACAGGCAGAGGCCGCATGGGGGCCCGCACAGGTGGGACACTCATGTCTGTACTTGCAATTCTTCTCACTGCATGAACCATTCGACGAGAAAGCCCAGCACAGCAGTTGGGCTGGAACCCCCTGCCCCGCCACTTGGCGGGGAGCCTGTGCTGGAGCCACTCGCTGGACCGCATGTCCACAATGGTACCTTTCCCCTGGTGCGGGGCGCGTGGGCGTCATGTACAGCAGCCAAAGTCTCTGACATGGCTCGTCCCACCTCATCTCAGGGTGCAGTGGAATTCTCATACGGAATTCCTCGTCATAAGCCAACCACGACGGGCCCGGAAAATCCACCATCGCCCGGTAGATATTGTCCAAATACTGGACCATAGGAATTGCCAGATCCGGCCGGGCCCTCAGGTACACCGCCATGTAGATGAGGTAAGCCGGCAGCCAGTTGGCCCACGTCCGTGGCGGCTTGCGACGACGTGCCTGTTCCTTATCCTTCTCATCCTGCCCCTCCCTCTCTTCCTTGGTGGGCTCCCTGTTTAGGAGTGAGAAGATATCCACATACTCCCCTCGCCATATTTTCTCTCTGGTGGCCTGTGCCAAATGGTCACCCAGTGGCAAGGAATAGCCCGCTGTTGGCAAGGCCGAGACAGGCACAGCAGGAACTGCGGGCATCTGGAAAGGGGCTTGAACTAACCCAGCCACCCCCAAAACATTCCCCACAGGGTAGGAAACGCTACCCACCCCGGGGCCCTGGGTGGTGGTTGGCATCGCCTGTTGGTGCGTCGGCGGCTGTACCGCCGGACCACCCATTTGAGGCCAAGGCCATTGGAAAGCCCCCCCAACATAGCCACATGTGTAGGTGCACTAGTTTGTACCGCATACTCACATGCTGCACCCCCGCGGGCCGCCCCCACCGGGGGTTCCGGCCCACTGGGGGCGTCGGAGCTCACGACCGCCGTAGAGCTCGCCGCCGGAGCTTGACCCGCGCCGGCCTGTTGGTCGGGGAGCTGCGAGGCAGTGGCCGAAGTCGCGCCACGCGCCTCAAGCTGCTCGACCCGTCCCGTCGCCTGCCGCTGCCCAGCAGACGACGCGTCCAAGCACACCCCAAAAGGAGCGCCTGCGTGGCTGGCCCGAGCGAGGGAAGCCTCAAGTGCCGCCACGCGGGCCAGCAAGGCCTCGACACTGGCCTGGGGCCACAGGCCAGCCGGCCTGCCCGTTACGGGCGTGGGTACAGGCCCTTGCACCCCGGGGCCCGAATAAGGCCATGACCCCACACCCAGGCCTGGCAGGGCCGGCGTGGGCATCTGCCAAGGGAGGGGACCACACCACCCCCCAAGGCTGGAAGGCCCCGAAGTGAGCTGGGCCCCGATGGAGGAAGGCCCAGAATGAGCAGCAGGAGCGGCGTCCGCCGCTTGCGGGCCGCGGGCCGCAGCCCATACCGGACCCCTACTCGGGTCCCCGGCCTCCGGCCAGGGGGTAATAGACCCCATCCCACCGGTCCCGGTGGGAGCCAGCAAAGGCGGCTGGTGGGACGGCGCAGCCGCGGTCCTCCGACCCGGATTGCGCCGCCGCACCGCCCGGGCCGCGCTCGCGGCCGCCTTCTTCTTCGAAGGCATCTCAGAAGGACCTAAGGGAAGCCGAAAAAGAGGAAAATAAGCAGCCAAAAGGCTTCCCGCTCGAGGTAAAAAGCGACGGAGTAAGAGGAAAAACTTCTCCGCTCCGTCGCTTCGCAAAATGGCAGCTCGGCTGCCTCGTGGCCACCCCTTTTATAAGGGAGCTGGCCACGCCCCTAACTACCCGGATGCCTTCGTCCTGTGGGGGGGCTCCCGCAAAGAGCGCGGCGGCCATTTTGGCGCCGCGCTTGCATTATTATGTAGCACTTGACCTCTGCTTCTGTTCTTCCCATACACGCATTGCTATAACGTGAAATTTGGAAGAGCAATGTCTGGAAAATCTATTTTCATTCTCCAGAGAAATCTAGTGATCAAAATCAGTGACAGAGAAAGGTGGATTCCAATCTTCCTTTTTCTTAAGTATTTTGCAAGCTCAGCAGATTAAAAAAAAATGTGTCAGTGAAACTGAGTATTTTAGCCAGGGATGCTCATCACACCATTTACTAGTAAGCGATCACTCCTCCCCGCCCCCCACCAATTCTGGATTTTTGATAGGTGTGGAGATGCAGTTGGCAAATTGCAAGCCTTTAGGTTCTCAAGGGTTCTTTTATATCATGTTCAACTAGGAATACTGTTTCTGGAATGCTCATCCATCTCTCCCCACAACAACTCTGAGCTTTAATCTTGAGGGAGGAGGAGAAATTGGTCCATGATAGAAAACCCATATGGGGAGTAGAAGATTTAAAATATCAATTTCAGTGATGAAAAGAAACAGTCTGGTGAGAAAGAGCGAAGGAGAGACAACCAAAGCTAATAGCACAAGCAAAATCGAAATATACATTTTTGCAATATGCATGTGGCTACTGAATAGTCAAGGGTTGGACTCAATGGCCTTAAAGCAGGGGTGCCCAAACTTTTTGGCCCACGAGCCAGTCACATGGTTTAGTGGGCCAGTCACGTGGTTCCTCCCACCGGAAGCAAAAGTAAAATGCACCTTGCAATCTGTTCTGCAACAGGATGAGATAGATTCTAGGCTGCCATTTTCTCTACTTAAACCAGGGGTGCCCAAACTATGGCCCGCAGGCTGGATCTGGCCACCAACCCCAATTCATCTGGCCTGCACCGCCCTCGTCGCTCCTGGAAGCGGAATAAAAAGTGCCATGGACCATAGTTTGAGCACCCCTACCTTAAAGGCACCATTATTCTGAGATTCTATGCTTCTACATTAATTCAAAGATATTATCAACACATAGGAATGTGTTCGATCCTGACCAGGGCTCAAAGTTGACTCAGCCTTCCATCCTTCCAATGTTGGTAAAATGAGTACCCAGCATGTTGGGGGCAAAATGCTAATTAGCTTGTGAACCACCCAGAGAGTGCATTAAGTACTATGGGGCAGCATATAAGTGTGATTGCTTTGATTGCTTTGCTTCTGCAGCCCCAGCATTTGTTGTATTATTACACTGTGAAGTGAAGCTCATCCTTTGACATGCAATACTCATCACATACGCCTGTTATATAACTTATGGCTTGCCAAATCAAAAGCAAGCCACTATAGACCAGCGATGGTAGACCATACAAGCATATTGCTCAGTCTTTTCTCTTGCAATTTGGCCAGATCTTTAAAAAAAAAGGAGAGTTGAGATGGGGACCTGTTGACTAAGATGAGGTAAAAGAGAATGTATGGCATTAAGGCATGACATTTTGTACAAGTTTCCTAATGCTTCATATAATTAACAAGCTATACCTGACACAGCTGCTATGTAAGCCACTGCTATGATAACACCACAGGGCTAGAGGACTTGAAGGGTTCCCAAGGTGGGGCCCACACCCCACACAGGGACTTCAGTTCCTAGATGCCTAAACATCTGAGTGGTGAGTAGGTAAGGTAAAAGAATGCTTGCTATATACTTCTCATTGACTAAGGCTATCTGCACTCAAATATACAGCCTAGATCTTTGGTTTTGGACTTCAATTCCCAGAAGCCTAAGTCAATTCCCCAAACCACTGATTGGTCAATGTACCGACTTAGGCTTCTGGGAACTGAAGTCCCCCTGGTTCCTCACATTCTATGAGTGGAAGGTGATCAGTCTAAAGAGAAAGAGTTTAACTATCTATGGAGGATCTTATTAGTTTGGACCCTCATTTTCCAAGATCCTTTGGAGAAGAGTGGAGCTCATTCTTTTTTGATTCATTGCTCCTCATGTGTAGAAAGATAACAGATTAATATAGAAGAATAGACAATGCCTGAATAGAATGACAAATTTTCAATCCCCAGTCTATATAAGGATAAGAGAAGGGGTACCATTTTTCTTCCATCACCTGCACATTGTCTCTGAACAAAACACATATCTGTGGATTCCCCGTGCCCCCATGGGCACGGAACGGCCTGGCAGAGGCCACTTTCGGGAGAAAGGCTCCCAGGCCCGTGGGCTCTGCGAGCACCCAAATTAAGGGGGGTGGATAAATTATAGGGTTTGATTCACCCAATTCCCTGACCTGACCAGCGGACCTGCTGAGAGAGCGAATATGTTACTCATTAGAGTAATCCCTCATCTCCGAGTCTCAGTCTTATCCCAGAGGCAAACAGGAGTCATGATTGCCTTAGTCTAAGCCCAAAACAATGGTGTTGTTCCAGCCAGTGTTTGCCCGCACTAATTAACCTCCCCCAGAGAGATTCCCAATTAACCTGAGTAAATAGGTGATGTGATTCACTGTCGGGTGATGGTTTTTTCTACCTTGCCTTCTGATCTATAAATGGTTATGCCTTTTCCTCAATAAACCACTGATCTTATCCTCCTCCATACTGCCTCGTATCGTTTCTTGATCAGTCTCCTCTTGGACCTCCGGCCCTCTGCGGCCCCGATTCCTACACCTGGTGACCCCGACGTGATCTACTCGTGAGTAAGCGACCCCCGAGCGGTCTTCCTCAGAGTAGCGATCACACGGTCCGGTTCTGCGCTTGAACCGTGTCCGAATCATCCCGGAGGACAGCGCGGCACTCCGTCCGGGAGCCAGCCGATCGGAGGGACGGCCTGCGGTGAGGCAGTCCAAAGAGGCATCCTACAGCTTGCTCCCGGCTTTCGCGGCGGCTTGCGCCAAAGGGAAAAACGCGTTCCGCTCAGGGCAGCTGTGAGCCCCTGACAGCGCAGTGGCCACCGAGGGCCCATGGCCGCAGTCCACGCTCCGAGCTCTACCCAGAAGCGTCGTCGCCAGAACCTGTTGCCTGCCAAAGACGCGTCGACTCGTCCCGAGGAGGAATCTTCCGAGGACCCAATCGCAGGTAATATGGGGACCTGTCCTCAGTGACAGCGTCCATCCGCTAGCCAAAGAAATCGTGAGGGAGAGTTCAAAATCCTGGCCAGGGTATTTAAGGTGCGTTTTCACAGCGGAGAGCTAGCGAGACTTTTGGTGTACCTAGGGGAACACTGCCTGCTTTACCCAGAAGTAGGTACGTTAACCCTTGAGCTCTGGGATCAGATAGGAGACTGCATTCAGCAACCCCCGAAAGCTCCAGGAGGCGTAATTCGCACATGGAGAAAATGTAGGAAGCTCTTGGCGGAGATAGAACCAGTCCGGGTAGAGGCCAAAGAACCCCCAAATCTGCCAGATGCGCCAGCCGAACCAACGGCACCTACGGCGCTCTATCCGTCACTCCAATTTAGGCAGAGTAGCGTAGGGAGCTTTCCTTCGGCGACAGCTGCAGACGTCACCGACGGAATGCAAGGAATGAGGAGCGCAGGCGCTTCTCGGATAGCAACGGGTTCCCTAGCTACCAAAAGTGCCCTTCAGCGCACAGTAGAGGAAGAACTCAGGAAGGGGGAATTGCCAGTAGAGGAGCTAGCAGAGCTCAGTCAGATATGTCCCATCCACATGGAGATGGACGCGCTTACGGGCGCCCAGCAGATAGTACATTCCCCAGTCCCGTATAAGCTTCTCATGGCTATACGGAAAGCCATTTCAGAAACAGGGCTCCAAAGTCGCTTTACGAGGGGCACGCTTCAGCAAGTGTGCGAGAACACCATGTGGATTCCCCATGACTGGAAAGCCGTCATGCGGATGATGCTCACCCCTAGCCAGTATTTAATTTGGGACAGCGAGTTTCGCCTTGAGGCTCAGACAAGGGCTGCCAGGATGGGAGGCGCAGTACTTCCTGACCAGTTATATGGTTCAGGTGCCTTCAAATCCATCGATGCCCAGATCAACTTGCCTCTAGCCACTCTCCAGATGTCGGCCGAGGCCGCCTTTAGGGCGTTTTTCAAGGTCCCAGCAACTGGCAAAGCGGCTAAAAATTACACCGCTATCAAGCAAGGAGCCCAGGAACCCTATATGGACTTCATCAGTCGCCTGGAAGAAGCTATTAGCAGGCAGATTGACAATGAGCAGGCCCAACAAGGGCTCATGATGAAGTTAGCCAAGGACAATGCCAACTTAGACTGCCGTAAAATCTTGCAGTCACTGGGCAATCGTCCTGATTTGACCCTTACGGACATGATTAGAGCTTGCGCCGACGTTGGCACAGAATCCTACAAGATGGGATTGCTAGCGGCAGCGGTGCAAGGGGGTAAGAGACCTAAAGGAAAGACCCAAGGAGCATGTCACAATTGTGGCAAGGTTGGTCACTTCGCTAGGGAGTGCCGATCCAAGGGAGGCGGACAAAAGTCCGGCCGTCCCAAGGCTCCGAACACCCCATGTCCGAAGTGCAAAAGAGGCTACCATTGGGCTCGAGACTGTCCGAATTCGGGAAACCGGAACGCGGGCATGTCTCTGGCCCCGGTCCAAACAGGGACTCCCCTCACCCAAAGCTCACCAGAGCTAGACTAAATCCCGGTCACATTCTAGACATTGCGAGGGCACAGGCCAGCCCCAAGGGTAGTACAGGGTTAGACTTGACTTGTCAGGCAGACGTTACATGTGACCTGCCAGGCACGGTCTATCTAGTGGACTCCCAGTACATGGGTCCACTGCCCAAGGGCTTTATAGGTTTAGTTTTGCCCCACAGCGTAGCTGGAGCACGCGGAATTTTCGTAATTCCAGGAGTCGTTGACTCGAATCTTTCAGGCGTTCTCCAAGTTCAGCTTTGGACTCATCTGCCCCAAACAATTCACAAAGGAGACACCTTAGCGCAACTGATCATGGTTCCTTGTCACTCGCCAGCAGATAGCCAGGGAAGGCTCAGTGACAGCTCCGAGTCCCGGTCAGAGGACCGCTCGAGCACCAGTGAGGCAGTACAAGGATACCAGGTCTTAGCGACAGTGGAGACCAACATTGAGTGGAAGCAGCGCCCCGTTATCGAGGTATTTTTGAACAAAAGAGCGTTCTCAGGGTTACTCGATACCGGAGCGGATGTGAGCGTGATAAGCAGAAGCCAGTGGCCAAGGGAGTGGGCCATTGAGCCGGTCTCCGATGTGTGGGGGGTAGGCGGCGTCCAGGAAGCGTTTAGGAGCCGAGAGTGGGTGGAAGTCACAATCCCAAAGGCTGACGGCACGGCGGTGATTCGGCCGCACATTCTTGACGTGCACATCAACCTTTGGGGGCGAGACATCTTACAGCAGTACGGTGCTACGCTTACCTTTGGGTAATGGCGTTGCCACTTAAATGGCTCACCGATACGCCGGTCTGGGTAGAACAATGGCCGGTAGTGGGAGAGAAATTAGTTGCCCTCAAGCAGCTAGTCAAAGAGCAGCTAGACGCAGGACACATAGAGCAGTCCACGAGTCCATGGAATTCACCAATTTTTGTGATTAAAAAGAAGTCGGGGAAGTGGTGACTCCTCCACGATCTCAGAGAGATCAATAAGTGCATACAGCCAATGGGTCCGCTTCAATGCGGCATCCCAAATCCTAACATGATTCCCGAGGGGTGGGAGATTCTAGTCGTAGATCTCAAGGATTGTTTTATACAATCCCCTTAGACCCCCGGGACCGGGAAAGGTTCGCCTTTACGGTGCCGGTTGTGAACCACAGTGAGCCTACGCAGCGTTACGCGTGGAAATTTTTGCCACAGGGCATGCTTAATTCGCCCACCCTGTGCCAAATTTATGTTCACAACGCACTGGCAAAGTTTCGAAGCCTTTACCCTAAAGCCATAGTTTGCCATTTTATGGATGACATCTTGGTCGCGATGCCGCAACTCGGCAGTGAAATGTTTTCCGACCTCCAGGCCAGCCTGGGGGACAAAGGTTTGCTCATTGCCCCAGAGAAAGTGCAGAGAACCGAGCCCTTCTCATACTTGGGTCATCGGCTTCTCCGCTCTTTCGCAGCACCAGTTTTGCCTCAGATCAATTTACAGGACTCAGTCACCCTTGTAGAGTTGCAGCAAGTTTTAGGTAACATTAATTGGGCCAGACCGTACTTCCGATTGGATACGGATCTTCTGAAACCGCTCTTCTCGCTGCTAACTTTAGGCAAGCAGCCGGCAGACCGGATACAAATTTCTCGAGAAGCGTGTTTAGCTCTCGAGAAAGTTAACCAAGTTCTCAGCCAGCGGTGGGTAGATAGGATCACCCCAGGGCCATATGCTCCAATCCTGAATTTGTACATCGTGCGGTCAGGATCCATGTTCACTGGAGCGCTCGGCGTAGATGCCGAGAAAGGGGCGAGTATCGTGGAATGGGTGTACCTTCCGAACACCTCTTCCCGGAACATCGTTCCTCCCCAAGAACTGGTCTCCGCGGTGGTTTACCGCGAAAGGCTGAGGGCTAGGGACATTTCAGGGCATGACTTGGCCAAAATTGTAGTCCCGTTCAAAGGAACAAATTCAGCAATTGATGCAGCTCGGTGACTCGCTTTCAATTGCGTTGGAGGGATTCACCGGATGCTTGGCATACCACTTGCCAAAGGACCCCAGACTTGTCTCACTCCAAACGCAGACAGTCAGCTTGTTTGAATTGCTCTCACTGGTTCCACTTCAGGGGGCCAGGACAGTTTTTACTGATGGTGGTCGCACATATGGTGTCTTGACCTGGCAGGAGGGCCAAGCTTGGCGCACACTGCTAACTCTTCCACAAAAGTCTGCGCAGCGGGCAGAGTTGGCAGCGGTGAACCTTGCTTTGCGCACCTTCGCCAAAGAACGTTTAAACATCATCACGGACAGCATGTATGTTAGGAATTTGCTTCACAGTCTACCAGGAGCATACATCACTCCCGCGATAGACAAGAATTTGCTTAGCTTGTTTCTCACTGCTCAATTTCATTTGTGAAACCGCACGGAGCCGCTCTATATTGCCCACATCCGAAGTCACCAAGACCTACCGGGTCCGATTTCCGTGGGCAATAGCAGAGCGGATGCGGCGGCAAGGGAAATTCAGCAACGTTCAGTGTTAGGTGTTTTTACTACGCCAATCCAGAGTCATGCTTTCTTTCACCAAAATGCCAAAGCACTCGCCAGAAAGTTTAATTTGCCACTCTCTCAAGCCCAAGGCATAGTTCGCTCTTGCCAGCATTGTGCAGGGGCACCAGGGGGGCCCTCGTGGGGGGTCAACCCACGAGGGACAGAGGCCAATCAGGTGTGGCAAATGGACGTCACGCATGTTACGCAGTTCGGCAGATGGCAGTACATGCACGTTTGCATAGACACTTTTTCTCAGTTCGTTTGGGCAACAGCGCAGAAAGGGGAAACTGCTTCCCACGTGGAGCAGCACCTCCTTTCCTGCATTGCAGCCATGGGCAAACCTCGGCACGTTAAAACCGATAACGCCCCGTCCTACAGCTCTAGGCAACTGGCCGCCTTCATGGCCACCTGGGATATTAAGCACACTTTTGGCATTCCTTACAATCCGCAGGGGCAAGCGATTGTGGAACGGGTCAATCGGACGCTCAAGTCCTACATTGACAAACAAACAGAAAGGGGGGAGCCACCAGCCCTCCCCAAGTCACAGGGCCAGGCACAGCATTGCCTGAATAAGGTATTGTTCACATACAATCACCTTAATGTTTTTTCGGATTGTACGCCGCAGGAGAAGCACTTCCGCCATTCGGAAGCTCTCCCGCGACCGATGGTCCAATACCGGGTGCCACCGGACCCTTCTTGGAGGGGCCCGGCGCCGCTCATAACCTGGGGGCGAGGGTATGCTGCAGTTATGTCTCCTACAGGTGTCGTTTGGATTCCAGCTCAGTGTGGCAAGCCTCACTTGGAACCTCATGGCGTGGACCCAGACCGACCAGAGTCCGATCCCGGAGATGGAGGACCTCACTCTGACCGAGAGGACCCGTCGGAAGAAATGGCCACCGACGACAGCACCCAAGATCACCTGGGGGATGGTCAAGATCCTTTGTCGTGAGGCTGAGGATACCGTCCGGCGCGAAAGGAAGGAGCCGACGCCGGAGAACCTCACAGCTGCAGTTTTCGCCCAGATTCATGCCAACACCCTGGCACTCACCATCATCCTGACCCTTTCCCTGCTTTTGGGGGGAGGCACTCAGGCCGCCTCGTTGGAGGCCAACGATCTGCTGCCCGGCAGAGACCTCTCTGCCCGGATGCAGTACAATATTTGGGAGAGGTTGGCGGGCCTCGTCAACCAGTCCGATTTTTGCCTCAGGCAGGACCTTGGTTCTGCCTCGATCCTCAGCACCTGCCTCATCCCTGTGTGCCATTCTCCAGGCGCGCACCCCAGGGATGGGGATTGGCTTGTGAAAAGACTTTTCAGCCCATACATTCCAGCGGCTTCTTCAGAGTATGCCCGTTGGGAGATACGGCTGACCATGACTTTGCCGGCTGATGCAGCCACCCTCCACACTCCTCGGGTGGCGGTCAGCCCGAACTCTATCTGTGGACGAATGTACGGCTGCGCTTCAGCTGGTCGTACCCGGCGCCGCTGCCTCAACGTTGGCAGTGGCAATTGGACTTGCAATAACCCGGTACCACTTGGCACCATGTACGCTCATGTCACCCTGCCATCCGGTTGGTTCTTCACATGCAACCAGTATACGTGGAACTAAATTCCTGCTAATGTTTCAGACTCTATATGCTATATCAGTCGTTTGACATTGTTACTCCCTACTAAGGAAATGGTCACCCCAAGCACAAATGTAACAAATGTTTGAAATGTTCCCTCACTTATACGGCACATTCGCACCGCCCAGTTAGACAGCTCATGTGAGAGCAGCTTTAGAGTAATGAGCCCTGCCGAATATCTCTCTTTGGCAGTCAGCATCTTTGGCGTGCCAGGCTTAGCCGTCGGCAATGCAAAGAGGATTGGTCGCTTGGCTTGCGGTCTAGCAAAAGCCATCAACCATACCTCCTCAGCGATAGCGCTCCTTAATCAAGAGCAGGCAGAGCTTCGCCATGCCATTCTTGACAATCGAGCGGCTATCGACTACCTCTTATTGTTGCACCACCTGGGTTGCGAATCCTTTCATGGTATGTGCTGTTTCAACCTTACTGACAACTCCCGCAAAGTACAGAGTCAGCTCACTGATCTCCACACCATAATCCAGGGCATCACAGAGGGTTCTGCATGGGGAGCTTGGTGGAGTTCATTGTGGAACTGGATGTGGTCATGGATCCCCTGGGGGTGGCTCCAAATGGTACTCAAGGTGGTTGTGGGGGTGATTATACTAGGCATAGCAATCTGCTGCTTTGCGCAATGTATTCCCTCGCTGATCTCAAGGTGCCGCCCCAGAAGGAAACCCCGAGACGTCATTCCCGCTCAACAGCTGATACCGCTCCTGCGCAGAGCTGCCAGTCAGGCTCTTAAGAAAAATTAAAAGGGGAGATGTGGATTCCCCGTGCCCCCATGGGCACGGAACGGCCCGGCAGAGGCCACTTTCGGGAGAAAGGCTCCCTGGCCCGTGGGCTCTGCGAGCACCCAAATTAAGGGGGGTGGATAAATTATAGGGTTTGATTCACCCAATTCCCTGACCTGACCAGCGGACCTGCTGAGAGAGCGAATATGTTACTCATTAGAGTAATCCCTCATCTCCGAGTCTCAGTCTTATCCCAGAGGCAAACAGGAGTCATGATTGCCTTAGTCTAAGCCCAAAACAATGGTGTTGTTCCAGCCAGTGTTTGCCCGCACTAATTAACTCCCCCCAGAGAGATTCCCAATTAACCTGAATAAATAGGTGATGTGATTCACTGTCAGGTGATGGTTTTTTCTACCTTGCCTTCTGATCTATAAATGGTTATGCCTTTTCCTCAATAAACCACTGATCTTATCCTCCTCCATACTGCCTCGTATCGTTTCTTGATCAGTCTCCTCCGGGACCTCCGGCCCTCTGCGGCCCCGATTCCTACACATGTCCTTTTCCTTTAAGAAGCAAGGACAAATTGGAGGACTGATTGTTAAAAGATGCAAGCAAAGGCTCTGATGCTTCTCATCTTTAAAGGTCCATCCAACGAAACAGCAACAGTCAAAACCTGCAATGATGTTATTTGCATTGTTCACACCGTTTGGCTTAATTTGTACAAAAAATGTGCTTATTCTATTCCCCAAGTACCTCCCTCTGATAGGCCAAGAAAAATTATTTTGTGGTTCCTCTTCAAAAGGAAGGATTTACTTCTTGAGTCCACTGTCTCTCTTGTCCTTCCACTGGCAGGCAAAGACCCTCCTTTTCAGACAGGGTTTTATGAGACTTGGATGAGTCGATGTTTCAGGACTGCTACATTTATTGAATTCAGAGTTTTTCTTAAAATTGTTTTTAAAAGTGATTTAACAACAATAACAAACAACAACAACAAAATAATTTGTGTCAGAAATTATTCTGGGTTGAAAGGATTTTTGCGGAAGAAACTCCATTCAGGGAACGCCCAAATGAGGCTCCTTTCATGCCCCTAAGAGCTGGGACAAAGACAGGCACTCAACCTGTCATGCAGTACCTAGGTCTCGAACTGCTGACTTGCCAGCCTTCCAGCTAACAAGGCGAGCTTACATAAGAACATAAGAACATAAGAACAGCCTTGCTGGAACAGGCCACAGCCCATCCAGTCCAGCATTCTGTCTCACACAGTGGCTCACCATTTCCTTCAGGGTATTCCCAAGGAGATGCCTTCACCTGCTTAGGATTCCCTGGAAATGGCATTTAGAGATATCCTGCCTATCTCTCCAACCCGGAGGTTGTCCTTAGGTAGCCATAATTATAGCCATTGATAGCCTTGTCCTCCATGAACTTGTCTAATCCTTTCTTAAAGCTGTCAAGACTGACAGCTGTCACCACTTCTTCTGGCAGGGAGTTCCATAGACCAGTAATCCTCTGGGTGAAAAAGTACTTTCTCTTATTTGTTTGAGAACTAGTACCCAAACGTTTCATGGAGTGTCCCCTAGTTCTAGTGTTGTGCGATAGGGAAAACAGTTTTTCCTTATCCACTTTGTCCACACCGTGCATGATTTTATAAACTTCAATCAGGTCACCTCTTAGACGCCGCCATTCAAGAGTGAAAAGGCCCAACCGTTGCAGCCTCAGATGGTAAGGAAGGTGTTCCAGTCCCCTAATCATTCTGGTTGCCCTCCTCTGTACTTTCTCCAACTCCATAATATCCTTCTGGAGGTATGGCGACCAGAACTGTACACAGTATTCCAGATGGGGCCTCACCATAGATTTATAAAGAGGCAAAAGGACACTTGCTGACTTATTTTCTATACCCTTCCTAATGATCCCTAACATTGAGTTTGCTTTTTTCACTGCTGAGGCACACTGGGTTGACACCTTCATTGAGCTGTCCACCAGGACACCAAGGACCCTTTCCTGGTTTGTCGCAGAGAGTTCAGACCCCATCAGTTTATAAATGTAATTGGGGTTTTTTGCCCCAACATGCATCACTCTGCACTTACTGATGTTGAAGCTCATTTGCCACTGTTTTGCCCACTCCCCCAGTGTCAAGAGATCCCTCTGGAGCTCTTCACAATCTCTCACAGTTTTCACTACCCTGTATAATTTAGTGTCGTCAGCAAATTTGGCTACCTTGCTTTTTACTCCTACCTCTAGATCATTTATGAAGAGGTTGAAAAGCAGGGGTCCCAGTACTGAACCTTGGGGGACCCCACTCTTTACTTCCCTCCACTTGGAGAAGTGTCCATTTAGTGCTACCCTCTGTTTCCTGTCCCTTAGCCAGTTGCTGATCCAGGACAAGACCTGTCCTTTTATTCCATGACTGGTAAGTTTATTCAAGAGCCTTTGGTGTGGGACCTTGTCAAAAGCCTTCTGAAAGTCCAGATAAACAATGTCAACTGGATCCCCCTTATCCACATGCTTGTTGACACTCTCAAAAAATTCCAACAGATTAGTGAGGCATGATTTGCCCTTGCAAAAGCCATGTTGGCTCTCCTTTAGCAGCGCCTCCTCTTCTATGTACCTATTAATTCTATCTTTTAGGAGCTTCTTAACTACTGAGCCACTGCAGTCCCTTAGTGTGTTAATGTTAGTTTTTAATGTTGTTAACCATTCAATTGTCCGCAGTAGTCAGTCAGTCAGTCAGTCAACAGTTCGGTTGGTCAGTTGGTCAGTTGGAAGGAAGAACCCTGGATAAATGAATTAATTATTCATTTACAGTCCTTCTTTCCACTCTGAATCTAATGGAGGCTCCAACTTAGATCTTTTAGGCCTTCCTTTAGCCAAAAATTAAAAAGGAATATTGAAAAATATGTACCTGTATTAGTAATGAAAGAAATGATGATTTACTCCCAAATACAGCCAACTTTGTGGCACACTCATATGGCTCTGGCATTCAGAGGAAGAAGCACTCATCCTAGGTTTGGTCACAACTCAGTGAGTCTTAGACATTTATGTGTATGTTCGTGATGGCTTCCATTGGCTTTTTACTACTTATTTCAAAGCGGCTTCCTTGAAACACTTCTCAGGCTGTGATGAAGGTCACTGCTCAGGTCACAGTACATTGGGCAGGCATTTAGAATTAGAAAATATTGATAACGTATGGAAATAAGATCTCAGAAACACAGACGAGTTCATCACCAAGTGACCGTTGCTAATGTTTTCCTTTTGACAAAATCTATTGTGGTTGTCTTTACCTTCCCTGTATTGCACTCCTGTCTTTCACACTCCTTGGGGTTAAATAATTTGTTGATTTGCACATTCCAGCAGGCCACACTAGGGAAAGGATATATCAAATGAATTTTTCAGGCCATTTTAAACAAGGATGTTGCTGAAACTGTAAATTCATTGGTTCCTAAGGTTGAATCCATAAAAGTCAATTTCAATATTTTGTACAGTGCACATGCTCTAGTATTAGGTGTGGTAACACTTTATTTTTCCAAAGATACTGCATAAGAACATCCTGTTTGTATGCTTGTGCCTGAATTTCTGTAAACAGTCCTGGAAGACTGACCACTAGTATCTGAAGAGGTGGCCCACAGTCCACAAAAACTCATGGCAAATAAAGCTGGTTATTCTTTCAGCTGCCCCAACATCCTTTGTTTAGTTTTACTAGAAGATCATGTTTCTAGAAGGCTAATATGGTAACTCCTTTTGGAAACATAGTCCTCTAGTAACTAGTCCATGAAAATCACTGGGCCTGTGATGACACAAGCACAACTAACTGTGGCTAAAGAAATGATTAAGTTGTCCTATAGCTTAGTATCGATCTCTTCACATCATGTGAATTAGCAATGTGCTGCCGATATTGTGAGTTTGGTCCTGACGGGGATCAAAGTTGACTCAGCCTTCCATCCTTCCAAGGTGGGTAAAATGAGGACCCAGCATGTTGGGGGCAAAATGTTAATTACCTTGTGAACCTCCCAGAGAGTGCACTAAGCACTATGGGCAGTATATACGTGTAATTGCTATTGTAATTGCTATCCATCCCTACTCCTCATTCATATTTTGGTTACATTTCTGATGCAGTAATTTAATTTGTGTTCCAGATTACTTTTCAGAGAAATGCAAACTCACTTTTGCGGTGGGAGAATTAAGTGAAGGTTTTGATCTGGATCATACAATAAAGTGATTGGAAGCACTGGGAGGAACATTGAAAAGAAAATGCTATCTCTATACGTTGCTTGCCTTGAGAAGCAAGTCTAAATCTGTCTGAAAACTCCAATTTCGCATTTATTTTTAGTCTTTGTTGTAAACAATTAATAAACCTATCTGTGCCTACTTTTAATTTAAAACAATTTTTTAGTAATTTACAAATGCCAGAAATTAGAATTAATGGCCAGGAAGAAGTGGAAAGGAACTTTCACAGAAAATTGGGGCAGCATAATGACAAAAAGTATGCTGCAGAGAGGTGTGATAGATCTGAAACTATTACCTGTAGTAGCTTGAAAATAGTTTGCAATAAAGACCTGTTTAAGGTAAAGGTAAAGGTTTCCCTTGCTCGAAAGCCAGTCGTATCCGACTCTAGGGTGCAGTGCTCATCTCTGTTTCTAAGCCGAAGAGCCAGCGCTGTCTGCTTCTGCAGACGTTTCCGTGGTCATGTGGCAGGCATGACTAGACACCGGAGCGCACGGAACGCTGTTTCCTTCCCACCGAAGTGGTCCCTATTTATCTACTTGCAATTTCTTGCTTTCGAACTGCTAGGTTGGCAGGAGCTAGGATGAAGACGGGAGCTCATTTCCGTCCTGCAGTACTCGGGAATCGAACTGCTGACCTTCCGCTTCCCAGTCAGCGTCTTAGCGACTTGAGCCACTGCAGTACCTGTTTAGGATAGTCATAAATTTTACCATAGCTCTCTGTTTTTCTTTAACTCTGTCAGTTTCATGTTGAGAAGGAGAAAGAACATTTTCCAAATTAGCCTTTATTAAAAGAATAAGTTATGTTCCACAACGGTGCAGTCAAGGCTATTCTCATTATCTGCTCTATTCATATATAAGGTTCTTCTAAGCAAAGTATTGTTTGATAATCTCCTTCCTGAATTTCCTAAAAAGTAGGGAGGGGAGACGAGGCAACCTTTAAAATATTCCAAACGTAGTCATAAAAAATGCAAAGGATGCAAGATACCTTTATTTGGACCACTAAAGAAACAAAACATTACAAGCTTTCAAAATCAAAAGATCTCTTCATCGGGCAGGCATAAAAATATTAATGCAAGTTCATGGCACGGTCTTATTGTGCCAGGGGCACTTCGTAGGGTTGCATGCTGGACAAACAGCAAAAAAATTCATGGTGTTTTAATGTCTGCCCCCATAGGAAGATGGATGCTTGGCTCCTATTCCACATGATCTTTGAAGTAATAACTTCCTTTTGTGGCCAAACAAAGAGAATACAGCACCATGTACTCTCCTTTAGGCAGCAGGGCTTCAATTTAGCTAGGCACGCCAATTGTAGCCAAATCAAAGTCAAATAAAAATTATTACCTAGAGATCCGATGTTACTCAAGTCCATGTTGCTGTTCTGGTGTTGCAAAGTCCATGCCAGGTGAACATTCTGTGGTATCAGGTAGTTCCATAGGCAAACAAATTTACAGTACCAGCAATATGGGGGTAAAATACCTCCAGTGCTGGCTTTGCCTGTTTCCCCTGGGAAAAGATGGGCATGGCCATGGGCATGCACTTGCAGGCTTTGCTTGCATGGTGTGAAAGGGAGGAGCCAGGATCCCTTTATAGGTGGTGGCTCCTTCCTGCCTCGCTCTCTTTAACTGCTCAGCTTGCCTTGGAGAAACAAGTCCTTCTCCCTCTTCCAGCAGCCGCCCTCACAAGGGGCCTGGATGCCTTGTTTCTTCTGTGCACCGCTGCCTCATGGCTTGATCTCCTGCCACCACCACCCCTGGCCTGGTGAGTAGTTGTTCAACTTAAGCACACTGCTCATTAATTGTTTGATCCTGACCATACCTATCAACTGTGGCTCCGTCCAATCCAGGACCTGCGCAAAGCGGTTCTGTGCAAGTTGCATTCTACGCATGTGTAGAAGGCTTTTACGCTTGCGTAGCCCCCTTTTATGTATGCTTAGCCTTCTACGCAAGCATAAAAGGGTTCTACCTCTTTTTCCCTGCTGCCAAATTCCGGGGTTTTGGCAGCATGGGGTGAGAAATGGCGCAAATCGGCACCGAAAACCGGGAAATCTCGGCCAATCCGGGAAGGTTGACAGGTGTGATCCTGATAGCCTCTTTGAATCAGCAAGGAATAAAAACTTTTTTTCATCCTTCTTGCTGGGACTTTTTCTGGGTGAGCAGTTTCATTTTCACTTTACAGTAATCCCTCAGATAACAACCAAACTTGGTTCCGCAAGTCTGGTCGTTATCTGATTTTTAGTGTTATCTGATGCATACATCGGATATCACTTTAAAAAATCCAGCTGCCTCTGGGGAGGGTGGGGGACCCGATCCGTGCTGTTTCTGGTGTCCCCTGACCCCTCTGGCCGCTGCTGCAAGGCAAAACGCCAGGGGAAACTCCTTCCATGGCTGCAGGTTTTGCCTTGCAGCAGCGCCCGGGGGGGGGGTGTCAGGGGATGTTGAAAACAGCACGGATCGGGTCTCCCAACCCTCCCCAGAGGCGGCAACCCACCCAAACAAAAAGGGCGACGTGATCTTCTACCTTTTCACACTGTTTGGGGCCAGGAAAAAAAATCGCCATTTTTGGGTGCATTTTCCCACCACCCCGCCTCCTCAGCAGTCTCTGGGGAGGTAGGAGGACTTTTTCTGCACTATTCCTGCCTTCCTAGGAGGTCCCTGGGCTGCACAACAGCTGAAAATAGTTGCGGCCACCATTTTGGGAAGGTGGAGTGCTGGAAAAATGCACCCGACGATGGCGATTTTTTTTTGCCCCAAACAGCGTGAAAAGGTAGATCACATTGTTCTGCAGGCCCTCCGGGAATGGAAGCAGCCAGGTGCTTGGCCACTCCCCTTTCCAGAGGGCCAAAAATGACTGCATCGCATAATGCTAAACAGTCGTTAGGTGATGCACCATTTTAGCCAAAAAAATCAGGTCATTATCTAATTTGGTCCTTATGCTATGTAGTTGTTATACGAGGTTTTCCTGTACTTGCCTACACTGCCTGGAGCCATAACTTGGGTAGAGCCTGCCCATGGGATAGCAGTGAATCAACTGCAACCCAAGGATTGCGAGTTCTATCCTTGCCCAGGGGTCGGGTTTATTTGGCCTTCCTTCCAAGGCCGACGATTTTGGTTAAACTGCTGTCCTGAACCCATTCAGTTGTGAGTTCTTTCCTTCTGTAATCCAGTTTGACTCAACTTCCATCCTTTCATTGGGGTAATATGCGTACCCAGTATATGGGGGCACAATGTTAATTAACTGTTAACTGCCCTCAGAGTGCACTCACACTATGGAGAAATATATAAGTGTGATTGGGTTGCATTAATTTCAGTCAGCTGTTATCACATAGAATCAGCTTTTCCTGGTGTTCTCTAGCAGATATGGTCTCCACTGGCATCCCGGGTGCCTCATGTCCCTATGGTGCGGTGTGTGCCTGGGACTTAGTGTGTCCACTCCTCCCAAGTTTTGGTTGACTCCGCTTCTCGGCCTCTGGGTGGGTGCCATGAGTGCACACTATCAGTGCTTCCCCTGAACCCAGACTCCATGTGTTTGTATAATCCTGTGGGTTTCTTCTTGTGTATACCCCCCTTTTTCTCAATATGTGGGCAGCTCCTGCTGGTGCCTTCTCTTTTCTTTCAGGTTCCCAGACTTTTCGTAGGTTGCGGTTCCTGTCGTTGCCGCAGCCTGCTGTATCGCAGCTTCTTGGTTGCATAGCTTGGTCCCTCTGTTGGGCACAGTGCTGGCCTGCTTGCAGAGCTTTTCTGCTGTCCCTATTACTTGGGATCCAAAATTCTCTGGTATTGAACTGAGTTATTATCTTGCACCCACACTACTTAGTCTCCAGTGCAATAGTTTGCAACAACTTATTTTGGATTAATAAAGTGGCCCATTTTTGAAACCATGACATGTGTCCGTCTCTTCACTCGGGGGTGGCGGGCAAGGGAATTGGCCATGTAGTCCATGTTGAAGTCATAAAAATGCAAAGGATGCAAGAGGGAGGTGATATCTTTATTTGGACCACTAAAAGAAACAAAACATTGTAGGCTTTCAAAATCAAAAGATCTCTTCATCGGGCAGGTATACAAATATTAATGCAAGTTTGTGGCACGGTCTTATTATGCCAGGTGCTCTTCGTAGGGATGCATGCTGGACAAACAGCAAAAAAAATTCGTGGTGTTTTAATGCTAAAAATTTTATGACTTGAACATGTACCACATGGCCAATTCCCTTTGTTTGCAAAATGTAGCCATTAGATGTAAATATTTTCTTTAACATTAGTTATAAAATTGCAATATTCTAATATAAAATATAGCTATTTTAAGGTATTTATGTACATGCATAAATACATTTGTAACAGCTGAAAATGAGGGAAGGGATGGCAGAACGCAAAGAAATGACCCCATTCCTATTCATGTCTTCAAAAGGTCCTGTTCATGCCCTTTTTAAAATGTTGTCTTTATAGAACTGGAAGAATGTTTAAGACAAAAAATAACAACTTCTAAGAAAAAAGGGGGTAGGTGGTTTAATGGAATGTTTTCCATTTGGAGGAATGGGTTCATTTAGTAACCCCCTCCCACATAAAAAGCTAGAGGAAAATAACCAGAATAGCATAAAATATCAACTTGAATCAGTGTCAGTTCAGGGATGACATTTACTTTTTCCCTTCAATTAAGTATCTTATTGATTGAGACATATCTTATTGGTGCTGTATTCATTACAAAAGAATAAGTCAGTAAGGTAAGCCAGACAGAATATTGGGCTAGACTGAGAACCCCTGTGTTCATATGTCTGCTTAGAGAGTCAAATCTTTATACTTCTTAGAAATGTTCAGAAGGATAATAGCACAGACAAGAATATAACTTCTTTATTAGAAGGTGATAAGACATACAGTATCTCTCAAAATATATATTTTTTTCAAATTTTCCATGTCTGCACAATCAACTGTAAAATGAATCTTGCTTATCTCCCTATGGGGAAAAACAAAGTGAACAAAACACAGCTAATTTGCAACTTTTGAAGCTACAAAGCCTTATGGCAAATTAATTCTGTTTCCAATTTGAAGCTGGCATTTCATCCACTTTTTCCACCTTATCCTTTTGTAGCAAATTGACAAAGAGGCATGTGGTACTTTTGCATCCATCAAATTCATTAAAGCACACTTTTTATAGACATCCTGCTCATGTTCTCAGTTATCACAGGAGTAAATCTCACAGAGCCATAACTAGTGAGTCAACGCAAGTTCCTTGGAAACACACCTCTTAGTTGATCACCAACCATCAAAGCTGAGACTAAAATCAAGGCATAGCTTCCTCACAACTACTGCCCCTTTGAACAACCAGCCCCCACAGACTGCCTTAAGAACTATGGAAGGTGAGCAAGGAGCTACCAGATGACTGGGTAGACCCACATGACCCACATGACTCTCTACCACCTGGCCTAAGAACAATCATGGCCTTTGTGGAAAGTTCTAAATAGACTGAGAAAGTGGGGTTTTCCTGTAGACCATAGCCTGTGTGAAAGTGGAGAAGAACAAACTATCACCCATATGATACAGTGCACACAATGCCCCTCAACATGCACTGAAGAGAACCTTATGTTGATGAGAGGAAATGCTGTTGATGTGGGTATTGGGCAGATGTCATCAAATTTCTGTTTGTTTTAGTTATGTTAATTTTAGCTTTGTAATTATATGCTGGTGGTCCCTCTGAGAAGAATAAAGAAAGAAATGACTAGCCTTATGCAGCTTCACTACCATCTTGTTTACATTTGCCTCAAGCAAGATTGAGAAGACAAGTGAGAAGACAGAAGAAGAAGGAGTAACCTTAGGCCAGTGATGGTGAAACTTCGCACTCCAGCTGTTCTGGAACTTCAATTCCCAGACTCCCTGAGTAGGAGTAATGACTTGGGCTTCTGGTAATTGAAGTCCAAGAACACCTGGAGGGCCAAGGTTCACCATCATGGCCTTACCCTTAGGCCATACGGCTTCTGTGTTGAATCCATTTGTCTGTTTTCCTTCTCTCTGGGAAGGAACAGGTGGAAGCAATATACATGCTTGGGTTTAGTCCTTCCAGCAGCAAATACCAAAATGTGGGTTTACTCTAGTCCAGTAGGATGTTCTTTTTCCTTCTAAATTTTGGTGGCTGGATAAATAGCTCAGTGAGCTCGATATTTGGCTGCATAGCCAGGGATTGTGAGTTCAATTGCGCAAGAGGACTCTGGACATACCTGTCAAGTTTTGGGAAATTTCCTGGCAAAAACGGGAAACTGGACAGCTATGTTTACCCTATGCTGGCCTCCAGTCTAACTCCAGTCTAAATGTAGTCTAACTAATACAGGATGACAGCGGGAAAGAGTGTAAAATATGGGGGTTTGACAGAAATTTCCCGAAACTTGACAGGTATGGACTCTGGAAGGGGAGCTAGGCCATGTAGACTTGGGAAAGCAGTACAGGTACAATCCTAGGACATTCACAGAAAAAGGGAATAATAAACCATACCTGAGTAATCTCTACCTAGGTTGCCCTTGCTCGAAAGCCAGTCGTATCTTACTCTAGGATTCAGTGCTCATTTCTGCTTACAGCCAAAGAGCCCGCAGTGCCTGCATCCGCAGCTGTTTCCATGGACATGTGGCAGGCATGCCTAGACACTGGAGTGCACAGAATGCTGTTTATCTTCCCACTGAAGTGGCATCTATTTATCTACTTGCAATTTCTTGCTTTTGAACTGCTAGGTGGGCAGGAGTTGGGACAGAGACAGGAGCTCATTCCGTTGCACAGTACTTGAGTCTTGAACTGCTGACCTGCCAACCTTTCAAGTTCAACTTCTCAATCTCTTGAGCCACCACAGACTCTACGTAGAAAACCCTAAAAGGGTTGCCATAAGCTGGAACTGACTTGATGTTATGTAGTTTATTATAATAATCATACCATTAGATTCACAGTCAAAGACAGGTATAAAATTAACAGTTCAAGACGTAATCAAGGACCTTTGGCCCAGATCTTTTTCCTGCATGTTGGCAAATAGATTTCATTTGCAAGTTATATTAACATCAAGTCAGACGATTTGTTTAGCACAATGCTGATTACTCTGCCAGACGGTCTCCCTCTGGGTTCTAAGGCAGAAACAGGTTTCCCCCATCATCTACTGCCTGTCCATTTTCATCAGAGGTGTCAGAGGTTGGAAAACAAGATTTTTCCTGTGCAAAGCATGAGTTCCAGTTCTGATTTCTAGCCCTCCCTTTTCCATCCTGTTCTTGATCTGTGGACTTTCTTGAGCATTTCTTCTGTTGAATATTTCTAACTTTGTAGATTGTTCACTGTGCATCTTTCACTCCAATATGTTACTAACACACATGTACATGTGATTACCTCAAGATTCCATTTCGCCTGTGATTGAACCAATATGCATATGTATGCGCTGGTGCATATCAGTAGTCTCTATGGGGGGAGTGTGGCAAAATGAAAACTGCTGCAAATTTTGCATTCTTAGCAGGACGGAATGAGCTCCCATCTTCGTCCTAGCTCCTGCCAACCTAGCAGTTTGAAAGCAAGAAATTGCAAGTAGATAAATAGGGACCACTTTGGTGGGAAGGTAACTGTGCTCCTTGTGCTCCGGTGTCTAGTCATGCCTGCCATATGACCATGGAAACGTCTGCAGAAGCAGACAGCGCAGGTTCTTCGGCTTGGAAACAGAGATGAGCACTGAACCCTAGAGTCGGATACGACTGGCTTTTGAGCAAGGGGAACCCTTACCTTTACTAGCAGTGGAAAGATGGCAGATCATGTAGTTTAGAACTCCAAAACTGGGAGATACATGGGTAGTGAGAATTTCATAAGCATCGTGTGCAATAGTCTTAGTTGTTTTTCTTTAGCAAGCCTCTTCCTTTCATACTTGGAACATAAATACAGCTGTGTTACAACATATACAACATGCTCAAGTAGGGTTCTCATATCTGGAATTATTAGTAAACTCATTTACTCTTTCAATGCCACCTTAATATGTCAGAGTGCATCAGTTATGTGTGTGCCAATGCCAACAAATTTAACCTGATTTATATATGATGCCTGCATAGAACATAGGAGTGTATCTAAAATGCTGACATTATACTTAAAATGGGCTCAATCCCAACTTCCTACATTACATATGTAAGAAGAGCTAAAGTAAGTCTCAAGGCTAGGAGAGGTTATTTTTCAGAATGGGTGATCACCTTTTGGTGAGTTGGACAGCCACATTGTCTCCCCTTAAATTAACAGGGATCCATCCTTCCACTTATATATAACAGCAATTCCGTGATATGGCAGTAATGGATGGAGGGATGGGATGGGATGGATAGGAAGGCAGGCAGGCAGGCAGGCAAGCAGATAGAGCACCTACTCTTTACCTCAACCCCATTGGAGTAGATTAGGACCCATGTTTCCCCAATATGTTTCTTTAGGTCAAAGTCATAGATTTGTTGGTCTCAGTGAAATTAACAATTCCAACAGGGCCTGCTGTAAGTATGACTATAACTAACTCACCAACTAAATGTCAGTTTTCTAATCAGAATATTACTATATCCCTTGCACAGTTTCATTGTGAACATGCTCAAAGGGGAAACTGTACAAAATATTATATTGTAGTGTGTAGTCTCTTTCCCTCCCATTAAAATCTGGGGAAAGGAACTGCTTTTGAATTCCAGACAGGATTTCTGTCCCTCCAGTCCTGCGTTGGCCAGATGCTAGGGGTGCTATTATGCCACTTGTCATGTCACAGGCTTCCTGGCTTTGAGATTTCAGCTGTTGCAGTTGCCAAAAACACAACTTAGCTCCCTCCTTGCCTTCTTTGTTTGGGGGAAGGCAAGAGGCAATACAGATGTTTTCCGACTCAAGTGTAAAATGGAAGGAAATTGCTATAGCCATTACTTGAACCTTGAAAGTTTTGACCAATCCAGGTCTTCCTATTTGGGGATGTCAGAGAGTAGATGAAGCTCTTCATTGTCTTCTCCAGCTTGAGACCTATGAAAACTGCAGGGATGCCTCTGCCACATGTCAAACTTACCAACCGTAAGGCCTTCCAATGCAATGGAGAGAACCCAGTTATAATCCCTGATTGGGGATGTGAGGATGTATTCTCTGTCCCACATGAGGAACATGGGTGCATTAGACTGGGGAAATCTCCAGGTGCTGAGACTTTGGGATGAAATAAATATTTAAGAAGAAGGAAACATTTCCTCATACCTTTCATGGTCTAATTTGGGAGCCATTGTGCAGACTGGATGTTCCTTTATGTTGATGGAAATTATATCTGTAATCAGTGGCGGGATCCAAATTTGTTTACTACCTACTCTGTGGGCATGTTATGGTGGGCATGGCCAGGGAAAGCCCTGTGTTACATCAAAACTTGGATGGGCGGGGCCAGCCAGAATTTCTGCTACCAGTTCTGGCGAACTGAGGCAAAGCTGCTGAATCCCACCACTGTCTGTAATACTAGCCTGCACATACATGTACAATGAATGCACCTCACCACACATTTTTGTTGCCTACTGGTATTTTACCTCTACCCCATGTCAACAGGTGACCCTTTTGGAAGGGAAAAAGGCAGACATACTTACTATAAAGGGGCCAAGGATACTTGCCAGTAAATGAAAAGAAAGAAGTAGTAGGTGATAGGTTAGGAGATGGTGGCCCAAACCCCATCAGGGAACATGCTGAATCAATCACACTCATGCATTTCTCATGAGCAAAGGGAACAGCAGAGGCTAAATATACGACTACTAAAATGCACCCTGCTTGCTTCCCAGAGTACAATAGATTAAAAAAACAAAATTGCGGTGGCACCTTAAAGAGTAATAGATTTATTTCAGTGTGAACTTTCATGGATTTTGTGCCTGACGAAGTAGATTTTAAGCTGTAATGGCTAACACTGCAAATCAGTCTCTTGGTCTTCAAGGTGCGACAAGCTCTTTTGTTCTTACAGTAATACCTCATACAAAGTCCGCTTCATACAACATCGGATTCATACAACACCGCCTAATTCCTTGAAAAAAGTTGTTGTTGTTGTTCAGTCGCACAGTCGATTCTGACCCTTTGCGAAAAAAGTTGCCTCATACAAAGTCATGCGACTTTGTATGAGGCATTGGGGTTTTCCCATGTTGCTTTGTGCCTGGGCAGTATAAAAGGCAGGACACATGCGTGCATTGCTTTTGTGGGTTTTGCATGAGGCGAATAGTGTTTAGGAGTGGTTTTGAGCACGATTTCGGATTTTTTTTTAGTTTTTCATCAGAATTTTTAGAAGCATTCCTGGGATTTTTGCAGCATTCTTCAAGTTCTTGGACAATCAGGGTTGTTTGACATGTTTTTGTAATGTTTTTAGCCTTTAGACAATGATTTCTTAAAGTTCTGTCAGTTTCCTGTCTGTTTCATTGACTTTGCTCTGAAGTCTGTGCTGTTACAGACGTTGTATGAGGCATCGCGGCAAGGATTTGGATGTTGTATGAGGCATCGCGGCTAGGATTTTGCATGCCTCATACAAAGTCCAAATCCGTATAAAGTCCAAACTTGTGGAACCGAGTTTGGACGTTGTATGAGGTAATACTGTATTTTGTTATACATGCTGAAGCAGTCTCTTTGAAAATTTTCCAGAGTGGCTCTATAACTATAACTATACTGTCAAACAAGGATGTACCATGGCTTTTGATTACATATGCAATCTTGTTACTACCTGAGGGGGAATTTTTTTTTTTTGGGGGGGGGGCTGTACATTCTTTGATGCTGTATATTTTCAGTTTTTTTTAAATTTTGTTGCATCTGATTTGCTATAATCATTGTTCTTCCCAACAGATGCATGTACTCACACACACCATGGAACACTGTTTAACTTCCCAATAAAGTGAGCTTAAGAATGCTTAAGATTCAAACAGAGGATCAAATCTGATAGTGTACCTAACATATGGATAGAAGCTATTAGCAGTTCCTTAAAGTTTCATACCTGAGCAATCACATTTGTGGATAAAATTCACAATTCAATGACCAATCATACACAACAGCAAGCTAATTTACAAGATACTGGAGTTGAGGAAGCTCATGCAGTAAACAATCAGGGGTCTCTCAACACTTCAGGAATTCCTGCTTCTAGTAACATACAGACTGTATCACGCAGTGTGATGTAAACCGATCTTCCTGTGATACCACTTTATTGCTACCCATTTTTGGCTTTTCTGTGCCACAAAAGCTGCATTGGCATGTGATATGCTTCTGTACCTAGCAATATATAGCAGGGATTCTCAAGCTGCGACCCACAGGCCGGATGTGGTCCTCAGCACAATTTCATGTGGCCCACCACCACCACCACACCAGGAAGTGTCATGTGGTGAAGGAAGGGCAAAATGGCCATCCGGCCCCCGAAGCTATCTGAGGGAGCGTGATCCAGCCCCCGGCTTAAACAGGTTGAGAACTCCTGATATATAGTATACTTTTGTGATCTGCCATCGTGCAGTTCTCAGCAGTGTTGCCTTGTTAAGTTATACTAAAGCAACAGCCTCACATAAAATCCTAAAACATTCCAGCTGGTGTTCTTGGAACATGGGACTGTGCTGTAAATATTTTCAATTAAAATGCCATTATATATTGGCATAAAGCATAACCATAAGACAGTACTTGAGATGATGGTATTGATCTTTCAAGCTGTTATGATGAAAACACACACATTAATTTACAGTCTTGAAGGTGTTGAGCAACTCTTTGATATATTTGCAAAAACAAACCATCATAACCATTTCTCTGCAATTTTGGGATAAAATATATACCAATAAGGTAATTTATAGCCATTCTTATTTATTAAAATATTTCTATGAAACCTTTTTACAAGTGTTCACTCACACCAAAGTCGCTAATAAAAATACCACTGAAAGCCACTGCATATGCTATAGCAAAATATCACAGTCTTTAAGGTAGCAAAAAGCTTAAAAATCCAGTCTGAATCATAATAATATATTTTTAAATATTAATTTAAACTAATTTAATTTAAACTAAATTAATTTAAACTAAAAGAACTAATATAGCAACTGACATAGAGACTTTATACTGACTAAACATAGAAACTGACATAGAGACTGTATTTTAAAGTGTGATAATATGCATGATAATATGTTGTCTTAAATGTGTTAAATTTTTAAAAACTGTGATAAAATGTATGAGGAGAGAAAAATGGCGCAGACACCGGCAACCACGCCAAAAATCTTGCCAAGAGAACCCTATTGACCAAAACAAAAGGCAAAACAAAAGGGCAGGCTAGGTGATACAGGATGCTTAACACCACAGAGGGGAGAAAGGGGAGGGACAGGAAGGGGGGAGGGGAAATGCAATGTTGCAAGGAACAATACTGCATAGGGACATGGAATGTGAGATCAATGAACCAAGGAAAACTGGAAGTGGTAAAAAGTGAGATGGAAAGAATAAGCATTGACATCTTGGGCATCAGTGAGCTAAAATGGACAGGGATGGGTGAATTCAGCTCTGGAAACCATCATATCTACTACTGCGGGCAAGAAAACCTTAGAAGAAATGGAGTAGCCATAATTGTCAATAAAAGAGTGAGAAAAGCAGTAATGGGATACAATCTCAAAAATGACAGAATGATGTCAGTCAGATTTCAAGGCAAACCTTTCAATGTCACTGTGATCCAAATATATGCACCAACCACTGGTGCAGATGAAGCCACAATGGACCAGTTCTATGAGGACTTACAACACCTCATAGAACAGACACCAAGAAATGATGTCCAAATTATATTAGGAGACTGGAATGCCAAAGTAGGAAATCAAAAAGTGGAGGGAATAACAGGCAAATTTGGTCTTGGAGTACAGAATGAAGCAGGGCAAAGATTGATAGAGTTCTGCCAAGAGAATGCACTGGTCATAGCAAACACTCTCTTCCAGCAACACAAGAGGCGACTTTACACATGGACATCACCAGATGGCCAACACCGAAACCAGATTGACTACATACTCTGCAGCCAAAGATGGAGAACCTCCATACAGTCAGCAAAAACAAGACCTGGAGCAGACTGTGGCTCAGATCACAACCTATTGATCGCAAAATTCAGGCTTAGACTAAAGAAAATAAGGAAAACACGGAGACCAGAAAGATATCACCTAGACAGCATCCCTAAAGAATACGCGGTGGAGGTGATGAACAGATTCAATGGCTTAGACTCAATAGATAGAGTGCCAGAAGAATTATGGACAGAGATGAGGGACATCATGCAGGAAGCAGCAAAGAAAACCATACCAAAAGAAAAGAAGAGTAAGAAAGCAAAGTGGTTGTCTGATGAGGCTCTTAAAATAGCAGAGGAAAGAAGGAACGCAAAAGTCAAAGGAGAAAGGAAAAACTACAATCATTTGAACACAGAATTTCAAAGAAAAGCAAGGAGAGATAAGGAAAACTACCTAAAAGAACAGTGCAGAGAAATGGAGGAAAACAACAAAAGAGGCAGAACCAGAGATCTTTTCAAAAAAATCGGGGAAATTAAGGGAACATTTAAAGCAAAAATGACCATGATAAGGGACAAAGAAGGAAAGGAGCTAGCTGATGCAGAAGAGATTAAGAAAAGATGGAAAGAGTACACAGAGGAACTCTACAAAAAGGACCTCAACACTCCTGACAATCACAATGATGAAGAAGTAGAACCTCAGCCAGACATCCTGGAGAGCGAAGTCATAAAGGCCCTAAAGAGCACTGCAAACAACAAAGCTAGTGGAGGTGATGGTATCCCAGTTGAATTTTTCAAAGCGCTAAAAGATGACGGCGTCAAATTACTGCATTCAATATGCCAACAGATTTGGAAAACAAAACAATGGCCACAGGATTGGAAAAGATCAGTATACGTCCCAATCCCAAAAAAGGGCAATGCCAAAGAATGTTCAAATTATCGAACAATCGCGCTCATCCCACACGCCAGTAAGGTGATGCTCAAGATAATACAGGATAGACTTCAGCAGCATGTGGAAAGAGAATTACCAGAGGTGCAGGCAGGTTTCAGAAGAGGCAGGGGGACTAGAGACCACATTGCCAACATACGCTGGATCATGGAGAAAACAAAGGAATACCAGAAACAAGTTTATTTCTGTTTTATTGACTACACTAAGGCATTTGACTGTGTGGACCACAACAAGATGTGGCAAGTAATTAAAGAGATGGGAATACCAGAGCACCTCATATGCCTCCTGAGAAATCTGTACATGAACCAAGAAGCAACAGTTAGGACAGAACATGGAATGACAGAATGGTTTGGAATAGGAAAAGGAGTAAGACAAGGCTGCATTTTGTCACCATGCCTATTCAACCTATACACAGAGCACATAATGCGCAGTGCAGGGATGGAGGAATCACAATATGGGATTAAAATCGCTGGGAGAAACATCAATAATTTGAGATATGCAGACGATACCACCCTAATGGCAGAAAGTGAGGAAGACCTAAAGAATCTCCTGATTGGGCTGAAGGAGGAGAGTGCAAAAGCTGGCTTGAGACTAAATATCAAGAAAACCAAGATAATGGCAACAGGCCCAATCAGTTCCTGGAAGATAGATGGGGAAGAAGTAGAAGCAGTGACAGATTTTACTTTTTTGGGATCAAAGATCACTGCAGATGGGGATTGTAGCCATGAAATAAAAAGGCGACTGATTCTTGGGAGACAAGCAATGAGAAACCTGGGGAACATAGTGAAAAGCAGAGACATCACACTGAAAACAAAAATTAGAATAGTCAAAGCAATGGTCTTCCCAGTAGTAATGTACGGATGTGAGAGCTGGACAATTAGGAAGGCTGAACGCAGAAGAATAGATGCCTTTGAAATGTGGTGTTGGAGGAGGGTTTTGAGAGTACCCTGGACAGCGAGGAGAACAAATAGGTCAATCTTAGAAGAAATTAACCCTGAATGCTCACTGGAAGGTCAAATAGTAAAGATGAAGCTGAAATACTTTGGACATCAAATGAGAAGGGAGGATTCACTTGAGAAGGCATTGATGTTGGGAAAGGTGGAGGGCAAAAGAAGAAGGGGGAGGCCAAGGATGAGATGGCTAGATGGCATTGTAGACACAATGGGCACAGAGCTGGGAGGGCTGAGGGGGATGGTGGAGGACAGAGGCGCCTGGAGAGCAATGGTCCATAGGGTCGCAAAGGGTCGGAACCGACTGTGCGACTGAACAACAACAAAATATTAATTCCTATATAAGAAGTGTCACAAGCAAAATGTCATAGAGTAGAATGTAGTTTCCCCATGCCCCAGTGGCATGGTAGAAAGCACATTTTTTGAGTTCATTGGGTTCAGTTGTAACTAGGACAGGGTGTAAAGGAGGCCGGGGGAAACTCCCTTTGTGCAGTGGCAATCTTAAATTCGAGTGTTCAAAAGAATATCAATCTAATGGCATACTATTTTACATGTCTCCTCAGGAGGTAGTCACACTCAGTGCAGGGGAACACAAGTAAAGTGTACACTAGGAATAGCAATGCAGAATTGGATGCGGGTGAATTAGATAATACTCAAGTCTCTGACTGCAGCTACTGAAGCTGAGGCAAAGTAATAGCTAATGATAGATCCCTCATTTTTAACATTACAGAATCCAGCATAGTGGCCTTGATCTATTTCTAGCCTTAAGTGAAACAGCAGGTTCCTTGTCAGGTAGAGAACAGAAATAAAGAAAAAACATGACAATTGTATTAGCAAGATGGGAGATTAGCTCTAGGTAATATACTTTGATGGGTTTTTAAAGCAAAAAACACACAATAGAAGCCAAATTGCACACCTTTACTTAGTGCATGAAGAAAACCCTCTAAAAAAGTAGGGTGTTTATTTTGTACCACGTAAAGCAGAAGCTTCCATACCCCCAACTGTACATGTTTTTAAAATGTGAAACAACATTCCCAACATGCTACCTGAAACATGGTGAAGACAATTTATCTCCAGACATATGAGAGGAAGAGAAGGCTGAACAAGAGAGGGACTGCCTCACCCCCAAAGAGCCTGAAGTGACCTGTTGGGCCAAGTTAGATCTATTTGTCACCAGGGAATTGTTGTTGATGTTCAGTCGCACAGTTGATTCCGACTCTTTGTGACCCCATGGACCACCGCCCTCCAGGCACCCCTGTCCTCACCATCCTCCTCAGCCCGCCCAGCCGTGTGCCTACTGCGTCTACAACCCCACCTAGCCATCTCATCTTGGGATGCCCCCTTCTTCTTTTGCCCTCCACCTTCCCCAGCATCAAGGCTTTCTCAAGTGAATCCTCTCTTCTCATTTGATGTCCAAAGTACTTCATCTTCATCTTCTAGGATCAACCTGTTTGTTCTCCTTGCTGTCCAGGGTACTCTCAAAACTCTCCTCCTATATCAAAGGCATCTATTCTTCTCCGCTCAGCCTTTCTAATGGCCAAGCTCTCACAATCATACATTACCACGGGGAATACCATTGCTTTGACTATGCGGAGCTTTGTATATAAGGAAGACACCTGGACCAGTGTGTAAGATTTGTGAGACTGGAGGGATAATTATGTAGGAAGAAGAAATACACACTTGTGTATGTGTGACCTGACCTGGAGTTTCAGTTGATGCCATCAGTTGTTGACTTATCATACACATCTGCCCAATACTTATGAGTTCAGCAGGAGGAGAAAAAGGACACAGAAGTTGATTGGTTGGTTGGTTGGTTGATGGATGGATTGATTTTTATATCCTTCATCTATTAAATATACTATTCTGGGTGGATTACAACAACTCAACAAGCACAACAGTCAGCTCAAATTAAACAAAATAAAAACAGCAGTAGATGCCTGGTGACAACTAATAGGTACTCAACAACAAGTGATAATAAAGGGTCACAAGCTTTATCTGGGGAGTATATCTGCTAAAGCCTCTTTGAATACTGTAGTTTAGTTTTAGGAGATTTTTTAACACTTGGAGGGGTGTTACATCCACAAGTTGGTGCCACAGCTGCTGCTGCTTCCCTATCTAGGACAGTCATGAAACTGCCAAAGTGAAGCCACCTTTTGGTGAATTCAGTCCATAGTTCCTTTCACCTGATCTAGTGTGAGAAACATTAGCTGGTACAAGGTACTGTATTTAAAAAAACCACAATCTTCGAGAAGCTCTTTCTGTGTTAACTGGTGGCACTGATGAGAGGGCCTTATTCCTTGTTGGTGACCTTCTGGCTTATTTTGATGTGGGCACCCAAAGACACAGGGCCGTTGTGGGCCAGATAAGATGGGCAGTAGAGATTTTGAAGAGACAGGTAGTGAGGTCCTAAACTATTTAGGCTTTTTATATTAGCACTAACACCTTGAACTGGGCACTAAAGCAGTGAAAACAACCCAGGATTGGGGGAATATGTTAAAATTTACCTACCCCAGGGAGTAGCTTCCACATCACTTTCAAAAGTAGCCTGATGTAGACAGCATTACAGTAATTGAGTTTTGAAACTACCAATGCATGAATCAATGCTTCTAGGAGCCTCTTCTCCAAGTATGGACACAGTTGGACAATTTGATTAAGTTGGAATGAGGAGAAGCTACCTGTTTTTCCATTGTAAATTCTGGGTCAAAAAGTACAATCAAACTTGCAATTAAAAACTTAGTTATGCTAAGCATTTAATATGACTATTAAATATTAAATTAAAATTAAATTATGTACCCATGTCACCTCTGTTTACCATTTGACAACCTATACATCCATAGAAGGACCAACCAGGTTGTCCATAAATTCCCTCAAGGTTTCCTGGAAACCGTTGGATCCAGCAGCCTTCAAGGGTAGATAATTCTAAGAGGTCCAGCCTCTCCACAGAGTGGGGTATGCCAACATTAGTCCAAAATTTAGCAGGTAGCAAGGCAACAGTTGTCATGTCTATCACCCTCAGATCACCTTCTCCCTGATCAGTCAAGAAAACCAGGTCCATTGTATGCCCTGCCACACGTGTGGGGCAACTCACATACTGGGATAGGCCCAAGGATATCATGGAATCCAAGAACTCTGAAGCCACTTGTAACAATCACCAGACCATTTTCCTAAGAAAATGTTGAGTCTGGGATTGTACCAGCCAGGATGTAATTACTTGCAATGTCTGGCCTGGATTTTCCTAAACACAAAACAAGGTCTGGGATATTCAATACCTCAATCCCAGCTCTGCCCTAACCAATTACAACTCCCCTCTCTCTAAGGTTACCTAATCAGTGCTTCAGCCTAATCTTGGTCGCGTGAAGGTAAACTACCAACAAACCAACTCCCTTTACTTGTGTAAGGAAACACAAGTGTTTAGATTTTTTTAAAAGGTTTATTTTAACATGGATGTTATAGTCCCCCAAGAATAATAACCTGGGAGACTTCAACGCTACCACTGAGATGAAGTTCCCCATTTCTTTAGAAGCAGTGTACTAAAGGGTCTTTGCATTTTTATGCTAAGGAAAAGATCACCAGGAAAGGCCCATGAGATGTTGATTCCTTTCACCACCACACTATACACCGTTACAAAAGCTTTTGTCACTCTTAATTCTGATCAGACTTTTCAGTTGTGTGGGTTGCACGGTTTTGAAGGTGATTAAATTGTCACAGCCTGTGTCTGATGTTATCATCAGCTAACCACCCTGAAGCAAAGGAAACTAATTGTAAAGGCATATTTTGTTCACATGCGGTGTATTGTTTTGACTGACTTTGCAGGGGGCAAACAGCATCATATGATATGCTCTTAATCTAAAACTTGCCTGCAGAAGTTAAAGAGAATATATTTGTTGCTATGTAGAAGAGTGTGTGCTGTAGATTAAACAGCTCCATGTTCTTATGACTGGATATTTTACAAGAACAAAAGCAGAACATATTTTTCTTATGGGGCAGTTTTATGCCTTTCTCCCTCCCATCTTTCTTTTCAGTTCTTCTGAGTAAGGGATATCATGCATACCTGTCAAGTTTTGGATTTGAAAATAAGGGAAATTTTGGGCACATCCCTCTATGGGTGTGGCCAAATCTGTGGGCGTGGCCAAATATAGTCATGTGACTTGCTGGGCTCTAGTCATGCCTGCCACATGGCCATGAAAATGTCTGCAAACACAGACAACACTGGCTCTTTGGCTGTAAATGGAGATGAGTACTGCACCCTAGAGTTGGATACGAACGGCAGATTTTACTTTCTTAGGATCAAAGATCTCTGCAGATGGTGATTGCAGCCATGAAATAAAAAGGGGACTGATGCTTGGGAAACAAGCTATGAGAAACCTGGGGAACATAGTTAAAAGTAGAGGCATCACCTTGCAAACAAAACATTGCATAGTGAAAGCAATTGTATTCCCGGTGGTAATGTATGGGTGTGAGAGCTGGACCATTAGGAAAGCTGAGCGCAGAAAAATAGATGCCTTTGAAATGTGATGTTAGAAATAGGTCGATCCTAGAAGAAATCAAACATGACTGCTCATTAAAGGTCAAATAGTAAAAATGACGCTAAAGTACTTTGGAATCAAATGAGAAGAGAGGATTCACTTGAGAAAGCCTTGATGCTGGGAAAGGTGGAGGACAAAAGAAGGGGGTGGCCAAAAATAAGATGGCTAGATGGTATTGTAGATGCAATGGGCACAAAACTGTGTGGGCCAAAGAACCCTTTCCCCATTTTCTTGGGGGACTTTTGTTTTGTTCTTTCTTGTGGCTTAAGTGACTAAGATGCTGACTGGGAGGCAGAAGGTCAGCAGTTCGATTCCCGAGTACTGCAGGATGGAATGAGGTCCCGTCTTTGTCCCAGCTCCTGCCATCCTAGCAGTTCGAAAGCAAGAAATTGCAAGTACATAAATAGGGACCACTTTGGTGGGAAGGTAACAGCGTTCCGTGTGCTCTGGTGTCTAGTCATGCCTGCCACATGACCACGGAAATATCTGCAGATGCAGACAACACTGGCTCTTCGGCTTTGAAACAGAGATGAGCACTGAATCCTAGATTCGGATACGATTGGCTTTTGAGCAAGGGCAACCCTTTACTTTTACCTAACTCAGATCCCCTTACACAACCGTGCAAGCACACTGGATCTATGAGCTTTGATAATTCTTCCCGTGTATTTTGGATCTGCTCTCTCGTACAAAAAGCAGCTTCTTGCTCTAAAAATTGGCCGCTGTAGGAATCTATGACTGTGATGGCGAACCTTGGCACTCTAGATACGACTGGCTTTTGAGCAAGGGAAACCTTTACCTTTAGCATATAGTGATCAAGCACCATCCCCCATGCCCGCACCCCTCCCAAGTTAACTCTAGAACAGAAATGGAACCCCCCCTCTCTCTCATATAGTGATCAAGCACCATCCCCAACCCCCCACCCCTCCCATTAACTCTAGAACTCTAGAAATGGAACCCCCCTCTCTCTCATATAGTGATCAAGCACCATCCCCCACCCCCCACCCCTCCCAAGTTAACTCTAGAACTCTAGAAACGGAAGCCTCCAGCCAGGAGGCAGGGCAGAAACAGCTCAATAAAACATGAGAGTGAGAGAGAAGTCTCTGCCCCCAGACCAAGAGCTGATTTGCCCCTGCATATATGAAATATCACTCACCTCTAGAGTAGACTTCCGTCCCTCTCAGCATGGTGGCTCCGACCAGCTCAGCAGCAAAAATGCAGCCTTCATATTGGCCATGTGGCAGGAGGAAAATGAAAGAGAAACTACAGAACGCCCCCACCACCTTCTCTCTCTCCCCTTCCACAAGCAAAAAGCCTGCCACACAGTGACCTCTGGTGGCTGGAAAAATATACTGCAGCTTCGCCTGTGAGGGCTCCGGTCAGGATTTTTTTTAAAAAAAATAAGGGATATTACGGGGAAATTAATAAAATGGGAGGGGGGCAGGAAGAGGGGTAAAAAAAGGGGTTTCCCCAGGAAAAACGGGATATTTGACAGGTATGATATCATGGTATTACGTGGAGTAGATACACTGAAATTACTGGGACTGAAGTGTGTGGCTAAAAATTCCTCTCCCAATTCTATGTGTTAAGTACAGTGGTACTTCATACAATGATTTTAATCCATTCCACAGGGCTCATTGTTCTACGAAATAATTGCTATATGATTCATGCATCGTATGTACTGTTGTATGAGGTTTCAATGTATATGGATTTGCTATCATCTGTGGTTTCAGGTATCAATGAAAAGTTTTGGAGCATATCTCCATGTATATATGCTGGGGAAATTGTATTTCACATCATGATTACTCTTTCACCACTGATGCACTTGGAGAGGGAGAAATGAGAGGGATTTGATATTTATTGAGTAAGGGAAAAACCTTTTGAAGAAAATTTTGTGAGAAAAAAAGAGGAGTTCCCAAGATTGTGATAGGAGACAGGCAGGAGACTATCATGGAAATTTGGACTCCTAGTTTCGTCTGCTGTGGATCAAACTAGACTACACAGTTAGTACATTATTAAAAGGAGGTCTTTCTTAAGTTCCAGAAGATCCGTATCTTTTTTTCCAGTGACATTTGCTTTCTGTTTGATTATTAGAAAGTAAAGACAGACTTGGTTTGCAAGTCTGATTTCCCAGGCTTGTATCCCAGTGGACATCATATTATAGAAGTAAAAACCAAGTTCTAAATGCAGTTTCATGTAGTTTGATCATGATTAGCAGTTTCCACACTTACAAAGCGAAGACAAAAAAATTGCCTCAAATGCAAAGCAACAATTATTTTCTGCTCTCAGAGAGAAGTGGAGGCCCAGCAACCATGCTATATGGAGACCTCTGAGAACTTTAGGCCCAAAAAACCCCTTTCCCAAACTCTGCTTAGAGCTCTGGATCAAACACTCAAGATGGTGCTCCACTGAGTGCTCTTTTACATGTACAAATGTGTGCACATGCTTATTAACAATGGCATGCATTTTATTGGAGGTTAATTTTGGGAATGGATGAAGAATTATTCCATAAAAATGTAAATGATTACAGTTGGCAGTAAATAACTGCTAGCTGATCAAGCATAGGTCTCTTTTCCCCCTCGTTCTGCAGTAGGTGTTTTTAAAATGCCACTTAGTATTATAAATCCTTCCAAAGTGTAGCAGCCCACAGGAGCTAAACTACCTATGTGATTTACAGAGCACTGTTATAGGCAGCAACCTATTGCCCTCATTTTATTTTCATTTCATACAGTTCCCCTGTAGCTTATTTCATTTCCTTCTCAGAGAATATTAATTCAGTCACTGTGCGGTTTCCCTCTAGGTCATACAGAGGCCAGGAAAGAGACCTTTTCTGCTATGGGAGCTGCTCATGAGAAGAACCCAGGAGAGCAGCCCTTCTTCTGTTATCCACAGGTTGTCTAGAAATAGCTTCACCTGGATATGGCCTCAGCTATGGGAGATACCATTTTGAAAGAGCAGTACAGTAAAACCCCAATTTATGTATGCCTCTACTTACGTAAAAAGTAAGTTACGTAATGAGGGTTCCCCCCCCCCATAATGCATGTCCCGATTTATACACAAAAATCGATTTACGTAAGGGGTTTACATCTTTAGATATAAAAATGACGGTGCCACCATTTTAAAATTTAAAATTCCACCCCGCACCACCTGCCCCCCACCACCAGAAGTCACAAGAAAACATCACTTACCATAGAGGTGGCAGAGGAGGAAGTGGTGGTGATTGTGGCACTTTTGCCACATTTTTCAGATTCCCTGATGCTTCTACCAGGACCCCGCAGTTTGTCATTAGGCTGTGGATGAACTTCAGAGGGAAACTGCTCCTTTCCCCTCTTCGTCTGAGCCTTCTCCGAGGCTCCGTTTGGCCATGGACATGCTTCAGAGGGAAACTGCTCCATTCTCCTCTTCGTCCGAGCCTTGGATGAAGTGGGGAAAGGAAGCTTGTTTCAAAGAGACAGGGCCACAACAGAGAAAGTATCATTCCATTTATGCTCACTCTTTTGACTTACTTAGATGTCACTATTCTTAGAGAGGAATGGGTGGGATGGGTAGCTGGTTTGTAGGAGAGCGGTTCTGATAAGTATCGTGGTCCAAAACAATTATGGGCTTTAGGTAATAACCAGTACTTTGACTTGTACATAAAACTAACAGGGAACCAATGAAGAGATGATCAAGATGTATTTTTAATTGGCTTCTTAAAAGCAGTCAGAGTGGAAACTGATTACAGTTGTGAAGGGAGTGAATTCCATAGTCTGGAAGTTGCACACAAGGTCCTGAACATCCATATGCCTTACCTTGTGGTTTTAGTCTTTGTTTTCTGCTTCTTTGCCACCCCAAAATCACATGATGGTAAACTGTATACAAAATATTTTTGTGGTGTGTTTTTTAAAGGATACCAGTGCAGACCAGTGAGAAGAACTGTCCAGATGGGATACTTCACATACCCCTCTTCCATGCAGAAGAGTAATGTGGAAATTTAGTGTTATTCAGACAAATAAACCTGGAAATAACACAAGCTGTAAATAGAGTTGAACAATTCTTCAGTTGGAAATAAACCTCTGTTCAAGTGGCAACTACAAATAATCTACACTTAGATAATCTAAACGAAGCCTGATTATTACTTCCTGCAACAAAAAGCTCACTAGTTACCACAAATCAAGGCCCTTCTTCTAGTCCCATCACACTCACAGGTTTATCTGGTGACCTTCCTGTTCAGGAAGTGTTGTGTCCAAGCCTTTATTGATTTGGACAAGTAGTGATTATTAATGTAAGTTCTCACCCCATACTGTCTTGAAAACCTGAAGTGTGCTAAATCTTTTCTTGATGATAATGAAAGTCTGAAAAGGAATCTGTAAGCCAAAATTCCTTGTGCCTCTGAAAAGGCAGAGAACCTGACTACAGGAACTCTATATGCATACTTATACAGTACACGTGATTCTTAGAGCTTCATGTGCCACTTCAAATTTGAGGGTTTATTTATTTGCCTACTTATTTATTGACCTTGCCTCCACCACAAACTTACCCATACATGCAAGGAAGCAAGTACCTTCAAGGCATTCTACTTACATTCAATTTCCAGCACCATATGGACCCAAGAAGTGAGGAATCCCATAACGGCAGCTTCAAATAAAGAAACCAAGGAACAAAGATATAGAGCAGGCATGAGCTGCCAAAGGACCATACAAATTCACTCCTGGATAACAATGTAAAACTCATTCTAAGCCACAGATATTGGAAAAACAAATTTCAATGCATAAATCATATATTGAGGGAAGAGAGAGGCATTTGGCATGTTGTAGGCAATAAGGAGTTGTCTCTAGAGGGCAGCTAAAACCAAAATCAATCCAAAGATGTTCTTGAAATCCCCACATACGTTTCCAAGCATTATATTAAAATTTCATGATCAAAACAGCTCTCTGTCCAAGCTAATGTAAGTGCTGAATATTCACCAGCACAAAGATGCAGTCAAAATGTCAGCAGCTATTAGTCTCTAGCTGCCACCACCTTGGTGCATCTACATTTTGATTAGGAATTCAGATGAGCTGACACCTTTCTATTGAAAATATGTAGGGATTTGTGTCTACATGATGTGGAATAGGTTTACTACCAAATATGCCCAGCTGTCTACTCGTATGCAGTCCAGGATTGAGATCCTGTCAGATGGCGGACAAGACAATCTGTGGGAGGCAGCAGGGGGTAGGAGCAAAGATTAGGCAGCAGATAGCAGTTAGGTGATCAACGGAGATCACTGCCTCTCCTGGATTAGCTCCCTACTACAGGAGTGGTGATCCAACAATGTCAAAAGTACACCTGACTCTGTAAATACCTCCAAGCCAAGCCTGGCAAAGGCCTCTGTCCTTCAAGTGATAATGTTGAAAGACATTCGAAATAGACTTGCTCTGAATGTTTCATCCATGAAAGTACTGGATTTCACTGGATCCAACGAGAAAGAGAATATTTACCAGAGGTTCAGGTGAGCACCATTTGGACACATGAGGAGCCACTGCCACCGCCTGCTACTCATATTCAAGTATACATTTTCCCTGGAATATGAAAAATGGCACTTGCATGATTTTGATTAAGGTTGATCACAACTTGCTATGAAGTGACCTACACACTGTGATCATGAAGCCATCTCCTGCAGCACATATGAAATGAGACATGCAGGATTTAACACCAGGATTGTAATGGACTGTTGCAGCCTTGAGGATATTAACAAGATGTGCCTTCACAGCCAGCCCATCTGGCATGACCTCTTCCACCTCCATGTCTGTTGGGAATCAGAATAGGGAAGTGCTTCCTCCTCTGCTCATTTTGCCATTGGCCCCAATATGATGGTTTCCAGTGGCATTTCCTCCACAGAGGGGACCATCACCCCACCTAAAGAGGCTCATCCACTTGTAGCCTTTGGCGTTTTTAGGGAGTCAGGTTATTTACCACCATCCAACACTCAGTGTTGAGTCTCTGGCTGTATGGTCTACTCCATTACCATAGTGGGATGTCCGGCCAGACACTAAACATAAGGAACCACTGATTGTGTAACAAGGTGGCTAAGCAGTATCTAGCCAAACTCTGAATTAATAGGGAGCTTGGCAACACAATACTTTCATATGGTTGATTTATTTAGCAGCTCTGCTCTCTTTGGGACTACCAAATTAACTTGGGCTTTTGGTTTTCTTTTAACTTTGTTTTGGCATAAACAAAGGGCAAAGGAAATATTGCAGTATGAATATGCATTTGTAGATCCCAGTTGAAGAGGAAAATCTCTGCCATTCTAGGCATATGGAAATGATTTGGCAGACATGTTGCCTGGATTCATAGCAGCAAATAAGTAAGCCCTCGAGTATGTAAAGAGGGAAGGACTGCAGAGGAATCAGCCATGAAGAATATGCCATTAAGAAGAAAGTTCTTTTGAGATATATGCCATCTGTATGGACTGAATAAGTAACAGTCCATTATTCAAAGAGCTTAGAGGCTAAGTGGCCAAGATTGCCAAAGCTGGGAATTAAATTTTCAAATGGGAAATGAATGAAGAGTGAAATTGAAATTACTCCAGAGGAATGGTGCAGAAGCTTGAGGGCAGTTTTCAATAGAAATGTAAATGTTAGCACCCAGATGTTCAGAACATCACAATTCCCCTGGTCATGTCTGCATTTTGAAAAGCTCTCATTTCCTACGGTTTTGTTACATGGTCAGAAAGAGTTTCAAAAATTGCTAATGTATGGTTCTTATCCCAAAGCAACCATTCATTTGCACAGCAGGAAGTTGTGATAAAAATGGCTTAGCTCAGTGTTGCAGGTCATCTCTACTTGTAGGGATATTTTGGAGCTGTTTACAAGTTTTCCCTACTATTTAAATCCTGAGGACTTTCTTCTAAATTCTTCATTATCCTAGACCAGGGGTCAGCAAACTTGGCTCTCCAGATGTTCTTGGACTTCAATTCCCAGAAGCCCTGATCAGCAGGTGTACTGACTTGGGCTTCTGGAAATTGAAGTCCAAGAACACCTGGAGAGCCAAGTTTGCTGACCCCTGGCCTAGAGTATTACAATGCCACTTATAAAAGTAGTTTTGTTTGTGTTACCCAGCCACATACTAGGGAAGTATTTGTTTCTTAATAAATTTATTTTGTAAACTATAAATTAAGAAAACAAAATGCAGCAGCTAAGGTACCAAATAGAGTAACCCATCATAACCATATTACACCTCTTCTGAAAGAACTTAACTAACAGACACCCTAAGGACCAACTTGGGGGTCATATTAGATTGCCATCTGACCCTGGAAGCACAAATTGCAGCAGTGTCTAAAACTGTTTTTCCCCATCTTTATCAAATACCTCAGTTGCCTCCCTACTTGGATGGGCAGTCCCTCATAGCACTAGTTATCTCGCTGGTAATCTCATGTATCAATTACTTAAATACTCTCTACATGGGGCTCCCCATGTTCCTGATACGAAGACTTCAATGGGTGCAGAATGTGGCTGCCAGGCTAGTTACTGGGGTGAGAAAATTCACACATGTCTCCTCAGTCTTGGCAGAACTGCATTGGCTGCCCATTTTGTTCATTGTCAGGTTCAGGGTGAGTGTCTTAACTTTCAAAGCCCTAAACGGTTTTGGGACATTCCTACTTTTCCCCTCAGAAATCAAGCCCACTTCACCCATTCTTCTCAGACAACTCAACTCCGTTCTGACTCCCAGGTGGGCTAGAAAGTCCGTTACCCACTGTAGGGCTTTCTCGATGGCAGCTCCGGCTCTATGGAATGTGCTGCCGAGGGAGCTGCGTTTGATTGACTCCTTAGGGACCTTTAAGAAACAACTGAAAAACTTTCTGTTTGAGGAGGCCTTTAGCAGTTTGTTGAAGACCAAATAGGAGACGTTTCCATTGCCTTTCTGTCACAAGAGTTTTATTGATCAGGTGGAGGTTGCATATAAAGGTGATGAATTTAGTTGAATAGTTCTGGATTTTAAATGATTGTTTTATTGTATTATTTTTCTTATGGGTCTCATTTTATTGACATTATGCCACCCCACATTTAATCTATTATTACCCCAATTTTATGGTAATTGTATTTTATTCAGTCCAACTTATTACATTTTAACCTGAAATGGTCACCTGACTAATCAACTAATAAAGAATTGTATTGTGTTGTAGCTACTAAGGCATGAACAAGGTCTTGTCCGTAGCTTCTAAATCCCTGAACATCTTGGGTCTATTTCCTGTAAAGAATAAAAATCTCCAGAGAACACCTTGCTGATTGTACTGTTAACTATGGATTGTTATCCGATGACATCACAGAAATTGTCCTTGTCTGCACTGGCACATACCCTTTGGGATAGCCTCTTCTTCCCCTTCAATTCTGAATGCACCACCAGTATTGCATTTCTGATTCCTGTTAAATATGTACCTTCTTGTAATTCTGTTCTTTGACCACTGCCACTAATTCTCCAGTCCTTTGTTTTATGGGACCACTTTGATTCTTTTTAAACAAATTTAACATGATAAAACTGTTCAAAAAGGAAGATAAAAATACATGGGCTAGCCCCTTCTCAAAGTAAAAAGGTAAAGCTTTCCCTTTCTCGAAAACCAGTTGTATCCGACTCTAGTGTGCAGTGCTCATCTCTGTTTCAAAGCCGAAGAGCCAGCACTGTCTGCTTCTGCAAATGTTTCCGTGGTCATGTGACAGGCATGACTAGACACAGGAGCGCACAGAACGCTGTTACCTTCCCACCGAAGTGGTCCCAATTTATCTACTTGCAATTTCTTGCTTTTGAACTGCTAGGTTGGCAAGAGCTGGGACAAAGACGGGAGCTCATTCCGTCCTGCAGTACTCGGGAATCGAACTGCTGACCTTCTGCCTCCCAGTCAGCATCTTAACCACTTGAGCTACTGCAGCCCCTTCTCAAACTCCCATGGAAATCCCGACATGTCAACATCTGGTAACCTTCATTCCAAAGGGGACTATATGCATAATCAAATGGCTGCCTTCGTGAGGATTGAACCATTTCCCAGTGATTCCTATGTTTGTACATCTACAGACGTGTTTCAAACAGATGCTGTTGGTCAAAAGACAAGGGAAATGAAAGGAAAAACAGTTGCACAATAGATTTTCTTGATTTTTCTGAAATATTTCTTGCCCAGACTTTTGTGTGATTGATTGTACAGCCAATATGTGAATTGGCACTTACTGGACACTGAAAAATGGGATAAATCACTTTATGGTTACAGTTCTATGTGCAATAAACAGGATACTGCTCAATATTTTAGCATGTTTTAACAAAAGTGCTCCATCACTGTCTTAGTCTATGATATCTATTTTTTACAGCACATGATTTTCCTCACATATCTGGCATTTATTGGTCAAAATGCATTTACTTACATTTACCAGCCAAATTCTGGCCACTTTGCTTTGTTTCAACACAATGATCTGGTTGGGCATTGGAAGGTAAACATTGGCTTAATTTGCAAGTCTGATAGCTGAGGCATGCAGCTTTGAGAAAATTCTGTGTTAGAAGGGGAGAATTGATTATTTCTAGAGGATATGTATTGACTTTAACGTCTAGTTTGACTGTTAGTCCCAAAACAAAGAAAAGGGTGATATATAGGTTATAGGCTAGGAACCAGGAACTAGAAACAACTATTTATTCAAACCTGTATACCTCTTGATGTTAGGAACTCCTAAGCTGGGGATGAGATATAAATCTTGCAGTTGGAGATGATGGCTTAGCTTTTACAGCTATTTATGTACAGATCTCAAAGCTCTCTTTAGACACAGGAGGAAATAATCATATGTAATATCACCCCTATAATTGGCATGTAATATTAAGTCTTGGATTGAAAAGACTTGACACAAATAGCAGCCACTTGCCTATCTGTCTTGATGTAGCTCAAGTCCTTGATCTGGTTTTAGCCCACAATTTAGAAACTGACCTCTGGGACTCTGGCTGTTCTGCAGTTCTGGGATGGATCACAGATGCCCAAAGGTCTGGGCTCATACTCTGAATTCATATAAATTGTCCAGGAAAATGCCACTCAGCAGCAGATCTTTTGCTAGTGTTGCTAATGTATACATTTCTTCATCCCTATACCCAAGAAACTGAAACAAGCGAAGGTTTCTGAGGTCCTTTGAGCTCACAAACTTACCATACTTGAATGACTAGAATATATGAGTAATTGTATTGCTCCTTTGAAATGTCACCTTAAATATATATTGCAGCTTACCAGTGCTAGGACATTTGAATCAATATCGATACGGGCACCGTCTTGTTTACTAAGATGATTGTGAATTGCTTTTAAAGTTATGGAATGGAAAGTTCAAGATTTGCCCTAGAGAGGAAAGGCGAAGAGGAAACTTCCATAAACTTGAAATGACTCCGACCTTCATCACCTTCGAACATGCTCCTCTGATTAATTTGCTTGAGGCAGCCATTTTCTACAGCACCTTGTAGCTGCAGTTGACTGGCATATCTCAGTGATGGCTGCTGCTGACCAGAACTGTTGTTGCGGCTTCTGTTTTAATTTACTTTGATCCATCAAAACATGACTTATTTCTTTGGAAAGCAGCTCAAGCTTCACATTGGACTGTGAAACACACAAAAATAACCCTACCTGTCAGAAAAAGCAGAGCAATGTGATAGCATAATATGCTTGCTGGATTTCACCAAAAAATAAATAAAAAATCATGGTAATGGTCCTGAAGCCTCAGGTGAGTAATTAAAAGTTGCAAATTAGCAAATTGGCTAGGAAAATGTCGACAAACAAGGCTGGGAGATATCTGGGCAGGCTCAGCTTTTCTATGTTGACAAATGCCATTTAAATTATTTATCATAATATGGTGCAGTAGACTGCTCTTACGGCACCCTGCATCTTGTAAAAGTGACAAAGGAAACCTCACCACAGTAACTGGCAGTTAAATCTTTGCTGAGAAGAGAAGGGAGTAGAGCACCAGTGGGAGTAATTTTTCATGTGAGTTATTGGACATGAGGATTACACAGTATGTGGACGGGTGACGTTCAATGCATCAGAGACAGAGAGCAGACTAGGCAGATGCAAAAGCTGGCTGCAAATCCAGTCATTTACAATATATTTACATAGCCTCAACTGAAATGGTCCACAGAGTTGCCAACCAGCCAACATTTTACAGGTCTGATAAGTAAAATGATTTTATCTACTCTCCAGCATCAGAGTTTGGAGGATTTTGTACCAGTCCGTATCCACTACCCAAAAAGGCATGATCTAAGAACAGTCCTCCCATACTTTGTGTTTAGATAAGATAAGATAAATCTTTATTGTCATTGTCATACTATTTGCAACTGTGCAGTTGGTCTTCAGAAAACCATGTACCTCTGGCTATTGTGAGACATTTAAGGCAATTTGATTTTTAAGGTGGGCTATTCAAGAATGAGTTTAGACCAAGTTAATGGCCTTTTAGGCTTCCTCCAGTGAATAGAAGTTCACTTTTTGAATAATAAGAGTTATATGTGAAGGTGGGATGGCATCAGGATGTTAGAGATACAGTGGGTTTAGTTAAATTTAAATGAAACTTGAGTAACTGTTATTCTTATTGATGTAATTGGGTTAGTTTATTATTATGTGATATCAAGATATTTCCTCCTTACTGTGACCCTATTAGAATATTTGAGGTTTGTGAGATGTTCTTAGAGTGGTATACCACCTCTGCTACCCACTAAGCAAGTATTTGAACTCAGATCTCATGAATTCTACCTGACTCTCTATAAACTACACAACACTATCTGGTCTCCTTTAATAATGACTAAATCTGGACTCAGCCCAACATGCTCCATTACTTTTCTGGTTCTCACAAAAATGACAATAGTTGGTGATATCAAGTTCAAATGTGAAACACAAATTGGAATCCTGAACATCCATTCCAGCTTCTGTCACAATAATTCATTCTTCTAGAAGTCTAAGTCAATTCCCCAAAGCACTGATCAGCCAATGTACTGACTTAGGCTTCTGGGAATTGAAGTGTCCCTGAGGACCATGGGCCCCAACCCACATTGAGAATCACTGTTCTAGATCAGTGTTTCCAAGCTTTTGGTTTTTGGACTTCAATTCCCAGAGGTCTAAGTCAATTCCTAAAAGCACTGATCAGCCAATATACTGACTTAGGCTTCTAGGAATTTAAGTCCAAAAACCAAAAGTTGGGAAACACTGTTCCAGATATATTTGACACTGTGGTGTATCTTACAGCTTTTTCTGAATCCTTTTGAAAATGGCTGTGGTTTTTACAAACATTAGCTTAATTAAGATACTGCTATAACCACAATGCTGAACAGTGTTGTGTCACAGTAGGAAGAAGAGAACATATAAGTGGGAACAACTATGATGATTACCATCACTTTCAATGACTTCTCAGAGCAGCAGGTAACAACTGGTGGCAGCCATGATCCTGCTGGGAATCAGTGCTTAATGCATACCTGTCAACCTTCCCGATTTGGCCGGAATTACCCCGTAAATTGATGTCGATTGACGTCATAACCCGGCCCCCGCTGCCAAAACCCCGTAATTTGGCAGCGGGGGAAACGCTTTCCGCGCATGCGAGGAAGAGTTTTACCCCTTCCACACATGCGTGGAAGCACTATGTCGCTTGCGTAAGGGCTGCACAAGCGGCGTAGTGCTTCCGCACATGCGTGGAAGGGGTAAAACCTTTCCACACATGCGTGGAACGCGACCTGCGCACAAGCGATGTGCGCAGGTCCCGTTTTTCCGGAGCCGCGGGTTGACAGGTATGGCTTAATGTGGCCTCTTGGGATTGGGCATAGATAAATCAAAGCAATTTAGGATCCTCACAGTTTCTTGCATTTCCAGTTTTTGGTACATTCAGTCCCATTTCCCTATTAGTTTACAATTAAGGTAAGAAAGATTTGTGAAACTTTGTATGCATTTTATCTTTTTTTCTCTCAACATCTCTTTTGGTCTAAATCCTGTTGGCTCCAACCAGAGTAGACCCACTAAGTTACATTAAGTGCTGATTTACTGAGGGCCTGTTGATTCAGTGGGTGTACTCTACTTGGAACTAACAATCAATATATATTGTTAGATTACCTATCTTTACTGAAAATAAATAAATGCTATACTTTTCAAGTGTGCTATGTCACCTTTTGATCACACATGGTAACAAAGAAAATCACACTTTCCTCTCATTAAATCAATTGAATGAATAAGGTCAATATGTGAATGTAAAGAAATTGATTGTCGTGGATCCCTGGATAATTCTGTAATTTTACTAGGGAGACATTAATACACACCTTACAAATCTCAGCTCTTAAAAGCTTCAGTTAAGATCTAATTAATTGCAAGATAGTATTACAGTGTCTCTGAACATCATAATTCATAATGGTTGCTTGGTTGTGGATTTTGTGTGTCATCTGTCAGGATCCTTTCAGCTGTCTTCTCCAATGCCAATTAGCACTGCAAATGGAGGACAGGAGGATCTTCACACCAGAAACAAGATGCCCTATTCAAACCAAGAGCCCAGATCAATTCTTTTACCATGAAAGTATCTCTTTTCCTATGACGAAAAAGTAGTTGGCATCAGGACTCATGGACTCTGACAGACCAGATATCTGTATAGATGATGAAAAAAGATGGAAAGCAGATGTTCAAACTGAAGAAGTCATCTGCCTGGAAACTAACTGTACAGACAGAACAGCAGGCCAGAAAGCTGAAGTTTTATGAGGCGAAGTGGCACTTCATTGGCTCTTTGGGTCACCTAATATGCTACCAATAACCTGAATTTGCTATGTTTCTTCAATGGTGTATTTGAATGACAGTTCAACCTGCAACTTATATGGCAAAGCTACTGCCTCAATAGTACAAAAGGCAAAGCAGTGAGCATGAGAACTCTCAGTTAAAGACTCCTGGTGGTGCATTGCACAGCACCTTACATACTTCTTGTTGATGCCTTACACATAACTTGTACATTGAAATGGGATGTCATTATTTGTACAGCTCCACGTAGCTTTAAGTAGCTTTGGGACTTCTCCTCAGCCTGAGCAACTTGTTTCTATGTAAAAAGTCTCATATGTTTGTTTACCCATCTGCACCTCTGCCATTCATTTTCTTTTCTTCATTCTGTTTTTCATTAATTCTCTTTTACCCTGAAATGATATTATCACATTATATTCCTAGCTTTTCTCTTTCTGAAGCAGTATCTAGATTTTTGTTTTTCTTCTGAGAAACTGAATTTCCAGAGATGTGCCTGCTGTGTCTAATTGCTCAATGTTCAAATTTACCTAGTACAACTTTGCTTAAATGCTGGGCTGCGGAGCATCATGGCGGACTGACCGGTATCGTTTTCCGTTTGTTCTGAAGGGAGAGCCGCTTAAAAGCGGGAAAGGAGGTATTTTGGAGTTGCGTTTTGGGCTCAAAAGTATATTAAACGGAGTGTGAGATCAATATCTTCGGCCAGGTTAATTTGGAGGGTAAAATATAGAGAGGTTGCCGAGAAATCAAAGATCTTTTGGCTGGGGACAAGTTGTTATTCTTTCTCTGCAAGAGCTTGGGGCGTGCTTCCTCTCAGGCTCGAAAGGTTTCGAGAATGAAAAGACTGACTGACTGAGTTTACCGGTCTTTGCAGTTTTGGGATACAAAACTATTTGAAAAAGAAAGGAAGAAAGGAGAATTAAGAACTTTCTCTTTAAGCCTTAAGTTTTGGAATATTGAATACTGAATACTGAAACTTTGGAGATTAAAAGTCGGACAGTGGGATTTAACAAGAGGACTTAAACAAACACTCAACTTCGCAGATTCTCATGCTCAAGGAGAGACTGAGGTAACTCGGGGCTGTCTCTGCAGGGGAGCGAGGTATGAGTGTGGAACTAAGAAGACTTGCTAATCACTTAGTCTTTGTTATTTAATTGCGGAACTAAGAAACTGATGTTGAAACAATCCCACGCCCAGGTTGTTTGAGCAGCCTGTTTGAAATGTGCCAGCAATCTAAGAGATACTTCGAGACCGAAAGGCTGGAAGACCTCTATCTTCAGGGAATATAAACAATTAAACATACAGCGAAACCTGGGGTTTAAGAGGTTTAAAGAGGAATGAAAGAAATATAAGAAACTGAGAGGAACGGAAAGTACAGTAGATAAAAGCGGGGCACAGACACTGAGTGGAGCAAGGTGAGGGATCCCGGAGCTCCAAAAGAGACTGAGGCTAACAGAACCAACAGAATTAAAATATTACAGTAAAAGACTCTCTTTTTGCTGGATTACAAGGACGGGACTGTGGCTATGAGAAGGCAGTAAAGAAACAGTGAATATTGGATTATCGGACTATTGGATTCCCAGCGGTTTATGGACACTAATTAGCTAATAAAAAGGTTTTTCATTGTGTGTCCAGTTAAAATTCGGACTGTTACAGGATTGTGTACTCTGCAAGCAGAAGCAGAAAGCAGAAGGATAGAGGACTACAGAGGGATACAGCATTGCTAAAAGGAGCATAGGGTTGCAACGCTCCAAGGACTCAGAGACTCACCAGCTGGGAATTTAATTTGCATATCTCCCCTTATCTTGGTTTTGGAACACCTGGGGTTTTTTCTTTCTTTCTTTGGAAAGAGGGGATTTAAGAAAGAGGAATTGAACGGCTCTCTTAAAGCAGTATTTGATTGTTCTCCATTTAAACTTTGAATTTATTATTCTCTATTGGTATATAATCAGATATATTCTACTTTTTTTCTACACTTATTATATTATAAGTATATTAATGCACTAATGAACTGTTAATTTAGGATCCTGTGGTTAAAAGGCAGCAGTTTAATGAGCAAAAAAATTGATAATTTTGAACAGGATTTAAAGTGGGTGAGAACAGATAGATTGGAGAGAAGAGAACAGGAGGGTAGGAGAAGAAAATCGTTGCAGGAAGAACTTATCGAGATCCAAGAACTAGAAGAGCTGAGGAAGAAAGTAGCTGAAAGGAGGTTAAAGATTAAACAACAAGAAGCCTTAGATCAGGAAGAGAAAGAAAAACAAATAGAAGTGGGGGGTCAAGAGATTCTGATAGGAGAGGAGTCAAGAAGACAGATGGCTACCAAAAAAAAGGGGTTTGACAAGGGGAGGGTTAAAGAGGTAGAAGAGGAGCAGGTTGGTGATAGAGGCCCAAGTCCAGATTTAAATGACTTAAGAGGAGACCTGGAGCTTAGGTTTGATAAATTAGAGGAAGAACTTCAAGCTAAACTACAAACATTAGAAGATCAGCGAGCAAAAGATAATCAGAAATTTCAAAAAGAAATAAAAGAAAGTATCACACAAGCATTTAAGAACACCAAGAAAGAGTGTACCAAATTATTGAAAGAAATAGATGAATTGAAGGAGGGGATGAATGCTATTGGGAAAGAAGTTTGGGAAATGAAACATGAGTTAAGAGAGGTCAAGGAGCAGGCACAGTTAAAAGAGGAGAAACAGAAAAAATATGATAAAAGGTTGGAAAGAATGGAAGATCAGGAGAGAAGGTGCAACGTGGTTATTAGGAATATACCAGAACGGAACCCGGATAACTTGAGACAAAGATTGGTAGAATGGATTAACGCAATGGGAATGGGGGAGGAAATGGAATTGGAGGATATAGACAGTGTGTACAGACTAGGAAAAAAAAGGAGCCAAGAAAGACCTAGAAATGTTTTTTTAAGATTTGGAAATCTAGGACAAAAGTTAAGGATAATGAAATATGTTAACTCCTCGGGGGATGATGCTTTAAAAATGGAGGGGGCACAGCTAGAAATATATAAAGATATTTCGTTAGAAGAACGCATTTGGAGACTACAAATTAAGCCAATCACAAAAAAATTGCGTGAGAAAAACATACAATATAAATGGAGACCACATAAACAATTAATTTTTACAGTGAAGGGGAAGAATTATTGGATTAGGGAAGAATCTGATGTCTTAGAAATTTTGATGGAAGCTAAGATTATAGAAAAAGGGTCTACAGAATGGAAGCAACTTAAAGATGGCTTAATAAATGTGGGAGTAACGCCCATGTTAGAACGGGAAGAGGAGGAAGTTGAAGGAGCAGAAGGAGGGAAAGACTAGGTCATTAAAGGATAAAAAGAGAGAATCTACTGCATGGAATAAATTATGACAAATTAAGATAACCATTTGTAATAAGAAATAAATAATGAACAAGAAACGGATGTTAAGTATTAAGGTCCACTCGCCAACCGCAACCCCCCCTCCCCTCTTTGGTTTTCAAAGGTTACTTTAGTAGAAAGTGGGGAGGGCAGAGTTTTTTTTCCCCTGTTTTTCCCTCTTTCTTATTTGTTTGATTGTTGGTTTGTTTAAGCTTTGTTATTTTTGTATATTTTCTTCTTCTTAAGATAATTGTATATTATTTAATTTAAGATGCGCTGGAGGAGGGAGAGTATAACTTGTTGTGGGTTGAGGTATTGGTTCACATATTATGGGGAATTCTGCAGTAACAGTAGAGAAAGCACTAAATATGTATACTTAAAAAGTTAAAAATTATCTCATGGAATGTCAGGGGCCTAGGGAACCAAATTAAGAGGAAACGTGTGGAAGGAGTTCTGAGAAGGGAAAAAGCGGATATCATTTTTCTCCAGGAGACACATCAGAAAAGTGAAAATAAGAATAATATTTATGTAAAAGGGATGGAAATATATGAGAAAAGCCTAGGTTCAAGTAATTCAAGAGGGGTTGCTATATTAATATCGAATAAACTAGATTTTTCAATGAGCAAGAACATTAAAGATAAGGAGGGAAGGTTTCAGCTAATAAAAGGTAAAATAGAGGAGGAAGAGTATACATTTGTCAACGTATACTCACCAAACAAGAATCAAGGGGTCTTTCTAGATAAAATTCTACCCATTATAAAAAAAGAAAGATCAGTAAATTTAATTATAGGGGGAGATTTTAACTTAATCAGGTCAGGATTAGATACAACAAATAATTTTAGAAAGACTCAAGATAAATTGATTGACAAATGGATAGGGAAATTAGGATTACAGGATGCGATGAGAATGTTGGCAGGTAAAAAAAATATATTTACCTTTTGCTCCTTAAAACATAGATCTTATTCTCGCTTGGATTATTTCTTTGTGTCAGAAAATATGCTTACGAATTTAGAAAACTTTAATTATGGCAATTTTAATATCTCAGATCACACATTTATTTCGATAGAGATGCGGCTGAATATCAGTACCTATCAAAATAAGGTATGGAGGATGGATACTAAACTATTAAAAAATGAAGAGATAAAAAAAAGATTAATAAATAAATGGATAAAGAACTGGGAAGATAATGATACGGGTGAGGTGGAATTACATATCCTTTGGGACGCAATGAAAGCGGTTATTAGAGGTGACTATATACAAGAGAAAGCAATATTTGGAAAAAAAATGAAAAGTCAAGTAATTAAAAGAGATAAAGATATAAAAGAACTAGAAAGGAGGCACGCAGCTACAGGAAGTATCTCAATTTGGAATAAATTACAGGCATTAAAAAAGGAAACAATTGCAGCAGAAGTTGAAAAGGTTAGGGTAGATTTGGCATATTTAAAAAGAAATGATTTTGAATTCAATAATAAAGATATGAAAAATTTAGCAAAAAAAGTAAGACAAAAAAAAAGTAAGGGATATATAGAGGCTCTAATTAATAAAGAAGGTATAAGGCAGTATAAATTGGAAAATAAATTATCAGTAGCAGAAGAATTCTATACAAAATTATATACAGAACATAGAATTGATGATAATGTACTTCAAGCATATTTGAATAGAAACTTGACATACCAATTAAAGGAAGAACATGTAAATATAATGGAACAAGATATTAAAGACAAGGAGATTGAAGAGGTAATTAACAACTTAAAAAAGGATAAAACGCCAGGAGAGGATGGTATCCCTTCGGAATTTTATAAGGAATGCCGAGAGGTATTAATTCCCAAGTTAAAAAATTTATATAATTATATATTGGAAGGGGGGGAGATCCCCAAGTCTTGGAGTAATTCGATAATGGCTCTAATTCCTAAACCTGGAAAGGATAAAGAGAATATAGAAGCATATAGACCAATATCATTATTAAATCAGGATGCAAAAATTTTTACTTCAATAATTAACAATCGGCTTAATAAATTCATAGACACTTATATTGGAGAAGACCAAGTAGGATTTGTTAAAGGAAGACAAATGGATAAATTAATAAACCGGTTAATTAATATTATTGATAAATTAAAAAATAATAAACAAAAAGTATGTATAGTGGCATTAGACATATATAAAGCATTTGACTCAATTCAATGGAAAACAATAAAAGGAATATGTGAGAAATTGCAATTCGGCCCTAAATTTAATCATGTGATAGGACAATTGTATAAAGAAAGCAAATCTAAAATTAAAATGAATAATTGTCTGGGGAAAGAAATTGATATAAACGCGGGGACAAGACAAGGATGTCCACTGTCCCCATGTTTATTTATATTGGCAATGGAACTGCTAGCAAATGATATAAGGCAAAATGAGAAATTAGTAGGAATAGAAAATAAAAAAATAAGTCTATTTGCGGATGATACTTTATTAGTTGTAAAAGATCCTTTAAATAATTTAAATAAAATACAAGAACATTTAAGAGCCTTTGAAGAAGTAACAGGATTAAAAATTAATTGGACGAAAACTGAGGCTATCACATGCAATTTAACCCAGGAGGAAAAGAAAAAAATTGGAGATAGATTTAGTATTACAATAAGAGATGAATTGAAATATTTGGGAATATTTGTGACGAACGATCCAAAAGATCTATATAATATTAACTTCAATAAGTTAAGAAATAAATTGAAACCATTACTAGAACAGATAAAACGAGCAAAGACTTCATGGTTTGGAAGGATTAATATTTGTAAAATGAAAGTTATACCCAAATTGAATTTTCTGTTTGAAAATTTACCGATTAAAATTAAAGAGTCAGAAATAAATAAATGGCAAAAATTGATAAACGGAATTTGCAATAATAATAAAAGAGCAAGAATTAGTAAAGGATTATGGTACATGAAAAATAAACAGGGAGGATTAAACATTCCAAACATTAAAGCGTATTTTCAAGCCTTTCATGTAAAGAAATTAATTAAATTATTAATTCAGCAAAATGAGGTAATAGGTGAAGGGGATCAAGAAGAATTTAAAAAATTAAAAGGTGAAACATTTCTTGCACAAGTAAATAATAAAACAGAGATTAACTGCTTTTCTATAAAGAATATTTATAACGTATGGAAAGGGGTTAAGAGGAAATTGGCACCAGACATTTCCCCAATTTTAGAAATTTTAGATTTCCAGAGTTGCCCATTATTATCCTCACAAAAAATAAGACCTATTCTATTGCAAGAAAAAGTGTTGTTAATAACAGAATGGATTAAAAATTGCAATACATATCAGAAAAGAAAGGAGGTATATAATAAATTAAAATTAAATTGGCTACAAGAATTGGGGATGGAGAAATGGGACAAATCGATAAGGGGGATTATAGGAGTACCTAGGGCAAAGACGCCATTTGAAGAATTGGTCTTGGAAATAAGGAAAGGGAAGATAAGATTTCAGGGGTTAGTAGGTAAACTGTACCAAATGCTTATCCCAGGGGAAGGATCACACTATACACTTAAACGAATTTGGGAGGAAGATTTAAATATTAAAATTGAAGAAGAAGAGTGGAGGAAAAAGTGGGGAAACAGAATAACAAAAACTATGTCAATCAAGGAAAAGGAGCATGTTTGCAAGGTACTTTGGAGGTGGTACCTTACCCCAATCAGACTCAAGCAAATTGATATTAATAAATCTGAATTGTGTTGGAGATGCAATGAACAAAAGGGGACATATTTGCATCTGTGGTGGTTTTGTAAGAAAACAAATACATTTTGGAAAGTGATAGAGAAGGAGATAAACGAGATTCTTGGCATAACAATGATTCTAGAACCCAAACTAGCTATATTAGGAGAAATAGGAAAAATGAGATTAAGTGAGGGTAATAAAGAATTAATTTTGACATTGTTGCTGGTTGCTAGACAGCTGATAGCCCAAGAATGGAAGGGTAACGAAAATCTAAATAAGAATAGGTGGTATAAAGAGGTTTGGCAACTAGCACTAAATGAAAAATTAACTAGCCAAATTAGGTTAAAACAGGGTTTTAAAATCAAAATACAATTTTGGGAAATATGGAAACCTTTCATACAGCACGCATTAACAAGTGAAGAAGGAAGTAAGCCTGGCCCTGACATGATTCAATTTTGGAAGATTTAAGTATATTGTGCCAATTGAAATTGCTGCAGAATAGGGTTTTGCACGGATTAAAAGTTGAAAGAATGAAAGAGTGAACAAGATATTGATATATTGTTGTTATTCCTTTCTCTTTTCTTGGTGTTTTTTTCCCCTTTATTGTTAGTTTTAAGTATTTATATGTTTATGTTTGTTTGTATTTTATGATTATTAATTAAAAAAAAAAACTAATAAAAAAAAAACTTTGCTTAAATGCTTAAAAGATAAGTCCTATGGTTGTGAAAGAGAATTGAACAGGATGCTGTCAGGCTCAGCAGGGGCAGATTCCAAGAAGTCATGTTCTGTCAACTATGGAGGGTGGATGTCAGCCCCAGAACAGTCGACGGTTAACTTAAGAGCAACAAATTAACACAAGAGAGGTCAGGAGGAAGTGCACAGCCAAAAACAAGTAGGGGTGAAAATCCAAGGTTTCTTAGAAGCCTTGATCAAAAGAGGTATGGAGTAGTACAGTGGTCCCTCAAGATATGAAATTAATTCATTCCTCAGGGGGTTTTGTATTGTAAAAAAATTATATCTCGAACCGCGGTTTCCCATAGGAATGCACTGAAAATCAAATAATTCGTTCCGGAGGTCAGAAAAAAGTAAAAAAAAAAAACAAACCTGTATTTTTCCTGTTCCAAACTCCAACTCACCACTTAATAAAGAGATTTGAACGCATGAAATATTTTCCCCCACTTTTTTCTGACCTCTGGAAGAGATTAATTGGTTTTCAATGCATTTTCAGCACATTCAACAATAGCCTCTAATGGCCAGCTCTGGTAATGTGCTAGATCCATCCCCCAACAATCAGCTGTAAGCTCCACCACCACCCAGAAGTGCCCAAAACTCTGCATTTTAGCTGCCGAAACACACCGAAAATGTGCTGAAAAATTCCAGAAATGGAGCAGAAATGCTTTCCATACCCTCCCACTGCCATGGGAAGCAGCAGAGGCTGCCAAAGCAGCTGGGGAAATGGCCCAATTGCATCCACCGTGCCAAAAAACTGTTCGTATGGTGAAAAAAGTAAGTCCCATCATTTTCAATGAATATCCTTTCATATCACAAGAATTACCTTACTCGAGGCATTCGTAACCCGGGGTTCTACTGTAATTGGATTAGGCCACAGGGAAATGGTTACATTATAATCATCTGAAGCAAGAACAAAGTATATCATCATGACGCCTCCCACATCTGGAATTTGAAAAGACTCTGAGGATGGTTCCGAATCATAAAGAACAGCTTTTCTTCGCTATGTACTTCCCACGGTGCCCCACGTTTAGGCCAGGACTAAAAGGTGTTGTGAAGGATACCAAACAAAGTCCAGCAGCCAACAGTATTTCTGCTATCATCAATGAAAAGCATAATGAACAAACACAAAAAAAAACCAATGGGAAAGTAAAAAAGAACAAAGCTGCTCTAGAAGTATTGTTAATGGTAAATCCTATCTTCTCTCTCTGCTGGAAATTGGTGAAATGGTTCTCTTAATTACTCTGCTCACAAACAGGGTAGAGAATTTGAATACAGCTACGGTCCAAACTAGACTCTGACTGTGTAATGAACATTTGGCAAGGGTATTTCCCCTTAGGAAACTAGACTCAACTCATCATTTGTCTGCTGAAGCATATCATACTTCACTTAGGCACGGCTTTTGTGGAGAACATGTAGACCTTCACTGTACACATGGCTCTACAATATGCTACTCTTTGACTAGTTCCTTCTTCACCATAATGCTTAAAATGGCATGTTTATTCTCCACTAAGGTATTATTTCCTTTGCAAAATTCTTCTATTCCATCTTTGCATGAGAAAATTCAACATAATCTGTTTACTAATAATAACAATAATTTTGTGTCAGAAATTATTCTGGGTTGAAAGGATTTTTGCTGGAGAAATTCCACTCACGGGACATCTGAAGAGCTAAAAAACTTAAAACCAGTAAAAAAAAAAAAAAACAAAATAAATTGCACAACAACAAAAAAGAGCGAGGGAGTGATATTACTATATCAGCCAGCAGGTGGGGGTCTGCATCCCCAGTGCCCCACACCTGCTTTGCCTGCCAGGCTTTTAGTCCTTTTCTGAAGGGCAGCAACTCCGTCTGGAGTCATAGCTCAATTGGCAGGAGGTTCCATAGGGCCACAGAGAAGGCCCTCTGTCTGGTGCTAGAGAGGCAAGCCTCTCTAGCAGATAGCACAATAAGAGAGCCTCTCCGGTCCGCTCTGGTGGGATGGACAGATGTTCTCGGGGTGACATGGTCTCTTAAGTATCCTGGCCCACTACCATGTAGGGCTTAAAAGGTCATTACCAGCACTTTGAACTGCACCCAGAGGCACAACGGTAACCAGTGAAGTTCCCAAAGCAGTGGCAAGGCATGAACGTAATGTTTGCACCCCATCACCACCCCGGGCAGCCACATTTTGGATCAGTTGCAGCCTCCAAATGGTCATCAAGGGCAGCCCCATGTAGAGCACATTACAACAGCCCAGTCTGGAGGTGACCAGAGCATGTGTGACCATGAGCAAGGAGACCTGATCTAGGAGGGGGCATAACTGGCGTATGACACGAAGTTGTGCAAAAGCCCTCCTGGCCACGACTGCCACCTGCTCATCAAGCAGGAGTCGTGATTCCAAGATAGCCCCATCCAGAACCAAAGATGGTAGCTCCCGAAATAACGCAGGGGCCCTAACCCATAGCCACTCAGTCTTGCTGGAATTCAGTTGAAGCCCGTTGTCTCCCATCCAGACCCAAACAGCCTCCAGAGCTGCACTGGTTACCAGTGTGCCTCCGACTGCATCACATGGATCACCATGGGCCAAGATATACAGCTGATTATCATCTGCATACTGATGATGCCTCACCTCGTGAGGTGATAAGTGGAGCTGGCTATAAATAATTTTCTCAGTGGATGTTAATGCTAGATTAGGCCTTCTTCAGAGATAAAGGTCTAGGTTGTTAATAGGTTGTTAAGCTATCTGGAAGAATGGTCTAAGAATACTATTGCTTTTGGAGGATCCACCATATTCCAGGCTAGCACTTTGTGTCTTGGTCATGGCATGTTCCCAATTCTCAGCTTTTAAGTTTGAAAGTGGACAATTTAAAAAGTACCACATATTTTGCTACTCTTTTATTTCAAAGGAGGCCCCTATGCTGTGGCTACATAATGCTTTAGGAAAGTGGAATGCCATGCATACACAAAATAAGGCCCAGAATCCTGTTGCTGATATAAGGGAAATTGCATTAGTCTTAATGACAAATTGATGATCATTAACACTGTTCCGGATGCTTTCCCAGGCATGCATCCCATTAGTCAATTGGACCCATGCTGAGGAATACAGCCATCACTTCATTAAGGGATGCCAACTTGCACCACAGCTTAACACAATTTCCCTTATGCAAACTTAAATCAGCCACAAAATACTGCCTGTTCCTGGATTTCCCAATTCACTTATTTAAACACAGTGTGAGAAATAAGACACCTGAAGGACAGCATTCTTCTTTGGGTGCATATTTTAAATTCTGGCTTTTATTCCCATAACTGTACATGTGTAATTTGTTGCAGTTTCCACTTCAGGCTCCTCGTTACAGCTAACCAATGTGGATGAGTGTGTATGCTGCAATTAAAACACAATGTAGGTGGGCTAGAATATGGTAGTGAAGCGAAGAGTTCTTTGCTATAATCACAACAAAGTAAATAAATCTAGATTATCATCAACATAGCAATTTATTCTGGAATTCTACCAACTCTCTTTTAAGGACAGAAGAGACCAATTATTTCAGGAAAACACGGATTACATTACATTTGTATGCCACCAAGCCTAGGGGTAGGGATGATCTTGCTTATTTAACAGAAAAATGCTGAACTCATTAGTGTAGCCTTGCAAGAGCTGAAATAAACATATGTATTGTATGTCTCTATGTCCCAGAGGACAGTACAGTTGGTGTCATATTCTGCCATAGATCCATTAGCAACATAATGGCATCTAAGTACTGGTCATGCTAATGGTTTAAATTAGGACACTTCAAAGAGTACACAAAGAGGAAACCTGCTGCTATTCATTAAAAGGGTCACCCTGTCAACATAAACCTCCATTAAATAAACTTCCAGATTTGTCACAGTGATCAACAGGGAAAAATGATTGGGAAGGTATAAAGTCATTCAAATATTTATTCCATCAGCCTCTAGATGCCATACAGAATGTTTTTAAAGAGTACAAAAATTGTACCACAGGCTTACAGTCTAAAAAGATAAGGAGATAGCTACCTACCTACCTATCTAACTATATAGATATATAGATATACTAGCTGATTACCCGGCCTTGCGCAGGGTCGTATACACACTCACAGACATGCGGTGACATACTGTGGTGGCAGCACAGCCATTCTCGCCTTCCCCCGCCCCTCTGCACCACCATGAACGTGGTGTCGAATGGCATTCAGGCTGCTGGGAGTCTGCTCGGTCTTCAGCATGTGTGCAGTCGTCCCCACACACATACAGGTGCCCTTCCTAATGTTTTCTGTCCTGTTGGTGGGGTTGCCCTCTTTGCAACTTGCTGCCTCTCCCACCAATGATGATGCCTCTTCTGCCATCGTGCCTGTATGGCGGGTAGGCTGCTGGGGGTGCACGGATGTATGCTTGTGTGCTGCTGCGAACACTGCCCCACATGTTGCTGTCTCTCCCGCCAACGGCGACTCCTTGTCTGCCATTGTGCAGGTAAGTCACGTAGGCTGCTGGGGGCGCCGGACATATGCACGCACACTGCTGCAAATGCTGCATCACATGGCGGTTAGCCTGCTGGTCACGCATGTGGTCTTCCATGCATGTGCAGCCTTCCACACGTGTGCAGTCTTCCACGTGTGTGTGGGTTTCCACTGCCACCTTTCCTGGTGTGTTTTGTACCACCGGTGGGGGTGCCCCCTTTGTGACCTATTTTTGGGTGTGCCCACCCCAAAATGGGCTGCCAGTCCCCCGTCTTGATGGTCTTGCACGTGCAAGGTATGTGTGTGCCAAGGTACAGCATGATCGGTGAAGGTGTGTGGATTTGTGTAGAGAACAAACAAGACCTTACCTCTGTTTTAGATAGATAGATAGATAGATAGATAGATAGATAGATAGATAGATAGATAGATAGATAGTTAGATAGACTGATAGATAGATAGATAGATAGATATACAGTGGTTAGATATAGGATAGATATAGATAGATCTATACTTATGTATGCCTCAAGTTACGTAAAATTTGACTTACATAAGGAATTTTTGTTAAAATGGTGTCCCGAGTTACATAAATGTCACGGTTTATGTAAAGTGATTTCCTATGGGTTTGCTTCGATTTACATAAATAGTCATATTTTCCTATGTGTTTGCTTCGATTTACATAAAACACTAATTTATGTGAAAGGCTATGGAATAGACTTTTTACGTAAGTTGGGTTTTATATATATATAATAATTTTGTGTCAGAAATTATTCTGGGTTGAAAGGATTTTTGCTGGAGAAACTCTGCTCAGGGAGTGTCTGAATAAGGCTCCTTTCATTTCCTCAAGAGCTGGGACAGAGATGGGCGCTCAATCCGACATGCAGTATCCGGGTCTTGAACTGCTGACTTACCAGCCATCCAGCTAACAAGGTGAGCTTATTAACCACTGAGTCACTGCAGCCCCTATAGGGTCGAACAAAACAAAACAAAAAGCTGTGGAGGCTGAAAAATGAATAAATCAGGGAATCCTAATCAGTCAGCAGCATAACTCAGGAAATCCTAAATCAGCCAGAGAACTCTAAAATGGTTTCCTATGTTGTGAAGCACTCACGTTGATAGTGGTTGTTATTCTCCTTCATGCCAAGGGGAACAGAATTCCTTAGGGCTTTCTACAGAATTCTCATATTGGCAAGGACAATATTTAGTGAAGGGGGAAAAACCCACATAGCATGCCAAATAAAATGCAAAACTGCTAATCTTTCACAAAATCATGCAATACCCATTTTGTGTGAATTGCCCACTATAGGATGGCTGCTACCATAGTTAAGAATTTCAAGCACCAAATGGGTTCTTGGCATTTTTTTTGTCCCGATCAGCCAACATGTGACTGTGCTTAACTTCTACGAAGGAAAAAATGCAAGATACGTTTTTCAGAGATCTTCTGGGTGGTGAAGAGCAGTTTGTCTTCTTCTCAGTTGGAGGCAAAGAGTCTCACAGGACATTAACTTGCCTCATAAAGATGTCTTATTGTACTGGGACAGAGTAATGAAGAAATTTGGGAGAATGTGGAGTTTGTAGTCTTTCTGTACTATAGAGGTAGTGCCGATATTACAAAATCCTTCAATGAAAGAGCTTGTTATATTATCCTGCACTGTTCAGGTGACAGTTTGACAAAAATGGAGATTACTGTGTTTTTCAGTCCTCTTATTAAACATTTATCCTAACAACCTGACTGGAGGGATGATTTATGGTATTTCCTCTCTAGCAGCAGCTGTTCAATGGACATCCCTCTATCTCGTAAACTGAAAAGCTCTTCACCTCAGCATTCACAATGCAGCTTTTTAGCTCCTCTATTTGTGTGTAAAACTGAATGATGAAAGGTGCTACATGAGATAGCTGCTGTGGGCATAGCCATTGGTCACGATGGGAAATAGTGCAGAAACAATTAGTCCTGCAAGATGTGTGAGTGAGTAAGGCTACTGCTCTCGAATTTAACATCAGCACTCCAAGTTGTTTCTCATCCTGAAATGTGTATTGTGAGGATAGCAACAAAACAATTATGAATATCTCAACTAGGTAAAGGTCGCCCTTGCTCAAAAGCCAGTTGTATCCAACTCTAGAGTTCAGTGCTCACCTCTGTTTATAGCCAAAGAGCCAGCACTGTATGTGTTTGCAGACATTTCCATGGACATGTGGCAGGCATGACTAAACACCAGAGTGCACGAAATGTTGTTTACCTTCCCACTGAAGTGGTACCTGTTTATGTAATTGTAATTTCCTGCTTTTGAACGGCTAGGTTGGCAGGAGCTGGGACAAAGATGGTAGCTCATTCTGTCCTGCAGCATTTAGGTCTCAAACTGCTGACCTGCCAACCTTCCAGTCATCAACTTCAGTGTCTTAACCACTAAGCCACCACAGTCCCTGTATCTAAACTACCAGTGACTTAATTAACTATTGCCATCGAGTCAGTAACAACTGATGGAGACCCTTTCCAGGGTTTCCTAAGTAGACAGATCTCAGAAGAGGTTTACTACAATGTTCTTCTGGATTTCTCTGGGTCCATGCAGCTCTTCCAAAACCACATAGGCTGGTTCTTATGGGAGGCGCAGTAGCTCATATTGCTTTCCCCCCTCCATCCCTTTCATTTTCATGAGGTTTCTGCCTCTATTCTGCTTGCTGCTCTTCTATTTAACTTCTTTCAGGGTCTCTGAGCAATTGAAATCTGGCTTCAGACAGATATTGCCACCACCGCTGTCGGCTGATACTCATATCCGAGCACACATTTTCCCTGGAAGTCATTTTCTCAGTTGATGGATGTGTCTCTGGTGTAATCACAAGTATGTGATTGTATTGGTTTTGACCTTTAAAGCCCTATATGGCAGTGGGCCAGGATACCTTAGAGACCGCATCGTCCCAAGAGTGTCTGCCCGTCCAACCAGAGCGGACCGGAGGGGCTCTCTAATAGTGCCATCAGCTAGGGGTGCACATCTATCCAGCACCCGAAGGAGGGCCTTCTCCGTGTCTGCACCAACTCTCTGGAACCTCCTGCCAACAGTTCTAAGACTTCAAAGAGAATTGCTGCCCTTCAGGAAAGGATTGAAGACCTGGCATGCAGGGCAGGTGTGTGGCCCGAATGGGCACACGGTCCCCACTTGCTGGCTTATGTAAACAATTAAGAACTCTCTCTTCTTCTTCTTTTTATAGTGGGTGGGATGGGTAGGTGGGATATGGGTCTTTTAAAGTGGGTGGGATGTGGGTCTTTTAAAGTGTTTTTATGTGTTTTTAGAACTTGTTGTAATTCCACCCTGAGTCGGGTTCTGCCAGAGTGGGCGGCATATATAAATATGACTATTAATTAAATTAAATTAAATTAAATTAAATTAAATTAAATTAAATTAAATTAAAATAATCACAAGTGCCATCCATAAGTATAGTGCTTGGTTCACACTAGGTTAGCTTTTATGCTCACTAAGCTTCCGGGCTGCTCCATGCTGTACTTCATACTACTGTCTATGAGCTGGAGAGATTTCAACCTTGCCCTTCACACCGAAGAGATCATGTGGAGAGCTTATCTGAGATAAACTCTCCAAATGAACTGTTGGTTTGTTGTTTACTGCTTCAGAGGAAACTTGCCTGCTTCTTTTCTAAATAAACTGCTGTTCTGCTTACCAGACTTTGTTTGCTACTTGTGGGACATAGAAGATTCCCAGGTTCAACCTAATCTGTTGATTGCTGAGCACAAAGACTATTGTTATCCTTCATTACCGCAGTGACTGGAACTGTGCTTTGCTTACGAAGAGACTCTATCTGCTTTATGTTTGCCATTGTAAATATACCAAGGCCCTTTATCCTTTAACCTTTTGAGTAAACCTTTTGCATCAAACAAGTCTCCGTCTGTGTCGCATTCCTGGGAACCACCACTCTGCTGTGCACTGGCAAGTGCAACTCTGCTACTGCACCTCGACAGTACCCTCATTTTAACTTCTGTTCTTTCTGCTGTACTATGCTGGATTATAATAAAGATTGATTAATTGGTTACTTGTATTAGTGTGTTCTGGTTAGTTTTTTTTCTTAGGATTGCTGACAGTGTAGATTATCTTTCTTAGACATGGCTTCCGGTGAAGATATGGAATGCAACTCAAGCTGAACATGTCACAAGCCATTTCCTCCATAGCCTCCATTCATCGTAAAGTAAGCCAAGGTAGATATGGTAGTTGTTGTCTCAAAATGGTGAATGATAAGATTGTCCCATGCATAGACATGGCAGGTCATGTTTTTTAGTATCTTCTTGAACCTGCCATCCTCCTGTGGTATCATCTGTGTTTCACTTACTTGGCAGTCACTCATCAACATCCCGTAGTGTCATTTTTTAAAAAATGCCACTTGCAACTTGACCATTTGAATTCTATTTGCTGCCTCCACCCCTGGACTCTCGCCTTGGCTGGGGCGAAGAGGTCCTCCAGCCATGGGCGCCAGGACCCCTCCACCTGCCGGCGCCCCTGGGCCACACCCCTGGCTGGGCTTGAAAAGGCCGCTATGGCAGCGGGTGGCAGGACTCACCCCCCCAGACTATGACCTCAAAGGCCATTATGATGGCAGGACCTTGCCGCCACCACCCTTGGAATTTGCCTATGGCCAGGGTGGAGAGGCCGTTATATTGTGTTGTTGTATATTATTATATGCTGTTTTTGTAGATTGAATTTTGTATATTGTATTACTGTGTATTTACTGTGTATATTGTTTAATTATCATGTGAGCCGCCCTGAGTCAGTTTTTCTGATTGAACAGCATACAAGTGTGAAAATTAAATTAAATTAAATTAAATTTCAGTGAATGTAAGGGCTGGAAACATAGAACTAATGATAACCTTGCCTCTAACACAACATCAGAAGAAAGGCTATCCAGGAGGAATTAAGCATGGATGGACCATTCTATTTCCACTCAGTGTTACTGTTACATATATTCTGTAGAGATTTTATCAGCCTGAAGCAGAGCAATTTATAGCCACAGATAAACACAGGAAGAATTAGGAGTTCTAACGAAGGCCAGCTCCATTAGGAAGAATAGAGAAGAAACAGAGAAAGATTGAAATACACACACAGCAGTCTTTTTGAGCTCAACAAAGGAATAATAATGGTGTCTCTTTATTAAACAGAGTATAAGATACATGAGTCACACACACATCAGCCTATCAGAATCTCCGACCCATATATGGAGGGTGAATCAGCATTTTTCACAGTGTCTGCACATGTACAATAGCAAGCATTGTCTCACGTCACACAGTCCATAGACTCAGAAACACACAGAAAGGCAATACAGACAGGTTAAGGCAGTTTTAAAAGCAGACGGATTCCCACATGTCCTCTTTCTTTACTTTAATTTTGAGAGAGGGATGGCCAATTATACCCCTGCATGTCAGCATACTCCATAACTACTCCTCCATATTCGTCATCACTGTCCTCCTGGACATTGTACCCCTCCTGACTCCTGGTACCTTGTTCCAGAGGATAATACCTCATCGAGTACAATTGCCGTCTTGCAAAACCAGATATCTCCCTTCTACGCAGTGGACATGCATTACACATAGAAATAAGATTAGGAATACAATAAATGCAAAAACATAAAAATATAAGGCAAATAATGGCAATGACCCCTTAAAAGAAAACTTGTCTAAGGACAGACAGATCAGGCAACCAAGAAGTCATCCAATCAAAAAGATTAACATCAGTGTGTACATTATTAGTAATGCTCTCCTGTAAATCCTGGAGTTCTTTCTCAATAGCATTATTCAGATCCTGGAATTTCACCTGACACCCCTGGTTCCCGACTAGTTTACAAAATCCTCCGGATTTTGCTAATAGGTAATCTATGGCCAGTCTGTCCTGCATTTGATCTTGATGGAGCTCAGTGATTTCCATTTGAAGATCCTGTATAACCCTCCCTGTGGTGTTGATTGATTTCTCCAGCCTACAGGTGAGTCCCAAAATGGACCTTCTATTCTCCTGGGAAATGACACCTGGGTACGATCCCAAGGTGAGTGCTCCAGTGATAACACTCCCTATAGCTCTCCCCCAGGAGCTACCATCAGAAAGCTGAACATCGATTATCACTTCATCATTGCAACCAAAACCCATCGGGCCGGCCACAGCCCGCCGGCACTGTGCATCAGCCTGAAGTGGCATTTGCACTTGTACGGGTAAGGTAAAATAACCCAATGCTGCACATTGATATTTTCCCTGGTGGAAATTCGTGGCAACTCCATTAAAAAAGAACCACATGTTGGGATCCTTAATTTGCCATCCATTGCGAATTGAACCACTAGCTATAGCAGAATAATCAGGAGTAAACATAGGAAATACATCATATATATCCTCAATAGTAGTGTTAAAAAAGGTATAATTAAGCTTATAAGAACTGTTATAACTACCTCATAACCAAAAATAATAATCACATCCCGTATAATTGCCTACATTCTGCAAAACCCTTTTTGCTTGAGTCCAGTACTTCCATTTACTATTCCAGACCCCAGAACTATGACAGCAGAAACAAAGCCCTTTAGTGTATTTCTTGAACATTATGCTTTGCCAGCGGGTGTTGTTAAATTGTTCCTGGGGGTTTGAAAAGACAGTACACCTGTCAATATGTTGCAAGTGTCTGATAACCAACTCCTCTAAGAAACAGGAACATGCCATGTTTGATGACCAGTGCCATGCTATTACAACCCTCTCCTCAAGAGAAAAGTTCATTTTTCGCACCATGGAACTAGACATGAAACATGCCTGACATATAGACACAATAGTAATATAACAAACCCATTTACATATGTAGGGTACTGAAAACTCTTCCATGTACTTCTGGAGGTACCTTGAGATATGCAGTTACACAAGGCAATATATAGCATAAGCAAAGAAAGGTCTTGCACCTGCAAGAGAATAAGCAAAACATTTAAGCATGAACAAACCATGAACATTTTTCTTCTTCCTTACATGAAGGAGGTTTCTGTAGCATTCTAGCAAGCCTTTCTCACTCCCCAATTACATGAGTAAAGCATTACATTTCTTCTCTCACTAGGTATAAGTGAAAGACGCATTCAATATCTTCAAACCAGCATAGCATGGTAGATCAATAGGTACAGTACAAATATCAGCAGAGCATTTCAAACTCATAGCATGAGCATGTAGACAATTTTAAAAAGGTTTTCAGGTTATATAATGCAAACAAAGCCAATTCACTTTAGAGTCCACACAAACTTTTTAGTCCAATTAAAATGTCCAAATGTTGATTGAAGATTTCTTCTTCTCAGATTAGAACTTAAACACCATCTTCTCTCCATCACAGTTCTTGGTATGGCAAGGTTGGAATTAGGCCATGAGTTTAATTCACACTGAATTCACAAGACAACCAGGCAACCCTCCACCCTCCAAACACACCCATCTGTATTTAAGCAGGCAGATGAGGTAGGAGCACAAAGAACAGCTTCTCAAGAATTTGCAAGTAACTTCCACACTGATGAACAGTACAGGGACTTCCCAGTTGTTTCCCCTGCGGTCCTGATGCTTGAAACTTGGAAGTGCCCACTCTTGATCTCTTTGCTTGAGGGTTGAACCATTCAAAATCAGCCAAAAACTGGAGTATGTCCTCTCCCTCCTTGTATTTTGGCAAAAGTCTGCTGTCCATAGAGGAAGGATCCACGCCACTTTTCCTCTGGACTTCTTTCAGTTTCTGCATCTGAATCATAACTTGATGACAAACTGCACCTGTTAGGTTGTATTTACGAGAAGACCTCTTTCTGGGCTTGGATTTTCTGCATTCTTCCTCTGGCCCATCCTTCTAATTCCTGCCCACAAGTGAGGAATCAAGCTTACCACTCAGCTTCTCCTTTCGTGATGAGGGTTGCTTCAGGGGCGAGCTGAGGTCTTCTGTGTTGCCCTTGGAATCCTTGCTTCCTTCCACTCTGCATGCAGTAATAACTTCCATCTGTGATGAGGTCCTCACCATTTGTTTCCAATCAGCTGGCACTAGTTGTTTTTTAGACCTGGCAGGCAGTGTTGCAGCATTCCCATTTGCCAGAGCCTCTCCGATGACTGGAAATGCAGTAGCAGGCTCCAAGTCCAGAACAGCCACAGTTAAAGCAGCAGAGAATGGGGATTTTGTAGGGCTAACAGTGCTTGATTGCTGCAAGGCAGGATATAATGTCCCATCTCCATCTCCACCCCCACCTCAATCAGGGGGCTCATGCTGTTGTTTCCCATATGGTGGGGGGCAGTAGGGGACAGAGGCTCTCCCTTGGCTGGTGGCAAAAGCTGTGGCAGTGGGGAAGCAAGCCTCTGGGACAAAAGAATATTTCATGGATTCAGTGTTTGAAGACAATTTCTGACCAATCCCCACTCCAGCATGTTTCTGAAAATCATTTCCAACCCTGTCCCATGTTTTTAGATCAAGACTGCCCTCTCTTAGAAACCAAGGGGAAACATTTTCTCTAGTCTGAAGTAATTCCTGCACCTCTGTGGCATCTGCTCTTTGTCCATTCTTATGCAAAAGATAAGTCAAATCCTTGCAAAACTTCTGTTATGGTGACATAAAAACAGCCCCCATTTCACTCACCCTCTAAGAGATCCAATTTCTTGGATGAATCAGGTGCCTGGAGACCTTTTCCCTGGTCGAATGAGTGAGACTTTCTCCGGTCGGTCGCTATAGGAGGTGTTAATTTGTTAATTGCAGTGTCGGACTTCATAGGCTTTCATTCAAAGCCTCACACGGGGCACCACTTGTAGAGATTTTATCAGCCTGAAGCAGAGCAATTTATAGCCACAGATAAACACAGGAAGAATTAGGAATTCTAACGAAGGCCAGCTCCATTAGGAAGAATAGAGAAGAAACAGTGAAAGATTGAAATACACACACAGCAGTCTTTTTGAGCTCAACAAAGGAATAATAATGGTGTCTCTTTATTAAACAGAGTATAAGATACATGAGTCACACACACATCAGCCTATCAGAATCTCTGACCCATATATGGAGGGTGAATCAGCATTTTTCACACTGTCTGCGCATGTACAAAAGCAAGCATTGTCTGACATCACACAGTTCATAGACTCAGAAACACACAGAAAGGCAATACATGCAGGTTAAGGCAGTTTTAAAAGCAGACGGATTCCCACAATATTCTATAGTAAATCCATTCTGTCTTGGTTTTTCAAGCATTCCAAAACTAATGTCTATCTATACCTATAAATCCAAGGATTAACCGTTGGAAATTTCTATATGTTTCTGCACCCATCCATCCTATCCCAGACTGAGCCTCCTGCACTCGCCCGAACCCGGTACGGAGGTTACTGAATGGTTGAGAAACATGCCAGTGGGGCAAGAGCTCCACAAATGCAAACAAAGAAGAAGAACTTCAATTCCCAACGTTCTTTGCACCGTGCCATGCCACAACCAATCAGGCTGAGAGGCGTGAGCAAAAATAACATTGTGAGATGCGCTGCAGCCAATCAAAATCGAGCCGCAGGAAAAAACCTGCCGCACAAATGGAAACCATAAATGCAAAACTACAAGCCCCAGCATCCTGCGTGCCATGAGCGCGCAGAATGCTGAGAAAGCCGGTGCGTGAAAAATAAAATTACAAAAAGCAACGGGAGCGCAAGTCCCCAGCAGGCGGACGCAGCGCCTCACAGCCTCACAAAACAAACAAGCCACAAAACTCCACCGTGAGACACCCGCCGGCCTTCTTTCCCAGAGCAATGGGGGGAGAGGGACTCCCTCTCCTCCATGCTACCCCGCCAAAGACACGGCGAGACCACCGCCAGCCTCAAGGAAAGTTGAGCTGGGGTAGGGAAAAACCCAAAACCATGCAGCAGTTCGTCAGGGGAAGCACCCTCCCTGGCGGATGACTGGCTGATGTCTTTGTACTTCTGAATACAAAAGCAGCAGCCAGCAATCTGCAAGAAAGAGCACCACCCCTTATGAATCGCTGCCTGCCCATCTCCAGTTAGGTAAGCAAGGAGAAAAAGGAGACAGAGAAGAGAGAACCATCGTTAAACACAGATAGCTCTTCTTTGCCTCCTCCTTCTCCCCCGACCTACCTAACAAACCTTCCCGGGAGAAGAACGGGCTGACTGCTTCCTCCTCCTTTTCCCCATTGCTGCATCGAAACCAAAATTCAAGCAGCAATGGGGAAAAGAGGAACCGACAGGCAGCCTGTTCTTCACGCTAAACTAAACACCAAAAACAAACACCAAAATTAATAAAAAATAATAAAACAAAAATAAATCAATAATTAAAAAAACTATTAATGAACAAAAAAGTAAACCACAAATTACACAAACAAAAACATCCACAATACCACAAAACCACATACAAAACACCTAACTACAACATGAAAACAACCACAAATTACACAAACAAACAACAACTAATTACACAAATAAACAACAATGAAATAAGAAAAATTAAACAAAACCAGAAATAACCAAACCAATTACACAAACCTAAAACTCAACCAAGACAAAAAAAGAACAAACAGAAACACCTCCCAACCCACCACCACAAAATCAAAAAAAAGGAAAATCCCCAGAAGAAAGAAAACCAGACAACTCACCAGCACGTCCTCCCTCCACAAAGACCGGAACAGAAATGAAGAAACAAAGAGACTACTTATCGGAAGAAGCTCCACCCAGAGGCCAGAAGAGAAAAAAACACGTGAAATGAAATCAAAACCAAAACACACAACAGCCCCACCTAGAGGCCACATGAGTAAAAACAAGTCAAAAACATAACAATAAATCAAAAGTTTACACAAATCCCAAACATATGTTAAATAAATAAAATAAAAAGATTTATAACATCCTCTGTTGAGTTTTAACTCAAATAAAAACCCAAAACATCTAAACACAGTTTAAAAATATTGAATTTAAAAAACATGTACTTTCACATTTTAAAAAATATTACCTACGGTACAACTATTAGCAAAAAAAACCCCACACAAACTAAAACATTATTTGGATAAATAAAACAATTTGAAAAAATTATATCATCCTTTGCTCTTTTTTTAATCCACAAAAAAAAACCCAAAAAAGCTGATCACAGTTTATAACAGCCTGGCAACGCCGGACAACCTATACTAGTATTATATATTCCTCATAAAACATTAATTCTGTCACTATTTTGCTGTGATTTTTAGATATATATTTCAAGATATGAGATGCATTGCAAAATTCAGGTGAATTAGGTCACTTCTCTTCAAATATGAATGGGAGAGAAATTCTTCAATATCCTCAAATAATAAGGGCATGTGGTTGCAAGCCTTCTGAATTGGTTAATAATAACACTGAAACTGAATAATAGATTATTTTAGCCACTTCTTTACATTTATATAATGCAACAGATGAACTTTCATCTTTTCATATTTCTTATTTATTGATTGGAATCATATTGCATATTTCACCAATTTACCATAAAAACAATTGTATTAATTTTCAGCAAAGAATTGTTATAAGAAGCCAAAATTGGCACTTCCTATTCCACATTGTCATGAGACTGGTGTATGAAATGAAATGTCTACACTGACTTCTTCACACATGGTAAGTTGCTACTGCAAGCAATAGGATTCCAGGCATAACTAATAGGTTTCTAGGCAATGTTTCAGATGCATTAATATTTCACCCAAATTCTAGCATCATCTGCCACAGTGATGTATAAGTTGGAACACTTCTGTACTTCTGCAGCCATTTCCACCACAAGGCTATTTGGATAAAATCCTAATCAATGTTGATTAGCTCATTGTGTGCCATCTCATCTGTGTTTGTCTACCTTGTCCAATGTGATTTATCAGATGTAATTTGGCTTGTGATTTAGATTTCAGACAAGTTTTTGATGTGACCATTTACCCAAGATGAGGTTTAGCAGTGATAATGGGTGATTCACATGAACAACCTGAAGTAACTGGATTGTTCAGGCTGCATTTTCATTAGATTTTTTTTAAAAAAATCCAAATAGATGTGACAAATTGTCCATCATTTGGAAAAATTGAGATTTCATGACCAATAGAAATATAAATTTTTAAAAATAGAACCTGATGATATAGAAAAGAGCATAAACACACAAACCTGTCTTATGCCACTGTCCCTTACATAGCCTGATACTGATTGAAATCTAATGTTAAGTTACAACTAGAGTAAGCCCGTTGAATCAATGGAGGTTGATTCACCAAATCCCCACTGATTTGTTTTGGCTGCATTTTCCTGCTCGGTTTGAGCCATTTTTTTGCTATGAATGGAGAAAAGAATTCTTGGGTTTCAGGTATTGTTTTCCCACCACTTACTACCTGATATTTTAAACTCACAATTGGACAACCTACAGGCCATGGACTATATACATCCTTTGGTCTTGCTCACTGCAGCTTCTGGTGTCACTTGGCATCTGCTTCACAAATCTTGCCTTGACCAAGAAGATTTAAATCATTAAAATCACAGTATATGGTGAAGTGCTAGCTAAAAATGTTAATATGCAAAAAGTGGGAGAAAATAAGAACATGTTTTGATGATTGTTTATTAAACATATTGCTAACCCACATTTCAGTTGGTACTAAAATTTCCAGGAGAGCAACAACAACAAAACACAACAGCAGCTTAATGAGAAATAAATGATGAAATTAATTATAAAATTGAGCTGTCTTACTGTGGGCACATCATGAAAAGGGGGGATTCTGTGGCTGAGACAACAATAGGAAAGGCAGCAGGAAAAAGAGGAAGACCCAACACGACATGGACTTACTCCCTAAAAAGAAAGCTATAGGTTATATCTTACAGGAATTGACAGGAACTTTGGAGATTACTCATTCACAGGGATGCTATAAGTCAGAAGCAACTTGATGGCATGTAACAACAACAAATGAAAAATAAATTAAAATCAAAACACTGAAGCAGCTTGTTTTACTTTCAGTCTTCAAAAAGCAGGACAAAAACATTTTAAAACAGTGGAACAAAATTACTGGACACTGTCACAAGTAACAGTCTCAACAGCAACATTGATTCCAGCTGCCCTTCTTCTTGTTGCTGTTGTGCCATATTTGATTCCAGATATTGGCAATAATCATGGTGCTCAGCTATGAAGATTGTCCTGAGAATATACCTGTAATACAATGGCCATCCATTCTCCTGCATCGCAGTGTGATACCTGTGCCAGTTCCATGAGTCACTTTCTAGTCCTGAGCCCTTTTGGCACACAAAGTCCTCCTCAGCCCCAAGTCAGTATTGATGAAGCTGTTGCTGCTTCATCAATTAATCTACTTGGGGATCATCACCTTTCCCTGTGAACTTCTCCACCCAAAGCCATTAGTCCTCAGTGTTGTCAGGTTAGTAAACTGCCACATCATGATTGGCATTGAGTCGCTGGCAGTATGGTCTACTCTATTACCATAGTAGAATGGATGCTTTAGATGCTCATGAGGAGCTCTTGTGTATCAAGGAAAAAAATAGTTGAATACCATAAACTGACTCAATTATTGTAGAGGACAACAAATTTAGCCAATGCTATATAAAAATAAGGATTTTTATCTTCTAGTAGTGTAGGAACAAGGTCTTCAGAGAATGGTATTTCTAATAACTCAATTAAAGTTTTAATCAAATGCGCTCTGTGTTCTTGCATAAAAAGACATGAATGCACAATATGTGAAAAAGGATCCAGCTTAGTCTTATCACTAACACTAGTTTGTACTCTCTGGGAGTAAGGTTGTCCTGACAATCTTTCTTGCACATCCCTTGAAGGTACAATATTCAATCCTGCATAAAAAAAGGATTGGCAATAACATACAATTGTTGATATTATGTGCCATCAACTCACCTCTGACTTATGATGACTCTCTGAATGAGAACTCTCCAAAATGTCTCGTCCACAACAGCCCTGCTCAACTCTTGTAAATTCGAGCTGTGGTTCATTTAGGGCAGGGGTGCCCACACTTTGTGGGCCGTGGGCCAGTCATGTAGTTCAGCAGGCCAGTCACGTGGTTCAGTGGGCCGGTCACATGGTTCCTTCCACCAGAAGCGGAAGTAAAACATGCCTTGCAGTCTGTTTTGCAACAGATATGTTTTGCAACAGGATGAGATAGATTTTAGACTGCCATTTTCTCTGCTTAAAAGAGCAATGAAAAGGAAACTATTTGAAGCAAAAAGAGCGGTATGCAATAAAGTTAACCAGTGAGTTTACTTGTGACAAAACACTCTGTTTTATATTAGTTTCAAAAAACACTCAAAAGTATATCACAAAAATGAACAATTCACTCTGAGATTTCCAAGAGTTCTTTCAACATAAACCTTTCTGTATAGTCCAAAGTATATCTCAAAAATGAGCAATTCACTCCAAGATTTTCAAAAGTTCTTTAAATTTTTTCAACATAAATCTTTCTATATAGTCCAAGTTCTTTCAACATACATCTTTCTATATAGTCCAAATCTTTCTATATAGTCCAAGTTCTTTCAAGTTCAAATATAAAACAGAGTGCTTTGTCACAAGTAAACTCACTGGTTAACTTTATTGCATATTGCTCTTTTTGCCTCAAATGGTTTCCTTTTCATTGCTCTTTTGGATCTTTCCTGTTTGGCCATTTTCTTGTTCGCTTGTGCAAATTTTCTCTGTTTAAACCAGGGGTACCCAAACTACAGGCACATTTTACTTCCACTACTAGGAGCAACAAGGGGAGTGTGGGCTGGCATTGGGGGGCAGATCTGGCCCTTGGGCCATAGTTTGGGCACCCCTGATTTAGAGAGTCAATCCATCTTGTATTTGGCCTTCCTCTTTTCCTGATGCCTTCTACCTTTTCCTGCATTATTGTCTTTTCTGATAAATTTTGCCTTCTTATGATGTGCTCAAAGTAGGACAGCCTCAATTTAATCATTTTTGCCTCCAGAGAAAGTTTGGGTTTGATTTGCCCTAGGACCCACTTGTTCATCTTTTGGAAAGTATAGGGTATCCGCAAAGCTCTCCTCCAGCACAATATTTCAAATAAGACTCCCCCACCCACCCCCACACTATTCACTTTCTTTGCTGTCCAGCTTTAGCACTCATACAGAATGATCCAGAATACAAGAGTGTGGGTGATCTTGATCTCCAGTGAACATATTCTTACACATGATGATCTTTTCTAATCCCTTCCTTGCTTCCTTGCTGCCTGTCCAAGTCTCAGTCTTCTTCTGATTTCTGGGTGTTGGTGCTCGTGAAGTCTGCGTGATCAGCCTCTCTATGGCAAAAGCCAAAGACCTTGATTACATGTGCTGACATTCTTTCAGGGATATATTGAAAACATAGTAAAGCATGCAGGGCATCTCTCTGAATGAACTCATAAAACATGCAGGAGAGTTTTCCCTCTTATGAACATGACCTATGGATCACCCATGCCAGATTCCCACATGTCTTCACCAACCTCCAACATCTGGGCTTCAGGCTCAATCTGGATTATAGTGAAAGTGAGTCTTGGTTTTCTTTTACCCATATTGTCCTGATATTTTCTATTCATATTTTTTCTGATACCTGGAACAATTCCACAGATAGTGCAAATGACCCATTTCACCTCCCATTAAAGCATTTATGGAGGATCCACCTCCTACTTCCTCTATGGCCACTTGATGATCACTAATTGGCACCATTAATCAAAGAGGAGGCGTTTTCCAGCAAGATATGGCAATTGGGATTTTGTACCTGATTTTGAGATTAAAGGTAAATGGACAAAGAGATGTCATGGAGCCTGCCTTGATATTCAATTGGCCTCGTTTGTTCCTGTAGGGTGGTACATAAATATAAGAAATAAATAAGTAAATAAATAAAGTCAAGTTTAGCCTCAGCATGACACTCTTATTGTCATCACTTTATCTCAAGACTGGTACCCTGCAGTTGGGGAAGCTGAATAAGAAAAGGCTGAGGACTTGAGCTGTAAAAAATGTAGTATTCAGATTTATTTTATTCATGACCATGCCTAATTTATCTTTTCAGAGTTTTTTTTAAAAGTGCTAAAAAGGGCAGAAATAAAAATCTAAAAGTTATAACCATACTTTACATATTTTATCCTTCTAATCGCTGAATCAACAGTAGAGTATGCCAGTATTGTTTATTTAAGGCATTTAAATCTCACTTTACTTTGATTATGATTCTAAAATATGCTGATGGCATTCCATCTAGACACTAACCTGCTTCAGTATAGTTATTGGTACCTCAAGGTACTCAGTATCTGTCTTAACTACGGTATTAGTATTCTAATGCCATAAACAGAGCTGACAATGGCTTGCTGAAAGCCACCTAGTGGAATCATGGAAGATACGAAATGTAATTGGTACTTTGCCAGACGTTTGGTTTTGAATGGAGTAAATCTTATTGGGAATAACAGGTTGAGAAATTATTAGAAAACGAGAGACTCAAGAACCTGTGGAGTTTTAAAATTCAAACAGATAGACATCTGACACACCTGGTATGACTGGTGTGAAAAGGAGAAGGCGTGGTTTATTGACTTTGCTATACCAGGAAATGCACACATTGAGGACACAACAGCTGGAGAAAATCACAAAATATCATGATTTGCAAATTGAAGTTGAACATATTTAGGGGGGGATTTGTTGTTATACCCATAATAATCAGAGACATTGGAGCAATACCTAAAAGACTTCCTAGATATTTGGAAATGTTGGATTTATTGGACTTGAATATCCTAACTTTACAAAAAACAACTTTACTAGGAACTGCTTATATACTTAGATGTTACCTTAACAGTTCTTAGGTCCTTGGTTAGGTCTTGAACTGTTAATTTTCTTGCCAGTCTTTGACTGTGTTTCTAATGGTAGATTTTTGTAATAACAATAATAACCTGTCAAGTCAGTTCTGACTTATGCTGACTCTTTCTAGGATTTTTTAAGATAATGAACATTCACAAGAGGTTCAACACTGCCTCTTTCTGAGAACACTCTGGGACAGAGTGCCCTGCCCAAGGCTACATAGACTGGCTTTTCTCATACAAGGCACAATGGGGAATGGAAAACACCTATATCACTGTGCTAGTACTATAAAAAGAAGCATCTGAATGCTACTACCTGTTGCCATGTGGTACAAAAGAAACTGTCTTCACATCCACCCTGTAGTCACCACAATACTACCATAAGGCACAACACAAACCAATATCCATGGAAGATTTCTCCTCTAGTGGCTAGTGGAAATACCCAGTTTGGTTTAGTTACTTTAGTGGGTAGAAAAGTGGACTAGGACTCAGGAGGGCTGGATCTGAATCGTTGCTTCACCATGGAAACTCACTGGGGGTGTAGACTCAATAAAATCACTCCTTAAATATCTCACTATTAAGATGCGGTTTTACCTGTTCCACATCCCCAGAGATTTTCCATGGCTGAGTGGGGATTTGAAGCCAGGCTTCCTGAGTCTTTCCACTACACCATGCCAGGTATCAAAAAAGCACTGTTAGGGTTGCTTTAAGTCAGTTCCAACTTGAAGGCACATAACAAGTGAAGCCACAAACTGTTATGCCTAAAAGTAACCAAAAAGTCACAGTGATGACACAAAAGGAAAGATAGGACTGCAGTTACCTAAAGTAATTATGTACCATTTGATCAATTCCAACATAGGGCAACCCTTTTGTTGTGTTGTGTTTGTTTGTTGTGTAAAGCAGTGCCTTTAACAATGTACCTTTGCCATGTGTTATCAATGTAACCTTTCTGTGTGCAACATTATAACCATCACCTGTATCAATATATGCCTAATAAGGGGACGCGAGCTAGTGACCACCAGAGGGGAGTAGCGAGCGTCCAGCTCTAATGGATCATAGCCACCTGGTTCAGCAGCGCGGGAAGATTCCCCGCGACCTCCTCACCTGGTCAAGAAGGGTGTGACCTCCTACGACGTCACGCAGGCAGCAACCAATAGTCTGTCAACGAAGTGGGGCGATGACCAAGAAAGGGCATTTAGTGAGCTGAAAAGCCTCCTGGCCCACTTCGACCCCAAACGCCCAGTAGTTCTGATCTGTGATGCATTGCCAGTGGGGGTGGGGGCAGTGCTGTGCCACGTGCTGGAGAACGGAAGGGAGGCCCCGATAGCATTTTACTCCAGGTCCCTGTCCCAAACAGAGAGAAACTACGCACAGACAGACAGGGAGGCATTAGCGATAGTCTCGGGGACGAAAAAAATTCACGATTTTCTGTATGGCCGCCCCTTCACCATTGTGACGGACCACAAGCCCCTGCTAGGCATTTTTACCGCGGATAAGCCCACCCCTCAAATCCTGTCCCCAAGGATGCTCAGGTGGGCCATTTTTCTCAACGCGTATCAGCACGCGTTGGTCTACCGGCCCGGGAAAGAGATCAGCCATGCGGACGCCCTATCTAGGTCTCCCCTTCCCCTAACGCCCAGCCAGGTGAGCATGGGGGAGCGGGACCATCAGGTTCTCATGATAGAGGTGCTGGATTCGCCCCCTGTAGTGCCCGCCGACATTGCCAAAGCGACAGAGAAAGACAAAACGTTAGCGACAGTAAGCTCCTGGCTACAGAAAGGGTGGCCCGCATCCTCCCCAGCGGAGGAGTTCGCTCCATTTTTCAGAAAAAAGCTAGAACTGTCCCTAGAGAGGGGGTGTCTCTTATGGGGGCAGCGGGTGGTGATTCCCACTTCCCTTCGGCCGCGGGTGCTCAAACTGCTTCACGTCAGCCACCCCGGCATCGTGCGATCCAAGGCGCTGGCCCGGAGTTACTTCTGGTGGCCCCAGCTAGACGCCGACATTGAGCACATGGTCGGCACTTGTGAAAGTTGCCAATGCTCCAGACTGGAGGAGGCCCGCCTTCCCCACAGGGAATGGGACGCGGCTAAGGGGCCGTGGTCCCGGGTGCACATTGATTTCGCGGGCCCGTTCAGAGGCACCCTGTTCCTCCTTGTAGTGGACGCTTTCTCCAAATGGTTGGAGGTTATCCCAGTCACGAGCACCTCCTCGGCCCAGACCATTAGACATTTGCGGAGGCTCTTTTCCACGTTCGGCATACCCGACACGTTAATTAGCGACAACGCTAGTTGTTTCACGTCCTCCGAGTTTAAGGCATTCATGGAGATTAACGCCGTTCGGCATATCACCTCCGCCCCGTTCCACCCGGCCACCAACGGCCAAGTAGAGCGCCTCGTCCGCACCACGAAGGACGCGTTGCGGCGCATGGGCCCAGGGGATTTGAACCTACAAGTGTGTCAGTTTCTGCTAGGGTACAGGGTGACCCTGTTGGCGTCAGGATACTCCCCCGCAGAGCTCTTAATGCGCAGGAAGCTGACCACCATCCTTACTAGGCTAGACCCCACAAGGGTAGAGGACAAAGGGAGAAACATTGGGCTAGAGGCTACGAAGATTTTCAGTGTAGGCGCCCCCGTGCATTGCAGGAATTACGCCAGCACGGGCCCAGCCTGGGTTCCGGGCGTAGTTGTAGAGCAGACCGGCCCCGTGTCGTACCGCGTAGAAACCAGCACAGGGCTCCTGTGGAGGCGGCACGCGGACCAGCTCCGACGCAGGGTCTCCGATGAGCAGGGCACTGATCAGGCAGGAAATAAGTCAGCGTTAGGGTTCTCCCCCACCCGTTCAGCCCAAGGGGGAGGAAAAGGGGACCGTGGGCCCCCACCAAGGGGGGAGGAGGATGTCCTCATAGATACCCTGGGGGATCTTTCTGAGGAGGAGGAACCCGACCCCATACATATCTCGCGGAAAGTCCCCACAAATGCGGGTACCCCTACCAAGTTAGATTTTGATTTCCAGAACTGGGGGGGGTTTCGGAGTGGTCCCCCACCCGTCCAAGCGAGAAGAGGGGTTTTTCCTTAGCCCCAACAACCCCCGGTCTCCCCACAATGGAGTTTTTCCCTTCCCCTAAGACCGCCAGACAGCGGCAAGCCACTAACGAGTCTCCCTCTCCCATTTCAGGACAAGGGACCAGGGAACAAAGAAGCAATAATGCCCCCGGGGGGGCAGCCCTCTTCACGGCCCAAACGCACATGCAACAAGCCATCTTGGCTGAGAGACTTCGTCTCATCCTAGGGGGGGAGGGATGTTGTGTTCTGTAAAGCAGTGCCTTTAACAATGTACCTTTGCCATGTGTTATCAATGTAACCTTTCTGTGTGCAACATTATAACCATCACCTGTATCAATATATGCCTAATAAGGGGACGCGAGCTAGTGACCACCAGAGGGCAGTAGCGAGCGTCCAGCTCTAATGGATCATAGCCACCTGGTTCAGCAGCGCGGGAAGATTCCCCGCGACCTCCTCACCTGGTCAAGAAGGGTGTGACCTCCTACGACGTCACGCAGGCAGCAACCAATAGTCTGTCAACGAGCCACATTCAAATGTATAGCCAGCTGCATATATTGAGCTACCCATCCGCCATTACCACATGTTCTTCCGGATCATCATGCAATAAACCTGTGTTAAGCCAACCCTTCGGCTGTGTTGTTGTCTTTGGTCCCTTACACTAAACTTTTCCAGGTACTTCCTAGGTGAAAGTACTCAGAAGTGGTTTACTATTTCCTTCTTCTGGTGTGTGTGTGTGTGCCCTGGGACTGTACAACTTGCCCATGATGTTACAGGCTGGCTCTTCAACAAGGCACAATAGTGAATCAAGCTCTTGGCTATAGCTTTGACGCCAGGTAATCCATCTCACTGAGCTAGCCAGCCTGCAACAATCAATTAATAATAACTTACTAATTATTCATGATTAGTTATATCCAAGCTCTGTGGATAACCCAGTTCACGTTGTTACTTACCAGGTTGTAGCTGTTAAACAGGAAAGAACTAGCCAGCATAGTTTCCTGTCATTCACCACATTCTGAAAATGCAAAAGTCCTGGTTTTGGCCTCTCTGTTAAGCCCAGCAGAGGTAAGCAAGAAATCAGCCACATCTCCAAGAACTATTAATAAACTGCTAGCAGGAAACCAACTACTGTCAGCTCTAACAGTCTAATCTCTCTTTCTCTCATTCTTTCGCTCTCTTTAAAATGCACCAGGCTGTTTTGAAAATCAGTTTCCCTACCACCACCTCAATTCCATTTTCTTATTATTATTATTTTCTCTGCCAGGCCTGCTCCCAGAACTCCTGGGATTAAAGCCTCTCTGCATATTACAGCCATGAAGCAATGGCCAGGTCAGGCAAGAGTCTCCACAGCTGAATTTGCTGTGCCAGATTTTTAGAAAGCTGGGGGGGGGGGCACCCAAACAAACTGAATCCCATTAAAGATGAAAATCCCCCCATTGTCTCAGGGCTGATCGCATCCTGCCTTGCAGAGCTTGGCTCCGGCTACCATACCAGAGCCTTAGCAACACAAAGCATAGCGGATGTATATTGAAGATCATCTTTGGCTAGGGTTTCTTTAGCCAAGAGAATTATAGCTGGTGGGGGAGGGGGGAGAAGAAGTGTGAATAATGACCTCAACTATTATCACTAATTGTACAGACATTAAAGGGGGACGCTTTGTCTGACTAGATAAGCCCATGGCATCGTTATTAAGCAAGCATTCAAACCCAGCTGAATCAAAGTATTATTGCCCCTTGTCTTCGGGAAGCATAACATGTTATTGGAGTGCCGCACACAGACACAAAATATGAATGGCTGTTTGAAACATAGCTGTGGCAATCCTCTGAGCACCTAGACCAGAGAGCTGGGCTGCTCAGTAGGTAATTGAAAGTGCACAGACACCCGCATTGCTACTAAGTAATGGCACTTTAATTTTATGTATTTATATTGGACCAATGTATCATCTTAGCATCAGAGACTCAGCGTGTTTAAAGCAGCTCCATCCCACCCTGCTGCTCTTTCTGATGAATGAATGCATCTATTTCAGAGAGAGCGCAAAGCACCTAGTAAGCCTTTGCAATAACACAGGACTGAAAGTGCTGCATCGGGTGGAGGGGAATTTCAATAATGAAAGTCATGCAGATCAGCTTTCTTTGCTTAGGTAAAGGTAAAGGTCTCTCTTGCTCGAAAACCATTCGTATCCAACTCTAGGGTTCAGTGCTCATCTCTCTTTATAGCCAAAGAGCCAGCGCTCTCTGCGTCTGCAGACATTTCCGTGGACATGTGTCAGGCATGACTAGACACCGGAGTACACGGAACACTATTTACCTTTCCCACCGAAGTGGTACCTATTTATCTACTTGCAATTTTCTTGCTTTCTAACTGCTAGATTGGCAGGAGCTGGGACAGAGACAGGAGCTCACTTCGTCATGCAGCACTCGGGTATGGAACTACTGACCTGCCAACCTTCGAGCCGTCACGTTCAGTGTCTTAACTGCTAAGCCACCGCAGCCCCTGATTTCCTTTGCTTACACAGACTAAACCTAAACACTAACTTTTAGACCCATTTCCAAAGATCCACACACAACCCACCCCTCATTTTATTGTTCTGATCATCTACTCACCAGCTGGACTCAAGATCAGTGCTTGGAAAATATTTCTTCTTGTGACTACAGTTTCCACAATTCCCAGCTGCTTAAGGGATTCAGGGAGCTATGGTGCAATAAATTATTTTTTCCAAGCTCTGCGAAGGATATAGGGCAAGAGGGACTGATAGCAATGTTGAGTAAAGACATCCATCTGCCTAGCTAATGGAGGGGCTGCACGCCTGGCTTGCTATATCTGAGTGGTAAGCCACGAGACATTGCATTAAAAGACTCATCCCATTTAATGTGTCCATTTGTTTTGGGGTGTTTTTTGAGGTTGCAGCCAGAGGGAATAAACTATGGCATACAGGGACCATATGGGGCACATGGGGGATATCTATAGTCCTTTCCCTCCAGGCTGTTCTCTTTATGAAAATCTCTTTGCCCTCAGCTATTCAATGTTTATGGCTTCCACTCCACAGCAAATGGCTGCTTTGGGAGAATATGTTAAAGGGCCTGAACAGTGGGAGTGGGAGTCAAAAAACTTCCCCAATGCCAGAGTCATGATGCTTTTATCCCATTTTATGGGTCTTAAAAACCAGCTATTAAATATGTTTTAGATTTAATGTAGTTTACATTTGACCATATCGCAGAATAAACTGATCTCACATCCGGAGTGCCTACTGAGGCCTAAAAATGTTCTGCTCTGTTACATAAAAACTTGAACCCTTAGGACAGGAGTTCTCAACCTTTTTAAGCCGGGTGCCGGATCATGCTCCCTCAGACAGCTTCAGGGGCCAGACGGCCATTTTTTCCCTCCTCCACCACCACAGGCACTTCCTGGTGTGGTGGAGGCAGTGGTGGGTCACATGAAATGGTGCCACAGGCCACATTCAGCCCATGGGCTGCAGGTTGTAAATCCCTGCTTTAGGATCTGACAATAGCATCCACAGTCTGTAATCTAGATCCTCCCTCCCAGTCCTCCCCTCCCCCGCAAGAAACAACCAGAGACTACATGCATGCTCAGCATATTATCCATTATTGGTCTATCTGACAGGTAACATCTCTCTTGTGTTTCAAGCAGGGATTCTTTCCTAGATGCTGTCTATTAGAGTGGACACTATTGGGCTCAGTTTACCAGTGATTGGACAATATAATGGTGTACAGTTTAAGACTGTTTCCAAGGTCCTATAGAAATACTGATTGTAACCTGAGAAATTTCGCTCATACCATTTTAATGTGGCACAGTTTGCTCTTCTCAGCCACTTGCTGTTGGAGCACGGAAGCCACGTGAGTGACAAATTTGGTTCAGAAGCTTGGAGAAAATTTTGGAAAGCAGATTTTTCTTTGTACATCACCATTTGAATAAATCATCAATGAGCCTTGAAGAGAAAAGCGGCTTTGGATCAAATGGGTCAAATGGGTGCCCCACAAGCCATGTGGAGAGGAGCATAGAAATACAGGCAGCTGCATAATCCTGACTCAGACTGTGGTCTCTATGATTCAGCAATGCCAGCTCTCCTCATCACCTGCTAAGAGCTGTGGCACCTACGTCACTAGAGATGCACATGGGAATGGGTGTGACAAAGAAGGTTCACTGAGGAGCAGTACCGCAGAGCACAGTTCCTGTTAACAAACTTGTATCAGCTCTCCATGCAATGGCTTTATCCTGGGCTGAGACTTCCAAATGCCTCAGAGGAACCAGCTGGGGCTCTATTTAGATGTACTATACCTGGTATGTTCATGCCAGAAACTCAACCCTCAGGGAACATGGGAAAAGGGACAGTGGGGGCTGGTACTATGCTTTTAGTAAAAGCAGCTACATAGCTGGAGCCTATGGACTTATCGTTGGGGGACTCTGCCACTGCTGGGAGGGAAGCCAGCTGGACCCATAAGGGGACAGTGTGGTCATCTGCCATCACCCTCAGGTTCCCTCTGAGCTTCACTGCAATCCCTAGATCTCCTCAGGAACAATATTTTGCTGCAAATAACCCTATTGTATTTGAGATTGTATTTGGTCCTGGGTTGGCAATTAAAAGCAATCAACTTCGAAAAGTCCTGCTCTTCACTTGTTTGGTCTGGACCAATCTAGCTGCCTGCATTTTTGGGCTCTCTTTCTGAATGAGGTTGGTTATAGGAATTCAATGATGCTTACCTGCACTTCCAGACTTACCAGTACATCACTGGCACCTGCCCAGCACGATGAAAGGCAATTCCCCCAATCAAAAGCTGTTTGCCACTAGGGTAGCCAAAAAGGCCTTTCAGCCTGCTGAGTGTCAAGCAAAGTTGCAGTGATTAACACAGCAATCGTAACAAATGACATTTTTATGCTTCTTGGCAGACTTCATGGTTCCATTACTGTCATGGTCCGTCTGGGATATTTGGTCCTCCTCCTCTTCTGACTATGCATGCAGAGAAAAGAGAGAACAGGCAAGCTAAAACAAAGGCTTGATGGCTTTCCAGGGTCATATATTGACTTTTCATCAAATATTTTAATGCTTTTGTTCCCCTGACAGACAACTAGAGGGAAGCCCCTGCCCCAGAAATACTCTTAACTCTAAATATTCAGCAATATGTTGGTGGAGTAATCAAGAGCTTGGCACCTATTTCCATTTATGGTAGAAATGTGAGGTGATCCAGGAAATATGGAATGAGATTTTATCTATGAAACTTGGTTGCTGTCCATAATTAGCATTGCTAACCAGTTTTGTTGATGCCCAACTGATATGGCCAAAAAAAGAGAAAAGAAATTAATTTAAAATTTGGTAACTGCAAGCAAGACTAATTGTAGCACAAAGTTGGAAAGTAAGATTTGCACTTCCACTAGTTGAATGGTATAAAGAAATTTGGGTTATAGCTATGAATGATGAATTGATGTGTGGGATTAAGAAAAAGGACTGTCGAAAGTGAATAGATTTGAAGATTTATGGGGAGATTTTATAGAATTTGTCCTATTGAAGAGGAAAGGTCAGATGCCAGCGCATGAAACAATGGCTTTTTGGAGAAAAGAGGTGTGGTAACTAAAGGAGACAAAATGAATAAAAATGAATAGAAATCTTCAAGGTCCCAAAGGCACACAATTTATATAATAATTTGCTATTATTTGTTTATTTTGTGTATATCAATTAATGTTTATGTAAAAAATAAAAAAAAATGTTCTTAACACACTACCTTTGTTATTAGGTAGCCAAAGAAAAGACTTGCATGAATATCAGCATTAATATAAATAATGTATTAGTACCAGTAAGTAGAATAGAGCTTCTGCTGCTGCTGTTCCTGCTTCTTCCAAAATGAAGAAATTCCTTTTGCCTGACCTAGAGTGAGAAAGATTAGCCGGCATAAGGTGGCTGTTGCCTGGGGTATGCCTGATTGTGGTTCAAAAAAACCACAATCATCAAGGAGGCTCTTTCTGTGTATCCCAGAACAGAGCTGAAACAGCTTGAGAAATAACCTTTCAGATTAAAAAAACAAATATTGTACTGGAAGGATTCAGAGATCTTTGAGGGCATACCATCAGTATGAATCTTGACCCTCTTAAAGTTTAAAGTGGCTTATGGTCAGTGGGGAGGAGCCAGTTCACACAGACACTCTTCTTTCCAAATGTTCTGGATCTGAAATTATTCTGAGGCTTTGTGTGTGGGGAATATGGCAGCTGCAACATGCACAACCCTGTAGTCTTAATGGCAGGCATCCATTTCCCAGATTTGCTGTTTTTTAAAAAAAGAAATCTTCAGAAACACCCTTTAGTGTTTGGGAATCAAGACAATGGAAACGGCTGTAAGCTAGCCTAGCACATCTTTATTGCATGGAGTACAGTACGAACATGTGGTAATGGTGGACAAACAGCTCCTTTTATGCGGTGGCTATACAATTGAATATGGCTCTTCGACAGGCATTGGCTAATGTCCAAGTGACGTCATCCTTGGTCACGCCTTTCTTGTCCAGGTGAGGTGAGCGCGGGAATCTTTCCCGCGCAGCTGAAGGCATTTGAGGAATGTGTACCATGTGAGCAGGGCGCTCGCTACTGCCCCCGGTGGCCACTAGCTCGCGTCCTCATACAGAAGGTTACAGTGTTACAATTAGAGATTGTTATATCCACTCATTCGTGTGGTTACAATTACATTCAATACACAACACACCCTCATCTTGAAAAACACAAAAATGGCCAACAAATCAGTCATAGTCTAAATATGTCTTCTCCCAGACATATTATGTGATTGTTAATTACTTCTGATACAGTCAAAGTAAAGGTTTCCCTTGCTTGAAAGCCATCCGTGTCTGACTCTGTGTGTCTATGTGCTCATTTTCCTTTACAGCTAAAGAGCCAGAGCTGTCTGCATCTGCAGACATTTCTGTTGTCATGTTGCAGGCATGACTAGACACCAAAGCACACAGAACACTGTTTCCTTTCCCACTGAAGCAGTACCCATTTATCTACTTGCAATTTCTTCCTTCAAAATGCTAGGTTGGCCGGAGCTGGGACAGAAAACAAACACTCACTCTGTTGTGCAGCACTTGAGTCTCAAACTGGTGTCCTGCCAACCTTCTGGTTGTCAAGTGCAGTGTTGTTGTGTTCTGTAAAGCTGTGCCTTTAACAATGTACCATTGCCATGTGTTAACAATGTAACCTTTCTGTGTGCAACATTATAACCATCAGCTGTATCAATGTAAACCTGATAAGGGGACGCGAGCTAGTGACCACCAGAGGGCAGTAGCGAGCGTCCAGCTCTCATGGCTCAGATTCACCTGGTTCAGCAGCGCGGGAAGATTCCCCGCGACCTCTTCACCTGGTCAAGAAGGGCGTGACCTTCTACGACATCACGCAGGCAGCAACCAATAGTCTGTCGACGAGCCACATTCAAATGTATAGCCAGCTGTATATATTGAGCTACTCATCCGCCATTACCACATGTTCCTCCGGATCATCATGCAATAAACCTGTGTTAAGCCAACCCTTCGGCTGTTTCATTGTCTTTGGTCCCTTACACTAAATTGGCGACGAAGGTGGGATATGGCAGCCCACGGGACCAAGACATGCGCTGGTTTCGAAATCAGGAAACTGGGCGACTGGGAGATCTTCGAGATGGACTTCCAGGCCGCACTGATCGAGTCCGAAGTCACGGAAGAGGCGAAGAAAAGGGCCATCTTCACCAGGATGCTCGGACAAGAAACTAAAAGGACCTTGGTGGACCTGATTGCACCGAGGAGGGTGAGCGAATTCAAGGCTAAAGAACTCATGCAGATGCTGCGTGAGGACGTCCGGCCCACCACGGCGATGTTTCCCGCTCGGAGTGCGTTCTGGAGGCGAGTCCAAGCGCCCGGGGAGACGGTCGCCGCATTCGTGGCGGCCCTGCGGCTGGCGGCCGGCCCGTGCAAATGGGAGAATGCCGAAATCACCCTCCGGGACTGTGTGCTGTGCGGCCTGAATGACGCCGAGACCCAGCGCACGTTAAGGAACCAAGAGCCGCCTCCCACGTTGCAGGAGGTCGTCAGAGCGGCCCAGGCCGCAGAAGCTACAAAGGCCGGGGTCCAAGAACTCCAGGACTGGCGGCCGACGTCGAGCAAGGCAGAGGCTCCGGTACAGGCGGCCCGGCGAACTTCGAGGTCGTCCACAGAGAGCAGCGACGACGAGGACGTCCGGAGGGTCCGGAAGGAGAGCCGGCGATGCGACGGCTGTGGAGCGACCCACGACCGCGTAAAGTGCCCCTTCCAGAAGGCCGAGTGCCACAACTGCGGCCGCCGCGGGCACATCGCCAAGGTGTGCAGGAAGAAGCGCGAAACCCGGAGGAGCTCCGCAGACCGTTCCGCGGGGCAAGACCGCCCAACGAGACCCAAGGATGGCGCCCAGGCCACGCGGAAGCAGGACGGCGTGGGCTGCATCTCCGACGGCAGCGAGGACGACGCCCCAGTGTTCAGCGTGTCTACAGGACACCCCCGCTACTTTGTTGAGGTACTGGTCCAAGGGGTTCCCATTAGGATGGAAATTGACTCGGGGTCCTCATATTCAATCATTTCCCAGAGAGAGTTTTTTGGAATTGCCCCCCACAAGCGACCCAAGCTCAAAGCATTGAGGTCCACACTACGGGACGTGCAAGGGAACAGTATTCCAGTGTTGGGGGTTGGAGAATTTCAGGTCAAATTCAAGGAGCACGCCGCGTCCCTTCCCCTAGTCGTGCTCAAAGGGGGAGATTGCAGCCTCCTCAGGACTCAATGGTTCCAGCCCCTGGGGTTGTTTATTGGGGGGATGCACGCCGTTGGGATGCACGCCGTTGGGACTGATCCAATTCAGGAGGTGAGCGAGGCGCACCCCGAAGTTTTCAAAAAAGGACTGGGGAAATTCAAGGGGCCCCCAGTGACTTTCGACCTGGACCCGGAGGTCCACCCAATTCGCCTTAAACCACGCAGGGTGCCGTTCGCACTTAAGGACAAGATAGAGGCGGAACTGGACAAGTTGGTGGGCCAGGGAATCCTTGTGCCTGTGCCATTCTGCGGAGTGGGAAACTCCAATTGTAACCGCACTAAAGGCCAATGGGGAGGTCCGCATATGCGCCGACTACAAGTGCACCATCAACAAGGCGATCCGCCCGAATGCATATCCGGTGCCGGTAGTCAGCCATCTGCTGGCCAGGTTACACGGGGGAAAGTGTTTCGCTAAGCTCGACTTAGCACAGGCCTACCAGCAGCTTACGGTGTCCCCTGCCGCAGCTGCTGCGCAGACCATAGTCACCCATAAGGAGGCGTTCCAGGTGACGCGCCTCCAGTTCGGCGTGAATTCGGCGCCCGGAATTTTCCAGTCACTCGTGGAACGCCTCCTGAAGGGACTGGAGGGGGTGTTGCCTTATTTTGATGACGTGTTAATAACGGGGGGGAGTCGGTTTGAATTGGCCAAGAGGTTGGGGAAGGTCCTGACAATATTCAAAAAGGCGGGGCTGAGACTGCGAAAGGACAAATGCGTCTTCTTCGCAACCGAGGTTGAGTTCCTAGGGTTTTGTGTGACTCCTGAGGGAATCAAACCATCCAAGTCCAAGGTGGCAGCCATTAAGAAAGCCCCCCGCCCCACCTCCAAGCCCGAGCTGCAGTCGTTCCTAGGGCTGCTCAACTTTTACCACTCCTTCCTCCCCCGGAAGGCAGCGGTGGCTGAACCGCTACACAAACTGCTAAAGAAAGAGCAGGCATGGAAGTGGGGCGATGACCAAGAAAGGGCATTTCGTGAGCTAAAAAGCCTCATGGCGTCCGACGCCATACTGACCCACTTCAACCCCAAACGCCCAGTAGTTCTGACCTGTGATGCATCTCCAGTGGGGGTGGGGGCGGTGCTGTGCCACGTGTTGGAAAACGGAAGGGAGGCCCCGATAGCATTTTACTCCAGGTCCCTGTCCCAAGCGGAAAGAAACGACGCACAGACAGACAGGGAGGCACTAGCAATAGTCGCGGGGACAAAAAAATTTCACGATTTTCTGTACGGCCGCCCCTTCACCATTGTAACGGACCACAAGCCCCTGCTAGGCATCTTTACCGCAGATAAGCCCACCCCACAGATCCTGTCCCCGAGGATGCTCAGGTGGGCCATTTTTCTCAACGCGTATCAGCACGCGTTGGTCTACCGGCCCGGAAAAGAGATCAGCCATGCGGACGCTCTATCTAGGTCTCCCCTTCCCCTAACGCGCAGCCAGGTGAGCAAGGGGGAGCGGGACCATCAGGTTCTCATGATAGAGGTGCTGGATTCGCCCCCCGTAGTGCCCGCCGACATTGCCAAAGCGACAGAGAAGGACAAGACGTTAGCGGCAGTTAGCTCCTGGGTGCAGAAAGGGTGGCCGGCGTCCTCCCCAGCGGAGGAGTTCGCTCTATTTTTCAGAAAAAAGCTAGAACTGTCCCTAGAGAGGGGGTGCCTCTTGTGGGGGCAGCGGGTGGTGATTCCCACTTCCCTTCGGCCGCGGGTGCTCAAACTGCTGCACGTCAGCCACCCCGGTATCGTGCGATCCAAGGCGCTGGCCCGGAGTTACTTCTGGTGGCCCCAGCTGGACGCCGACATCGAGCACATGGTCGGCACTTGTGATAGTTGCCAATGCTCCAGACCAGAGGAGGCCCGCCTTCCCCACAGGGAATGGGACGCGGCTAAGGGGCCGTGGTCCCGGGTGCACATTGATTTCGCGGGCCCGTTCAGAGGAACCCTGTTCCTTCTTGTAGTGGACGCTTTCTCCAAATGGTTGGAGGTTATCCCAGTCACGAGCACCTCCTCGGCCCAGACCATTAGGCATTTGCGGAGGCTCTTTTCCACGTTCGGCATACCCGACACGTTAATTAGCGACAACGCTAGTTGTTTCACGTCCTCCGAGTTTAGGGCATTCATGGAGATCAACGCCGTTCGGCATATCACCTCCGCCCTGTTTCACCCGGCCACCAATGGCCAAGTAGAGCGCCTCGTCCGCACCACGAAGGACGCGTTGCGGCGCATGGGCCCAGGGGATCTGAACCTACAAGTGTGTCAGTTTCTGCTAGGGTACAGGGTGACCCCATTGGTGTCAGGATACTCCCCCGCAGAGCTCTTAATGCGCAGGAAGCTGACCACCATCCTTACTAGGCTAGACCCCACGAGGGTAGAGGACAAAGGAAGGAACATCGGGCTAGAGGCTACAAAGAGTTTCAGTGTAGGCGCCCCCGTGCATTGCAGGAATTACGCCAGCACGGGCCCAGCCTGGGTACCGGGCGTAGTTGTGGAGCAAACCGGCCCCGTGTCGTACCGCGTGGAAACCAGCACAGGGCTCCTGTGGAGGCGGCACGCGGACCAGCTCCGACGCAGGGTCTCCGATGAGCAGGGCACGGATCAAGCAGGGAATAAGTCAGCGTTAGGGTTCTTCCCCACCCGTTCAGCCCAAGGGGGAGGAAAAGGGGACCGCGGGCCCCCACCAAGGGGGGAGGAGGATGTTCTCGTAGATATCCTAGGGGATCTTTCTGAGGGGGGGGAGGAACCCGACCGCATACATATCTCGCCGAATGTCCCCACAAATGCGGATGCCCCTACTAAGTTAGATTTTGATTTTCAGAACCGGGGGGGGGTTTTCGGAGTGGTCCCCCACCCGTCCAAGCGAGAAGAGGGGTTTTTCGTTAGCCCCGACGGCCCCCGGTCTGCCCACAATGGAGTTTTTCCCTTCCCCTAAGGCCGCCAGACAGCGGCAAGCCACTAACAAGTCTCCCTCTCCCATTTCAGGACAAGGGACCAGGGAACAAAGAAGCAATAACGCCCCGGGGGGGGCAGCCCTCTTCACGGCCCAAACGCACATGCAACAAGCCATCTTGGCTGAGAGACTTCGTCTCATCCTAGGAGGGAGGGATGTTGTGTTCTGTAAAGCTGTGCCTTTAACAATGTACCATTGCCATGTGTTAACAATGTAACCTTTCTGTGTGCAACATTATAACCATCAGCTGTATCAATGTAAACCTGATAAGGGGACGCGAGCTAGTGACCACCAGAGGGCAGTAGCGAGCGTCCAGCTCTCATGGCTCAGATTCACCTGGTTCAGCAGCGCGGGAAGATTCCCCGCGACCTCTTCACCTGGTCAAGAAGGGCGTGACCTTCTACGACGTCACACAGGCAGCAACCAATAGTCTGTCGACGAGCCACATTCAAATGTATAGCCAGCTGTATATATTGAGCTACTCATCCACCATTACCACATGTTCCTCCGGATCATCATGCAATAAACCTGTGTTAAGCCAACCCTTCGGCTGTTTCATTGTCTTTGGTCCCTTACACTAAAAGTGTCTTAACCACTAAGTCACCAAAGCCCCTTCTAATATACAGCAACACTAACAGAGTATTTGAAATTGGTGCAATTTCAAGCAGTGGTTTACTACTCACTGAGTTTCCATGGCCAAGCATAGATTTGACCCTAGGGCCAATCAGCTCTCTTCCACTGCACCACTTTGACGATGGGAAGGATGAGGCAGCAGCCAGCATTCGGGCTAACACAATTTTATTTCAGGGTTCCTAACATGCTTAACAGGGACGCAATGGCACCTTATATATCCTTAAAACCTGATACATTTTGGTAGGGTACAACTGGATAGGGTGAGGAGAAATGGGGTGAGCAATAATAGATACATTCTCCCACTTCTCATTTCAAACTGGCGCGAACCAATTCTCGCGATACTGCAATGTCATGAAGAAGCCTTTAAAATGACAGGGCAGCCATTTTAAATACATTAACAATACAGTGATAATTTATACATACACAACAACCACCCTGTTACCTTTCCCACCAAATGAAAGACATTTTATTTATTTATTTATTTATGGTTCAAATTTCTATGCCACCCAATCAGGCGAACCCATACCTGTTAACCTTCCCGATTTAGCCGGGATTACCCCGTAAATTGACGTCAATTGACGTCATAACCCGGCCCCCGCTGCCAAAACCCCGTAATTTGGCAGCGGGGGAAACGCTTTCTGCGCATGCGTGGAAGGGTTTTACCCCTTCCACGCATGCGCGGAAGTGCTACATCGCTTGGGTAAGGGCTGCACAAGCGGCATAGCGCTTCCGTGCATGCGTGGAAAGGGTAAAACCTTTCCACGCATGTGTGGAACGTGACCTGCGCACAAGCGATGTGGACAGGTCCCATTTTTCCGGAGCCGTGGGTTGACAGGTATGGGCGAACCCGACTCAGGGCGGCTCACAACAAAATTAAAACATACATATTAAAAACAATTAAAACCCCAACATACCCACCCACCTATTAAAACTAACCACATTAAAACTGCCCGCATTAAAAATATGGGGGCTTCATTTTATAAGCTAGTAGGCGGGGCCTACTCTTCCATCTGAGCCGCACACCTGTCCCGCCAACCAGGTTTTTAATTCTCTTCTGAAAGGCAGCAGCTCCGTCTGCTCCCGCAACTATACTGGCAGGAGGTTCCACAAGGCTGGTGCGGACACAGAAAAGGCCCTCCTTCGTGTGCCAGAGAGGTGAGCCCCTCTGGCAGATGAAACAATTAGAGAGCCCCTCCGGTCCGCTCTGGTTGGATGGACAGATACTCTTGGGCCATGCGTTGTCTTGGGTATCCTGGCCCACTACCATGTAGGGCTTTAAAGGTCAAAACCAGCACCTTGAATTGCACCCGGAGACAAACTGCTAACCAGTGCAGCTCCTGAAGCAATGGTGAGGCACGAGCACAGCGCCCACATCCCATCACCACCCGGGCTGCTGCATTCTGCACCAGCTGTAGCCTCCAAATGGTTGTCAAGGGCAGCCCCATGTAGAGCGCATTGCAATAATCTAGCCTGGAGGTCACCAGAGCATGTGTGACCATGAGCAGGGAGTCCCGGTCCAGGAGCGAACGCAACTGTCGGATGACGCGAAGCTGTGTGAAAGCCCTCCTGGCCACCCCTGCCACCTGATCTACAAGTAGCAGTCCCAAATCCAGGAGGACCCCGAAATTGCGTACTGGGTCTGTCTGGGGCAAGCAGCCTAGCCCAGTGTCCTGGGATGTCCAAAAGCAAGATCAGATTGAGCCCTACCCCCAAAATACTCCTGAGTGTATCCATAAGTTAAATGGGAAAACAATTCTAAAGAGAGACAGACAGACAGACACACACACACACACAGGGCCGCCATCAGAAATTTCTGGGCTCCATACTGAGCAATCTTATTGGACCACACACACAGTAATGTCACAGTTATGGCCGGCGGCGGCAGGGCCCCTGTCAGCTCTGGGCCCTATACGGCAGTACTGGTAGTACTGCCCTGATGGCGGTCCTGTACACACACACACACACACACACACACACACACACAAGGGGGCCTTGCCACATGCAAACTCCCCGCATGCATGCTAGCTTTTGCTGCTCTGCCTCTCAAAGAAGTGATTCTCAGTAATAGAGACAGGAAATACTTGTTTTGGGAATTACAGCTCCCACCATGGCCATCGTGATTTAAAACCAATGGAGCAGGCAAAAGAGTTGTAAAAATGTTGATCCAATGGTGAAGAGAACCATGCGTTCTGCATGAGGAACTTGTTGCAACTCTAATTACTACATAATCATGAGCTACAAGAGGGTGATGAGCCTTGTTACACTATATCAGCATTAAGCTAAAATGGCAGGGAAAGTTCGTAAGTGTTGGCATTCTGACACATTAGCCACGAAACCATTGCGGATCTTCGTTTGGGATAAAATTAAAATATACGTGGGAAAGGAGGAATGAGAGAGAAAAACCATTTGGCTGCTTTGGCACATTATGCTTTGCAAACCAAAATCTTTTTTCCCCCAGGTAAGGGCAGAGGAATTGCTATCTTACAGATGGCAGCCCCCTAATTCTACAGCAATTATAGCTTCTCCGTAGCCAAGACTGTAACCATTCTGTCTTCCCTACTGTGCTCTGTGCCCATTTAGTCAGGAATGGAGAGGCAATGAACAGATTGTTAATATCACGAGCGTGCCCAGGGGGACAGAGTTGTGCACCAACCACCATCTAAAAGAGTTTCTGACTGTCAAGGGGGGGAAATCGGTATGAACAAACATTGGCGCAGATTAGCAAATATTTGTTACTAATGCTTTTGCTTCCCAGCAAAATGCAAATCATGAAGGGAGGGAGAGCACACACATACTAACGGGAATTGAATTGTGCTGTAAACTAGGGAAGGGCATGGGTTTAGATGCAGAGTTCCTATTTCAGTGGGCACAGAAGGAGACAACATGCTGCAGCAACTTTCATAGTTATGTTTAATGGGCTCTTATTGGACAGCTTTGAGAATAAATAACAAAAAATTCTTAAATATTTCTCATTTTGAACTTTGTAATAAATTATTGCCATGGAAAAGGGTGTCATGACTTTGTTCTTTTGCCATGTACATTTAGAATAGATATCTATATGGTTCCATGAAATTACCGTATTTTCCGGCGTATAAGATGACTGGGCGTATAAGACGACCCCCAACTTTTCCAGTTAAAATATAGAGTTTGGAATATACTTGCAGTATAAGACCACCTCTCTTCCAATGCACACCAAATAAAAATTAACCCACACTCAACCCAAAGACGTGCAGCCCTCCGAGTCGAATGGTCAGGTTCTGGTGGAGAGCCAATCCACGCTCATGTTCTCCTCCTCAAGGTACAGGAAGATGTGTGCAGCTTGCTTCCCCTTGCTTCATACTCCCTGCACAGAGCAGGGACTCAGCCACGGCACCCCCCACCATATGCACCGGACATATGAAGCAAGGGGAAACAAGCTGCAGTTAAGTACCTGTCCTATAAGACGACCCCCGACTTTGGCACAGATTTTTCAGGGTTAAAAAGTAGTCTTATATGCCAGAAAATACAGTATATAATATCGTAAGGTAAAGTAAAGGTTTCCCTTGCTCGAAAGCCAGTCGTATCCGACTCTAGGGTTCAGTGCTCATCTCTGTTTCAAAGCCGAAGAGCCAGCGTTGTCTGCTTCTTCAGACATTTCCGTGGCCATGTGGCAGGCATGACTAGACACCGGAGTGCTGTTACCTTCCCACCAAAGTGGTCCCTATTTATCTACTTGCAATTTCTTGCTTTCGAACTGCTAACTTGGCAGGAGCTGGGACAAAGAAGGGAGCTCATTCCATCCTGCAGTACTCAGGAATTGAACTACTGACCTTCTGCCTCCCAGTCTGCGTCTTAGCCACTTGAGCCACTGTAGTCCCATATGGTTCCATGAAATTATATAATATAGCTAGATCAAAATCCAGACAAAACATGTCATATGCATACAGAACTGGTAGGCAGACCAGATACAAGGGTGCTCTTAAGAAACAATCACAGTTGGCATACTAATGGTGTGCCTTCTCCAAACCCCCATGGCTAGCCTTCATCCAGGGGAACTATGGAAATGGGACAGCATTCTCTAGTATGGGTTTTCTTAACCAATGGCAGTGACAATATCTGGAGTCACACCCAGTCAGATAAAAGAGGGAGTGAAGGAGAGAAAGGGAAAGAGAGAGAACTATAGTTTGCTTTCTTTCTTTGGTCATCTGTCTTGTGTATCAGTTGAGGAGTCACCATTTCTGTTGAACGAACACACCTACTTGAGAACATCCTCCCTCCTTGTTCTTTATTTTGTTTATTGGACTATATGTCTTAAAATTCCACAGTCATTATTGGTATTCCAAAATATTATCATTCTCCATTTCTACCTGGAGGCATTTGAAATGTGTGACTCTTCCACCAAGCCTGGCCTCATACAAACATAGAGTCAAACTAGGTGAGATGTTTATCTTACAAACAAAATGTGATAAACTGGTATTCTCTTCATTGATGTAATGCAACATTTGCCAGAAGCTTAAATGACTTAAATGAGGCTATTGTGCTTTGGGCATATCGTAAGGAGACAATATTTAATGGAAAAGACAATATGTTTGGAAAAACTGAAGGCAACAGAAAAAGAGAAAATTGAACATGAGACAGATTGAGAAATGCATGGTTTTCTGTTTGGAAGACCTGCATGAGGCTGATAATTACATGGTCCTTTGGAGGTCATGATTTTATAGGATTGCCATGAGTCAGAAGTGACTGGATGGTGGATAAAAGCAACAATTACAAGAGAAACTCTTTTGACACAGCCTAATAATGGCTCATGCTCCATTCCCCCACACCTTCATGCCATCCAGCCCTGATTGACAGACACTGTCTCCAGGTTATTGTCCCACTGTCAGCCTGGCTCTCACCGTATGCTTCACACATTCCACCTTCTGGGTTCATTATCACAGCAGAAATACAATGAGGTGGAAATCAAAGAGGCCATTTACCCACTGAGAAATTTATTGTGACTCTTGTTCAATCTCTGCTTACCCAAGGGGGTAAGCAGAGATTGAACAAGAGTCACAAGGAATTTCTCAGTGGGTAAATGGCCTCTTTGATTTCCATCTCATTGTATCAACTTCTGCTGTGATAATGAACCCAGAAGGTGGAACGTGTGAAGCATAGGGTGAGAGCCAGGCTGACAGTGGGACAGAGGTCCCTGCCATGGTAGGTTGGAGACAGTAGTCACTCAACAGGATTTCTCATGTAGACAGGTTGTAGGGCAGGGGAAAGAAGGAATAGTGAAATATGTGTAGGTGTCTACAGTGCTGGAAACAGTAGTCAATCAGCTCGATAGAGATGGAGTTTCAAATCAAGCCTGGGAGACATGCAAAGTACCATTCAGAGGCAAACTACATGTTATAGACAACTCATTAGAAAAGGTAACTCTTAATTTATTTAGGAATATAAGGAATTTTAAAGGTGGTCTTTATATAAGTGCACTGGAAGGATAATGACTTGAAGACCAACATGGGTCAGTTCAGAACATAAAATTGGAGGGTTTTTTTTTTACCTCTTTCAGTTTTTGCAGGTAAACTTACTGTTTTTCTGATTGGTGCTCAAGAACTAAACATGGGTTTCATCAGCAAACCTGCTTAAATCACATCTGCGAATAACAATGTGATTTTGCACATTGTGCAGTGTTGTATGTAACCTGCAGATTGACCCTCGCACACTAGGAAAGCCTGAGCGTGTCTTTCTTTCATCGTCTTACATAGTGAGGGGATTCTGGAGAATTGTAGCCCCCAGAAGAAGCCTTTCTAAATTTTGGTTTGTGGGGTAACAAAATAAACATTATGTACAGTAAAATTCTGGGTTACAATGGAGGTCCGTTCCAACAGCTTCCGTTGTAACCCGAAAAAATTGTAAACTAAAACATCCATAGGGATGCATTGAAAAATAAAAAAAATGTTCCTGAATTCATTCACTATAAACCGAAAAATATATATTAAAAATTTGTAAACTGGGATGACATTTCCATAGGATTTGTCATTGTAAACCGCAGCAAACTTAAACCGAGGCGGTTGTATCCTGGGGTTTTACTGTATATAGTATATAGTACCAAGTTCTTGAAAAGAATGATGGGAAAGCAATAAATCCATTCTGAGTCTCTCTCTGCATGTGGTGCAACGTGTGTGGATTCAAACTGCATTGAAAAGGGAGAAAAACATAATGTAAGAAGAGATCTGCCCCTTTTCTTCCAATAAGTATTTCTACCAACAATGATCTGTAGCTTTTCTCTGGCGATGCTTGGAATGACAGCCACATCAGCCTGCATTAACTAGCAGTGAGTCTATTTACTTGAAAGACAGATCAATTGAAGCATTCTTTTTCCAGGAAACATGTTTAGGGCTGTGGTTTAAATGGAGTGCAAAGGAAAATAACGTGTATATTTTGGATTTGGATAATAATAAATGGATGCAAAAGTGGTACAAATGGCTCATGCAAATGACCCACTGTTGTGTTCTGTAAAGCTGTGCCTTTAACAATGTACCTAGCCATGTGGTAACAATGTAACCTTTCTGTGTGCAACACTATAACCTTCAGCTGTATCAATGTAAACCTGATAAGGGGACGCGAGCTAGTGACCACTAGATGGCAATAGCGAGCGTCCAGCTCTCATGGCTCAGATTCACCTGGATCAGCAGCGCGGGAAGATTCCCGCCACCTCTTCACCTGGACAAGAAGGGTGTGACCTTCTACGACATCACGCAGGCAGCAACCAATAGTCTGTCAACGAGCCACATTCAAATGTATAGCCAGCTGTATATATTGAGCTACCCATCCGCCATTACCACATGTTCCTCCGGATCATCATGCAATAAACCTGTGTTAAGCCAACCCTTCGGCTGTTTCATTGTCTTTGGTCCCTTACACTAAATTGGCGACGAAGGTGGGATTATGGCAGCCCACGGGACCAAGACATGCGCCGGTTTCGAAATCAGGAAACCGGGCGACTGGGAGATCTTCGAAATGGACTTCCAGGCAGCACTGATTGAGTCCAAAGTCACGGAAGAGGCAAAGAAAAGGGCCATCTTCACCAGGATGCTCGGACAAGAAACCAAAAGGACCTTGGTGGACTTGATCGCACCGAGGAGGGTGAGCGAATTCAAGGCCAAGGAACTCATGCAGATGCTGCGTGAGCACGTCCGGCCCGCCACGGCGATGTTTCCCGCTCGGAGTGCGTTCTGGAGGCGAGTCCAAGCGCCCGGGGAGACGGTCACCGCATTCGTGGCGGCCCTGCGGCTGGCGGCCGGCCCGTGCAAATGGGAGAATGTCGAAATCACCCTCCGGGACTGTGTGCTGTGCGGCCTGAACGACGCCAAAACCCAGCGCACATTAATGAACCAAGAGCCGCCTCCCACGTTGCAGGAGGTCATCAGAGCGGCACAGGCCGTGGAAGCTACAAAGGCTGGGGTACAAGAACTCCAGGACTGGCGGCCGAGGTCGAGCAAGGCAGAGACTCCGGTGCATGCAGCCCGGCGAGCTTCGAGGTCGTCCGCGGAGAGCAGCGACGACGAGGACGTCCGGAGGGTCCGGAAAGAGAGCCGGCGGTGCGACGGCCGTGGAGCGGCCCACGACCGCGTAAAATGCCCGTTTCGGAAGGCCGAGTGTCACAACTGCAGCCGCCGCGGGCACATCGCCAAGGTGTGCAGGAAGAGGCGTGAGACCCGGAGAAGCTCGGCAGACCGTTCCGCGGGACAAGACCACTCAACGAGACCCAAGGACGGCGCTCAGGCCACACGGAAGCAGGACTGCATGGGCCGCATCTCCGACGGCAGCGAGGACGACGTCCCAGTATTCAGCGTGTCCGCAGGACACCCCCGTTACTTTGTTGAGGTACTAGTTCAAGGGGTTCCCATTAGAATGGAAATTGACTCGGGGTCCTCATATTCAATCATTTCCCAGAGGGAGTTTTTGAGAATTGCCCCCCACAGGCGACCCAAGCTCAAAGCGTTGAGGTCCACACTACGGGACGTGCAAGGGAACAGCATTCCAGTGTTGGGGGTTGGAGAATTTCAGGTTAAATTCAAGAAGCACGCCGCGTCTCTCCCTCTAGTCGTGCTTAAAGGGGGAGATTGCAGCCTCCTCGGGACTCAATGGTTTCAGCCCCTGGGTTTGTTTATTGGGGGGGTGCACGCCGTTGGGATGCACGCCGTTGGGACTGACCCGATTCAGGAGGTGTGCGAGGCGCACCCCGAAGTTTTCAAAAAAGGACTGGGGAAATTCAAGGGGCCCCCAGTGACATTCGACCTAGACCCGGAGGTCCGCCCAATTCGACTCAAACCACGCCGGGTGCCGTTCGCACTCAAGGACAAGATAGAGGCGGAACTGGACAAATTGGTGGGCCAGGGAATCCTTGTGCCTGTTGATTCTGCGGAGTGGGAAACTCCAATTGTAACCACACTAAAGGCCAATGGGGAGGTCCGCATATGCGCCGATTACAAGTGCACCATCAACAAGGCGATCCGCCCGAATGCGTATCCGGTGCCGGTAGTCAGCCATCTGCTGGCCAGGTTACACGGGGGAAAGTGTTTCGCTAAGCTCGACTTAGCACAGGCCTACCAGCAGCTTACGGTGTCCCCTGCCGCAGCTGCTGTGCAGACCATAGTCACCCATAAGGGGGCGTTCCAGGTGACGCGCCTTCAGTTCGGCGTAAATTCGGCGCCTTGAATTTTCCAGTCACTCGTGGAACGCCTCCTGAAGGGGCTAGAGGGGGTGTTGCCTTATTTTGATGACGTGTTAATAACGGGGGGGGAGTCGGGTCGAATTGGCCAAGAGGTTGGGGAAGGTCCTGACAATATTCGAAAAAGCGGGGTTGAGACTGCGAAAGGACAAATGCGTCTTCTTCGCGACCGAGGTTGAGTTCCTAGGGTTTTGTGTGACTCCTGAGGGGATAAAACCATCCAAATCCAAGGTGGCCGCCATTAAGAAAGCCCCCCGCCCCACCTCCAAGCCCGAGCTGCAGTCGTTCCTAGGGCTGCTCAACTTTTACCACTCCTTCCTCCCCCGGAAGGCAGCAGTGGCTGAACCGCTACACAAACTGCTAAAAAAAGACCAGACATGGAAGTGGGGTGATGACCAAGAAAGGGCATTTAGTGAACTTAAAAGTCTCCTAGCGTCTGATGCCATACTGACCCATTTCAACCCCAAACGCCTGGTAGTCCTGACCTGTGATGCATCCCCGGTGGGGGTGGGGGCGGTGCTGTGCCACGTGCTGGAAGACGGAAGGGAGGCCCCGATAGCATTCTACTCCAGGTCCCTGTCCCAAGCGGAGAGAAATTACGCACAGACGGACAGGGAGGCACTAGCGATAGTTGCGGGGACGAAAAAATTTCACGATTTTCTGTATGGCCGCCCCTTCACCATTGTAACGGACCACAAACCCCTGCTAGGCATTTTTACCGCAGATAAGCCCACGCCACAGATCCTGTCCCCAAGGATGCTCAGGTGGGCTATTTTTCTCAACGCGTACCAGCACGCGTTGGTCTACCGGCCCGGGAAAGAGATCAGCCATGCGGACGCTCTATCAAGTCCTCCCCTCCCCCTGACGCCCAGCCAGGTGAGCAAGGGGGAGTGAGACCATCAGGTTCTTATGATACAGGTGCTGGATTCGCCCCCCGTAGTGCCCGCCGACATTGCCAAAGCGACAGGGAAGGACAAGACGTTAGCGGCAGTTAGCTCCTGGGTGCAGAAAGGGTGGCCGGCGTCCTCCCCAGCGGAGGAGTTCGCCCCATTTTTCAGGAAAAAGTTAGAGCTGTCCCTAGAGAGGGGGTGCCTCTTGTGGGGGCAGCGGGTGGTGATTCCCACTTCCCTTCGGCCGCGGGTGCTCAAACTGCTGCACGTCAGCCACCCCGGCATCGTGCGATCCAAAGCGCTGGCCCGGAGCTACTTCTGGTGGCCCCAGTTGGACGCCGACATCGAGCACATGGTCAGCACTTGTGAAAGTTGCCAATGCTCCAGACCGGAGGAGGCCCGCCTTCCCCACAGGGAGTGGGACGCGGCTAAGGGGCCCTGGTCCCGGGTGCACATTGATTTCGCGGGCCCGTTCAGAGGCACACTGTTTCTTCTTGTCGTGGACGCCTTCTCCAAGTGGTTGGAGGTTATCCCAGTCACGAGCACCTCTTCGGCCCAGACCATTAAGCATTTGCGGAGGCTCTTTTCCACGTTCGGCATACCCGACACATTAATTAGCGACAACGCTAGTTGTTTCTCGTCCTCCGAGTTTAGGGCATTCATGGAGATTAACGCCGTTCGGCATATAACCTCCGCCCCATTTCACCCAGCCACCAATGGTCAAGTGGAGCGCCTCGTCCGCACCACGAAGGACGCGTTGCGGCGCATGGGCCCCGGGGATCTGAACCTACAAGTGTGTCAGTTTCTGCTAGGGTACAGGGTGACCCCGTTGGCGTCAGGATACTCCCCCGCAGAGCTCTTAATGCGTAGGAAACTGACCACCATCCTTACTAGGCTAGACCCCACGAGGGTAGAAGACAAGGGAAGGAACATTGGGCTAGAGGCCACAAAGAGCTTCAGTGTAGGCGCCCCCGTGCATTGCAGGAATTACGCCAGCACGGGCCCAGCCTGGGTACCGGGCGTAGTTGTGGAACAAACCGGCCCCGTGTCGTACCGCGTGGAAACCAGCACAGGGCTACTGTGGAGGCGGCACGCGGACCAGCTCCGACGCAGGGTCCCCGATGAGCAGGGCGCAGACCAAACAGAGAAAAAATCAGCGTTAGGGTTCTCCCCCACCCGTTCAGCCCAAGGGGGAGGAAAAGGGGGCCGCGGGTCCCCACCAAGGGGGGAGGTGGAAAGGGGGGATGTTCCCATAGATATCCTGGGGGATTTTTCTGAGGAGGAGGAACCCGACCCCATACATATCTCGCGGAATTCCCCCACAAATGCGGATACCCCAACTGAGTTAGAATTTGATTTTCAGAACCGGGGGAGTTTTTCAGAGTGGTCCCCCACCCGTCCAAGCGAGAAGAGGGGTTTTTCGTTAGCCCCGATCGCCCCCGGTCTGCCCACAATGGAGTTTTTCCCTTCCCCTAAGGCCGCCAAACCGCGGCAAGCCACTAACGAGTCTCCCTCTCCCGTTACAGGACAAGGGACCAGGGAACAAAGAAGCAGTAGCGCCCCCGGGGGGGGTCAGCCCTCATCACGGCCCAAACGCACGTGCAATAAACCATCTTGGCTGAGAGACTTCGTCTCATCCTAGGGGGGAGGGATGTTGTGTTCTGTAAAGCTGTGCCTTTAACAATGTACCTAGCCATGTGGTAACAATGTAACCTTTCTGTGTGCAACACTATAACCTTCAGCTGTATCAATGTAAACCTGATAAGGGGACACAAGCTAGTGACCACTAGATGGCAATAGCGAGCGTCCAGCTCTCATGGCTCAGATTCACCTGGATCAGCAGCGCGGGAAGATTCCCGCCACCTCTTCACCTGGACAAGAAGGGCGTGACCTTCTACGACGTCACGCAGGCAGCAACCAATAGTCTGTCAACGAGCCACATTCAAATGTATAGCCAGCTGTATATATTGAGCTACCCATCCGCCATTACCACATGTTCCTCCGGATCATCATGCAATAAACCTGTGTTAAGCCAACCCTTCGGCTGTTTCATTGTCTTTGGTCCCTTACACTAAACCCACCTTGCTTCCATTGTTAGACAAACGAATCCGCTTACACATGGGACTTTGAAAGTCTGGACAGAGTGAAGCAATCAGGCCAAACGATGCTTCGGGCTTGGCTTTTAATGAAGCTGTCAAGGTTGACACATCTAGGATGCATGGCCTCTGCTCCCCTTTCTCCATGAAGCAAGTTGGATGGATTATGCAGATGAGCTTTCACATCTTGTCTGACTCAGAAACCCTTGCTTTGCACACTTGGCCTAGCCTCAATTCCGTTTCTTTGCTGCTGAATCCATCCACCCACCAATCTGCTCTCAGCAGCTTCAAGGGATAAACACCTTAACGAAGCTGTTGAGGGAATGCACTAAATTATTCTGGCAGGCACAAACATCATCAGAAAGGACTGGGGGAGCGGGAGGTGTCCTTTCTTTCTCCTCCCCTTTTTGCCTTTAGCTCTTTTGAAGAGTCAGTCATGCTCTCCATTGAATGCTTAATTGACACCATCCTTTTCTATAATCCATGGGTGGTCAAACTATGGCCCATGGGCCACATCGGGCCCCCAACGGCAATTCATCCAGCCTGCAAAGCCCTCATCGCTCCCGGAGGCGGAAGTAAAATGTGCCTATTTTACTTCTGCTTCCGGGAGCGATGAGGGCTTCGCAGGCTGGATGAATTGATGTTGGGGCCCGGATCTGGCCAATGGGCCATAGTGACCATCCTCTGAACCATGTGATCAGTCCACGGCCTGAAAAGTTTGGGCACCCCTGCTCTATGCCACCCTTTCCAGCCACTGCTATAAAGCTTTCCACATTTCCTTGCCTCACAATGAACCATTCATGTGCTCTCTTCATTCTTAATATTTATTTCACTCGAGCAGACGTGTTTTGTTGCTAGCTTCAGTGTGGTAGCTGCATTCCTCTCCCTTCATCCTTGATCAGACTTTGACATCATTCCTCTCCATTAAGATTTGCTCTGCTGTGGTGTGGAATGTATAGGCTTGATGTGACACCTTGGACATTTTGCTTTTAAACCTCTTTCCTGCTCATCTGGTATTAGTTTCAATGAGGACTATATGAACTGGCTCAGATATTTTAATGTTTAATATTGATCTGGGCTATATTTCATAGTAGGAATTTCCCCCATTCTACTAGCCCCATTCAGTCTTAGCTCAATTTTCCATGCTAGGCAGAGTCAATGAGTTGATGGAGTTCTGGTAAAAGGGGTTCTAGGGATTTGGTTATGTCAAAATGTGATTTTTAAAAAATGTATAGAGTAATTAAAAATTAAATGGGTGTAGGTAATGCAAACCTGGCTGGCTAGACATAGAGAGTTTGATTCCCCACTGTGCTTCCATGGAGAAGAGCCAGACAATGTGGCCCCAGACAAGCTTCATAGTCACTGAGCAACTCTAGAAGAAGGGAATGGTAAACCAGTTCTGCTTATTCTGCACCTAGAACATTCTGGAAATAATTGATATGTTGGCTTTAAATGTTGTTGTTGTTTGTTGTTGTTGTTGTCGTCATCATCTTCGTCATCAATGGTGATGCTCTATTTCAGTTCTCAAATCCTGATATCTTATGATCTTTTCAATCTCTTTTTCTTCTACCTGACCATCACTAGGGATTTATTTATTTATTTATATATTTATTTATATACTGCCTTCCTCACCCTGGGGCGACACAAGGCAGTTTACAGGTCATAAGATATACACAGGGCTCTAACGGCTCATCTGCCCACCCAGGCCTTGGGTGGGCAAGAGTCCAGGGGTGGGGTGTGGGGTGGCACAGATGTAAAAGCTGCCTCTTCCCCCAATGACTCCTCTTCTGCCCACACAGGCCTTGGGGGGGGGCAAGAGTCGGGGTGGGGGGCGGTGCAGATGTGAAAGCTGCCTATTCCCCCCAATGGCTTCTCTTCTGCCCACCCAGGCCTTGGGTGGGTGAGAGTCCTGGGGTGGGTGGGGCAACACAGATGTAAAAGCCGCCTCTTCCCCCTCAATGGCTCTTCTTCTGCCCACCCAGGCCTTGGGTGGGCGAGAGTCCCAGGGGTGGGGGGTGTCACAGATGTAAAAGCCACCTCTTCCCCCCAATGGCTCCTCTTCTGCCCACCCAGGCCTTGGATGGGCAAGAGTCCTGGGGTGGAGGCAGCACAGATGTAAAAGCCGCCTCTTCCCCCTCAATGGCTCCTCTTCTGTCCACCCAGGCCTTGGGTGGGCCAGAGTCCCAAGAGAGGGTGGCACAGATGTAAAAGCCGCCTCTTCCCCCCAATGGCTCTTCTTCTGCCCAACCAGGCCTTGAGTGGGCTAGAGTCCTGGTGTTGGGGGGTGGGTGGCACAGATGTAAAAGCTGCCTCTTCTTCCTCGATGGCTCCTTTTCTGCCCACCCACGCCTTGGGTGGGTGAGAGTCCCAGGGGTGGGGAGTGGGGATCACCACATCTATCTTTTTAATCAAATTTTTCTCAACCACAGTAATGTCTGGAGTGTTGTGTTTGAACTTCTTATTGGTTTGGATCCAACATCTTGACTGTCTTATCCTCATTCTCAGCCACCTTTTTAGGTTTCTGTTCCTACCGGTACTTTGTAGATGGCATTCCATAATTCTTGCACAGATTCCAATTTAACAATACTGTGACTCAGTTTTGGTGTCTGTGCAATCATGCTGCATTCACTGATAATGTGGCTTATTGTTTCATCTATTTCTTTGGAAAGCCTACATCAGTGATGGTGAACCTTAGCACTCCAGGTGTTCTTGGACTGTAATTACCAGAAGGCCATGTACTGCTGATCAGAGCTTCTGGGAACTGAAGTTCAAGAACAGCTGGAGTGCCAAGGTTCACCACCACTTCTCTAGAGCAACAATTTTCTTTTAGGTATAGAGTCAAACTAAGCAAGATGATTAAGGCCATATTTAGATGTTGAAGTGGTTAACATGTGTGACTGTCTCAGCTCGAGCTTTTCTTGCTTCTGTACATGCAAATTAGCTGGCTTTGTTGGACAGTTGGTCATTGGAAAATAAACGTGGCAATCAACTCTGTAACTATTTTTTCTTCATTAGAGCCCTTTTGCATTATTAAATTAAAGTGTCATGCAATCTTGATAATACATCTGCTTAAATTGTCATTTGCTAAGCATAGCTATGCAGTATGGTAAGATTGTGAACATGCTCTTGTCATGATATCATATGTTGATGTTAGTTCTCTGTACACTGCCTAGAGTGGGAAATATCCCAGATGGGTGGTATAAAAATTTAATAAATCAGTAAATCAATAAATAATGTCCACTTTGGGATTTATTTATTATAGCATTTTCCTGTAACTAACACATTGTTTTTTGGGGGGTGGGGGTGGGGGGGGGACATGGCACCAAAGCCAAGATGATGGTGGAATGAAAAGGCAACAAACAGGTAGGAGAGGGGCTGGTGAGGTGTAGTGGTTAGACTACGATTCAGGTGCCCTGGGTTCAAATCCTTCCTTACGACGCTGGAGCCCCGCAACTGCCATCGCTGCTGCTGCGCTCCCTCTTCCCGGACCCTCTCCACCAGGCTGGGAATGCGAGGCAGGTGCGATTCCTCCACCCTCCAAGCCTCGCCCAAAAGAGCTGACGCTGCAGCCCCACTGCCACTGCCACCCGATGCCAAGGTGTGGAGCTCCTCCTCCCAGTCTGGCAAACCGGGGGGAGTGGTAGCATCTGTGCCATCTCCTCGTGGCAACGAGGGGACCTGTTTGTGCTCACTAACACCTGACGCCAGAGCGCAGAGAGCAGAGCTTTTTTCCCAGTCTGTTGAGAGCATGGAACTTTGGGCTCTGTGGGAACTGTAAGGACACAACCTTTATGGGATTGTGATAATTGTGCTGCTTTTTTGATTATTTGTATATTGAATATTGTAATGCATATTGATTCTGTGCTGTGCTGCTTTGTTAGTTAGAATTTTTGTGGTATATTTTAAGATACTGTTGTTTATAGACTAGTCTTTTTTGCATTGTTTTTGTAATATTGTATTTTTTGTCTTTTGCTAATGAATGTTTAAATGCTGTTGAACCCCCTTGAGTCACCCACCCGGTCGAAAAAGGCGGTATATAAATAAAACTCTATCTATCTATCTATCTATCTATCTATCTATCTATCTATCTATCTATCTATCTATCTATCTATCTATCTATCTATCTATCTATCTATCTATCTATCTATCTATCTATCTACTGTAGTCATGAAACTCAATGATAACCTTGGGCCAATTATACTTGCTCAGGCAGGCCTACCTTACAGGGTTCTTATACAGATATAGTGGGGAGGATACTGCCCACTATATGTTGCCTTAAGCTCAATGGAAGAAGTGTGTAAATACACATCATAATCATTGCTGCTGCCACCACCATATTGCTGGATCAAGCATTCTTTTAGCACCAAACAATGAAAAAATGGAACCATTTAGCACAGCCCTACAATAGTTTGCATAGTAGCACTTAGAAAACAAAGTATGCTTTATGAGAGAGCATAAACCGGATGGATGATTTTATGTTCCTAATTCTGAAAAATTAGCCCTTTCTAATTTGCATGTGTTTAGTCCTGATGATAACAGAAAACACTTCATCCCCACTTCTGGATCTGAATAAGCGATTTCTGGGCCGGTATGTTTGCTAACACATGGTGCCGAAAAATGATTCAAAAGATGATGGTTCTCCTCCCTTCTTCCCCACCAGCCCCAACCCAAACATTTTGCCAAATTCATTGTCCCTTTGAGATCTCATTTTATTCATGCTCAGGGAAGCTTTCCTTCCTTTGAAATTCCAGATTGTTGGGCTGAAAAAAATAGGCCTTGCGATTCTTTACATTACATGAATAGGGCAGCAAGATTATATGTCACAGATGAAAGTACTATATTTATGTCTCATTATCTGCCATTCATTGCTTTATAGACCCGAAGCCCTCCAGGGAGTGTGGTAAACTTGCGTAATTTTCCTGAGTGCCACATTATGCATTGGGATTTCGGATTTTGCTGATGGAAGTGGAAAAGTATATGAAACCAGACTAATCCCTCTGCAGATGCTGCAGAGAGAAAAAGTTCCCTCGTTTTTGTTCAAAGTGTTTCATTCTGTCTTTGAAACTTTTTTAATCACATACAGAAAGATTCCCATCATTTAAAAAAATGGTCTTCCAAGCCATTGGAATGAAACTTGGTAGCAAATGAACATTGTTAAAGTGAAGGTAAATTACCACTTATCCAGCATGACATGGTATCATAATGAGGAGTATAAGCACTTCTTAGAGTTGATGCACCGATAGAAAGTGATAGATAGATAGGTTTACCATATGAATTTGGAATCTAACTAAAATGATCACCTGATTCATCAACATAGTCAACGTCTGAATCTGTTTGCAGTGTCGCTTTCTATCAGTGCCTCCCTGATAAACAACCAACCTCTGCTGCTATGTGCATTCATCCATATTGGTTTCCCTCGCTTGAAAGCCAGTCATGTCCGACTATGGGGCAGTGCTCAATTCCATTTACAGCCAAAGAGCCAGCACTGTCTGCATCTGCCGGCATTTCCATGGTCATGTGGCAGGCATAACTAGATGCTGAAGTGCACAAACACTGTTACCTTTCCTGCCAAAGCGGCACCTATTTATCTACTTGCAATTTCTTTTTGCAAGTAGAGCTGGGACAGATGACGGGTGCTCACTCCATCACACAGCACTTTGGTCTCAAACTGCTGATCTGTCAACCTTCTGGTTGTCAGCATCTTAACCACTAAGTCACTGTGGCCTCCATTTACCCACATAGCAATCCAGTAAGCATGCACAACCTGAAAATTTGTTTACCAGGTAGGAATGGATGGGAAGTTATGTTTATGATAGGAACATGTTTTCAGCCAAGATAGGTTAGCACTAGCAAGTTAACATTGGATGCTTAATCACAGCAAAAAAAGAACAGTAAATTATTCAAGTTGTACATGTAAAATCCAGACTTAGGTTGGGCATTACCTGCACTGAACCACTAAAACAACAAGATGGATATTATCTGTAAGAGAACCTTAAAGGTTCTTTTAAAATGAAAGGTTTCGAGTTCTGTAGGACTCCAGATGTTACAGAGCACCATACCTGTCAAGTTTTGGAATTGGAAATAAGGGAAATTTCCCGGCAAATACGGGATACTTGACAGCTCTGCTTATCCTGTGCTGCCCTCCAGTGGTGGCAATAGGGCATTGCAGTCTAATTAATAAGGGATGACGAGGGTAAAATAAGGGGTTTTCCCGGCCAATAAGGGATACTTGACAGCTCTGCAGAGCACAGGCCAGGCAACCAAAAAGTTACTACTTATTGAAAACATCCAGCGTGAGGTAAGCTAATGCTGAGGATGGAGAAGGCAAACATGAAAAATTTGTCTGAGGTGTGGCAATAAGTGGTTTCATCTCGGGGAATGACGACTCCCTTGTCTTCTGCAGATAAAAGCTTGCTGTTCATGCAATTATTATTTTTCTTCATTTTTTTCTTGAAGGACAGAGGTTTTATGCAGACTATAAAAAGTCATACACAGAGCTTTAAAGAATAACTTGTTCTTTTATTTAGTGTTTGGGGCCTGCAAGTGGTTGTTACAGATACCATTACAATGTCTGCAAAAGTAATGTATTCTCATTCCTAGTCCTTGTTATTAATTCATTGCCATTCCTCATTCTTGGGACAGTTGTTGGAAACGACATGAAAATGTTTCAGTGGTTTTCTCAAGTGGCCAATTCTGTTTATTGCACATGCATGCACGCACAAAATACATGGTTGTTTTTTCATGATTTATATTCAACAGGATTAGTTCAGCGACTTCAGGAAAGTGGTACAAGAAAGTGTGTGGGTGTACTGTTCGCACTTCCTGCCAGTGTTTCCACTTATCTCCCAACAATCCCCCAAATTCCAGATAAATCAGCCTCTTTTAACCCTTCCTTCCAGCTAATCTGAGCCTCACCAGTTCATGTCCCCTCCTTTTCCCTAGACCTAGTGACACTAGAAGTGAGATGTTTGCACTTTGTTCCTTTCCTGTTGATTTCCATTCATTCTGATTTCCAAAATCTAAAACAATGAGGCTCTTTACTTCTTTCTTCATCTCATTTCCCCCTCATTGTTCTGCTTAGCTGTTCATTTCTCTCTTGCAATTTCCAAACATTTCCAAAGAGAGTCAGCCTATTTTAAATGGTTCCCCGCTCCAATTTACTTAATTCTCTACAACTCATTCTTAGGTAAAGGTCACCCTTGCATGAAAGCCAGTCATGTCTGACTCTAGGGGGTGGTGCTCATATCCGTTTAGAGCCAAGGAACACACAGCATGGGCAAATGCCTGAGCCGGGAACTTTGCCTGCCCTCCCCCAGGCAGGTCATGACTGGGCATGCGTTCACACTGGTAGGGAGGGGAGGAACCGGGTGAGTCTTCAGCATACCTGTCAACCTTCCCAATTTAGCCGGGATTACCCCATAATCCTGCGCCGATTGACGTCATTTCCCGACCCGTGCTGCCAAAACCCCGTAATTTGGCAGCGGGGGAAAGGAAGTACTGTGCAGCCCTTCTGTGCAAGTTGCCTTCTACACATGCGTAGAAGGGTTTTACACTCATGTAGAACCCTTCCACGCATGCGTGGAAGCCTACGCCACTTGTGTAGGGGGCTGTGCAAGTGGCGTAGCCTTCCACGCATGCGTGGAAGGCGACTTGCGTAGAACCGCTTTGCGCAGGTCCCGTTTTTTCTGGAACCGCGGGTTGACAGGTATGGTCTTCAGCCTTATTAAAGGCCGGCTCCTCCCTTCCCAGCCCCTCCTAACTTCTGTAGCAGGCTGACTGGTGCTGCACCCTCCCATCCTGCTTTCAGTGTCAGATCAGTTGGTCACTTCGGGGCCGGATGGGATTTTTTTCACCCACCCCTGTTTGACTTTTGGGGGTGGGTGGCATTTTTGCCCATCCCACACTGTTTTGTGAGGGCTGGGCTTTTTGTTGATCTGGAGTGGAGGTTATCGTAATGGGTGTTTGCAGGTAGTGTGGGAAAACGTACAGGTGAATACCCAATCGCTGTCGGGTAAGTGGCGGTGGGTATTCAACCACTGCAAGTGTGAAACTTATGGTTCGGCTTGCAGTTGGGGAATCTCACGTTGCTTAAGGTTGGGTACTGCATGTTCTGGCCTGAAAGCTGGGTAGCGGTGCTGTTTTATTGCCCGAAGAGATGTCAGGTAGGGGGAGTGTTGTATATTGAGATAATTGTTATTATTGTTATTATTACTTATCATTGCTTGTTAAAATGGCGACTCTTGCCATTCTAGTTAAAGGTAATTTTGGTGCACCTTCCCCGGTTCAAGGCATGCTCTTATGCAAATGTGTTATACCCGATTGGGTACTATTTCGGATCCTAGCAGGGATTCGTCATTGCTTAAATATAGCACCACTGATTGGTTAATTAATATTGTCCAAAAAAGGTTGCTACCTTGTATAAGCGCTCTTTGCAAATATAGGTGTTGGCTCTTGGTTCGCACGCTCACACGTGTTGTTAGCTGCCTCGGGTAAGGATTCATTCTTCCTAGAGAGGCAGGGTATAAGTCCAACTAATAATAATAATAATAATAATAATAATAATAATAATAATAATAATAATAATAATAATAATAATAATAATAATAATAATAATAATAATAATAATAATAATAATAATAATAATAATAATAATAATAATAATAATCTGCAGATGTTTCCATGCTCATGTGGCAGGCATGACTAGACACTGAAGCACATGGAAGGCTGTTATCTTTCCCGCTGAAGCAGTACCTATTTATCTACTTCCAGATTTTTTGCTTTCAAACTACTAGGTTGGTAGGAGTTGGTACCGACAATGGGAGCTCGCTCCATCATGTAGAACTCATGTCTCAAACTGCTGACCTGCCAACCATCAAGCTCTGATTATTTAACCACTAAGCCACCATGGCCCCGCCTCATTCTTGCCCTCCTCCTGCAATTGAGGAGACAGGTCTAAATAGTTTTCCTGCTCCCTTTTTCTTCTTGCTCACTTTGCAACGTTACCTCTGTCTACTCCACAAAGAGAGTTAGTGGAATATAACAACTGAAATACACAACCTTCCATCCCCTGCTTAGAGAGGTAAAGACACACATTGAAAGACACACATTCTCATTACATTGAAAATGAGTAAATTTATTTATTTATTTATTTATTTATTTAATATTCAAATTTATATGCCGCCCAATCAGGTAACCCCGACTCTGGGCGGCTCACAACAAGTTAAAACACACATAAAACAGTACAACCAATTAAAACCAATTAAAACCCAACATACCCACCCACCTACCCCATTCCTCTTAAAACCCACATAAACCCACATTAAAAAAAAGAAGAAGACAATTAAAGAAATGGGGGCTTAATTTATAAACCAACAGGCGGGGGCCACTCTTCCATCTGGGCCCCACACCTGCGCTGCCAACTAGGTTTTTAGATCTTTTCTGAAAGGTAGCAGCACCATCTGCTCCCGCAACTCTACAGGCAGGAGGTTCCACAAGGCCGGTGCGGACACGGAAAAGGCCCTCCTTCGTGTGCCAGAGAGACGAGCCCCTCTGGCAGATGGAACAATCAGGGAGCCCCTCCGATCCGCTCTGGTTGGACGGGCGGACACTCTTGGGACGATGCAGTCTCTAAGGTATCCTGGCCCACTACCATGAAGGGCTTTAAAGGTCAAAACCAGCACCTTGAACTGCACCTGGAGGCAAACTGGTAGCCAGTGCAGCTCCTGAAGTAATGGTGAGGCACGAGCATAACGCCCGTGCCCCATCACCACCCGGGCTGCTGCATTCTGGACCAACTGCAGCCTCCGAATGGTTGACAAGGGCAGCCCCATGTAGAGAGCATTGCAATAATCTAGCCTGGAGGTGACCAGAGCATGTGTGACCATAAGCAGGGAGTTCCGGTCCAGGAGCGAACGCAACTGACGGATGATGCGAAGCTGTGAGAAAGCCCTCCTGGCCACAGCCGCCACCTGATCTGCTAGTAGCAGCCCCGAATCCAGGAGGACCCCTAAGTTGCGTACCGGGTCTGTCTGGGGCAAAGCAGCCCCATCCAAGACCAATGTTGGCAGCTCCCTGGATAACGCGGGACCTCCTAGCCAAAGCCACTCAGTCTTGGAGGGATTCAATTGTAACCCGTTGTCCCCCATCCAGACCCCAACCGCTTCCAGACATCTGGATAGGACATTGACTGCATCACTGGGGTCCCCATGGGTATGCTGATGATACCTTACCCCATGGGAACGGATAACCTAATTACAGCTATAGTTGTTACATATCTAAAACTAACTCTGTTCCACCTTCATTTTTGGGGAAAGTGATGTGATAGTGAAATTACATGTTACAAGTAATACATTGCTTCCAAGCACTGGAACCATGACGATCAGAAAATATGCGAGATGAAATTAAGTGGTTTACTAAATTTAGGCAAGACTTGTAGTGGTTCTGGAAAGGCCCCTCAGTTTTATTGCATAAAAGAAAGAATCCAAGAATGGAACTATTAGGTCATTTTAGACCCCAGGCATCCAGGTCTTCTGGAGCCTTTACTCTTCAGAGAGCAATGCATATTTTTCTTTCTTTAATTGAAAATATAGCAAACTAACTCGGATATACTTCCTGCTCATTCTGCCAAATTAGGACCTGGACTTCTCCCCAAATGTCCTTTGTGATGCTATTGCTGACCCCAACATTGAGCACATAACAAAAATACAGTAATGTATTATTGTTATGTGCTCAATGCAATCATACAATGTGGGGTACACAGAAAGAGCCTCCTCAAAGATTGTGGTATATTTGAGCCACAATTGGGTGTACCCTGGTAACAGGAACCTTGTGTTGCTGACTAATCTTTCTCACACTAGGTCAGGTGAAAGCTACTGCAGAATGAACTCCCCAAATGGTGCCTTCATTTTGCCAGTTTCACATCTGGCCTAGACATGGAAGAAAAAGAATATAGACTGGATACCACCTTGTATATGTAACTGTAGCTAGACCAGAAGCTTGAAGAAATACATTTCTTCATCAACCTGTTGGAGAAGTATTACATCCAAGAACAGCTGATTTTTTAAAATGGGAAGTCCAATACTATGTAACTGACACCTTAAACATAGAATGTAACTGCATGTTACTATTTTTATCTTATACTAGCATAGTTTGCCCGGCGGTGCCGGGCTGTTTTAAATTGTGTTGGAAGGGGGTTTTTTTTGGTTAATGTTTGTAAAAAAGAGGTTTGTCTGTAATTGTCATTTTTAAGATGTTTATTCATACACACAGGCTGTTATAAACTGTGATCAGTTTTTTTTTTGTGGATTTTAAAAAGAACAAAGGATGCTATATATTTTTTATTTTTTATTTAACCAAATAATGTTTTATTGTGTGTATTTTATTTTAATAGTTTTAACATAGGTAATAATTTTAAAAATGTGAAAGTAAATATTTTTTTACATTCAATGTTTTTAAACTGTGTTTAGATGTTTTGGGTCTTTATTTGAGTTAAAACTCAACACAGGATTTTAGAAATGTTTTTATTTTGGTTAGGTTTTATTTGTGATTTGTGTGAAATTGTGATCTTTTATGTTTTTGACTTGTTTTTACTCTTGTGGCCTCTGGGTGGGGTTGCTGAGTCTTTTTGAGTTGTTTTTATGATTGTGCCCTGCAGGTGGGGCTGCTAGTGTATTTCTTTAACTTTGACTGTTTTTTCTCTCCTGGCCTCTGGGTGGAGCTTCTTCCGGTAAGTAGTCTCTTTCTTTCTTTATTCATTTCTTTTCCGGTCATCATGGAGGGAGGACATGTGCTGGTGAGGTGGCTGGTTTTATTTATTTTGGGTGTTTGGTTTTGTTAGCTTTAGTGGTGGTGGTCTCGTAGGTGTTTCTTTTTGTTCTTTTTTGTTTTGGTTTAGTTTTAGGTTTGTTTAATTGTTTTGGTTATTTCTGGTTTTATTTATTTTTTCTTGTTTGTGTTATTTGTGGTTTTTTAGTTTTCTAGTTAGGTGTTTTGTTAGTGGTTTTGTTTCTTTTTTGTGTTTTTTGTGTTTTTTGTTTTTATTCATTGTTTTGGTGTTGTGTGTGTGTGTGGGTTTCCTTTCCACAGCCTGGCCACCGAGGCCGGGCCACGGGAACCCCAGTACCGCTTCAGGCAGCGTTGGGGTGTGGGCTTCCCTTCCTGCGGCCTTGCCTTGCTGACCGGGCCACGGGAACCCCAGCGCTGCTTCAGGTGTCATTGGGGGGTGGGCTTTCCTTTCTGCGGCCTGGCCTCACTGGCCAGACCGTGGGAACCCCAGCGGCGCTTTGTATTTTTATTTTTCACGCGCTGGCTTCCTCAACGTTCTGTGCGCTCATGGCGCGCAGGACACTGGGGCTTGTAGTTTGGGGTTTGTGGTTACCATTCGTGCAGTGTTTGTTTTCCTGCGGCTTGATTTTGATTGGCCGCAGCACGTTTCTGAATGTTCCTTTTGCTCGCACCTCTCAGCCTGATTGGCTGTGGCGCGGTACGGCACAAGGAACATTGGGACTTGAAGTCCTTTTTATTTGAGTGCGTTCGTGGGTCTCCTGCCCCACTGTCACATTTCTCAACCCCCCCCCCCCCGTTACCTCCATACCCAGTTCAGGTGAGTGCACGAATGCTCAGTATGGGATAGTATGGCCGGATGCAGGATCCTTTGTCAAATCACAACAGTGAACGCTCAGATTTATAGGTATAGATATGACAAGTGGGTAGGCTCATGTTGATTCACTATGTGCTTGTACAGTTATTTTTCATTTATTACTATATCAAGCTGATGGCTGGATGAATGCATTACTAATTATGATTATTACAGGAGAGGCTAAAATTAGGGAATGTTTTCTTTAGCCAAAACAAAATATAGCAATAACATTTTCATATGCTTACAATTTGGGAAGCCAGGAATAATTAGACTCAAAAGCACATTTGGTTGCAGAAACATATAATACTTGCAACAGTAACTATAGGAATATAGTCTCAAACTGAGTGATGTAAGGATTTGGCTCTGCTTACCATTTGGTACAAATTTATGAAATTTACAGTTCCCCAATAAGTATCTGAATGATGACAATGTTTGTCTTTAATAATCACACTTCTCACAACATGGTGGTACAATTCTTCAGTCAAAGAACACATACAAATGTATGTATTAGTGGAACATGAACATTCCTTCTGACATACTGTGCACTTCAAAAGAAAAATTACATTACTAGGAGACAGACAAAACTGCATGTAAAAAATGATACAATAAGCAAACATATGTGCCAAATGTGTACATTAAGCACAGTGAGTGCACCTGAATATACGTAAGATTTTTCCACACTGGTATTTCAGAAGCTGAAAGCTGATGTGGAAATGCAATGGAACAAACTGGAGACTTAAAAAATGAGAAACCGGGAGAATGAGAAGATGATAGATTTCCCCCTCACTTCTCTAAGTACAGTATGTCTTTTAGATTATGGCTTCAGAATTCACTAGTGGCAAGCCAGAATTAATTATTTGTAACACACATAAAATAAAATAAGCTTCACAGAAATCTCAAGTGCCAGAGTCTATTATAAGTGATTGAAGGGTTACAGTCCATACATTGACAAGATGCAAGAGGAAAGCAGGAGATAAAAATAAGTAAAAGGCATCTGTAATTTGCAAGGCACTGCACCGTCATAAAACTGGACAAACATGGCTACACGTTATTGAATTTTTTAAAAGCAGGCTGTTGTTAAAGCAAAATGAATCAAGAGAAAGGGGATTTTTTTGAATAGTAGCCGTGTTAGTCTGTGTTTCAAGCATATCAGGGAGTAAACAAAACAAAACCAAAAACGTTGTAGCACTTTGAAGACTACCTTTGTAGCACTTTGAAGAGCTAATTGATGTTAGCTTTCGTGGATCAAGTCCACTTCATTAGACATAGGAGTGAGACTTCATGGCATCATCAGGTACAAAGGTACAGAGTGATTGCTTAGTATAACATAAGTACTGTATACAAATCAATTGGCTTTTTACAACTGATAATAGCAGATGATCTCTGGTTGTTATTTGGATTAGTTGTGAAGTTTTGCCCTGTTGAATTGCAAATAGTAGGAGGATGCAATACAAACACATGGCATTAAATATTTGCTAATGAGTTTAACCTTCAGCATCTATTGACAATTGTGTGAGCTCATCCTTTGTTCTGTGAGGCAGCCTATGCAATGGATGAAAATTCTACTGAAACATTTCTGTGAAGTTAGCAAAAAAGGTGGTAGAAAGAGGAAAGTTCCTAACGAATCTTGAAACAAGAGACCCACGGGGCAGAAAATTCAAGTCACAAGAATCAAGTGCATGGGAACAGGTAGGACATAAAGGATGATGAAAGAAAAGACAAGTAGAAGTAGAAAGAAGGGAGGGGAAAGGATGGCCAATTGCTAGAGAAATAGGTAGCCTGCAAAGAAATGGAGTGTCTTAGCCTCTTTGAAATGTTTTGATAAAGGATGAAAGGTCACAGAGCCAGCAACAAGTGGGATATCTGTCCATTGAGTGATGCCAGAAGATGCTCTCTCTTAGCTCCTGTAGATGATGTCTGAGTTCAAAAAACAGCTGCTATCTCTGCAGTAGTCTCAGAAAAGACCAGGGGCTTACTGATGACCTAATGTGGTACCAGATGGCCATTTGTACTAGATATTTGTTTCAAAAAGATAGCATATGCATGTACCCACAATCCTATCCTTCCTGTGAGCCCCATTTTCCATAGAAAATAGGGTTCACAATTTCCAGCTCTGAACACACGCAGTTTTCTGTTGAACTGACCTTCTATTTCAAATTTGATCTTTATTAGAACATGGCAAATATTTCACATTTAGCCATATTTCTGAAATTCAGGTTGTTTTCTGAACTCCTGTTGAAGGTGGTAGGAAAGGAGGAAGATGAAGTATGAGATGGATGGACTCCATAAAGGAAGCTACTCCCTTAAGTTTACAAGAATTAAGCAGGGCTTTTATGGACAGGACATTCTGGAGATAACCAGTTTATAAGGTCACCATAAGTCAGAGGTGGCTTGATGACATGTAGCAGCAGCAACTCTGAACTAGTCTATGTTTTGTAATACAGGTCACTCATTCATATCTGCAGGTTCAGTACCCATAGTTTCAGTTTTCGGTGGGTTTAAAAATATTCAATTAAAAAAACTTGAAATACATAATATAAGTATATTATACATAATACAGTGGAACCTTGGTTAACGTAATTAATGCATTCTCCCGAATGTTTCTTACAGCAAAAATTACTTTAACCAAATTTCCCATAGGAATGCATTGTATGCAATTTTCCATAGGAATGCACTGAAAACCAATTACAGTAGACCCTCACATAACAACATTACTTGGTTCCCCAAGTAGTATTGCTAAGCGATTTTTGTTGTTATGCTGGTTTCTATGGAGTTTCCCGCATAACAACATTTTTGTCCAGATAATGACGGTTATTTTAGCGTTGTTGTCTGGACAACAACATTAAAAATGTTGTTATGCAGGGAAACACTTGGTGCATAATGATGTGTTGTTAAGTGAAAAAGATGCTATCAGAACGCGTTGTTATGTGAGGGTTGACTGTAATCCGTTCTGGAAAAAATTCCGTAAGCCAAGCCACTATTTTCTATGGATTTCCTTTTGTTATGTGATTTTTATGTTAACTGAGCCATTTGTTAACCGATTTTCCATTGTATCTGTATTTTATAGTTGAAGCAATGAAGCTGTTGCTAAATATCACAAACAGAAATTACACTGGGCTGGACACATCTCTCAAATGACAGACGGGTGTTGGACAGTAGCCATCACTGAGTGGTATCCCAGAGGAGTAAAATGACCCCTTGGCAGGCCCCCAAAAAGTGGGAAGTTCCAATCATAGAAAGTTTTGGTTGAACCTGGTTAAGAAGAGCATGGCAATGAAACGAATAGAAAACAAGTTGTGGCCAGCAGAAATTTATTCCTTGATAGTCTGGTCAGTAAAGGAAACAAAAAACATATATTTCTATGGTGCATTACCAAAGTTGGCCACTACAGGTCACTGCCTGCAATATAAAATATAGGGTTCGTCATTATACACAGTTTCAGGTATTTGCGGTAGGTCTTGGAATGTATCTGCTACAGCTACCAGGCAGGGGGCAATCTGTATTGAAGCTCATCCCTTTCAAGCAGCACAGGCTGATCTCATCTTTTACAGAAATGCAATGATTTTTATTAACTTAAAATAAATAAATAGTTTGGAACTCTATTGAAAGCAGTTCACAAAGGGTTTTAGGAGTGAGATGGCAATTCAAGGATAGGTATTAGTGGACACTTGGTATCAAAAGTAGAACATGGAGACAGGTTCTCTATCCACTTTCCGCTCTCTCAGTTACTTTTAATACAATCAACGGATTTGGTGTTCCCTGCATTATCTGGCCATAGTAGGATGAGTGTGGTGTGTAGCGGTGTGGTGCTGAATCAGTTCCTTCCAGGAGTGACCACAAATGATAATATTAATTTCATGTCAGAGATTACTCTGGGTTGAAAAGATTTTTGCTGGAGAAATTCCGCTCAGGGGACACCCGAATAGTTTCCTTTCATGTCCTCAAGTGCAGGGCCAGAATAGGACTGCTGAGGCTTTGAGCTATGCCACATTAACCAGAGAGGCAGGCAGGCAATAAATATGAAAAGATTCTGCATAATTTGAGGCCCTAAACCAGGCTTTCTCAATGTCTTCGGGTTGTGGGCCAGATCACTCCCGATAAGACGACTGAGTGGGCCGGTCACATGGTTCTGTGAAAGTTCTCGTGTATTTTTGCACATTTCCGGAAAGTTCTCATGTATTATCAGTGAGTTCTTGCACAAAAACATGTGTTTTTGCAACATTTTCTGTGCATTTTCGGTGCTTCTGCAACTTGCAGTGGTGGTGGTGGCAGCGGCAGGAATGAGGGCTGGGGCCACATGAAATGGCTCTGTGGGCTGCATTTGGTCCACTGGCCATAGGTTGTGAATGCCTGCCCTAAACCATAGCTTGCTTACTCACTTACTAACTTACTTCATGTTTCTTCTAATTAGAGATTGTACTTCTGAAAACCCATACCATAAAATGCAAGGATGTCATGTTCCTTTTTCAGAAGTTGATCTCAGAAAGTTACAAAAGGTGCATAACTTGTCTTCCTCTTTGCTCTGCACTTAAGGCTAGTGACAACTTAAGGTTCCTTTTCCTTATTTCACATTCATCCAGCCATCTTGAAAACAGGCAATTTATTTATCCATCAGCCACAGGATGCAGTAAGATGTCATTGGGTTTCAAGATGAGTCTTACATTAAATCCTTTGACAGGCATAATGGAACCTTCTGCCTTCAAACTAATACATGGTAACTAATAATCAATGAACGACTGCAGTAGGAGAAGCTCAAATTAAAATTCTGACAGCTCAGGAAGCTTATCAAGCTTGCCAGTAAATAGGAGATTGTGCTATTATTATTGGCTTTTCTCAAACATAGTAAACGTAAAAGTCTCCCTTGCTCAAAATCCAGCCATGTCTGACGTTAGGGGCGGTGCCTATCTCCATTTACAGCCAAAGAGCCAACTCTGTCTGGATCTGCAGATGGTTCTGTAGTCATGTGGTAGGCACGACTAGATGCCAAATTGCATGGAATGCTGTAACCTTTCCCACTGAAGTGGTACCTATTTATCTATTTGCAATTTCTTGCTTTTGAACTGTTAGGTTGGCAGGAGCTGGGACATCTGACAGGAGCTCATTCTGTCATGCAGCACTCCAGTCTCAAAATGCTGACCTGCTGACCTTCTGATCATCAAGTTTAGCATCTCAACCTGCCCCTGCATTAAAATTTCAAAAAGCCTTTGCCTTTCTCCCACAGAACCAAACCTGCCTATTAAATTTATAGGTGTGTTCCCATTCAGGCAAACCTGCTTCTGAAAACATCTGGCAGCTAAACAGCATAGAAATGCATCACCAATAGATGCATATTCAATTTGGCAACAGAGCCACATCCATATGCATCAAAGCCCCTTGTGCATCTCTGCAATATTAAGCATTTATTTATCTCCTTATGGATGTTTAAGCGGCTACATTATCTTAGTGCAGTAATACTAAAAGGAAAATTAGTATAATTATCTAGATACTGCACACATGAAAATAAAGTAATTGCCAAAAGTCTGTTGGTGATTTCAAAGAAAGTAAAGTTTACGTTTTAGCTTTCTTGACCTATAACCTCTTAGCAAAAAAAAAGTGCTAGTTGAGAGCCAGGAGGCAAATCAAGCTAGTTAATTAGATAGTAATCACTGAACTTTGTCTCATCTACTAAAACTTTTAGTTAATTTTTAGGCATGTATGATTTGTGTAATTTGTTGTGGCTACTTGACCACAACAACGTGAAATGTACATTTCAGTTGTACAGTTGAGCCCATGACCAAGATGCACCTGGGCAGCTCATTCTGACCATTATATGATATATTAATTATTGACAGAAATCTTGTTGTACAAGATTGCATGTGCATCAGATATGACATTGACAGCAGGGGTTGGTTAAAAGTGGGGCAGTTATTGTGGTTTGAATTGTTTGCAAATTCCCCTCAAAGTTTTCCTCATGAGCCTAAAAATAGTTGCTTGGACCAAAGGTTTGAGCTAAAACAGGAAAAGATTTACTCGCTATATGATCAGAAAAATTAGCAAAACATTCACACTTATATGCTAATTAACTTGTGAACTGCCCAAATAGTGCACTACGTTTCCCCGTTGGGACCTAATAGATCAGGAACTAAGATGTTGCCATCCTGGCAGCCCTTTAGATGAAATATTATTGATTAGTAGTTATTTATTAATAGTGATGGGCTGAAAATTTGCTCCAGGAGAATCTGAACCATTCTCTTTCAATCTGACAGAAAAGACATTTCAAAGGAGAAGACATTTAGGATATATTCTTATGGATAAAGTTCACAATTCTTGAGTTTGTCTTCCTTATGTTGGTTGACAGATTTTATGGGTGTGTCCTATTTTTCCATATCAATGACAGCCGACAGCAGGGGTGGTGAACCTTGATGTGTTCTTGGCCTTCAATTACCAGAAGCCCAAGTCAGCACTCCTGCTGATCAGAGCTTCTGGGAATTGAAGTCCAAGAACAACTATAGTGCCAAGGTTGGCCACCACTGGCCTACAGCCTTGGCTTCCTGCTTTCAGTTAAAGCCCATGGAAAATGTCATAAGGAAATTCTGCTCATGGGCTTTTTTCAAATCTATATGTATGGACAGGGACTGCAGTGGCTCAAGTGGCTAAGATACTGACTGGAAGGCAGAAGGTCAGCAGTTCAATTCCTGAGTACTGCAGGATGGAATGAGCTCCTGTCTTTGTCCTAGCTCCTGCCAACCTAGCAGTTCGAAAGCAAGAAATTACAAGTAGATAAATAGGGACCACTTCGGTGGGAAGGTAAACAGCGTTCTGTGCACTCCGGTGTCTATTTATGCCTGCCACATGACAACAGAAATCTCTGCAGAAGCAGACAGCGCTGGCTCTTCGGCTTTGAAACAGAGATGAGCACTGAACCCTAGAGTCGGATACAACTGACTTTTGAGCAAGGGAAACCTCTACCTTTATGTATGGGTACTCAGAGAAGGTGCAGCACGATGAAGAGAAGTTTGATGTACAGTATATAAAAAAGAGGAGAGGGCAATGTCAGCATTCATGCCTACAGTAATTGCAAACATTCAAAATGGCTCCAAGGACAAGGCAACAAAAGGGATGCCTCTTTCATAGGTCTATGGAACTTTGAAGAGGCTGAAGAGAACATTATAGCAAAACATTAGCTGCATAGTTTCTTCTGGATGCAACACTGGATGGAGCTGTACTATGACTGAGACACAGAAAAATGATTCCTTAGAAAGATAAAATTTGGTATGTGGGGGGACATGGAAAGATGCTGAATCCTGACAAATTACAAGAACTGCTGAGCCAAAACTCTTCAGCAGACATCTTTCAAGAAACATTCTGAATCTTCTTTTCCTTTTTCTTACCTTCTTAGAATCATAAGGCCCATTTTTGCAAGGCTTGTTGCAAGACTTCTGCATTTTTTTGGGTGGCAGTCTCCTGTCCACAATCTCCAAAAGGCCCTGTTATCAAGTGGAAGGTATGATACAGGGAGAAAATGATGGTCAGTCTTCCCAAAACAGCTGATGTTATTTGTAAAAATAGCACCCTTTTGTGACTGAGAGAGGAAATCTGGGCCCCTGTTTTTCAGATATTTGGAGAAATTCTCCTTTTGTTGGACAAATCTGGTAAAATTATCTAATTTCTTTTGCCACAAATAGCAGAGAATCTCAAAAGCCCATTGGTACAAGAAGAAGGGAATGTTAAACAACAGAAAATTCAGAAAAGGGTCAATGTAAGTTGGAGCTGACTTGATGACATCTCAAAATTATTATCATTCTTCTTCAGCATCTTGGCTCTATAGCCATTGCCTGACCTGATAAGGATATTACAACTATACATTGATTTAGCTTGGACAGTGAAAAAAAAATTCCATTTCATCTGGTGAGAATGAGTAGGACAATATTTGGAAACGATGGTTCCATTTCTTCCTTAATCCAATGTGTATTAAATTAATAATAATCCATTCAATTAATTATTAATTCCCATTGCAAACTTAGGAAACCAAGTCAGAAAACATAGCATGTCTAAGAGTTTGCAGTGAATGCCAGAAGTATGACATGAAAGCAGCAGCACTTTTGACGACGGGACCACGGTGGGTTCAGAGTAGTCTAACAGCATTAAAAACCCTTTGAAAGATAGTTTTCTAAAGTGTCATTCTAGTTCCTCTGTGCCTTTTGTTTTCCTGGATGTTTTCTTTCAGAGGACATCTATTTCCTGCCATTTCAATGAACTGTCCCTGGCCCCCAAGCATGATTTTGAGAAAGCAGTCCAGCTGAAACTCACTCTGGTTGGTTGGCTCTTTGAATTTCTTTTTTTAAAAAATTTGAATAATTTTTTGTTAATCATACAGTCAAAAACATAAGAAAAAGAACTACAAAACACAAAAACTAAATATTCAACAAATAAAAACAATAAATCTGTACGCACACACACACCCTTGGGCTATTAGATGGAAATTATTTAAGTATTTTTATTATTTTTACTATATTTCACATACCCCCATTCATCTCCAAAAAGCAATATTTCCTGCACTGCCTTTATATTTTCCCTTTCTAGAACACATAACCAAAAAAAATTTAAATCTCTTTTCTTTTACTAAACCATTTAAAACTCTCATTTCACTTGTTAATTTTTTTTTATTTGCAACGTTCCAAATCTCCTTATACCATTTCTCAAGTTGAAAATCAAAAATAACCTTCCAATGTTTATTTTTGAAGTGGTAGTCGTGTTAGTATGACATGCTTCCAATGTTTAGTTATACTGTACTTAAAATTGCCCAATATAAAATCAGTTATTTTTCCCCATTCCAGGTGTACACTATTCCAGCCCCTTAGAATTTACAGCTTGTTGGACCAATCACCCTATATCAGTCATGGCACACGTGACAGAGGTGGCATTCAGAGCCCTCTCTGTGGGCACCCGTGCAGTCACCCCAGCACAGAGTTTGCCCCTCCCCTCCATCCAGCAGCCCAATGGGAGCACTTCCGCCCTCCCCCAAACACAGAGTTCACTCCACCCCTTTGCCCAGCAGCCCAATGGGAGCACTTCCTCCCTCCCCCAGCACAGAGATCACCCCGCCCCTCTGACCAGCAGCCCAATGGGAGCGTTTCCTTCCTCCCCTATTGCTGTGTTGGCACTTTGCAATAAATAAGTGGGTTTTGGGTTGCAGTTTGGGCACTCAATCTCTAAAAGGTTCGTCATCACTGCCCTATATTATTCCCCAGGGAAGCCTTCCCGTCTGTACCATTTATTTTCTGCATTCTGAAGACTCCATCACACATGCACTCATACACTCCACCTTCATACACAACACTCCATATCTGGGATAACATTTTTTAAATTGATCTGTCTTCCAAGTACTGTATCAATAAGGCCCCTTTTTCTGGAGAAACTCCAGAGATTGTCTTTCTTTTTCTGAATAACAGAATACAGGTTTCAGAAGTGCTTCGGAAGACAACGCAAGGATGATAGCATATGACATTACTTCTCCTATTCAGCAAAATCTTTTTTTGGAGGAAAATATACTGATGTTGTGACTCACTTACATTGTTCATCATCTTTGATCTGCTTTTGAAGTATTTCAAACCTGTTAATTTCAAATGAATTTGCTTTTAAATAAAGCCCTGTGTTCAAATGTTCCCAGCAGGTCTTACATTGGATGAGACACAGTACTGAGCCTGAGGCTTTGGTTCCTTCCTCTACTACATCACCATGAACCAAATGTACAAACAAAAATGACACAGTTACTCAATTGCTCCCACATCCCGTGGCCCACCTGCCTTACTACATTTCCACTCTGTTCTACTGTCAGAAAAGAACTTCATTCCCTTTCCAAAAAACTTCATCAATATATTTGATTTCATTTCTGGAAGATTATACAAACAGAGTGTCCTGATGAAATTGGGAGACCCTGGTTTATATTAATATATACTATATGCAAGAAAGAGACACTCAAACCCATTGTGTGCCTCATTCTGTACTTCAGTGTGTATGTATTACTCTGTGTAAAAACTGCTTTGTAGGGCCAAAGACACACAACAGTAAACAATTGTGTTGTACCAAAATTTCATCTACAAACAATATTGGGATGAAACATACAATCTGAAAGGACCAAAATATTCCACAGACTGCCTTTCTCATTTCCTTCCTTCCTTTCCATTTTAACTTCTTAGAATTCCTTTTCTGTTGTTATAAGATGTCCATCAGACTGTACAAAGGAACATTGCCTCTGCTTTTACCAGCTTTTTGTCCTCCACTTTTGTTCAATTTCAATTCATCTCATCTCATTCTAGCATGACTGCTGTGGCGCAGGATAATAGCCCAATACATCTGGAAAGTACCTGACTGGGAAAGCCTGTATTTTGACATAACTGTGTTGCCATTGTCAGTCTGTGTCTTGCCTTCATGTGCCTTCTTTCTCTCCTGTATCCCATAGGCTTACCCAGCCTCTGATAAAAGAACACCTTTCAAAAACAAAAGGTAAGGTGCTGGAGGGAACAGGATCCTAGCTCCTTTGTTGATACAAGATATAAATGGAAACTCGTTTCAAAGAAATGCTTCTCCTTGGCTCCTCTACTTGCTACTCTGTTTTGATGTGTAAATCTTTCATTTAGCACTAGAGGCCATACACACAAGATCCAGTTGCTTATGTCATAGCTGCTCACTGTTTTCAAGCTTTCAAGTTTTTCTATCCATACAGCAGTTACTGAAAATGTAGCTATAAATTGTGGGTACTTGCAAGAATCAGTACTTGCTCAGGAACCAGAGGTCCTCAACCTTTATAAGCTGAGGGCCAGTTCACACACCTGCGGACTATTTGCAGGCCAGATGGGTGGTCCCGCTGCCCTGAGACCCCACCACTCCCCTCTCCTGCCACTGCCAGTGGGTCCACCCCAAGACCCAAATATTCCCCCCACTATTGCCGGCAGTGGCAGCACGACCACCCAGAGCCCCAACATTCCTCCACACTTCTCTGCTTACCGGCGACCACATGTGTCTGTCGGAAAAGCCACTCTTGGCCAGAGCAGCCCCTGGGAAAGCCATGGGCAGGTACAGGTGGGTGGCGCTTCCACTTCTGCCACTACCACCTCAATCATTGTCCCCTCCACTTGGCTTGGCATGTCCCTAACGACACTCAATAGCAAGGCAGATGTTGTAGGCCTTCTTACAAAATCCGCCCTGATATGGAGCACTTAGGGAAATGCCAAGCCAAGTGAAGGAAGCAAAGATTGAGGAGGAGGAGGCAGAAGCAGTGGCTGGAGTGAGGGCATGGACCGGATGGAATGGTGCCATGGGCCAGATCTGGCTCATGGGCTGTAGGTTGAGTATCCCTGTCATGAACAATAAAGCCAGCAATGTGTATGTTTCAGACAGAAACAGCTGGTGATTCCAGGTTCAGGAGTAATATTAATCCACTCCAGATTTTCAACTGTATTTTTCAAGAGCTATGCTATATGCTGAATTCTTTCTTAAATAGTTTTGTACTTAGAAGATAACTAAAAGAATTGACTTATGGCACCCCCACAACTCAGATCACCAACTGCCATTGATTTCAGTTGCCTTAGAAATGGTGGTGAGAGGATAGTGAAACTCATACTACAAAGCCTTTGGCCACCCCAAAAAATCCACCCCATATGAGTAATGAGCTGTTTTGTATAGCCATCTGAAAATTGCAGTGATAGGTTTTTTTTTAAATGAAAAGCATTTTAATGGGGTCTAGTGTAGCTCAGAGATCAGTTCAACAGTACTCCATCTGAGACCATTTTCAGAAACTGCTTACTTCAGGCTTCATACGGTCCTCCAAGTAGTTTTAGGAAGGAGAATACATAGCTCTTCTTTCCATACCATATCCAATCCCTGTTCAGCTCCAGAAGTCTGGGAATAAAAAGGACATTACTTTCCTGCCATTCCTCTATCTATTTGCACAGACAAATAGTGTTGCCCTGTGTTCAGTTGTCTTTAAGAGCTTTCAAGGCAAATGCTGGAAGTTGCCTAGTCCTGATCCATTGCTTTAGTTACATCTGTATGCAGTGATGCACTGCAATTTTTTTTACTACCTACTCTGTGGGTGGGGCCAAATCTATGAGCAGGGCCAAATCTGTGGGCATGGCCAAACATCCTGCATTATGGGCAATGGAGGTGGGTGTGGCCAACCAAGTGGGCATCGCTTGGGGGAATTTCCGCTACCGGTTCTGTAGAACCTGACAGAATCTGCTGCAGTGCATCACTGCCTGTATGATGTAATTGGTCGGATGTTGGACTTGGGCTTAAGAGGACCGAGTTGAAAGTGCTACTTGGCCATAAAATTCAGTGGTTGCTGTGAATCACTGAAGCACTCTCAAGCTGGCCTACTTCTCAAGGCTGTAGTTGTCAGGACAAAATGGGGAATCTTCTAACCTGCCTTGCCCTGATTATACAGTACTCTTTCCCCCATCTTCATGTAGATAGCATTTTCTACTTGCTTAGAAACACTATTTCAAGTTTGATGGGGTTTGCATGTTTTCAAGTTTGCATGTTTTCCCTCTAAGAGAGACAGGAATTAAGCACATTATGATATCATTGAGACTGAGCTCTACAGTTTTATCATTCAGGTCAAATGTCTCCCTCACAGTTTTGTCTGAGCACAAGTAGGAAGACACACTGAAGCATACACTTGTCCCCAGAGGTCCCTCCCCTAGCATTTTGTGATGCACAGCCAAAGGGTCAACTCTTCTGTGATGCCATTTTGTCCCATCTTCATTATATGGTGGAACACAGAGAGGGCCCATTTGGCAAAGCTATAGGCAGGTGTTCTCTCTTTCTCACCATTGTGAGCCTTCGTTCATCCTTTCAATGGCTCCTGAAGGATTATTGAAAAACAGATGAAGATTGAGAGGTGGAAATATCATATGTCTGTGAATGCCCTCACACCCTCCTTAGTTCAGAACCTCTGAGTAAGTCCCCACCCTTTTGAAGAAGCCATCTGTTTCTATTTCTTCAATAACTATGCAGGATGTTGCATCCCTTCACAAAAACTGCCCTTAATAAAATTCAGTTCCAGTTATGACCCTGAAAGATGATTAGTAAATTAGACTTTTAATTAGCATTTTGCATAATTCATGCACATTATCATGCACTCGTGTATTTGATTGTCAAGGTGCAGATGTGCTAACACGCAGCTATAATTTTCTCATCTAAATAGCTCCTTTGGTTAAACCTCTAATTTCCCCCCAACTTTATTGTGTAAGGCCCATTATTCTGTCCTTAAAAGAGGCGCAGGAATTTACATGCAGGACCAATGCCAACTTGTGTCATTACATCTGTCTGTTTTTAAGACTAAAATGCTGTCATTAAATCAAGTTTCTGAGTAACTGAAGCCAACATGCCTATTCATTTGTACATACTATACAAAGGACATTTCACTGAAGTTTTCATACAGGAAAGCCAATGTAAATGTAAAATCTAACAAATAAGCTAGATTGTATTAGATCATGTTTTAGAGATGCACAATGTTATAGCAGGGGTTCTCAACCTATGGCCCAGGGGCCAGATGCGGCCCACGGCACCATTTTCATGTGGCCTCCCACGGCCTCCGCCACACCAGGAAGTGCCATGTGTGGCAGTCAGGGCAAAATGGCCATCCTGCCCCTGAAGCTGTCTGAAGGAGCGTGACCCAGCACTCAGCTTGAAAAAGTTGAGAACCCCTGTTATATAGTCTTGATATTTCTGCAAAAAAACCTGCTATAGTTCTAAAGAGATAACTAATTTTAAAATGGCTTCAAAAGCTTGAAAACAGCAAGCAGTTTACCTATTAAAGCCTTTCATGAAAGGAAGATATTTGCCTGCCATTGGAAGGAAGGTATATAGACAAATGAATTTGAGCTGGTTTCAAATTGTTTTAGTAAATAATGTAAGTGGAATAAAAAATATTTAGAAGAATCCAGTTTAGAAAGAGAAAGGACAGAATTTGAGGAAATGGTTTACAGTATAAGAATTGGTCAAATGGGTGTTAAGGACTTGGTTAGTAAGATATACAA